>JARBWK010000005.1:136958635-137580247 GCA_030556195.1 Anolis apletophallus
CCCTTCAGATGAAACGCGGCACCTATGTTTGGGGTACTTGGTATAGACAAGGCTGACAAACTCGGCAACTTTGGCCGGAGCTCATCCATAGCACGTCCAGCTGCCGACTCACATTTGCATATTTTCAAACTGCTGGGTTGGCAGGAGCTGACAGACGGGATCCTGCTCATTGTTACTGTGTCTGAATGATTTTATCTTGTTGTATTATTTTATATTGTTTAGTGCATTTTTTATGATTTATTTACTTGTGTTTTGTTTTGTATTATTCTATGGTAATGCACTTGTTGTGGTTGAGCAACCTGAGCCTGTAGTTGCTACAGGTAGTAATTGGGAAGAGGAGAGTTTGTCAGATATGTCCTTGGAGAGGGAGCAGCTGGGAGAAAGAGGGCTGCAAGTGATGAGCATTGGAAGAGGCAGAACATAGGAGGAAGGGACAAATACTTAGGGAGCCTACCAGTGATGAGACCTTTGAGGGGTTTGTGGAGTTACCCTCAGAAGACAGTGATACTGAGCTGGACCAGCACTGGTACAGGATGTCAGGAATGTGTTAAATGCTTCAGCGAAAGTTCATTTTTTGGTTTTTCCAGTGATAATAGTTGGCCTAGTGGGAATGTGAAATTGACTGGGGCCCTTTAACTGCAGGCAAGATGGGACAATTGGAGGAATACACCAGGGCTGCAGCTGAGGGCACTAGGGCAGAGGTGTGGAGTCTGATGACTTGATTTGTAAGGGTATAACAGTAAGGCTTGGGGATTTGGGAATCTGCGGTCGGCCAAGGTGTTGCTGTGGGTTGCTGGGTCCTGTATCTTGGGATTTTGTGGGTTCGTGTCCTGGTTCTTGATTCCCAGCAAGCTTGTCTGCCGTGTCCTGTTTGAACATTTCCTGTGTTGCTCTCCTGGAATGTGAAGCACTCCTTCTTTCCTTCTCTGGACGGGTCTTCATCACAAACTACAAGCCGAGTTACAGCTCAAGTTCGTTTGAAGACGGACGTCTCATCTATTTTGCTTTCGGTTTTGGGTGTGGGTTTTTTGGAACGCCGGATTGAGGCTATGTTTTGTTAAAAATAAACTGTATATATTTTTACTAGCTTGGCGTTGTCTTTGCCATCTGTGGGAGTCGTGACAGATTGGCCGACCGCCACAGACAAAGCTAGAGTGTTTGTTTGCATTCTCCTGTAACGACTCCTCAATACTCGGTAGGGATCACACTCAGACGTCGTTCTGGTCCAACACGATTTTATTGAAGGTACACCACCTGTGAAGCTAAAGCGCCGGCCCGCCACCCAAACACACCTTATATACCCCGGTAGCCCCTCCCTACCCAATGCAATGTCCAAGCAGGGTGTCATCATGCCCCGATGAATCAGCAAGCCCAGTAGTCCATAGGGGCATGACCCCAGGGACACATGAGTGACGTCACGAGTCCAAATGTCCAATGTCCATACCAGGAGGAGTTACCTCACTTCCCCCTCTGGCACCTGGAAGTTACTCCACTCCCAGGCTGATTCAGCAATTCCCAGCACACATGGCCAAGGTCACTCCAGGAACTGGGCCAAAGGTCGCTGCAGCCTCATGACAGGTTGGGAACATGATCTCCCTCAAAGCCAGGTTCCCATACCTGACATAATGGTCTCCTCCACCTCGTCCTCCTCCCCCTGAGGGAAACAAAACATCATTCAATCCCGGGGAGGAAATGGGCTCACATATTTCTTCAAAAAACTGCAATGAAAAGTTGGGTGCACTTTCCCTAAACTCTTGGGCAACAGGAGGGTATATGACACCTTATTCACAACTCTGTCAACCTTAAAAGGCCCTATGAATTTTGGACTTAATTTTTTTTTGATTTGTACCCTAGCTTTAAATTCTCAGTGGACAGCCACACCAATCCCCTCTGCATACTCCCCTCCTTCTTGCCGCTTGTGATCTCCAAACAGCTTATAGGAGCGCTGTGCTTTTCTCAACGCCTCTGTAACTTCTTTCCACATTCCTTCAGCTCGCACTCTCCACTCCCCCCTTGCTCTCCCCTCCTATCTCCACCAGCTGCGTCAAAGGGGCCACCTCTTGCCCATAAACAATCTCATAGGGCGATTTCCCAGTTGTAGAATGGATGGAGCTGTTGTTTGCTAACTCAGCATCAGGAAGGAGATCGGACCATTATTTTGTTCCTGATTACTGAAAATCCTTAAATAGGTCCCCAAAGATTTTTGCACCTTCTCCGCAGCCCCATTACAGCAGGGATGATAACCAGACGTCAGTTTCCTTTGAGCCCCTAGCTCCTCCAAAAACCTGCCCCAAAACCTAGCCGTAAACTGGACACCTCTATCACTCAACACCTGTTCTGGGCAACCGTGCAACCTATAAACATGCTGTACATACAACCCAGCCAATCGCTCCGCCGATGGCAACCCCCTCAACGGAATAAAATGAGCCTGTTTAGACAACATGTCTATAACAGTCCAAATATACCCATATCCCTGCTTGACGGCAACCTCCCAACAAAATCGGTACTAACATGTGTCCATGGCCTTATTGGATCAGCAACCACTTGTATCAACCCCTGCGGCCGGGCAGCAGGAACCTTATT
The DNA here is from genome assembly GCA_030556195.1 of Anolis apletophallus. Taxonomy (NCBI): domain Eukaryota; kingdom Metazoa; phylum Chordata; class Lepidosauria; order Squamata; family Anolidae; genus Anolis; species Anolis apletophallus. The sequence continues at coordinate 136,961,219 of JARBWK010000005.1, forward strand.
CCTAGCACACACTTCACACCTTGCTACATGGTGCCGGATTTCCACCTTCATACCTGGCCACCAGTACCTCTTCTTAATAGCCCACATGGTCTTGGTGACCCCCAATGTCCAGCAGTCTTTATAATCATGATGCATCTCCAACACCTTTCTCTCAACTCCCTGAGGCACATACACCTTACCTCCTACCATCCACAACCCTCTCAATTTCACACACTCTTCTCATGTTCCATCAACCACAAGTCCTGCATATCCTTCTTGTAGTTCTAAACTCCACTCATCCACCACTTCCTCTTCTTTTTAACTTCCAACCCCTTCTGAGACCGGGTCTGCACTGCACAACCCCACTGCTCTTGAAAAACCTCTCCTTCTTTGTGCAGCCCACCTGTTCCTACACTTGATATCTAGATAAAGCATCTGCCACTTTAGTTTCCTTCCCCGTGATATGCTGCAACTTGAAATTGAATCTATTGAAAAATTGCGACCACCTTACTAGTTTTGGGGACAACTGCTGAGGGTTACGTAAATAACCCAAATTCTGATGATCCGTCATAACCACAAATGGGAACGCTGCTCCTTCCAAAAACTGACGCCAGGTCACCAATGCAGTCTTCACTGCAAATGCCTCCTTCTCCCACACACAGGCCATTTACGTTCATGCTCCCAAACTTTTGAAAAATAAGCACAAGGTCGCACTTCCCCTGACCATCCTCCTGCAGCAGTGCACCCCATAAGCCCAAGCGGAGGCGTCACATTGAACTACAAAAGGTTGATTCACATCCGGATGTAGCAATACAAAGGCCCTCAGTGAAAGCCCCTTAATCTAACAAACGCTCTCTGACAATCTTGAGTCCAGTCTAATACCGCACCTGGTGACTTGACCTTTCTGACTCCCCTTACCCTTCGTTCTCAACAGCTCAGTAAGCAGGAGGGTTATCACAGCAAACCCGGAATAAAAGTCCGGTAAAAATTGGCTAGCCCTAGAAAAGCCTGCAACTGCCGGCGTGTGCGCGGAGCCTCCCAGCTCAACACGCCCTCCACCTTAGCCGGATCCATAGCCACCCCCTCTCGCCAATCCTGTACCCTAAAAAATCAATCTGATTTTTACTAAACTCACATTTACTCAACTTTGCAAATAAACTCGCTTGCCTCAACCGTTCCAACACCTCGCGCACTAAACTTTACATGCTCTTCTCGCGTACTGGTCGCTACCACAATGTCGTCTAAAAACGAACACCCCCTTATACAAAAGGGGGTGTAACACTCGTTGATTAACTGCATAAACAGCCCTGGAGACCCCGCTAAACCGAATGGCATTACGAGCCATTCGTATAATCCGAGAGGGCACGAGAACGCTGTCTTCCATTGGTCACTTTCTTTCACACGAATCATATGGAATGCGTCAATCAAATCCAGTTTTGTAAAACTTACAACCTCCCAACAGGCCTAATAGATCCTTAATCAACGGTAAGGGGTAGCAGTTTGTCGTACTAATGGCATTTAAACCCCTATAATCAATGCACAATCTCAGTCTCCCATCTTTCTTTTCCTAAACAACACTGGTGCGGCCAAAGGGGATTCCGATCGTCTGATAAACCCTTTCTTCAAATAATCATCTATTTGTTCTCTTAATGCGACCTTTTCTTTGACTGTCATCGCATAGATTTTTGGCTTGGGTAACACCGCCCCCCTCTTTCACTTCTATGCTGCATTGCACGTTCCTAACAGGTGGAAGCTTTTGGGCTAATTTAGGTTGAACACGCCAGCGTAGTCCCAATATTCTTGGGGTATTCTCTCACTTCTTTGCTGACACCCTTCTCAACATTGAGGGCACACTGAACCGTCCCCGCCTTCCAGTCAATCTTGGGGTTCACCTTTTTCTAACCAGGGCATACCCAACACCACCTCATGCCCTTTTATGGGAGCCATAACAAAATTAATTTCTCCTTCCCATGGCCCCACTCGTCCAGTTAACCCTTCGTCCCCACAGAGAAAGGACCCTTCAATCATTGTCCCATCTAACTGTTTGAAGGTGACTGGAGTTTCAAAGGGGTTTTGTGTCCCCACCCAACTCTTCTACTAACTGTGGAGACATGATATTTTCTGAACATCCACAATCTACTAAAGCTTCCTTCTTTACAACAAGATCCCCTTAACCAATCCCAACACACATTGAATATTATTTCTCACCCCAACTTTAGAGCTTTCAACATTGTCCATCACTGCAGCCTTAGCGGCAGCCACTCACTGCCGGCTTCTGGGGGCATTGATAAGCATAATGTCCGGAATGGTTACAAGCATAGCAGCGGACTCGACTCAATGGGGTTTTCTTGATGCCACTTGTTCGACTGTCGCTGACCCGCTTAGCTTCGGCACCTTTAGGTCTGCTTTCACTCCAGGCACGACCCATGCCTCGCGACCTCATCGGTTGGGTACGCCGCCTCTGCACCTGGGCCAAGATCCCTTCTACATTGCCAGCTAGTTGAATCCACCTGTCGATGTCCCCCGGGTCATCGCGGTGAAGACACCACTCCAGGATCTCCTTGCGCAACCCATCTTTAAACAGCTCCAGCAGGGTAGCTTGCGACCACTCCGCTACTTTCCCCGGCGAGACCCATAAATTCTTCGGCATATTCAGTTACCGATCTGGCACCTTGGGTCAAGCACCTTAACGCCTCCTTCGCTTTGATCCTTTCCAAAGGATCTCGAAATCTGTTCTTGATAGCCAGCAAGAACCTCCTCACTGACCCCAGGCAGGGATCTCTTCGATCGTGGCACTGTACATACCACTCGGCAGCTCGACCTTTAAACACAGCCCCAATAGCTCTAACTTGGCTGCCTTCACTGGGGTACAAATGTCCATAATCTTCCATATGGTCTTGTACTGCTGCGATAAAGAACGCCACTTTGGATGCCTCTCCTTCAAATTCCACTCGCAATGGCTCTTTTTCATCCGGCTTCAAACTCTTGAGAAGTCATTCTCGGGCCAGGCAAACTTCTCGGCCTAGTAATACCTCTTCCCAACCCTGCTGGTTGGGCTCTGGGACTCCTCTGGCAATCCTCTCCCATCATCCTCACTCTCGACGGAGATCTAGGACACTCCGGGATTGGATTCTCTCGATTACAGCTTTGATTCCTCACTCCCGAAGGAGATCTAGGACGCTCATTGAAAGCCCCGTCCATCCAGGAGTAATAGGTGAAGTCTCCACCCCGGGGCCTGCCACATCGACTCTCTCTGGTCCATCTCATCCCATCACAGGGACATCCGGCTTACCATCTGCACCATTGCCTCCACTTTGCAGCTCAGCACTCCAATCTCAGATGGTGGCTCCGGTTCGGTGGTCTCACTACCACCTCCTGTTGCCAGGTTCAACAGCTCTCTCTGAGACCGCTTCTCACGATCTTCCTGGATCCCTTCCAGACGAGCGCCTTGCACTCCACCGCCTGGTCTCCCACGCGAGCCTCTCGGTACTCCGCCGCTCGGATAGCGCCCTGCGCACTTCCGATTGCTGAGCCTCACTCCTCTCCTTAGCTCGACTCGCCATCATCTCATCCACTCGAGTTTGCCACAGCTGCTCTCCTTCACGGAGTCTCCTCTCCTGGGCTGCCAACTCTCGGGATGCATCTGGACTTCCCACCTGGTCAAGAGTGGTCCACTCCCACTCTTGAGTTCTCCGGATTTCTTCATTATCCTCCAAAATCCAGCTGTCTAGATACTTCTCCTCGTTCCACGCCAACCTCGCCATCGCTGGGATAGTCGGCCCGGGGCTTTAGCTTCTGTAACGACTCCTCAATACTCGGTAGGGATCACACTCAGACGTCGTTCTGGTCCAACACGATTTTATTGAAGGTACACCACCTGTGAAGCTAAAGCGCCGGCCCGCCACCCAAACACACCTTATATACCCCGGTAGCCCCTCCCCTACCCAATGCAATGTCCAAGCAGGGTGTCATCATGCTCCGATGAATCAGCAATCCCAGTAGTCCATAGGGGCATGACCCCAGGGTCACATGAGTGACGTCACGAGTCCAAATGTCCAATGTCCATACCAGGAGGAGTTACCTCACTTCCCCCTCTGGCACCTGGAAGTTACTCCACTCCCAGGCTGATTCAGCAATTCCCAGCACACATGGCCAAGGTCACTCCAGGAACTGGGCCAAAGGTCGCTGCAGCCTCATGACAGGTTGGGAACATGATCTCCCTCAAAGCTCAGGTTCCCCATACCTGACATTCTCCTGTTTTGTTTTTTTGTTTTTGCACAAAGCTAAGCTATGGAAGCTTTGACGGCCGAAGTGGCTCAGTTAAGAGGACTAATTAAGGACTTGCAAATTGCAAACAAGACTACTAGCAATGTACCTCGTGTAAGACCAACGCCTCTGGGGAGATTTGATGGAGAAAGACACAAGCTGCAAGCTTTTTTGGCCGAGGTGGAACTTTTTCTGGCACAGGCTACTTCAGTGGACTTCCTTCAGACGCTGCGAAGGTGGCTTACGTCATGGGACTTTTGAGTGGCCAGGCCGCAGAATGGGCTGTCAACCTTGTCACAGGACAAGACCCCATTATTACCAACTGGGGTGACTTTAAGAAAGCTTTGCACAAAGTGTTTGGGGACCCCTTAAGGGTACAGGTGGCGGAGTTAGAATTGTTTCGTTTACATCAAGGTCGTGATTCATTGTTATCTTATCTGAATAAGTTTAAAGCCCTGCAGAACAAGGTTAATTGGGGAGATCGACCTCTGATGTCCAGCTTCTTCATGGGGTTGCGGGCTGAGCTAAAAAAGGAGCTGGCCCGGTTGCCTCCTGTAGAAACCTTGCAGGAGTTAATTGACCATACGTTGAGGTTGGATGCATTGTTGGAATTTCCAAAGCATGCTGCTATTTTTGGGGAATTGCCGGTACGGCAGGATAGGTTCCGTCCTCTGCAGTAAGAGAGGATGAGCCTATGCAAATAGGAGTGTTTACAAGATTATCCTCTGGGGAGAAGGAAAGGAGGAGGAGGTTGGGATTATGTCTGTATTGTGGAGATTCGGGGCATTTTGCTCAAAAATGTTCTAAAAGACCTAGCCAGTTGCAGGGAAACGGGCAACCCCAACGTGTGTAAAGCCCAGCACGTTGGGGTTAACTGTAAAAATCCCCAGGAGGGAAGATCATGTTTTTGTTCACCTTAAGATCATTAAGGGCAATGGGGAATTTTTATTTACATGGGCTCTAGTGGATTCTGGTGCAACTTCATCTTATATGGATAGTTTGTTAAAAACACTAAAATATCCATTGCAAATAAGAAAGAGGCGGTTTGGGTGGAAGGTGCTGATGGCAGGATATTGAATGCTGGGGTGGTGGATCAGGAAACAGTGGGGCTGTCTTGGGAACTACAAGGGAGGACTGAAAAGTTCACCTGGGATATTACTAGGATCCCTAGATATACTGTAATTTTGGGTACCGATCCCTTTGATTCCTGAATTGCTATCCAGGGTGCAAGGGGCCACAATGTTTACTTAATTAGATTTACGGGGTGCATACAACCTGGTACGTATTAGGGCAGGGGATGAATGGAAGATGGCGTTTAATACGTGCTACGGCGCCTACGAAAATTTGATCATGCCGTTCGGACTTACCAACGCCCCCGCCGTGTTCCAGCGACTGATGAATGATGTGTTCCGCGATTTGTTGGACAAGTTTGTCGTGATTTATTTAGATGATATTCTTATTTTTTCGAATAATGAACAACAACATAGAGAACATGTGCGTCAGGTGTTGCTCCGGCTGAGGCAAAATGGACTATTTGCTAAGGCCTCCAAGTGCGCTTTCCATGTGTCTGAGGTGGAATTTTTGGGGCATATTATTTCTGGGAAAACCCAAATGATGGATCCGCATAAGCTGGATACAGTGGAGTCCTGGGGGGAGTTGGCGTCTAAAAAAGATGTACAGCGATTTTTGGGGTTCACTAATTATTATCGTGAATTTATCCCGGGTTATGCTAACCTCACGGTGCCATTGACTAGGTTATTACAAAAGGGTAAAAGTTTTGTTTGGGCACAGGAGGAGCGGGACGCATTTAATGGGATCAAGCGCAGTTTTCAGATGAATAATGTATTGATGTTGCCAGATGTCGACAAGCCTTTTATAGTCGAAGCAGATGCATCTAGTTTTGCATTGGGGGCGGTATTGTCTCAGGAGGTTGGACAGGGTAAGCTCAGACCATGCGCTTTCTATTCCAGACAGCTCACAGAGTGCGAGCGCAATTATACAATTTGGGAAAAGAGCTTTTGGCCATAAAGGTATCATTCGAGGTGTGGAGACATTGGCTGGAAGGGGCTCGGCATCAAGTAATTGTGTTGTCCGATCATAAGAACTTGGAGCATCTTTTAACCGCTCGAAAGTTAAATCAGCGGCAGATTCGATGGGCGTTGTTCTTTACGCATTTTGATTTTGTAGTTAAGTTTGTAGATGGCAAAGCCAACGCTAGAGCGGATGCTCTATCTAGAAAACCTGAGTATAAAGGGGAGTGCGAGGTGGCATTGCAGACAGTACTTCCGGTATCCAGGCTACATGCGATTACTGAGGGTACTCCTACACTGTTTGATAGGATAGTGGCCAGTCAGGCCACTGATGGGTGGACACAGGAGCAGTTGGCACTGTTAGACAGTGAAACTCGGACCACGGTGGCGAAGTTAAAGTGTGTGGATGGGAAGTTGCGGCTTAGTGACCAGTTGTTTGTGGCTGCGGGGTCTTTACGTTTGGACGTGATTCAAGCTCATCACGATGAACCAATGGCGGGTCATTTTGGGCGATTCAAGACAGTCCAGGCCATCCTCCGAAGTTATTGGTGGCCCAGGATGAGGGGTGATATACTGCGATTTTGTGACACCTGTGCGATTTGTCAGCAATGTAAACACGATGTGGGGAAGCCTCGTGGGTTGTTATCTCCGTTACCCATGCCTCAGAGACCCTGGCAGATCATTTCCATGGATTTCATTTCCGACCTTCCCCGGACCCGTGGGTATACTGGTATTTGGGTGGTGGTGGATTTGTTCACAAAGTTGGCACATTTTATTCCGTGTTCTCGGGTACCTACGGCAGTGGTGTTGGCCAAGTTATACACTAAACATATTTTTCAGTTACATGGTGCCCCTGAGATCATCATTTCGGATCGTGCACCTCAATTTGTCTCGTTTCTGGCGCCAATTCCATGCGGAATTGGGTACCACGCTCAATATTTCTACGGCGTTTCATCCGCAGACAGATGGGCAAGCGGAACGCGTGAATGGCTTTCTGGAGCAATATCTTCGTTGTTTTTGTCTGCAGCAGTCGGGGGATTGGGCTCAGTGGCTCTCAGTGGCAGAGTTTGCGTATAACAACGCCACACACACAGTCAGCCGGCATTCTCCTTTCGAACTAATGTATGGGTATCATCCCGGTTGGGGCGGCGCCCGGCGCAGAATATGGTGACTGGGGACGTACAGTATCGTTCTAGTGAACTGAAGGCACTGCATGACGTGGCTCGCGCCTTATTAGTGGATGCTAAGGCATCGCAAAAGTCCAGCGCTGACCGTTTGAGACAACCAGGGAATGAACTGCGGGTGGGAGATTCGGTTTGGTTATTGTCCAAGCATTTGCGGACGGCAGGGAGTAACTGTGCTGCTCGTTTCTTGGGGCCTTTCCCCATAGTAGCTCAGATCTCGCCAGTGGTTTTTAAGCTACGGTTACCCCCATCGCTGAAGATCCATCCCGTCTTTCACCATTCACTTTTGAAAGCGGACACTTCTGCACAACGCCCCGCGTTGGCTCGATATCTGCGGTCTCCTGAAGCGTCGCCGGCCGGGGGGCCTTCGGGCGGGGGGGGATAGTGTTGTGGTTGAGCAACCTGAGCCTGTAGTTGCTACAGGTAGTAATTGGGAAGAGGAGAGTTTGTCAGATATGTCCTTGGAAGAGGGAGGTTTGGGCGGGCCTCCTGCAGCTGGGAGAAAGAGGGCTGCAAGTGATGAGCATTTGGAAGAGGCAGAACATAGGAGGAAGGTCCGACAAATACTTAGGGAGCCTACCAGTGATGAGACCTTTGAGGGGTTTGACATGGAGTTACCCTCAGAAGACAGTGATACTGAGCTGGACTCAGCACTGGTACAGGATGTCAGGAATGTGTTAAATGCTGAGTCCAGCGAAAGTTCATTTTTTGGTTTTTCCAGTGATAATAGTTGGCCTAGTGGGAATGTGGAATTGGACTGGGGCCCTTTAACTGCAGAGCAAAGATGGGACAATTGGAGGAATACACCCAGGGTTGCAGCTGAGGGCACTAGGGCAGATTTGGGTGTGGAGTCTGATGACTCTGATTTGTAAGGGTATAACAGTAAGGCTTGGGGATTTGGGAATCTGCAGTCGGCCAAGGTGTTGCTGTGGGTTGCTGGGTCCTGTATCTTGGGATTTTGTGGGTTCGTGTCCTGGTTCTTGATTCCCAGCAAGCTTGTCTGCCGCGTCCTGTTTGAACATTTCCTGTGTTGCTCTCCTGGAATGTGAAGCACTCCTTCTTTCCTTCTCTGGACGGGTCTTCGCATCACAAACTACAAGCCGAGTTACAGCTCAAGTTTCGTTTGAAGACGGACGTCTCATCTATTTTGCTTTCGGTTTTGGGTGTGGGTTTTTTGGAACGCCGGATTGAGGCTATGTTTTGTTAAAAATAAACTGTATATATTTTTACTAGCTTGGCGTTGTCTTTGCCATCTGTGGGAGTCGTGACAGCACTGTTGGGCTTGGCCTCATGTAAGCCACCCTGAGTCCCCGTTGGGGAGATGGTGGCGGGGTATAAATAAAGTTGTTTATTATAATCTCACCTCGTCTCGCAGATTCGAACTGCCAACCTTCAGGTCAGCAATTCAGCAGCACAAGGGTTTAGCCCGTTGTGCAACCGCAGCTCCAATACTAGCAAACTGGAGATTAAACAAACCCGGAACTTTGTATAAGAGATATGAAGAAATACATACAGTAAATTGTAATAACATGTCAGGAGACACAACAAATCTCATGAAAACTTTTAATTGATATTTTTCAAAAGATATGATTTGTAAGATAAGATACATTTCCAAGGTTTTTGTCATGTCTCCTTATGTTCATGTGACACACCTACATACTGCAGTCAACACTCTTAATGTGTCATGACACACAATTTGAAAAGCTGTGATTTAATGTTGCGGGAGAAAAAGAATAAGCTGTTTACCTGGTTAAGGGCTCTCCGCTGCAGTTCTACACAGGATAGAAGGACTTTTCCAATTTAGATTACAAACAGATACACTGCCCCTGTCTCACTGTATACCACATCCTACACAAGGCTGACATGGAAGAGATAAATAAATAAATACCTGTAACAGTACAGAAAATCACAGGCACGCATGCACCCAGCGCAACCCGAAAGACAGTTGCATCTGTCAAGTAGGAAATTTAGGTACCACTTTGTGGGGAGGCTAAATTTAACTGATTTCTGGAATGTTAAATTGCCTCTACGTCAGTCTATATATGTTGTATGTCAGTGGCATTGAATGTTTGCCTGTATGTGTGCATTGTGATCCGCCCTGAGTCCCATGCCGAGTGAGAAAGGTGGAATATAAATTTATTTATTTATTTATTCGGTTTTATATTCCGCCCCTCCCAGCAGGCTCGGGGCGGATCACAAAATGCGAGCATACAATAAAACATAGCACAACAGTAAAACACATCATAAAACATATCATAAAACATACAGTAAAACAATTATACGTAGCACTGATGTAAATGATGTAAATAAATAAATAAAACCTCTACAGCAATCAGTCAGGGATGGGATCCTTACCGATTTCTCAACAATAGGTGGAGATTGTGGGATATTTATGGTAAATAAATATCATCATAACCATAATAATATGTTGGTTGCGTTTGTCTTGTTCTTAATATGCTTTCTTCTCCTTTAGTGGTTTAACTTGCACGGCAAAGCTAGTTCATATCAGAAGGATGTGGTTCATTTTTCCTCTGAATGCTAACTTTGTCCCAATTGTAGCAGCCAGAAGGGAAATGGAAATGAGAACTTGCCCTTCTGAAAGGAATGGTTACCACTTCCTTTAGCAGTCGCCAAGAGAAAAGATGTTTGCAAAAACATTTTCCCCCAGTACTTTCTCCGCTGTATTTCTTTGGCACTGTGTTTGTGGGATGCCTTTGTTGCCTGGCTGCCATTATGGTGCACTGATTAGACCAAGTTGAAGTGCCAGCTTGGTCACCAAGTTTACTATGTCCCCTTGGTCAGGTCATTCCCTTCCAGCCTACTCTACCAAATAGAGCTACCTGTCATGCTGTATGTGCCGATGATAAAAGTTTCCATCTCCATTTCCTACGCTAAGTGCATTAAAGCCAACTTAACACAAAGCTAAAACAATAAATGAATTAATGTAATGATAAAATAATAAACATTTCCATAACAAAGGCACAATCAATTGCACGTAGTGATGCAAATCATCTTTAGCTATTCCTAAATGCTATAAAATAAATTTAATATTTTTCTCTTTGCTGAATTTATTTATTTATTTACTAGTTAACTAGCCTGAATTGTATTGATAGTTACCATTAGACTCAATACAGCAGTGCTGAGTTGCTATTTCCTAACTGACTCAGCTGGTCTAGTTGGAATTATTTAATAAGGCTGTTTCCAGATGGATGAAAAAACTCTAGTCAACAAGTCACAGAATGAGTTTCCCTGCTTTCTGCTTTTATTTTGGATTCTTACATGACATTTTCTTCATTCAAAATGAAATGCATCTGCCAGTTGTATTTCTACATTCTTGGAATTATCTAAAACGGCTGCTGCCAGTAAACACAACTAGTGTTTCCAGGACACTGATTTAACAGAGATCAAGCGAGGGAAAGAGGAATGATAGCATTAAACAGAATGATCCTGGTGCTTAACTGATGTAATATTATGGACGCACTTTCGGACTTTGACTCTAACTCCTGAATAATGATTAATAGGCTTTGAACATTGTTTATTTGAAATGCTTGGGAATAGAAATGTTTTGCATTTCAGATTCCGATCCCCTCATCGGATTTGAAATACTTACATATAATTATAACGGAGATGAAACCCAAGTCTAAACACAAAATTCACTGACGTTTCATATTATACACCTTATACACATAGTCTGAAGGTAACTTTATACACAATGGTTTTTAATAATATTGTGCATGAAACAAAGGTGGTGTACATTGAGCCATCAGAAAGCATTAATGTCACTATTTCAGACTAGATGCAACAGAATGGGATAAAAATCAACAACAACAAAAGGAATTGGAAACACTCAATTCTTCCAGGATTGCTCCCTCTTCTGGAGATGTACTAATAGAATTCTGGCCAGTACATAATGCCTAAAATGCTTACAGGGATGCTTTTTTTGTAGAAAGGAAGGTGACTTTTTTTGGTTTGGTTTGGTTTTTTGCAGATCTGCCCATGTCTATGCCTATGGGGATGAAGAATGCAGTTTAGTTGAAATTTGCCAGACAAATATCCTAGAGTACAGAGGCTCTCACTTTTTCATGGTGATACCTCATGTCTTCCTTTCCATGACACCCCTTTGTAATGGGGGAGAGGCTTGCATACCCTAATGAAGCTGTGAGCTATGCTGGCGGTGGCATAATAGTCACCGGTAGGGCCTCCCATGCCAGACAGGCTACAACCGAAGGGTCTGACAGTGTAATTGGGCAGGATGGGCTCTCTAGCCTTTTGGCAACCATCCTAAGAGAAGAAAAACTCTAAATTCAAACCTACGACCTGAGGACCTCGCTGCCACCGTCCCAGCTTGCTAGGCCCCGGCAGATGAACCTTTGGTTTAAAGGGTGAGGCCAGTTCTGTGCACACTGCGCTCCATCAGAAAAATCCATTGCACAGGCTCGAAGGACACATCCAACTTCTGAAAAAGCCCTGTAGTGATATAGCCATCAACGTGCTTGTAAAAAGCGTGGGATGAGTCCTTCCTGAATCTTTGTTCGTGAAGAAAAGCCAAGACCTCATGTCTTATATGCTTAGTCTATGCTAAAATAAGACCATATTACTTGTCCAATGCAAAGTGAGCAATAAACAGGCCAGGTATTCCTTTCTGGACTGGCTGTGCCACCAGTTTGGATACCATAATGGAAAAGGTTATTTTCTTCCTGACCTCAGATGGTAGCACAAAAAAAATTCTGGAGTGCAACATTTTCAGAAGTTTGTGTTGATTTGAGAATAAAAGGCAGTAACTGAACATGCTACCCTAACTAACATAAAAAAAAACAAACCTTACACATAAGAAATGATCTCTCCAAACTTTTTGCACTGTTTTCTAACTATAAGCTATACTGTATGACTGGTAAGCAAACAGTGTATGAATGTCACTCTTAAAAACAAAAAAAACATTTCCTTGGATCACTAAGATCTTGAAGATGCTGAATTGTGAAAGTGTTTTCTTTGTGTGTGTGTGTGTGTGTGTGTGTGTGTGTGTGTGTGTCAGGAGTGACTTGAGAAACTGCAAGTAGCTTCTGGTGTTAGAGAATTGGCCATCTGCAAGAACGTTGCCCAGAGGATGCCCGGATATTTTGATGTTTTACCATCCTGGTGGGAGGCTTCTATCATGTCGCCGCATGGGGAGCCAGAGCTGACAGAGGGAGCACTTCCACACTTTCCCTGGATTCGAACCTGAAACCTGTCTGTCTTCAGCCCTGCAGGCACAAGGGTTTAACCCATTGTGATACCCGGGGCTCCAGAGGATGAGAGGTTACACAGACAAAGTCCGGACATTAAATAGCCTGACAAATGTTGTGGAAAACCTTTTTTGTAAACCATCTAACAGTTTTCAGAGGGGAACTTCACATTCTCTCAGTTTTAGAGGAATGCAATGGCAAACCTCTTCTGAACAATTTCCGCCAATAAAACGATGATAAGCTCATCTTAGGCTCTCCATACATCAGAAACAACTTGATAACCCTATGCTATAAAACTAATATTTTATAAGTTTTGTGAACAGCTCTTTAGTTGGATTTGTTAGGATTTATGCTGCCACGGGGATATTTGTTGATCTCACCAGGTTCCTGAGATAACATTTGGGAGTACACACTGGGAAATGGAATGGATGAATTTCATGAAAAACTCAACTCCATTACCTCCCAGTTCCTAGACTGCTAGGATTAGTAACTGGAGAGATTTAATCAAGAGGTTAAATGTCCACTCACTGGTTGCAATCTTATACTTTCGACGGAAAGAATAAGAGGCTGCGGTTAGCACAGCGGGTTAAACTGCCAGCTATATAAAAACTTGCTGATCCGAAGGTTGGACGTTCAAGCCACAGGTAGGGGGAGCCCTAGCTTCCTGCTCACCTAGCAGTTTGAAAACAATGTGACTAGATAGATAGGTACCACTTTGGTGGAGAGATAAAAGGCGCCCCTGAAGCCATGTTAGCAATTCGATCAGGAAGACGTCCATGGCAACAGGGTCCTCAGCATGGAAAAATGGAACAACAGCACTTCCCCATGTCCGAGTCGAGCACAGCCGCCAGATGCCAGGCATGACAAAGAGGGAAGCCTGGCCTCTATGTATTGTCTGTCTTTAATTGTATAATGGCATGGAATGTTTGCCATACAGTATATGTAGACTGTAATCCAGCCTGATTTCCCTCAGAGAGATAGAGCAGAATATAAATAATGTATATTACTATTGACCTCAATGGAGTTGCTCTCAGTAGACAAGAACAGGATTTCACTGCTCCTGCTACATGCTTATTATCAAATAATTACATATGGAATTATATTATTGGTTGTTTTCTCTAGCGTAAAATGAGGTAGAGCCAAAGATGTTCTGGACTCTCCTCAGTGTGAATACAAGGACCCACTTTAACAAATTTCTTCCTGAAGATGCTGACTCCCTACCTCACAAACCAAAATTCAAGAAATGGGTGAGGATCAGTTATGATTTTGGAAGTCACTTTCTCTCACTTGGAAACTTGCTAAATCCTACATATGTACATTTGCTTCATATCAATGACGATATTACAGGACCGGACGAAGGTAAAAAATAGTAGTAAGCAAACCTTTCTTTGGCACCCCTGTGTCTTTAGTGTGGTGATGATGGTGCATGCACGCGCACGTGCCGGAGCACGCATGCGCGCAGCTACTTTTGCACATGTGCGCTTCTTGTGGAGGGAGTAGCGAAACGCACTCCCAAGAGGATGAAAAGGACGGGGGAATATTTTGCAGCCACCATGGCTGCAAAATGTTCCCTAGCTTGGGTTTTTTTGCCTCTTGGGAGTGCATTTAGCAACTCCCTCCACCAGAAGTGCTCCGACCCGACGGCGCATGCCTGAAAGTTTCGCGCATGCGCTATTAAAACAGAGCGCTTCTGGTGGAGGGAGTTGCTAAATGCACTACCAAGAGGCCAAAAAGGACAAGCCAGGGAACATTTTTCAGCCGGGGCAGAGCGTCCCGCCCGTGCGCCGGCCGCCCACAGCAATGGTGGCCCTGGCTGGATGCGCCCTTGGCCACGTGGCGCCCGGAAGCGGCCGCTTACTTTGCCTCCGCTAAGATCCGCCCCTGCGATATTATCTTGAGTTTTCAGAAGTCTTCAAACCCAGTAACTGCAGAGTAAATGCTGGTGGGATTCATAGCCTGTGTTCATTTAAGAAATAGTTTCTGAAAAAGTGTCATCACATTTTTTTTACATTCTGGAGTGTTATCACTGTAAATTGCTGAGCAGCTACAACTCTTTACATTCACAAATGCTGTGTTGTAGCCAGATACATCACTAGAATCAAACGATAGAATATTGAAATCAATATTTTTTTCTGTTATGTTCAGGTACAATTATGCCGTAATAGTTGTTTATAGTTATAACACCTTTAAAAACAAAATTATACAGAGTTTTGACTTCATGTTATCAGTAAACAGAGAAATACATGCTTACTTTGGTTAAATATTATAACAGACAAGCCACTGGAACAGCTATAAAGGTTAGAAACACTCTACAAAAATCCATAAAAATAAATATTCAAAGAAACCCCAGAACTCATAAATATTTGTACAAGTACCACAAAATTATTTAAACATTTTTTTAAAAAATAACAATTTTATTTTCACCTCACATGTAAGTTGCCCCGAGCCTGTCGGAAGGGGCGACTAACAAGCCGAAATAAATAAATAAATAAATGTATCTCTTGAATGTTTCAAAACAATTTTAGGAAAGTAGTTACTAAATAAAGCATATTTTCTAACAAACATCCAATTATTTGTTTCAGCTGGGAAGAGCTGGCTGTTATATATTTAAAGTTAGTTTACATTCTGTGTGCACTATCATGCTTATACTTATTTTATCTACAATATTCCTGATAACATGAAACAACATTGAATCATCAGTTTACCTCCAAAAAGTTTATACAACTTGCAATTTGATTTCCGAGATGGATCTGTGTATTCTATTTATTGCTGTGCTTCTGGAAGTGAAGAAGCAAGGAACAAACTATATTAGGTAGAATTCATCCTGTAATAGGTTTAAAAAGTTTTCCTGCTAGCTTTTTAAAAGTGGGATCCCTTCTGCACAGCTGTAGAAAATCCACATTATCTGCTTTGAACTGAGCTATATGGCAGTGTAGACTAAGGGCCCTTCCATATAATCCAGAATATCAAGGCAGAAAATCCCACACTATCTGCTTTCAACTGGGTTATCTGAGTCCACACTGCCATATATTCCAGTTCAAAACAGAAAATGTGGGATTTTATTCAGCTGTGTGGAAGGGTCCTAAAATAATCCAGTTCAAATCAGATAATGTGGATTTTCTGCTTTGATATCCTGAATTATCTGACAGTGTAGAAGGGGCCTGGGACAAAGAATTTGGACATATCATGGCATGATGTAAGTAGAAGGCAGTCAGAAAAGAGGAATACTACATTATAGATGGATAGACTCATTCAAGGTAGCCATGATCCCGAGTTGCAAGACTCATTAGATGACCTGGGATCATAGCAGTCTCTCATTCATAGTATTGTCATAAATTGAAGTCAATGACGAATAACACAGGCCCAGATTAACACATTTTGGCGCCCTAGGCCAGACTTTGGAATTACGCCCCCTTTAAGCCAACCTCTACCACACCATTTTGGGGCGGGTGGGTGAGTGGGTTAGCTTCCTAGCCATTCGGGAGGGTCCCTTTTCGGTTGCCTCAGCTTCCCCGGCGGTATGGAAGCCCTCCTTAAAGGCACAGGCACCCCTTTGACCCTCTGCTCCAAAACGGGCAGAAAAAAGGCTATTTCTGGCTCCGCAATAAAAGGGGGAGAGAGGCGGAGGTGTGGGGAAGTGCGCGTGAGGGAGCGGGGGGGGGGGCGCACGGTCTCGTGCTCGCTCACTCTCTCGCTCGGAAGGCAGGCTCCCTGTCTGCTCCTGCGGATGGGAAGGACCACGGAGAGAGAGGGAGGGAAACAGGCGCGCGCAGAGCGGCCGGGGGGCATGCCGCTGAGTTGGGAGCGACCTCAGGGGCCGGCCACAAGATTTTTATTTGTTTCAACATATATTTTTTTGGTCCGTGATTTGGCGCCCCACTCAGCCTGCGCCCCTAGGCCATGGCCTAAGTTGGCCTTATGGGTAATCTGGGCCTGGAATAACAGCATCAGCAACAATCCAGTAGTATACAACAATGCTATACAACATACGTGGCCCATCAGAGCAAGCATGATTTACAAATAACTTGATTATTTTTCTGTTTTACAGACTTCATTGTGCCACAAAAATATGTGGGCACATGAGTGTTTGTTTGCTTTGAAGGCTCACAAGTCAGGCAACTCCGCTAACAAATGCACTGTCATAGATCAGTGGTTCCCAACCTTTGGGCTTCCAGGTGTTTTGGACTTCAACTCCCAGAAACCCCAGCCAGTTTACCCGCTGTTAGGAACTATGGGAGCTGAAGTACGAAACACCTGGAGACCCAAAGGTTGGGAACCACTGTCATAGATGTAAAGTATTTTCCTTCCCATCTTTCTATGGCCGGATTTTGTAGGGAGCATATATGAGAACCAATCCTAAAGCTTTGCAACTAATATTGGTTTGACCCATCTCCAACATTACCTGCAACTGTATTTTTTTTGCAGTGAGTTATACTTAATGTTTTCAAAGAGCTGTTTGCAAATTTTGAAGATCAATAATAATGTATTGTCAAAGGCTTTCATGACCGGAATCACTGGGTTGTTGTAGGTTTTTCGGGCTGTATGGCCATGTTTTAGCAGCATTCTTTCCTGACGTTTCACCTGCATCTGTGGCAGGCATCCTCAGAAGGTGAGAGGTCTGTTGGAACCTTGAAAAATTGGGTAATGCAATTTTTCCAGTGACCAAGTATTTTTGCTTCAGGACTCTTTACCATCTCAAAAGAGCCTGAGTTCTCCTGTGCTAGATCAATCTCCACTTGCAATTCTTTTAGTGCCCAATGCTTCTGGGGAAACAGAAGAAGGATGCACAGGTGATTTCTTTGTTATGCAGTATGCTGCTCACCATCTGGCTTCCAGCAGTAGACTGTCTTTGTACATAAGGATGAGATAACCTTTGGCTCTGAAAGCCAGGTCCTGAAGACACCAAATTTGGGACTACAATGCATTGCTGGCTATGGCTTCTGCAGCTAAAGTTGGTGAGTCAATTTCCTGATTCTCTGGCCTATCTCAATGTGACTCTAATGGCAATAGGTACTGATGATCTTTTGTTATTTGTCATCAGATTGACTTTGACTTATGGCAACTCTATGAAAAAGAGACCTCCAAGATCCCTTGTTATCATAAGGTCTTGATCAAATCGGTGTCTTCCTTGACCAAATCTGCCCACATGTAATGCACTTTTCCTGCTGCCTAGAACTTCACAAGGATTATTATTACCCTCCACAATTTTTGTTAACCCCACTTTTATAGCCGTCTAAGTTAGGAGCTGTCTACCACAATCATGAATTCCATTTTGTAGACTCAAGATGAGAAAGGAAACTGTATTAAAAAGTGTGGGCTGAAGCATGTTAACTCACAACTAATTCCAACCGGGCTTAATCAGGCTCAATTCTAAGTATGCTTAGAATTACAGTTTAATTTCTAAAACTTTTGGAAATGGTAACAACAGGGCCATAGCCAGGATTGGGGGGGGGGGGGAGTTTGATTTGGGGGGAGGGGTTGAGTCTAAGTGAGAGAGGACCTACCCCACCAAACCTTTTGTATCGTTATCCCAATACCCCCATGCATATGGGATATATTGAGCTTGGTGATCAGATCATGATATGAATAAACATAACAGTTTAAATAATGTACCAGTAAGGCCTTCTCGCGACCTTCTCGCGGGCCACCACCACCACCCCAACCCCCCACCCCACCCCGGCTACATGCCTGGGTAACAGCCACCTTTACTGAAACCACCAGGATGTAATTCGTCACCAATTTTCTTCTTGAAAGAAGCAATGAATAATTTTACACAAATATTTTAAAATATGCCTATAATCCCCAATGATGTCAAGTACTCTCAAAAGTGAATGAACATTGGCTGAAATCAAATTTGGTATTTAAATATTGTAAATATACACTGATTTGCCTAAGTGAGGGTATCAAACTATCAAAATTGTGCAACTAAATGTGCACCAACAAATATGGCTGGGTAATATCTCATTGTGCAATGGAGGATTGCTAGTAGCAGTCTCCACAATCCCATTGACTCCAGAGGTACATTGAAAGTACTTGGGATAGAGGCACAAGACCTCTGTGAAAGTGAAAAACAGCAAAAAAGAAGTTACTTTTTTAACCTGAGAGAATACCTCTAGGAATTTCTTGATCTTCTAACATGACTGTATGGTTGACTTCCACTGGAAAATGACCATAAAATTGCACTTGAGGACCTAAAGCATTATTCTTTCCAGAAATCTCTAAAACTTCCAGCATGACCAGAAGAAGCTGACCAAGGAGCCACACCGGAAGAGCTAAAGGTTCCTAGAGATAATATTTTAATCAAATGTGTGAATAATCAAATCCACAACAGTCAAAACTGCAAATGTGGGGTGATGAATATTGTTATGTACCATCTAAGAGTGTCCATGTCCACCTGTATAGGCAGAATTCTGCTGACGTAACTGCAAGCTGAATATAGACTTTATATAATGCCTCCCAAAGTACAACATGTGTAATATAAATTATATGTGTGTAAAACACCAACAGAATGCCAACTATAGTTTGTTACCCATGTAAGTCCACAGTCCATTAAGACACATTCCTGGGTAAATTCCACTCAATTTTTTAAGATCTGGATAAGAATACACATTATTACTCTGAGGCAGTGGTTCCCAACCTTTTTTTTTAACAGGGACCACTTGACCAGGGACCACTTGGACCAGGACCACTTGCCAACATTAGTACCAAAAGGGTTATGAATCAGTTTTTGGTCAACTTTAGATTCGGTTTGGTTATTTGGGTTGTTGATTCAGAAAATTGCATTGGATAGACCACATCAGCTCTAGTTTCTGATACAGAACATATGCCATCCAGTCGTTGCCACAGAAAACTATAATTAATAAGTCTCAGACCAGTCATTCTTGTTGCAAAAATGTAGTAACGGTGAGACCGCAGACCCTATTTTAGTTGTTGAGGACCTTTGGTTGGGAACCACTGCTCTAAGGTATCTCCCATGCCTTTCAGTGAGGCTTGCACAAGAGAACTTCCCAGTGGAATGCATGCCACATGTTTAATCATTTGCTCCTATTTATGATATGATCATATTGAAAATATACTATAGAAAATTCTAATTCACAGAATTGTGACGAGTAAGCACTCTTCCAGTAATTAATGTAAAACCCCAAACATGTCTGCAATTTCATTTTCCAAAGTGGAGAAGTTTTCAGACTTTCAGTTTGAAGGATATTTTCATGTGAGGATTAAAATGTACTGCTACTTTTCATACTGTACAGCTACTTTTCACGCTGCAGAAGGAAATGACAGTACGGAGTGGAACAGCCACATGAACACTGATTCCCATTCTGGGAGAAAGGCAGGGTATAAATCCAATCTAAAAAGTGAACATATCTTTGTATGTATATGGCTATGTTTGTATGTGGAAAACACATAGAGAGAGCACCGTGATTCCCACCAATGATGGATCTGGACCAAACTTAGTACACATAATCACCATGACCTACTTTACATGGTGTAGCTTTCTTTTTTTGGGGAGGGGGAGGAGAACTGACCCTGGATGACGGGAGATGTAGTTCACTCACATCCAGAGAGTACGGTGAACTTCACTGATGATGGATATGAACCAAACTTGGCACACATGCCCAGCATGAGCAATTTTACATATTGGTGGGATTTGGGGGTGTGTGTGGGGATTTCCCTGGATGATGGTAGTTGTAGTTTATCCACACCTAGAGAGCAATGTGAACCCAACTAACAATGGATCTGGACCAAACTTGGCACACATACCTATTATGATCCATTTAAACGACTAGTGTGGTTTGAGGACAATAACAGATTGATTGATTGATTGATTGATTGATTTTATTATTTATGAGTCGCCCTCCACGTCAGTGCCCCGGGCGACTTACACACAAAAACACATAAAAGAATTCAATAGTTAAAAGCTAAAAGAATAAAAAGATTAATTAAAATAGTTCCAGTAGCTCAGGCTAAGTCTGGGAGGTGTCCTTAGCCATAAGCCTTTCGGAAGAGCCAGGTCTTCAGTGCGGTCAGGAACTGGGGCATGTCCCGGATGGCTCTCTGATCCGCCGGCATCAAGTTCCAAAGAACAGGGGCCGCGATGGAAAAAGCTCTCCGTCTCGTGGTGTCGAGGCGGGCCTCACTCACACCTGGGATGCGGAGAAGGTCCCTGTTTCCTGAGCGCGGCGACCTTAAATGAGCTGGTTCGGACAAGCGGTCTTTTAAATAAGCTGGGCCGGCACCATGGAGGGCCTTAAAGGTAAGCGACAGGATCTTGTGGATGGCTCTGAGCTCGACTGGCAGCCAGTGCAGGCGCTGCAGAGATGGCGCGATATGGCATCTCAGTGGTGTCCCGGTGAGGAGTCTGGCGGCTGCATTCTGCACCAGCTGGATTTTATGAGTGGTTGACTGAGATGATGATGCGAATTGTAGTTTACCCACATCCTTATGTATTTTCTAATGGGTCCATTCATAAAACACAAGAGCAAACAAATACTATTTCTAATAAAGAGTTTTACAGAATGCTTAATCCAGGCATTGCTGAGTACCTAAGCTAGTAAGTAAATAAAATAGAATTTTAAAGAGCATCTTGCTTTGATTGCTGCTTATTTGTGTATTGCCACAAATGTGCATTTTCTGCATGTGTGTGTGTGTGTGTTTGGGGAGACCAAAACTTAGCCAAATAACTTTTATGGAAAAAATATCCTTTTTTTCCCTATGTGGAACAGAACGAACTTCTGCCATATTTTAGGTCATTCAAGGATATAAAATCATTTCCTTCGTTATTATGAATATTGTACAGATCCTCTTGATCAATCTAATTGCAATCTGCAAATCCTCTAAATACTGTCGTTTTGAGATCAGACTTCAGAAAACAGATAAATAATTGGTCTGAAAACATTCTACTGTTTCTTTTATTTTTCTCATTTATTGAAACACCAGGGTTCACAAGAAAGGGGCTGTTGGGATGGAGAAAAGTGACCCCTTGGTGTCTTTTATCAACACATGCATGCACACATGACAGTACTACCAAAACCTGAGCCATTAGTACCTTGTGCTGCTTATTTAAAAAACAAAATAAAAACATAGATTGAGAACCAGAAAGAGGTACAATCAATATGCACCATATAGAGGTGTCAGCTTTCGACTGTTTGTGTATATAAATTATTTAGTATATATGAGTAAATCAAATAGCAATACAATAGATTGGGGGGGGGGGGATGAGTTGACACATTTGATGCCAAAGGCCATACAATAGATTATTTTCAACAGTTCAGAAGTTGGCACAAATGATACTAAAAGCCACAGTCCAGCAGAAAAATTACCCGGCACAACCGCCATGACAATAAATGTTTACACACCGAGCATTTCATTGGTGCTTGTGCAGGATGTCTCCCTGGCACATTGTGTTTGGTGTATTTGTGGGGCTTTGATACAGGAAAGCACAAAAGCAGATGGCTCAGAGTGGTGTTCTCATAGAACTAAAGCGTATGCTCCAATTCATTCTCAGTTTACGTATCCTTTCACAATAAGGATTGCTTCCCTGATACAAGACCTACATTCTCAGTTTAAAAATAAATAAAATAAATACACGAATAATTGTCCAGACCACTGCACACAAATTAAATCTTTCCTCATAATCAAAGAAAGCAATGTCAATTGTGCATTGACACTAGTTTTAAAAAAATACTACAAAAGTTACAAAGCTAACATATGCTCAACTAGATCTGATACATCATACCCATCTCTGGCATACTGTATTTCCATTGGCTTCCTGATACAAATACGAAAAACTAGCAATTCTCATATTTTATGCTTCTAAACATGAGAAATCATTTTTAAGTTGTTGGTAACCATTATCAGCTCAGCAGCAGCCATAACCAGCTTGTTTTCTGTTCAGATGGCAGCCAGCTACCATAGCATAGGGAGGCAGTACTGGGGCTTCATATAATACAAAGGGGGTAAGGTACAAAGCTGAATATAAATCTATGCTTTTTAATTTTAAAAAAATAAGGACAAAAATATGTCCAACTATCTATGTGTACAATTGATTTGCTTTAAATATAATTTAGTGCAGGATGTCCACTATTCAAGAGCGCCTACGTACATTTGGAATGCAGTTATCAAACCAGGTTAGCAATGGTCAGTGTATAGCTTTCATCTTTTCTTCTAAACAGAGGGGTGGTCCTCATTTTGTGAACCAAAAAGGTCAGATATGATTTAGGTAAAGCAGATCACACACCCCCCCGCGCCTAGCACAAAGTCCACTTCAAAAATGCCATCTTCTCCATTGGGAAACGTAATATTGTAAAAGTTCAAAATTTACAGTTACTTATTTTCTAGCTACCAGTTGATATGTCAATTATTAGTTTGCTGAAAGAAACAAATAGACTAATTCCATCTGTCCCGCACTATTCTGTACATCCTAAAGCTACCTCCTAGCATGCAATTACAGTGTGAGACAAAACATTAGTAGACATGGAAGAAGACAAAACAGAAAGAAACAGATTGTGGCACCAAAAGCGTGTGCTTATGCTACAGTAAAACACATCCACCTACAAGCAAGGAGCCACAAGAACACAGGGGCATCTGTGGTCAAGACAGCCCCGGCAATATAATTCAGATTATATACAAGGAGGGATTTACAAGACACGGCAATGAAACAGGGGAGGAAATTGAGCCCTCCTCCTTTTCCCCAACCTGATCCCTCGCTCTGTATTCCTCCTAAAGTGAACATCAGTGCAAAAGCTTGTTCTCACCCTTTGTTCTTCCTCTGGTGACCATCACATCCAGTGCATAAATGATACCAATATGGCATTGAATACACGTAGGAAAAGTTAGGAATTATTGAGTTGTGTGTGTTTAAATGGGACTGAAGTCTCTCCCCTACACACAGTGGAATGAAGTGAGAGTAAAATGGCAGGATGGACTGTGCCATTTTTGTCTGTAGAAGAGGATTAAGAAAACACAAACTTTCCTGAAAGTAGAAAACTAAGTCAGCATGGGATAAACTGATGTATAGTAAGTCTCCCTAATGTGATAGGAGTTTTGGGCTCTTCCATGTGTTGCACATCTGCAGGGTAAAGCGACTTTCCAACCTTGGGATTTGAGTACCTTCCTCTGCTATGTGTATTGAGCAGGCCTTGAAATGTCTACCTTTCTCTCAACCTTCATGTCTGTGCATTTTGTATATTGAATGTGGAACCAATGTAAAAGTGGATTTAAAGGATGGGGGAAGCGAGGACCACTTCATGCATGGTCCTATTTGCATGTATGGAGCTCCAAGGAAATCAATACTGAACTTTCTGTGTGTAAGGGACTGCGTGATTAACCCAGTAAAGTAACATTATTGCTTAGTATCACATTTGATATTATATCTCAAACCAATACAAATGTTAGAAAGCTCAATGCAAAGCTTTTCTAAATCACTAAAAGATGAGGACTTCCCTGACTGAATTCTGCATATTAATAGTAGGGTTTTGTGACAAGAGTGGGATCATTTTAACAATATAGCTAAGTCATATTTTAGCCTTGTTAGTCACGTTGCTAAGTTGTAAAAGTAAATAATTTATTTTAAGAGACTGTTCCTGAGACTGGCATAAGTAAGAACTTTCAATTAATTTTAATATTTTAATATTTCAGAATTACAGTGTTGATTTTTTAAAAAAAAAAGTACAAGGAGACAGAGTGTGAAAGAAGGGCCTCTATTTTGCAAGGTAAATGTATGCTTAAACCATCCTAGGTCAGGTAGGTACCCTAAAAGTATGTATGAGAAAATGAGTTGAATCAAAGGGTTGACTTAAATTGCAGAATATGTGCATCTGTTCAATTCAACTACACCTTAGAGTGGTAATCAAGAAATACATCTCTCTTGCAAGAGTAGGAAGAAGATGCATCGAGTCCACAGGAACCTCAAGCACTGCCTTCACCCAAGTAGTTGTTCAAATGTTACCTGAGAAGAAACATAACCATCATCACCATAGGGCTACTGTGCAGAGAAGAAATTCAGCATACAGTGGCTCTTTGGTATCCACTGTGCTTTGCTTCCAGTATCCCCTGTGGATACCAGTCTATGGATGCTCAAGTCTCATTATAGACAATGGCATAGTAAAATAATGGCAATTGAGTTAATTTTTTCCTAAAATGTTAGAGCGGTTGTTGGCTGAATCACTGCATGCAGAACTCATGGATATGGTGAGCTGACTGCATTTTTATTCAGCAGTGGGTACTTAGAACATAGGCTACATTGTGAATTTTTGTCATAAAAATATAGGGTGGCATGCTGGAAGTGAACAAAGGTCTATCTACCATTGTGTTTATACAATGTCTAACCAGATGTCTGGTTGGAAGCGCACCAGCAGATGCTTGGGCACACTGTTTTTAGTCCTGGAAGTAATATATTGCCATCCCAACCAGATCCAACTGATAATTCCATCCTTTTCCATGATGTTATCCAAGACCTTTTAAAAACTGTTTAATTTGATAGCCACGGTTGCTTCTCATCTTGTCTTTGTACTATGTTCTACTGTGCCCTACACTTTGGGGTCCCCCCTTTGTCTTCTCCTGTAGGCTCCCAAGTATTGCCTGGTCCCTTCCAGATTTTCATTGGGAAGCTTATGCCAACAGCTTCTTTCAATACAATACCCGAGGTCAGATAATTTAAGACTCTTTAAACAGATACTTTAAAATTAGTCCCCTTAAAACTAGCGTAGACTTTTTTTTTTGGTGAGGATTACCATCCCCTTTCACACCATCATGACATGCATAAACATGCTAATGGAAATTTGTTTCATAAGCCATCTGTGATATGACTTGGTGAGCTGATTCTTCTACTGCAAAAAAAGAATTCTATTGGGCCTACTTAGAGCTACATACAGCCAGGCTCTTTATGGGTCTGCCTTGCTGAAGGATAAAGCAGAGTAAGAAGATCTTGCTTTAATACGAAAAGGGAGTAGAACTCTCTTCTGCCTTACCTTATTGGATATTTCCGACACATGTCTTAACGGCATAGTGAACTGGTGCAGTGAGGAGTACCCAATTCACCTTAACCATGTGCACATTTTGTTGTAGACATTATGCATGAAAGGGGCAGATACCTGCAGAATATAGCCATGGCTTCTGGCTTGATCTACCACATCAACTTTGTTTCTCAATAGTATTAACTGTTGGTCTATAGCAGGCAAGGGCAAACTTTGGCCCTCCAGGTGTTTTGGACCCCAACTCCTACAATTCCTAACAGCCTTAAGTGGCTGAGGAGGGAAAGGAAAGGGCCTGGTGCTGTTAGGAATTGTGGGAGTTGAGGTCCAAAACAAATGGAGGGCCAAAGTTTTACCATGCCTGGTCTATAGTATACTACTTGTAACTGTAAGTTACTACCTTCTGTAACTTGGGGAGGACCAAATATTTATTCTTGTCTTCCTGATTCTTGCTTTGTCCCTCCTCCTACACTTTGATAGCTTTCCCCCATTTGTAAGAGGAAAGGAAGAATTCCCATATCCTATGAGTTAGCAGCCTTACTAAGAGACATATACTTTAAGCCTTTCTTGTAGGGTGGGTTTTTATTGTGGGGACAATCTTGTACAGCTTGAGTATTCCTTATTCAAAATATTTAGGTCCAGGAACGTTTAGAAATTTCAATTTTGATATACCCGTGTGTGTGTGTATCCATCCAACCACCCATCCCTTTATCTATCTCCTGAGCTGTCTTGGAGATAGGAGCCAAGTCTAAAGGTGAAACTCAGTTATGTTTCATATATACCTTATACAGAGAACCAAAAGGTACTTTTATACAATATTGAAATAGATTTGTAGATGAAACAAAAGCCTGTGTATATCACGAAGAGCCATCACAAAGAAAGGCATCAGTATCTCAGCCACCCATGTGAATAATTTTGGATATTGGAATACCTGGATAAGGTATGACCAACCTGTATAACACTTGCTCCATTTTCGTCCCCTTTATTCATAATTATTTCCTTTTCAGTTATTATTTTTCAGTGGTCATGCAAAATTCTGGTCATGTGAGGCTGGGGCAAAACAAACTCTCCCTCTAAAGTAAACCCTAACTATGCCACAATATAGTCTCAAAGAACAGAGCACTATATCCACTGGTAGTGCATGAACACGTGTTATACGTCAAATCATAACAAAATGAAATTAAGACCGTGAATATTTCTTCCTGCTTTTTGGGGGGGAAAAGAAGAAAACATCCAAATCACCTTATAGTTTATCTCCAATACAGAAGGTGCTTTTATTTAACTTGTCATGAGTATTTTGGCTTAGTGATGTCATGCATGGATCCTTTGTAACTGTATAGGAAACCATACATCAAGTTACTTGATTTCAGGAACTCTCATGTCTGGTATCAGCAAGTGGCATCTTTGGGGAGCACACACCACTTTTGCTTGCCTTGAGCTCCTTTCAAAAGTATCGGTCAGAGTGAGCTGATACTTACACTTCTCACAATAACCCAGAGTAACATTAAAAGCATTTGAGGAGATCAAAATGTCAACTTCAGGTCACAACCTTACAGTGTTGATTAGAGTGCTACTGTTTCTCACATTAAGTAACACCCCCCCCCCCCAAACTGGAAACTAGTAGGAAATGCAGAGTGACTAAATAAGCCAAAACTACTATCATTACCATCATCCTTGCCTTGTGCTCATTCCTGATAAACAGATGAACATTTATTTTGGACATTTGTATCCTGTCCTATCTCAACCTCCGCACTCCTACTTTTGCTGTACTGCTGTGACTGATGTGACTTCATGACACTTATCCAGGCCACACTGAGATTCTGAAGCCTTACTGTTCCAAGTCCCATATAAGGAAGGAGGGATTTGTATGTTAGTGTGTCACTATTTTACAGATTTGTTTTTATCAACTCAGAATTGTAACTAAGATAAAACATTTGAATTGTATCTAATATAAAAACCTTCTGTAAGTATAAAACTGACATGCCAGAGACAGAACATGGGACGGTTGGAGGCTTTAAGCTCTAGTGTACATAAGAATTTATGCCATTTGCTTGTGTTAGGGAACGTATAAGGTAGGAGCTTCCATAAAATCGTGTCTCTTAGGCCCCTTCTACACTGTCTATAATCCAGATTACCAAATCAGATAATCCAGATTATCTGTTTTGAACTGGACTATATGAGTCCACACTGCCATATAATCCAGTTCAAAGCAGATAATCTGGATTTTATATAGCAGTGTAGAAAGGGCCTAGGAAGTTTGCAGTTAGTATAATTCCTTTCCGTAAAATTACTAATGGCAGTTGCATCTATTTACATAAGCATTGGCTCTCTCCGGCTCTCTCTTTCTATTGGACACAAAGAACACTGAAAAGGGTTAAAGTAGTTGAGGAGAATCCCCATGTTTAGTTGTGTATGTCTATATGCCTTCAACTTGTCTATTGATTTATTGTAACATCATGAATTTCATGGGGTTTTCTTAATTACACATACCTTCAATCCCTTCCACCCCCAATGCTACAAATCAGCATTCTACTAAAATATGTCAAAGGGAAAGTTTCAAAAGTTCTTGAGTTTCTTTTTTGGGCAGTTACAAATACCATCTAAGAGGAAATGTAAAAAAACATGCTTTATACAAAGTTATTATTTTTACCTGTCTACCTTTGGAGGCGATGTGATTCTATGTTAATAGATATTAACATTTTAAAGTTTGTTTTAGAAACCCCTTACAGTACGTGAATTAAAACTGCATCCAACTTGAATATTCCCTGATTTTTATTTTGGAAGCAAAGAAAATTTGCACACCAAGGAAAAATCCTCAGTTCAAATTAAACTTACTGTGTTATTCATTCTTTGGGGGGAAAAGAAAGAGCAAAAATGGTTATTAAAAATCTACAAAAACAGAAGTATCAAAAATAATGGCAACAAAATTACGTTAATATTTGGCTCGTTCCTATATAAATTCCATTCATTTGCACAGGACAACTAATAGTCTCAAACGTGTACCCCAAATGGTGGATGACACAGAATATCTAATCATTCAGGAAGTGGTCATGAAAATGCCCCCCCCCCCAACCACTTCCATTTCTGAAACAGGGAAAGGGAAAGAATTGCAAAGGTCTCTTAAGCATTTGGGAAAATGTTACAAATGATCATCTCACTGAACTGTGGTTTAAAAAGTACCACAGTTAACTGAGGGCCCTTCCAGACAGGCCCTATATCCCAGGATCTGATCCCAAATTTTCTGTTTATCCCAGATTATCTGGCAGTGGGGATTCATATAATCCAGTTCAAAGCCAAAAACCTGGGATCAGATCCTGGGATATAGGGCCTGTGTGGAAGGGCCCTAAGAAACAAAACTACCACTTATCAGTTATTCACTTAAATTCCCCCAGTATTTTCAATATTTTTTAAAATCAAGTAGGGATCTGGGTCATCCTCAAAACTATCCGTATCAGGAGCAAGAGCCAAACAACACAATCATTTCTGCTTATTCAGAATACAGATTGCAGCGATGCACACATGTTGTGTGAATATTCAGAGCCATCAAAAAGTTCTGCAATCAAGTATATGTTGTGATCCAATTCCATAAAGTGAATCAAACGTGAATGGTTGCGGGGGGAAAAATATGTGAATGGTTGCCAAACACTGCATTGCATTCTGCCAGGATTCCATACAGCAGTAAGTGGATAGCTATGGTTGTATGGAAATTGTTTAATGGGACATAGGACCCCATTACACTATAGAATTACTGTTATATTCCACTTTAATTGCCAAGACAATATCCTATGGAATCCTGGGGTTAGCCATTTATGGAGGGCATCTAGAAGCCTTCTAGTGCAGTGGTTCTCAACCTGTGGGTCCCCAGATGTTTTGGTCTTCAACTCCCAGAAATCCTAACAGCTGATAAATTGGCTGGGATTTCTGGGAGTTGAAGGCCAAAACATCTGGGGACTCAGGTGAAGAACCATTGTTCTAGTGCCTCGCCAAAGTACAAACCCTTTCAAGATTCTATAGGATGTTGTCAAGATAATTCAAATTAATCACGGTCTAAGAGTCTTCTTCAAAACCAGAGGGGACCCTGTTGTGAATAAACAGACTAACTGAAATCCAGGTTTTGAACAGAGCATTATGGCCTTCTGAACTGTTGCCTTATCTATGGCAGAAACTCTCCTTATTGCTTCCCGGGCTCCAGCTCTGGCAGGGCACACCAGGCATGCTGGGTTAGAGAACACACCCTTCAGATGTAAAATCAGGTATGGCTTGTCAACCCTCTTTCTCAAACCCCCAACTTAATCAAATTGGCTCAGTTTCCTGACTTGCTCTCATTGTGCATACTTGCCAAGCTAGCAATGCACACTCAGTGCTACACTGACACCTATTATTCGACTTCCCTCCAACATGAAAGGTCTTTTTGATGCGGTTAATATGGTATAGTGCCATGGGGTAGATAAAGGCTATTTCACAGAAATAGATCCAACTAGCTCCATTGGAGCTGCCCTACAAATCCTCAAAAGAGACTGTGATTTATCACATCCTAGTGTGAATTTCTTTTCCAAATATGATCTATTGTGCAATCAAGGAAGTAGTAATCTAGAAGATTTAAAATATATCTCTTTGAGTGTTGAAATTATTTTGATTAAAAGAAATATACTGAGTCGTAACTATTACTTGACTTCATTAACAACTTCATTAAGAAAGTATGAGAGAGATGTCAAAATCAATGCCTTTCTGACTGTGTTTTGGGAATTCCTCTGTTTTTCAGGAGCATGTTGGCTGAAGATGAGAAGATGAGTAATATACAAACTTATTATCACAACTAATCTTCTTCAAACGACAAGAGCCGCAATAGTGGCGGGTGGGGGGGATGAACCCCTTCTCACACTCACACCAAGGTCCATTGATGAGTCCTAGATCTGTTCCTGTGGACACTCTTATTCAAAGCCAAAAAGCCTGGTGGTTAATTCCCTTTGTGGACAAAATGTATGACCTAAAACAGGCTTTGGAATTTGCAATACACATTTAGACAGACAGACAGACAAACAGTAGGCTGAAGGGGGGTGGACCTACTTTTCCTTTCTCTGTTAAACTATATTGAACTGTACTAGGCTAGCTGTAAACCAGCCATGAGCATAGCTGACCAAAGGTACAAGGAAAACTACAACTACTGACTGCTCATTGTGGACATCCTAAGAGAAAGCAAAGTGCTGTGATAAAGGGAAATGGTAGATTATAAATTTGTATTTAACACTATTTACCCCAAGGAAATTCATTCTGAAATAATCATATGGAAAAGTGCAAATTGGTGGGTCAATAGATGTGTATATAAGTGTGTGTAGAGAAGCTTGCTGCTTCTCTATTAGTCATGATCTTTATAAGTTACAGATAAAATATAGGTCAAACATTTGTCTGGGGGGAAATCCCTCATTGCAAATAAAACGTACACATCATCTTAAACAGAAATGTCAAGTGCTCAACGTGACAACCAGGGATGCACAGTCCTGCTAACTATGCAAGTGAGACATTGATGGCTATTTCTCCTGAGGTGTAATGCATTTGTATTATGAACAGAACATACCACACCAAATCACAATCGGATCCAATGGGACACTGAATATTTTTTCATGGCCATCTTAGCTACTTAATACCCAGCAACCTCCAAAAAGACACAGATTTAAAGCAACTTTGTCTCAAAAAGAGGACACAATCCATTGAGAAGGGCTCCCAATATTAAGCTTCCAGAGGAAAAGTTCTCAGTAAATTGTGTCGGAGTCTTTCGGAAGTGGGGAATAAAACCTTCCCAGGTCCAGTGTCGCCTCTGCAGAGTGGGAAAGGGTAACCTCAGCAATAATATCTGTGCAAAATATGCCTTTCAGAAACCAGTGTCTACAACTATTTTTAAAAAATGTGTGCCTATGATTATGTCTTCCTCTCAATGAATAAGGTGACTTGAAATGCCCTGCCCACCCTGTTCTCTGTCCCCTGCCCATTGAGAGCCAGCCTGGCGATTCAGGGGGGTGGCTTTTGATTTGGACCCTCAACTGTTTGGTTCAAACCTTAGCTTAGTCCTAAATGAATTCACTGGCCTTTGGCACATCGTTCTCCTTCAACCTCAACTCCCCCATTTGAAATATATTCTCTATAGGAATGTTAGGACTTACCTCTCAGGATTGTTTCCGGGACAGACAAGGTAAGGGTCATAAAACTTTTTTTCAATCTAAAAGTGCTGTGTAAACTATAAATATTGAGAAACCACAAGAGGTCAGTCCTGTCCAGGCTTTATGCCTGGCTTTGCATTTCAAATTCAAATGACTGACAGTTAAAACCAGGACGCCACCTCATTAACCTTCCAGGGCTGGTAAATCTAAAACTATTGCTCGGAAATACAACAAACAAGTTAGCAATAAAATTGTTTTTGTTTAAGAAAAGAAAATGGCAGCAGTATTCAGCTGTATAGTCTTCATTCAGTTAGAAGTCCTCTCGCATCTCACTGAGTGATACATTACTTCTGGAAAAGAAGCTGCTTTGCACCGCCGCCATGATTTCTTTCCAAAGTACAAGGTCCATTTCTATTAACAAGTACCTGGAACTCATTTCCCACAGTGCCATTTGTGGCTTTTGGATCATCCCACGAAATTGAGTAGTCGGAAAAGCAAGGGAGCTGCAAGACAGCTTGTTTGGGAAAAAAGGTATAAAACTTATTCCTTCTCTTTTCCTCAGGAAGGACCCAACACAATGTACCTTCTTCTTTGTATCCTAGCTATAGTCTCAGTTCATAAATTATATTAGTCTTCAATCAAATAAGTTAAAAAAAGGAAAAAAAACTGTTGTAGTTCAGCTTCTCTAGCTCAGTGCCAGGTAGAAGTTAATTTACTTAGACTGCCAACCATGGTTCAGAGTGTCTTGAGTCTGTAAATCTTCACATCAACGCAGGAGGTTTCCAAGTTTGTGCCTGTATGTGTGAAGGGGTGGCTTAGAGGCTAAGCCAAGACAGGAAGAGGAGCTGATGAACAGCGAGGAGGTGCACTTCACGGCCTTCATGGGGCACCTCTTCCTGCTTGGAGATGCCAGCCGTGTTTCATATTGCACAGGTAAAGAAGGGCGTCGCCTCGCAGCAGTCTGTCCATGGGATCAGTGATCTCTGCACATGGGCAAATTCACGAAAGTGAAGACGTTAAATTCTGTCAAGATGGAGAAACACAAGAAGATGCCATAGAGGGAAAGGCACACAAGCCCTAGCTTCTTATCCAGCTTCCATTTATTCAAATGAACACCGAAAACCTACAAATAGACAAGAAGAGATTATTTCCTATAAGCATACACAAGGATTTTCATAATTAAAGCTAAAGCGGGTCTAAATGTATATAGGGCCCACTATGAACTTTCCTTTCTCCATCAGTACGAAGATGAATGTACTTTATAGAATTAAGGTAGTTTGACATCACTTTAAGTGCCATGGCTCAATGCTATGGAATCCTAGAAGCTGTGGTTTTACAAAGCCTTTAGCCTTCTCTGCCAATAAGTGCTGACGCTGCAGGCATGTAGCGGGGGGGCTTAGGGGGCTTCAGCCCCCCCCCCAAATTCTCAGGGTGGTCTGCAAGAAGGCCTTAATGGTACATTATTTAAACTGTTATGTTTATTCGTATCATGATCTGATCACCATGGGATATAATGATATATCCCACATTCATGGGGTTATTGGGATAATAATACAAAAGGTTTAGTAGGGTAGTCCCTCTCCTACTCAGAGTCAGCCCCTCCCGAATCAAACTCAGGGCCCCCCCGAATCAAAATCCTGGCTACGGCCCTGCGCCTCACCAAACTACAACTTCCATGATTCTTCAGCACTGAGCCATGGCAGTTAAATTCAGCAATGCAGATGCACCCATAATCTCTCTCCTCTCAGCCCAAATAACCAGTATGGGTTTGGAAATCGTGTAGATTGCAACTCTCATCAATTCTAGTAAGCAAAACTGATCATGAAGAGTGCTAGGAGCTGCAGGTCAACAACAAATGGAAGGCCTCATAATCTAGTTATTGCTCTTGTCATAATAATTTTTGAGACCGGACTCCTTTGAGTAATGGAAATGTTCAGGTAAATCAAACAGAACAAAACAAGAAAAAGTCTTGATTTCAGATGTCATAACTAAAGAAACAGATAAAGATAGGAAAGCAACAGCATATACCAGTAGTCATCTTAGAGCTGAGAAAGGCAGGCTAGAAATACCGTAAATAAATAAATAAATAATGATGTTTATCACTAAAAAAGAGAAAAGTAACTAGAAATATATAGTATTATTAATACATCTTCCATGGATTGGAGTTGCTAAATATTTATTTATTTATTTACTTTATTTATATTAAATATGCTACTCTTGACCATGTACCTCAGGTTTGCCTTATCCTATATCAGGGGTGCTCAGAATGGTGATCGGGATCACCAGGGTGATCTTTGGGCTTCATCCTGGTGATCTTCAGGCCCCTGACCAGGTTTTTTTCAGTTTGTCCTCTTCACACGCCCCTGCATGCTGCAAAGAAGTCCTCCGTCATTGCTCCTCCCTGCTCGCGCGCCGCCTCCAAAAGCTCCAGAGTCCAAGAGGCAGAATGGGGCCCCCTCTTGATTCCTTCTCCTCCCTCCCTCCTTCTCCAGCCACTCAGAGTCGTAGGAGACCAAAGGGGGCAGGCCTGGATGATGCAATGCATGGCTGGTCCAATGCATGCGCAGAAGCGCCCATTCTGCCTCTCGGACTTCTCGTGAGCTCTTGGAGGCAGCACACATGCTGGCGGCGTGGAAATAGGAGCAATGACGGAGGAGGAGGAGAAGGACGCTTGGGGGTCATTTCTTTACCGCATCTCAAAGGTCGGTCTTTTTACTTTGGGGTGGGTACTTGATTGTTCTGTGGCATGTCTCTTTGTTTATTTTTAATGTTTAAAAATGGCCTTTTAGCTCCAAAGCCTCTTTGCTTGCTTTGTTCTTTGAGAAATATATGTTGGGGAATATGGAAATGTGGGAGAAATGGGGTGGTTGGATGTATTTTTGCATGCCCCTTTGTTTACCTAGCTGAGTATTAAATAGCCTTGCAGTTCAAAAGCCTCTCTTCTTACTTTCTGGCTGATAATATGTGTGGTAATATGGCAGTGTGGGAGAAATGGGGTGGTTGGATGTATTTTTCTGCTCTGTTTTATATTGTTGTTATTAAATTGAAATGTTGATGTTTTAAAACTTCATTTTATGTAAACTGCCCTGAGCTTACTGGAAGGAGCGGTACATAAAAATGAATAATAAAAATAAATAAATAAATAAATAAGAAAATAGTTATATGTTTTACATTTCTGGGTCGGTGATCTTTGGGACTTGGTTTTTTAATCAGTAGCTCCCATGCTGGTTTTTTAATCAGTAGCTCCCTGTCCTATATTAACAAAGATTTCATATAAATGAAACATTTTACAGGAAAAGAGATTTCACCTGAACATTAGGAAGAACTCCCTAACTGTGAGAGCTGTTCAGTAGTGGAACTCTCTGCCCCGGAGTGTGGTGGAGGCTCTTTTTTTGGAGGCTTTTAAACAGAGGCTAGATGGCCACCTGTCGGGGGTGCTTTGAAAGCAATTTTCCTGTTTCTTGGCCAGGGTTGGACTGGATGGCCCTCAAGGTCTCTTCCAACTCTATGATTCTATGAAATGGAACAGGTCTAAAACAATTTATATAAATTGCTGCAGACACAGGTGCCTTGTGCAAGCCAAACACATTTCAGGATACTGTGTATTTAAAAAGCCACTTTTTATAGGGAATAAAGAACACACAAGTATTAACCACACCAAGTCTGTTCTTTCCTAGCAGGAACTGAAAGACATACTACAGACATGTACAGATTTTTGACCAAAAAGGAAACGTCCCTTTAAAAAAAAACAAAAAAAACACCAAAGTAGAGGCAGACAATTCTATAGATTCACACATTACAACTGAGTCCTTAGTCATTCATGTCAAGCTATTTCAGATGTAAGATATGTATATATACATGTCCTCTACTTTATATCCACTTGCACAAGGTTACTGTATCTGCAGGAATTTGTGTAAAGTTGTGTTGAGCGGTATCTGTGTATGTTTGGTGTTCCAGTTTATGGACATTTGATTAGAGTTCCTGTTTTCCTGTTGATTAATTAAAGTTTGCTGTTTGTCTTTATTGATAATAAATAAAAAGTCCTATATACTGTTGTTTTCCTGATGATGAATGGAAGACTTCAACAAATGCGGCCAAGAACCCACCCAGTACATGTACTATTTTCAATGCTTGATGTCACTCTTTGCAACAACCTTAAAAGCTGTGTTAGAATGGGTCTTGGGAGATTCAAATTGGCAAAATTACAACTGAGCCATGAAAATCACCAGTGCCCTTGAACCAGTTATTCTCTCTTTGCCTGACCTACTTGTAAGGGTTGTAAGGATGAAGTGGAGAGTTATACCTATACAGGGCCGAATCTTACGTTACTCAAACTATGCGGCTGCAGGGGGCGCCATGTGTTCAGGGGTGCAGCTTTGTCCCTGCCAGGGGTGGCCCGCCGTTCCCTCCCCCAGCGTTTAGCAAGGGTGTGGTGCGGGGACCATGTTCCCTGCATTGGCCTTGGACACGTGCTCTTTGCACCGACACCCCAGGGGCCGGGGGAGGGAGCGTGCAGACCCAATGGCTCGGCATTCAGGGAGCTGAAGTCCCAAGCACCAAGCCAAGGGCGACGCCCCTTTCTGAGGGGCTGAGGCTCCACCCCTCGCTTTCCCCGCCTTTTGGACTTCAACTTCCAAACAGCCAGTAGGAACTCCAAAATACCTGGAGGGCCAAAATTTGTCTATGCCCTTATGTATGTGTGTGTGTGTGTGTGTGTGTGTGTGTATATATATCATCTATCTCAGTGATTGGTTGGGGGGGCGCCAAAATACTGTCCGCTTACCATTTAAAATTACCTAGGTCCAGGTCTGTACCTATAACACCATAAGCTCATGGGTGGGATGTAAATAAAATGCAATATTGTGTAAATTAGAAAGGTGGAATATGAATGTAATTAACAATAACAAGAATAATATACTCACTGTGAAAAAAACTGAGGCCAGCAGCAAACCCACAGAATAAATAAGTCCTCGGCTGTTCAACTTAATCTGAAAACATAATGGAATTGGTTTAATAATTGTGTTGCTCTCTTCGTTTCTAATGAACGGCAGTTAAATTCCTATACAACAACAACAAAAACCCATAATCACAAAGAAAGAAAGGAGATAAGATTATGTGATATCCTTTCAATATCAATGTGGAAGTTGTATTCAGATAGATTATTCTTGGTATTACTTGATTCACAAAATTTCAGGAATTGTTTTGTTTTGTTTTGCCTCTAGTCATTTTGGAATTTCTTGCATTTCTACCCAATCTTTCCATAACAATCATAATCAAGGAAACATTTAGACATGCAAACAACAGTAAAATAATAATCCACCTAAAAGCAATTTACAACAGTGATGACAAAAATAGCCACCACCAAAAACTTGTTTTGTTTTTTGGTTTGTTTGGGGGTTTTTTTTTGCATGTGAAGAGCAACTTGAGAAACTGCAAGTCACTTCTGGTGTGGAATTGGCCGTCTGCAAGGACATTGCCCAGACTTCCTGTGGGAGGCTTCTCTAATGTTGCCATATACAAACATCGACTTGGTTCTGTACAAGAGTGCAGGTAGAATCCTCCATTTCCTATGGCATGGCTAACACTGGAATGGATGCATGAAGTGGGTCTTAGATTTGTTAGGTTTTAATTAAATGTTTTAATTTATTGTTTAGTTATTGTTTTAAATTAACTAAAGCACCAGGAATGTGGCGCAGCTGGCTGGGAGTCAGCTGCATAAGATCTCTAATGACCAGAAGGTCATGAGTACGAGGCCTGCCCGGGTCGGGGTGAGCTCTCGACCAATTGTGCACCTCAGTGTCTGTCTATATATGTTGTATGTCTATGGCATTGAATGTTTGCCTGTAAATGTGCATTGTGATCCACCCTGAGTCCCCTGCGGGGTGATGTAAATAAATAAATAAGTAATTGTAATTTTATTGCTATTGTTTTTGTGGCATCTAATGAGTCCTGATTGTAAGCCGCTTTGAGTCCCCCTTTGGGGGGTGAGAAGGGCGTAATAAAAATGTCCAAAATAATAAAATAAATACATGCATAAAGCCTTGCAGGCCAAGAAATGTTAAATCCAGGCAACAAGGTTAAATCATGTTTTGTATTTTTCCCAATAATGTATACAATACAAATTAGTACTGAGCCATGGCAGTTAAAGTGATCTCAAACTAGATACAGTTCTAAGGCTGGAGATCTCACCTTGAATCCCCAGCCCAACCACTGAAACCCACTGGGTGACTTTCAGCAAGTCACACTTCGGACGTTTTCCCACCAGTATTATAGAACGGAGGCAATTGTTATAGAATGGAGTTGCTCCTGCAGAATTCTGGGAAATGTAGTTCAGGGAAGAGCCTTTGAAAATCTCAACTAGAGAAGTCCTCGGCTTCCCTAAACTACATTTCCCAGAATTCTGTAGGAACAGATCAGTCGATAGTCTCCATTCTATAATGCTGGTGGGAAAACATTGTTTGAGAAGCAAAAGCAAACCTCTTCTGAAAAAAATCTTGTCAAAAAAATCCCATGATAGGTTTGCCTTAAGGCTACCATAAGTCAGAAATGATTTGAAAGCATTTATTTATTTATTTATTTATTTATTTATTTATTATTGGGGCTTTTATGCCGCCGACTCCCGAGGGCTCGCGGCGGCTCACAAGAGCCGGTACATAAGAAAATTAAAAACATGTGGTTAAAACAACAACGGCACATTAAAACAACAGTAATAAAACAGCAGCAATTAACACAACATTAGAGGCCGCACCAGCACCGCACAGGCAATATAGCATGGACCTACTCATTAAAGGCCTGCCTAAACAAATACGTTTTGCAGGCCCGTCTAAACGGGAGTAGGTCCCTCAGGGCCCTGGTTTCGGCCGGAAGGGCGTTCCATAGCGTGGGAGCTATAATCGAGAACGCCCTCCGGCGTTAACACACACACACATGCTACTTTCCACAGGCGTTCAATCTGCAGTCCAATCTACCTCTGTTTTTAGAAGTAAAAGATCCTGGTCCCATAAGAAGATGTAAATAACTAGGTTAATAATATATGACTAGAAATAAAAGCACACAGAATGATACATAGCAGCTACAGATACATCTAACAATATTTTTTAGAGTTGGAGGTGACCTAAAAGAGGGTTTACTGCTGGTGTATGTAAACTTATTCCACTTCTGGTTTTTCAGGTTTTGATATTTTTTTAACCCTTCCAAAACTCTGTATTGGCAAGTAAATTGTTGCTCAAGCCACTTTCAACCCTCTAAAAATAATTGCTTATTTCCAACCTTAAATTGATCTACATTGGTTTATTCTGCTTGTGAGATTACTGCCAAAGCAGCATATTTAGCAAGTCAAATTAGAAGAAACATAATTGTTTTCAGAGACATTTTTATAAGTGACATCATGCCATGCTTGATGGTTTATTTTTATTTGGTTAGAGCACAAGAGTATTTTGAATGGCAAGCTGCCATTTTCCTGAAGGCCCAGGGGAGAACTAGTAGGGCACTGTTCTTCTTCCAAAGGTGATGGGATGACTTCCAGATCTTGGTTGCTCAGCTGGGTTGACAGATGTACAGAAAGAGGAAAAGCATTCATCTGTCACCACAGAATAACTCAGAGGATAAAAGTTCAAGCACTGTTAACAATCTGTCTCTTGTTTGTTCAACAGCTGAAATTTTTTCCTTATTAAAATTGTTTTTCGTCTAGCAAGCAAATCAAATCAAAATTTTCTGCATTAAAGTGATTTACTACAGTAGTAACTCATTAAATAGGACTGCATACTTGATCGCTAGTAGATTTTCTTAGCTGGATTTAAAAAACAAGGAATGTACAGCAAACATAACAGTTATACACATATTGAGACCAACAAATCATTCATGCCATAGTTTAAAAACTAATCTTCAACCAATGATTAGCAAACAAACTTATTATTATTATGTTAAGGAAAGAACAGAGAAAACATGAAGGGAGGGAAAGAAAATGTTTGGAAAGAGAAAAAGATAAGACACATATGGTAGCAAATGGGAAGCAGAGTCTGTGTTGATGGTTAGGGTTGAACATCTAAACAGTAGGGCTGTTTCCGAAGGCAAAAAAAGCTTCAATTTTGGAATTGGATGTTGATTCCATTCAAATATCAGATGTGATTTACTTCCGAATTTTTCAAAATATTTTTCCGGAATTAATTCGGAAGTACTTCCGAAATTCAGAAGTCTTCAGAAATCTTCAAAAATGGCCCAAAACATCAGCAGAAGGGAGAGTCAGCTGTTAGCCATCAGCCAATAAGTAATCAGCAAGAAAATTTGGAAATGACACCCGAAATTCGGAATTCCAAACAAATTCGGAAATGCAACACCACTCCCTGTTTGGGAGGCAGTGATCGGAAGTAGCTTCAGAAGTCGGAAGTAGGCTTACTTTTATTCTAAAGTTTCAAGTTACTAGAAATCTGGGAACTGAGGGAATATTTTCTTCAGCAGGAGAAATTCTGATCTGGGGGGCAATGTCCTCATTTTGTATCACCGCCATCTCTCATTGTTTTACTCCTGCGTTGCTTATTCCATTAGTTTCTTAAGAGCAGATACTTTCAACCCATCCATTTAAAAGGACGAGGTGACGAGAAAGACCTCTGTCAAAGACCATGGAGAGCCATAGCTATTCAGAGGACACAATACTCAGGCTAGAAGAACCACTGGGTGCAACTTCCTTAAGGACAAGGCATTTAAAAGTGATATAAGGAAAAGTATCACGGTAAACATTATTCTTTAATGGATTGCTGTGAGTTTTTCGGGCTGTATTATTCTTTAATGTTTTGCTGTGGTGCTGAGCAAACAATAGGAAGTGGGAGGGCGGCTGGGTTTTAATTTGCCAAAGAGAGCTATAAACCTTGAGTCACTGTTTTTGTGCTCCCAACAAACTGTCCCGTCTTAAAGGCTTTTAAGTAAACAAAAAGGTCTGGTTTCCTGGGGGGCGGGAGAGAAATTCCCTGGGAACGTTCTCTGGGGCAATAGGCAAGCGACAGCTTTGTAGCTCAGGAATGCACTTTGTCAGGAAGCTTGACTGCCCACAATAGACATCACAGCTGTACTTCCTGGAACAATGACCAGATCCCACTGAGCAAAGAAAAAAAAGGGTGGGTGGGGGAGTACAGGAGAGAGACAATAGTGGCCCATTTCTCACAACTGACAAATAAAGAGAGAATTAGCTCTGGGTTAGTAAGGTGTGCTTGGCATGCATGCCTCGGTTGTGCCACCTTGAAGGTAAAGGCAGCAGAATTGAATGTAGCAGTTCACAACACAGCTGAAAAACCCAGGAAGGCAGGAAAAATGCCCATATAGAAAAAGATGAACTCGTAGAAAAAAACAAACGGATTAGTCGACAGAACAGTACCACCCCCTGGTGTCTGTAATAGGCAGTGCTACCAGGATCAGTGTTTCTCAACCTTCCTAATGCCGTAACCTCTTAATACAGTTCCTTATGTTGTGGTGACCCCCAAGCATAGAAATATTTTCATTGCTACCTCATAATTGTAATTTTGCTACTGTTATGAATTGTAATGTAAATATGTGATATGCAGGATGCAGTATCGTAGCCAGGATTTTGATTCGGGGGAGGGAGGGGCTGAGTTTGATTCGGGGGGGGGGGGGGGCTGAGTCTGAGTGAGAGAGGATCTACCCATGCAAATATTTTGTATCATTATCCCAATATCCCCCATGCATATGGGATATATTGAGCATGGTGATCAGATCATGATATGAATAAACATAACAGTTTAAATAATGTACCAGAAAGGCGTTCTCGCGGACCTCCCTGAGAATTTCGAGGGGGGGGGAGGGGAGAGCTGAAGCCCCTCAAGCCCCCCCCCCCCCCGGCTACATGTCTGGCAGGATGTATTTTCATTCAATGGACCAAATTTGGCAAAAATGCCCTATATGCCCAAATTTGAATATTGATGGGGTGGGGGTGGGGGTTGATTTTGTCATTTGTCAAGAGAGATAGCAAAGTAAAGCAGAGATAGCTAGTAAAAAAAGTGCGTGGTGCCTTGAAATCTTTCCTCATTCTGCCTCAATCTAGGAAGTCGATATACATATATAGCATCCCTACTTTGCGGATTTTCACTTTTTGTGAGTGGTCCTGAAACGTAACACCTGCGACAAGTGAGGGAACACTGTATATGGCAGTGTAGACTGATCTAATTTTATATGTTGTGATCCGCCCCGAGCCTGCAGGGAGGAGCAGAATATAAGACCGAATAAATAAATAAATAAATAAATAAATAATCCAGTTCAAAGCAGTTAATGTAGATTATGTGCTTTAATAACTTGGAATATATGGCCGTGTAGAAGGGGCCTCAGAGTTTGTTCAAGAGGTGAGCCGAGGTGCGCCCTTCCTTCAGCTCATATTGCCTGATTGCTAAGAACTCCCTCCTGTCATTTGAACTTTCTGTGGTCCCTGTGGTTTCACACAATCACCACCAATCATTTAGAAGTTCTAAGTGGTAAGCATGAGCCCATACTGTGGTTTGTAAAGATATAAATGTCTAAGCATTACATATTTAACAGATTCACTATCAATTACACTCACTCAGCTGCTCATGCTTCAGACAACCTCTTTAGCCCTAATCCTCCTTAATGCATTCCATTAGATGTAGAGTGAATTAACATGCAGGTGGTTTCCGACAGATAGGATTCATTCTCTGCCTAATGATGTCTAATTATCCCCAAACAAGCAGTCTTGATTGAGGCTGTCTAGCCACCACTGGAAAACTTTTCAAGAAGGGAGATTCAGCACACTCTTAAACAAGTTGCATAGTGGCACTGCACTTACTTATTTACTGACTACATTTACATATCCGGATTATGTCAAAGCACACAAGGCAATTTATAATGTAAAGCAGTGGCTTATCATAGAACACATGATACTAAAAAAATAGGAAAATTCAGGTACTAACTATTCTATATTAATATATATTGCATTTTCATCACAATCGGCTGGAATGGTTCTAGGTGGAAAAACTTCCCAAATTATAGGTGCATTTTTTAAGTTCAGATAAGGCCAGGTGGAAGGAAATTTTGAGGCAATTATTCCAATGCAATGAGAAAAAGCC
Organism: Anolis apletophallus; assembly: GCA_030556195.1. Taxonomy (NCBI): domain Eukaryota; kingdom Metazoa; phylum Chordata; class Lepidosauria; order Squamata; family Anolidae; genus Anolis; species Anolis apletophallus. The sequence goes on from JARBWK010000005.1 coordinate 137,004,113, forward strand.
TAAACAAACATTTGAATGGCTTCTGGCTCAGTCCTACAATTGATAAAGGGAGTGAAGCAGCATCTGGAATTCTCTACCACCAACAATAATATCTAACTATAACCCACACTGCAAACAGTGGAATTAGCCCAATAGTAATACAAAATGCACTTAAAATTTATTATTATTTATTTATTTATTAAGTTGGCTTAATATACCGCTCTCTCTGGCGCCCAGAGCGGTTCACAAAATTAGTGCGAATAAAACAAGTAAAACACATTAAAATACAATAAAACAGTTAAAAACACCCGAATTAAAACAAATTGCCAGCCAATAGCAATAATTAGCAGTGGCATGCTAACAACGAACCCATAGGTGCCGATAGTGGCAGTTGGCTATGGGCCGAATGCCTGCCTAAACAGCCATGTTTTTACTGCTCTATGAACGGCAAGAGAGCCCGGATGGCCCGGATCTCTTCGGGAGGCCGTTCCACAAAGCTGGCGCGGCTGCGTAAACGCCCTCCGGCGTGTAGTAGCCAATCTGCAAACCCTGATATTAGGCACATCCAAAAGGTTAAGTCCCTCTGACCGCAGTGATCTCCTGGGCACATAAGGGGTAAGCCGCTCCTTGGATGTTTACCTCTGTTCTAGTCTTTCTGTGACTTGGTGTCCACACTATCTATAATAATTTGCAAACCTCTCTTAGTAATGCTCTTGTTTGAAAAGACCTGCACTACATACATTCTTTTAAAAATCATATCAGAAAAATTTATATTTGAATTACCGTATGTGCATTTCCTTTATTTTACAGCAGTTTCCAAAGGAATTGTGATCAATGCATTGTGACAATACCGTGGAGAATAAAATCTATTTAGAGAATAAAATCTCTAAGTCCACTCTCCAGATGTTTTTGGACTGCAGCGCCTATGATTCTTTATTACTGGCTGTGCTTGCTGCATTCAACAATCAGTCACCCAACACTGCTATAAACTGACGTTGGTCCTTGACCGTAAATAAATATCTATCTATCTATCACTGCTATAAAGTATTTGAAAGCTCTCCCATATTTATATCACTGGACAACCATATCAATGCACTGTTCATTTCACTCTGTTCCTTAATGAAAGAGAATAGTTGGGGCTGCGGGTGATGCAATGGGTTAAACCCTTGTGCTGCTGAACTGCTGACCTGGAGGTTGGCAGTTTGAATCCACAAGGCGGGGTGAGCTCCCACTGTTAGCCCTAAATCCTGCCAATCTAGCAGCTCAAAAACATGTAAATGTGAGTGGAACAATAGGTACCGCCTTGGTGGGAAAGGCAAAAAGACATTCCAGGCAGACATGCTGGTAGACCAGGAGCTGTCTACGGACACAGGGGCGGATTTTAACAGTATGCAAAGTAAGTGGCCACTTACGACCGCCATGTGGCCAGGGGCGCATCCGGCCCTGGCTACCAGGTTGTGGGCCAGTGCGCGGGCGTAACTCCGGGTGGTCGGAGTTGCGTGAGGCAGGAGGCTCTGCCCCGGCTGCAAAATGTTCCTCTGTCCTTTTCGGTCTCTTGGAGTGCGATTCGCAATTCCGACCACCTGGTGTCGTGCTGCAACTAAGGCGCATGCGCGGAACTAGCTGCCCCTGCGTATGTGCACACTGGTATGCATGCGCACAACTAGCTGGCCCTGCGCATGCACATACCGGTATGCATGCGCACCCGGTGCGAGGTTGGAGAGCGAGGGGGCGCCAAAAGAATGTTCGCGTACCATTGTAAATTACCTTCATCCCGGCCTGTACGAACAACAGAGGCTCCTTGGCTTGGAAATGGAGATGAACACCTCCCCCAGAGCCACAGTTATGCACCACCTCCAGAACCAGAAGCCTTTGCCTGTGTGTTTGTGCACACTATATTTCACTGTAACAGGGCATTGAATGTTTGCCTATGTTTGTTTATACGCTGTAATCCACCCTGAGGCCCCTCAGAATATACATAAATTACATAAATTATTATTATTGTTATTGTTGTTCAGTTTCATGTAGCTAGAAAATAATTATTAATGCTCATGTCATGCACTGAATGAATGTATACCGTGAGAAGACAACCTTTCAGTGCAGATAGCTGTTGCTATGTACATCCAGAGGAATGAAAGAATAGAAGAAACTTTTCACAAACAGTATCTGCTGACTTCGTCTGCATAACCAAGATTCCTGTATGACTCAACAATGTACATAATATTCAATGTCAACAGAATCTGCTATGGACATTTTCTTACCTGTTTGATGTTTCTTCTCTACTTGAAATCTTTAATTAGGAATCTATTCACTCACAAGTCAATTCCCAGAAAACAAACAATGAATTCCTGGCAATCTCTAGGTATGCACCACACAAACCCTCCTAGAGAAATTGTGACAATCAAAAGAAAATGTGCATCTGAGAAAGAAGAGTTCAAATAAGCTAATAACTTACGGAGGAACGATAGTCTACTGCCAGGGTCTGCAGAGACCATGGAAGGCCAAGGCCAATCAGAATGTCAAAAACATTGCTCCCAATGGAGTTGGATACAGCCATGTCCCCCATACCTGCGGAAACAAAGAATCATGATAATTCGGAATTATTGCAAAACAGGGGTCACAAAGCAAAAACTGTTTTATATTAAGTTGCCACTTCTATATTATTTGAGAATTATAAACCCTGTCTTACAATTCGTCCCTTGGTCCTTCTAGTTTTCTGATAAATGAATAAGAGGTTGACGTTTATCCACACAACCCCCTGCCCTGCTGCCTGCAGTTCAAGTAAAACACTCCACACCAGTTTGCTTTGCTCAAAGCTCAATGGTTAAACCTTCACAAATGTATTTTAGCTTGAATATATGTTAGGCTTGGCTTATACTGCTAAGGTTTGTTAAAATCCCACTACAAAGGTATAAACTGCTAAAGACATAACGGATCAGAGCCATTAAAATGGAGAGAACTAAATGTAATTCCATCAAGGAAACTTAGGTCCAAACTCCAAATTGAGCTAGAAGTCACTCCTGGAAATCCACATTCTAATGAGGGGCTTCAGGCCCCTAATGCGGTCTGTAGACAACTCTAGGTTGCTTACTTATAATGTAGGCCACAAGAGCTACTTTTAACATGTATTTACTTGTACAATTTTAATGTGTGGACATTGGTCCATTGTTTTATTGTTTTTTTATGGTTTTAAGTAAATGTAAGTCGCCCCGAGCCTATCGGAGGGGGTGACTAACAAATCGAAATAAATAAATAATAATAAAAAAATAATGCAGTATAAAACCAGTTAGCCCAATTTTACTCCACATTAGCCAAAGTTGTGGAATGTTACAGAGATTCCCCGCTTGGTTGCAAGTTGGGTTAGCATTACTACGCTTTGTGTCATCAAGAATAATGCACAGTGTGAAGCAGTACTTCCCTTTTTCTGGTGGAACTGGCAGCCAATACATTTTAATTGATGGGCTTGTTTTTAGGGTGCTTCTACACTGTAGAATTCATGCAGTTTAACACAATTTTACCCATCAGGACACCAGAACTTTTTGGCAGAGAAGGCTAAAGACCTTATAAAACTCTTCCCGTGATTCCACAGCTTTGTGCCATGACAGCTAAAATACTGTGGATGTTTTGGGTTTGGAGGACAATTTATTTATTTATTTATTACTTCGACTTATTAGTCGCCCTATCCCACAGGCTCAGGGCGACTCACATTTGTAAGTCATAAAAACAGAACAAAAACAGAACATGGTTAAAATTGCCACTACCAGTGCGCAGCATGGTTTAGGCACAGCCTAACACACATATATCTCTAAACACCGAACGCTTGGGCAAAGAGGAAGCTTTTGCAGGCCCTGCGGAATGTTAGCAGATCGGCCTGCGCTCGGACTGTGGGGGGAAGAGCATTCCATAGTACCGGCGCCGCGGCGCTGAATGCCCTCCTCCGCGTTGATCCTAGGTGGATGGATCGTTGACTAGGCACCACCAGGAGGTTTTGGGACTCGGATCGCAGTGGTCGTGGTGGACTGTAATGGGAGAGGCGGTCCCTTAGATACACTGGCCCCAGACCATTCAAGGCCTTAAAGGTCAAGACCAACACCTTGAAGGTGATCCGGTGCTCTATCGGAAGCCAGTGCAGTTCACGCAGCACAGGCGTGATGTGGCAGCGTGATGGAGAACCTGCCACCAGCCGTGCTGCCGCGTTCTGCACCAGCTTGAGCTTCCGGATCGCTGCCAAAGGAAGGCCAATGTAGAGGGCATTACAGTAGTCTAGTCTTGAGATGACCGTGGCTTGGACCACTGTGGCTAGGTCGTGGCGGGACAGGTAGGGAGCCAGTCTCCTCGCCTGTGGGAGATGGTGAAAAGCCACTCCGCTGACGATGGAGATGTACTTCTCCATCGACAGCTCGGAGTCAAGCGTGACTCCCAGGCTCTTTACCGATAAAGACGGGCGAAGTGTCGCCCCGTCCAGGGTCGGAAGGCGGATCCCCCCCGTACCCGGACGACCCAGCCACAGGATCTCCGTCTTGTCCGGATTCACCTTCAACCTACTGGCTCGCAGCCATCCAGTGACGGCCTCAAGGCAACAGTGGAAATTATCGGGTATGGAGTCCGGCTGGCCCTCCATCCCCAGAATGAGCTGGGTGTCATCCGCATACTGGTGACACTCCAGCCCGAAGCTGCGTGCCAACCGGGCAAGTGGTCGGACATAGATGTTAAATAATAAAGGGGAGAGAATTGCCCCCTGAGGCACCCCACACTGAAGTGGGGTCCAATAACACGAGCAGCGCCGATCCACCTTGATCTAGTTGGCGACGCAGCTTATCTGTGATAGCGACCAGCACAGTCTCCGTCCCATGCCCCGAATGGAAGCCGGACTGGAAGGGGTCGAACCAAGTTGCATCATCTAGGTAGGACTGCAACTGCTCCATTGCTGCCCTTTCAACCACCTTGCCCAGGAACGACAAATTCGATACTGGGTGGTAGTTGGAAGGGACCGACGGATCTAAGTTCGGCTTCTTCAGCAATGGAGTGACCACTGCCTCTTTCAATCCCCCTGGAAAGGCTCCTTGCTCACGGGAGCTGTTAACTAATTTCAACAGGGGGTCACGTAACCCCTCCAGGCAAGCTTTCACCAGCCAGGAGGGGCACGGATCGAGGGAGCAAGTGGTCGGTCTAGTTGCAGTGACTATCCTATCAACAGCTTCTGCGTCCAGTGGTCGAAACCGGTCGAAGGTGGGCCCGGCAAGAGGCCACGGAGTCTCAAGTTCGCTGACTGTATCAAGAGTAGGAGGAAGGTCCCGGCGGAGGGCCGAAATCTTGTCCGCAAAGTAGCTCTGAAAAACCTCGGCAGTTAGGGCCTGATCGTCATTTTTTGGGATGGTAGGGACCATCGTCAAAGACCTAATCACTTTAAACAATTGAGCCGGGCGTGAGCTGGCGGACGCTATCAAGGCTGCATAGTATGAATTTTTCGCAGCCTTGACAGCTTGCTCATAAGTCTCCATAATAAGCTTATAAGCCGATTTCGAGCCTTCGTCACGGAGCCTCCTCCACTTGCCCTCTAGCCGTCTCTTTTCCCGTTTTGTCGATCTAAGCTCCTCGGTGAACCAGGGAGACCGACTTCAGCGGGGCCGGAGAGGGCGTCTAGGGGCAATCTCATCGAGAGCGTTAGATAGTCTAGTGTTCCAGATGTTAACTTGCTCATCGATTGAGACGCTGACAGACTCCAGATCCTCAGAGCATTCAGGAACCTGGTTGGTTCCATAAGTCTCCTTGGGCGAACCCAAATTTGTTTGGCGCCCTTGCAGGGCGGAGGAGCATGCTCAATCCGGATCCTCAGAGCACAGTGATCCGACCACGGCACCTCGATGGTAGAGGCTAGGGTCACTTGGACGCCTGCACTGAAGACAAGGTCCAAGGTATGACCTGCCTGGTGGGTGGGTCCCGATTCACAGAGCGAGAGCCCTAGTGTTGCCATGGTAGACACTAGGTCCACTGCCGCTGGTGACAATGAGGCTGTGTCAGCATGGACATTGAAGTCCCCCAGGACGATAAGCCTGGGGAACCTCAATGCCCAGTCCGACACAGTCTCTAGCAGCAGGGATAGACTCTCTGCTGGTGCGCTGGGCGCTCGGTACACCAGCAGGAAGGCTATACTCTCACGGGCGTCCCACACCAACCCGACAGATTCGATACCCGGGGCATTCAGTGCAGGCACCGCTCTGAGGGCTAACATATCTCGGGAGAGCAAAGCTCCCCCCCGCTCCCGTTCCTATTCTGGTGGGTGACAACATAGCCTGGGGGAACTAGTTCTTGTAAGCAGGTGTTGTCGCTGTCTTGGAGCCAGGTTTCTGTTATGCAAAAAAGGTCAGGTGTTAATTCAGTGAGGAACTCTTTGATGGTAGACGTCTTGTTCCTAATTGACCTAGCATTCACCAACACCAGAAAGGAAGGGGAAGAAGCTGGATGTCTGTCATCAGTGTGCCTAGGATAGGCCGCAGGTCAGAACGCGTGGAGGTCATAATGCGACCTCCCCTTGGTCTCGCATACTTCTTTGCACTCGGCCTGCACCTACCGCCATACCAATGGGGGAATGGGCTGAAACACAATTTAGCGCAAAACAAGTGCAGAAAAAATATCTGAAAATGGTTACTACTTTTTGCCTGATGGGGAAGGCGTCAAAGAGCTTGAAGATCATGAAACAGCAAACAACCTCCATCAGTTTCACGCACAGAGACTACATTTCATAATATAATGCACAAAGTGTGGCCTTAAAACTGCATTTGTGATCCACAGGGAGTGAAAACAGAGATGGCCAGTCACTACTGTTTTTTTAAAATTGCCTCTCCTAGGCCTGAAATGGTCTGGGCAGGTGGCTTAACATGAAGTTAAAATGTCCATCAGACTCCTAAAGAGTGTTTATAGAGCATTTTTAAAAGGTTTTGATAGTAGGTTTTGTGGCCCTCCATGTTTTCCTGGGAGACTATTGCAGTCCCTAGCTTTCTATGGTTGCCCACCCCCAATCCAAGCTCAATTTGTGTTCTGCATTTCATCTATAAACCTCTTCTTCTAATTCTGTCACTATGTGTACGAACCGATGGATGTTTTAAATGAGCAAATGCATTGAAAAAGATTCAATCTTGCATTATAATTGAAATGCTGCATTCAGCAAATTTAGCTCTTTTCCCAATTCATTCATTCAAATTCTCTGCCTTTTCTGAAGGCAATGAGAAGAAAAAAAACATGGGAGGTAACATGCTATCTTGGAGCTCAATCCCTTGGACTGGATGCTGGATGCTCTCCTCCTTCACAGGGGTGGTTGGTGGGAATGAGAGACAGGGCTTTCTCAATGGTGGCCCCTCTTCTATGAAACTCCCTCCTCAGTGAAATTAGATCCGCTCCCTTCAGATAAAAACTGAAAGCGTGACTATGAGACCAAGCTTTTGGTCAGTAACTTTTGTTCAGTGTTATAATAGGCTATGAAATAGTGCAATGATGAAGGGAACGGCTCTGGGTTATAATTTCGGGCTACATGGTTGTAATGATTGGTTTAAATGTATATTTTAACTTTTTGGATTTTAATGTGTTTGTTTATCTTATCTGTATGTATTGCGGCATCAAATTGTTGCCTATTGTAAGGCTGCTCTGAATTCCCTTTGGGGTGAGAAGGATGGGGTATAATTGTAGTAAGTAATAAAATAATAATAATAAACAGTGTTCCCCACTCAAGAGGCTGTGAGTCCATGTTGTGTATCAAAACAATGACTAGTCTTTTCCCCATAAGTAAAAAAATGACTTTCTCTGAAAGACCTTTAATGGGAATTTGACATCCATACTCTGGCATAATACAAACCTACCTTGTCTTGCTACAATAAGGCTTGCCATGCAGTCCGGGACACTGGTTCCAGCTGCCAGAAAGGTTATCCCCATGATCACATCAGGAATACCTAAAGTGTAGCCAATTATTGTAACCTGTAGAGTTGAAACAAACTGTCAGGCTCTTAAGTCCATTTATGGGCGCACACAGATGTACTCACCACAGAATCCACTGTATGTTTTCCCGTGACGAGTCTAACTCTGTTTGTCCTTGTCTTTGATATCCCAATGACAATTAAACCAAGCTTCGAATCCAGTTGATTTCTTTCCTCTCTTTTAGGGATGGATAGAATATTTCAAAATGCTTGGGAAAGGTCCCTAGTGAGTGTCTTGAGACCCTGGCATAGAGAATTTTGAACTGAGAATTCTTGCAGTTCGGGAGTTACTGTATTCAAAATTTGCACATGGTTGTTTTGTGCAGAAAACTGCATTTTTATGCAAGGTTTTTAAAATAGAAAATCATATCAATATTATTAATTTTTTGCATAGAAAACACTTTTTTGCATGTCCAAATGTTGTTTTCCGTACTGCACTACTACCAAGTGCAAATTCCATAAAGAGTAAGTCCAAATTGTATTTTTAAATGACATCATTTTTGTAGATAATAATAAGCACCGGGACTGTGGCACAGCTGGCTGGGTGTCAGCTGCATTAAGATCACTACTGACCGAAAGGTCATGAGTTCGAAGCCAGCCCAGGTCAGAGTGAGCTTCCGACCAATTGTGTAGCTTGTTGTTGACCTTTGCAACCCGAAAGACAGTTGCATCTGTCAAGTCATGTAAAACTCATTTGTTCCTGCTGGCATTTGAATCTTAAATTCTGTGTATAATTGTTTTAAATAGCTATTTTATGGCGTTTATACTGCTATGCTGTTTTATTCTGTTATGTTGTGAGCCGCTCTGAGCCCTCGGGGAGTGGCGGCATACAAGATTGAATAATAAATAAATAAAAATAGGAAAATTAGGTACCACCTATGTGTGGGGAGGCTAATTTAACTAATTTATGAGGCCATAAAAAAATCTCCAGCAAAGCATGCGGAGAATGCGGAAGTACTTCATCAGTGTTGCAGATGGATGGTGAAGTGACAGCTCCCCTAGTGGCCAGAAAAATGGAATGTTAAATAGCCTTTTTCTGTCTGTCTATATGTCGTATGTCTATGGCATTGAATGTTTGCCATTTATGTGTACATTGTAATCCGCCCTGAGTCCCCTGCGGAGTGTAATCTTTCTAAATAAATAAATAAATAAATAAATAAATTCTTAGTGAATGGGACCCAAAGCAGCTCACAACATTAAAAAAAATAGTGCAAACAACATACATATAACATACATATAACAATAAAACCATCTATAAGAATGACATAAATAAACATGACATAACAATCTGGGTTATTATGAGTTTTCCGGGCTGTACAGATGGATGGTAAATTATCTCTTGATGTTTCACCCACATCTTTGATACCGTCGACCACGACCTGCTTCTCCATCGCCTGGCGGCCTCTGGGATCCAAGACAGAGCACTGGCCTGGCTGGAATCGTTCCTACGAGGCCGCTCGCAGCGGGTCGAGTGGCAGGGTCAAGTCTCTTTGAAAACGAACTGGAGTGTGGAGTTCCTCAGGGTGCCATTCTATCTCCCACCCTCTTTAATATCTACATCCAGCCCCTGGCTAATATTGCTAGGAGCCACGGGTTCTCCTGCTACCAATACGCAGACGACACGCAGCTGCTCTTGAAGCTTGACCCAGGGTCATCATCAGTACCGGACAGTTTCAGCCTAGGATTGAGGCGGTGACGAGCTGGCTCAGAGCATATAGACTCAAGATCAACCCGGCTAAAACGGAGATCCTCTGGCCTGGCCGTCCCGACCCCCGCCCACCACTTCCACTCTTCGAGGCGAGTCCCTGGCTCCAGCCCGGCGGTGAAAAGCCAGGGAGTGATCCTAGACGAAAAACTCACGATGGAGGCCCAGATCCAGGCTGCAGCTAAAGGCGCCTTTAACCATCTCCGTAGGGCCCGTCGGCTGGCTCCCAACCTTCCACCAGAGGCCTTGAGAACAGTGGTCCATGCCACCGTCGTCTCACGCCTCGACTACTGCAACGCCCTATATGTGGGCCTCCCCAGACAACAACTAAGAGGCTGAAACGCATCCATAACGCCGCAGCCAGACTCATTACTGGGTCATCAGTGAAGGATCACATCTCCCCCATTCTTAAAGAACTCCACTGGCTGCCCCTAGAGTTCAGAGCCCTTTACAAACTCCTGGTGCTCACCTTTAAAGCCCGGCACAACATTGGGCCTTCCTATCTGAGTGACCGGCTGACGACCCAATGCAGCGAGGGCCAGCACGCTCCATCAACGGTGACCGCCTGACTACTCCTGGAGTGCGGGAGGCTAGACTGGCGGAAACTCGGCGGAGAGCCTTCTCCGTCGCGGCCCCTTCGACTTGGAACTCACTGCCGCCCGCCCTCAGAGCCTCTCCGACTCTATCTGGATTCCGCCCAGCCCTGAAGACCTGGCTCTTCCGCCTAGCGTTCGGGACTGGCTCGGTACCCTGGACTACTTGAGCCACCCCTCCTGTTTATATTCCATGTTTTTAAACTGTTGTACATTGTTCACCCTGTTTTAACTGTTGTAAGTCGATGTTTCACCCGGTGGAGGGCGACTCACAAATATTAAAGTATTATTATTATTATCTATGGCAGGCATCCTCACAAGTTGTGAGATCTGTTGCGGTTTATATATCTGTGGAATGTCCAGGGTGTGAGAAAGAACTCTTATCTGTTGGAGGCAAGTGTGAATGTTGCAAAAGATGTTGCAAAAAATGTGGGCGAAACGTTAGGAGAGTATGCTTCTGGAACATGGCCGTGCAGCTCGGAAAACCCACAGCAAACCAGTGATTCCGGCCATGAAAGCCTTTGACGACATATTCTAAAAATCTTCTTACAGTGAGGAAAAATTGCTAAAATTCATTGTTGCTGCCTTAAAAATGAAATTAGTGAAAAATGACATCATTCTCCTTCTCCCCACATTATAAACTTCTAACTTTAAATCCCAGCACCCAAACCTCTTGCATTTGATATGTTGCTACAATTAAAAATGTTTACTCAGCAATCACATTGGCACTTTGGATTGTTTTTAAATGAGAAATATTGTGGGAGCAATCACAAGAGCGAACTAAACAGCTCTGTAAAACAGCCAGGTTTGACTAGCAACAAGGGCCCATTGCTTTTGAGGTTGATTCTCCAGTGGGGAAATGAAAGGGTCATTTGTAGATCAAGAGAAGGCCAAACATGCAAGCCATGTGAGACCAGACATACTTGGGAAATCTTTGGTGACGTTCTTATGATATGACACATTTATGGCACAAGTTTTGAATCTGCAAGCCAAAGAATATGACATAAAAAGGAATGTTTGAAATTATTTTAAATTGGAAATTCAACGTGTCATACTCTAGCTTCCTATCTGGAAAAACTGTCTCAATTTCATTGTTTTACCTTTGCCTCTCTATTTGGCGTTTTCGGCAATTCTTAAAATTCCTGGATAACAAAAGCAACTAGAGACAGGGATGTGACAGGAAATATTTTAGCTTTGCTACTGCTCTGGGGATGAGGGGAGGTTGACTTTATAGTAGAGCCTATTCTATTACCCATTAGTGGAAGTTCACAGTGCGACAAACGCAACAGTTTGGAGAAAACACAACATTTGTCCCAGTCTGATACATAGGCTCTGGGCCCCAAATTATACTTTTGACGCATAGTACGGCAAGGGGGTGTGGGAGGATGCCTCTGGGCAAATACAATGGCTGTCAATTAGCAAGGCAGCTGCAGGCCTCTAGCTCTCGCTTTGTCCTATGGATTGTAAGAGACATGAGCTGTTGTTCGCCCATCCTCATAGTAACAGAACACCATACTGTTCTATTATTTTAATGAACTTGAGCCTGGTTAATTTAATTTTCACAAATTTGAGCTTTACTGGGGAAAGAATCTGAACCACCATGACAGATTTTTTTTAAAAAAAATCATAGTACAGGCAGTCTCCAAGTTACAGACATCTGACTTACATACGACTCAAAGTTACAAATGTGGGAGGTAGTGACTCTATGTGGTCCTTTTTCAGTATTTCAAAACGTTTAAGTATTTACATAAACAGGCAAAACAAATTATATGTTAAGATACACATCTGTCCAAGGCACATTTAAAGTAGAACTCAATGCACATTTTAAAACCGTATATACTCGAGTATAAGCTGGGTTTTCAGTCCCTTTTTTAGGTGAAAAAGTCCCCCTTGGCTTATACTTGAGTCAAAGTTATTTATTATTTTACTCTGTTGTTGTTATTATTATTATCATTACATTTACTCTATTATTACTGTTATATTTCAATTATTTTCACTACTATTATTTTATTATTTTACACTTTTTATTATTATTGGAAGGATACGATGCATATTTAAATTGAAGAATGTTAGAATAATGGTTTAATCAGAGTTGGACAATCTTATGTTAACTTACACTTTTATGTAATTTTTCAAAAACATTTAACCTACAGATGCCTCAATTAATGTAATTTTATTGGTATCCATTTTTATTTTGAAATTAACCGTAGCTGATGCATTTCCCACCCTTGACTTATACTCGAGTCAATACACTTTTCCAGTTTTTTGTGGTAAAATTAGGTGCCTCGGCTTATTTTCAAGTCAGTTTATGCTCAAGTATATATGTGAGGTGAGAAGAAATCTACCCCCAGGAGGGGAAATTCACTCCTGTACGAGTTATCATGGTGAAAAGATGTCTCAGCTGAAGCTTTATCAGCAAACCTTGTTGCTATAACCCAACTTTTTCAAAATCCAATTGTCATAGGGACAGAAAGTGAGGTAACACAAGATCCGTCATTCTTCCCTATGCTATCCAAAACTTTAAAAAAAATTGGCTGAAGTTACACTTAAAATATGTACCTGTTCTGAAAAAACCTATGGAACCTGTCTTGTTGGTAACTCAGGGACTACCAGAAAACCCTCATATGTGTATATATATGGAATCTTAGCTACGCAGAGTGAGATCACGGCCAGATTCAGGAGCTCTCAGCCTCTAAAGAGGCAGAAGGACAAAATAAAGTACAGTATATTCTGGAATATAAGGTGACTGGGGCTACAAGACAACCCCCCAACTTTTCAACACAAAATACAGCACTTTCTCCTCTTTCAGCACCTCCGTAGGTTCCTGACTCCATTGTTGGGTTCAGCGAGTCATGGCTGTGCCTCAAATTAGGGTCTGCCGCCAGCTGTAGTGAGGCAGCAAGGATTCAAATTCCACGCACGCTGCCGCCATCCCTTCCTGCCTTCTTCCCTCCTTGCTTGGGACTGTATTGCCCAGAAGGCACCCTTCCTCTTCATCGAGGGGAGGGGGTTTGTAGTACTCTTTCCTTCTCCTCTCCCTCGGCAAAGGCAGCAGAGAGAGAGAGAGAGAGAGAGAGAGAGAGAGAGAGAGAGAGAGATCCTCTCCCTCGCAAAGGTAGCAGGGACACATACACACACAGAGCGGAGCCAGAGGCGCAAGGGACTGCAGCAGGAAGCCAGGAAGGCGTTAAGCGTGGAAGAGACGCCGCTGAGGAGGTTGGGGCTGCACGCATGTAATTTGAGGCGAAGGAGGGCGAAGGTGGCTCAGCCTCTCCTCCGCCTCGCTCTTCCCAGGGATCTTGGCTGCACGCGGCCACAATAAAAGGCAACAAAAGGCAGGCAAAATGCCCGGGATGGGAATAGGAGGGGCCAAGCCACCTTCACCCTCCTTGCGCTGCCGACCCGCGCACCCTCCATCCAAGATGGCGAGGGTGCTCTGTAAGGCAGGAACTCTTGCTGCCTCGGTGCAGCCGGGGGCAGCCCCTGCTTCGGCCATGCCTTGCTGTATCCAACAAAGAGAGTCAGGAAATTACGGAGGTGCTGAATGCTGTGTTGCTCCTCCTCCCCGTGCCCTCCCTCCCTCCCTCCCTCCCTCCCTCCCTCCCTCCCTAAGGTAGTGGAATTATATTATTTTCTTTTAATTATTATTATTTTAATTTCATACCTGGCGTACTAGACGGCCCTCAACTTTTCTTAAGATTTTCCAGGGCTAAAAAGTCGTCTAGTACCCCGGAATACACGGTATATGGTAATGTACAGGATTCATGATTGTAAGAATCGGGCCGGGGAGATAGCACAGTGGTAACACAGCTGTGCTTGCAACCTGAAGGTTGCTGGTTCAATTCCCCGAGCTGGCTTGGATGACCAGCTAATAACAATATATGAGCCTAGTCCACTGCCCACCCAAGCAGTTCAAACACCAATGGGGACCATTATATAAAATAATGGGGAAGGGCTTTTTACAGACCTACAACGTCTGAAAGTTTCGGCTGGCCGGCGAGGTGAATTGCGGAAGAGGGAGAAGAAAAAAAAAACAGAAGGCTCCCGTCATGAGGATGGAACAACAGCACCCCCTGGTGATGCAAAGACGCATAACAACAACAATGATGTAATTGGAGCAGTGACATCCTGGATGACCCTGTATGACGCACACCTGCATGTCCCGTTACCCTGTGACGCAGCCAAGAAAGAACCCTTCTATAAACTGCACTGTACTGTCTATGTGTAACCTGTACTGTCTATGTGTAAAACTGTATGTCTCTGACAGGGATTGTCTGTCGTATATGTATTGTAATCCGCACTAAGTCCCCTTCGAGGTGAGAAGAGCGGAATAGAAATAAACAGTATTATTATTATTATTAAGAGGCTATGCTTTCAAAATGGAATTTGACAAATCCATTTTTGCGTTTCATCTTAATATCCACAGCTGGCAAACCTTACCTTTTTGGAGAACTTCTCAGAATCTCTTAGCTAGCTACCATGGCCAGCCAGTGGTCATGCTGGCTTGGGGAAATTCCATGAATTGTGGTGCAACAAAATAAAGGCTCAAAGCTCTGCTGATACTTTATGGTATCCGGGCAAACTGGCTGCAGGAGGGGACCATAAGGAAGGATGTTTCTTCCATGTTCTGTTTGGATCTGATTGATTCCAATAATTATTGTAAGAGAATGGTAGACTAGGTGTCTCATTGGTCTGATCCATCAGGGTAGCTGATATTCTGAATAGAATGGGGTGCCTGTCAGATTATTGCATTTTGAATGGCAATTCATGAGTCAGCACAAGATGTATTTTCTGCAGTGTGACACCAGATGGCGCTGTCTCAAGACTGATGAATGGAATCTTGAGAAATGACAGTTGGGATCTGACAGTTGGGAATTGTCCGTTGAAGAGGACAGGTTAGGATTAAATATTTGTGAGGAAAGGATGTTTAGGAAGGTAGCTGTAATTGCTGTTGTTTTTCCATGCTTAGCTTGTTATTGTTAAATACAATTCAATACAAAGTTATATTTTTACCTTGTGAATTGAATGAGAGTGTCATTATTCACACGAACAGAGACTGGAGTTTATTGGGCCGATGGGGAATTAAACTTCTATATTTCTGTTGCCTATTCCGCTGTGGCATAAATACTTGACGCCGAAGAGGTTATGGGCCCAGATCCCAGAACCCAGAACACAGAATCCAGAATTGCAGAGGCACAGAGATACTACAGAACCCATAATTCATAGAAAAGTTTTTGAATAACACTAGAAATTGCAGCAGAAGTCGCTGTTTACCTCAGTGTTAGAGGAAAAAAGCTGAAGTGAATTTTTGCCAGGAGCATCTGTAGTGTGAAGAAAGATGGCATTATTTGGAGCACAGCATCATTTGGAGAAACTCAGAGGCAGCTCAAATTATTTAATATGGGCTACCAAAGTGCGAGCAGTTTTGGCAAAGGAGGAGCTGCTATCCTGCTTAACACATCAACCTATTTCTGATGCAGAAAGGTTGAAAGATGGCAAGGCAAGGGCTACCATCATCCTGTCAGTTGACGATAGGAACCTCACATATTTAGCTCTGGAAGAAACAGCCGCTGACTGTTGGAAAAGGCTTGAAAAGCTGTATCAGCAGGCTACTGGAGGCTCAAAAGTTTTATTGAGCAGAGAACTGTTTTCACTGAAGCTTCTGTCAATGCAAGATTGTGCCAGAGAGACTCATTTGAGTAAAATGCTGAGCCTATTTAATGATTTAGCAGCAAGGGGCACCAATTTTACAGAAGATCAGAGAGGCTTAATTCTACTAAGCAGTTTGGGGCAGAGCTACAACTCATTCATTGACTCCATGCAATCTGTGAAAGAAGAGGACATCAACTTCGACTTAGTTTCGACTAGATTGGAGAACTGGGCTTGTTACAGAAGAAATGCCCAGCAACTTTCAACGGAGAAGACGGTCAACAAAGGCTTCAATATGAAGAGGAAAGAGACAATCCAGTGTGACATCATCTGTTACATTTGTAATAAAAGAGGACACAAAGCTAGACAATGTCATCAGAACAAGTTTAAGAAGAGTGAATCAGCACAGAGCAAGAAAGAACAGATCAACAATTCAAGAAAAGACTCTGATTCAGGCTGTCTGTTGATGAGTTTACAATGTAACAATGATTTTATTCCTCAGGTACCCTGGATTATTGACTCTGGGAGTGCAAAGAGTTTTGTTAAGGATAGTAAATTGTTAGCAGAGAAGGAACCTTTATCTGGTTCTATGCAAAGTTGTGTGAGTCTAGCCAATGGTCAAAGGTGCAAGGTTTTAACAAAGGGAGAAGTTGAAATTGGTCAACTTAGTCTAAAGTTAGACAATGTTTATTTAGTTCCTGAGCTAGAACACAATGTTCTAGGGTGAAACAACTTGCAGACCATGGTTTATCCATTGTGTTTGAAGGGAGTTATGTAAAATGAGTAATAAAAATACAGGTATGTATAAGGAAGTAAAATTTCAAAATGGTTTCTATAGAATGAATGCTAGTAATAAAATGTCTACAAATAGTATTCAGAGTTTTGAAGGGAAACCTCTGCATGGTGACAGATGTCTGCACATGCTACACAGGAAGTTTGGCCACATGAACTATAATATGATTAGAAAGACTGCACAGCTAGTAGGCATTCAAATACCAGAATGCAGAAATTATTTAGAGTGTGCTGTCTGTAACAAAACAAAGTTAAAGGCTTATCCTGTTGCCAAAAGGAGTGATAGAGTAACAACTAAGTTACAGTTAGTGCACATGGATCTAGCTGACCTTTCCAAAGAGTATTGAGGGAATGTATTTCTACTAGTAATAGTAGATGATAGGTCTCGATTTGGCTTCGTTTTATCCTCTGAAAGGTAAATTTCAGGTGTATGAAAAATTTATTGAATGGTACAATTTTGTGAAGAACCAATTTCCTGATTTGACTGTTAAACAAGTTCAATCTGATAGAGGAGGTGAATTTGTGAATGAAAGACTTAAGAATTTTTTTTAAGGATAAAGGAATTTGGCATAGGAAAACAAACGTGTGTATCAAAAGAAAATGGAATTGCGGAGCGTCGCTTAGGTGTAATTCAAACCATGGTAAAATCAATGCTTGAGGATGCACAAATGTCCAAAGGTTTTTGGGCAGAAGCAGCTAACACTGCCAATTACGTGCTGAATAGGTTATGGACCTCAAGTGTAAATGAAATCCCATTCTATTTGTTTTATGGAAGACATCCAAAGGTGGATCATTTTCAAGTATTTGGTGCGCATGCAAATGTCTTAATTCCTATACAGCAAAGAGACAAAAGAGATCAGCATTGGGTAAAGATGCAATTTATTGATATGAAGGTGGAACGAAAAGGCTATAGATTCTGGAATGGCTCTTCTCCAGGGAAGAAGATCACAGTCTCCAGATCTGTAAAGTTCGAAAATAATACTCATTGGGATAGAATTCATGCGAACACTGAAGTGTTCATAACCCCAAGTGTTTCTAGAGTAAAGAATGAATCTGAAGTTGTAGAGGTATTAGATGAGGCAAATGTGGAAGAAAGCAAGGAACAATCTGAAGAAAGTAATTTTCATGATTTTTGCGCCACAAACTCTGACTTAGTGTCCAAATCTGTAACAGAGGTTGATGGACATTGTCAAGAGGAGATTAGGGATGTGGAGGAGAATAAGGATGAGATTCCTAGGAGATCCACACGTATCACTAAAGGAATTCCACCAGCCAAGTACCAAGTCACGCAAATAGGAAGTATAGAGTGGAAAGATCCTAATTCTTACGCTGAAGCATTGCGTAGACCGAAAAATGAACGTGATTGTTGGGTAAAAGCAATGAAGAAGGAATTTGATTCACTTCATTCCTTAAATGTTTTAGAACAAGCAAATGTAACCAAAGATGTAAAGGTAATTGGTTGCAAGTGGGTATTTAAAAGGAAAACACAAGTTGATGGTTCATTATTGTACAAAGCAAGATTGGTTGCACAAGGTTTTGGTCAAATTTACAATCAAAATTATGATGAGGTATATGCTCCAACGATTAGACCTGAAACAATTAGGACTGCTTTAGGCATCGGTGTGCAAAGAAAGTATGTTATAAGGCACTTTGACATTGCCACTACGGAAAGCATTATACGGGCTAAAGCAAGCAGCGAGATGCTGGAACCAGTGTATGGACGAAATGTTAAAGGTTCTTTGCTTCGAAAGAAGCAGTGTAGATACATGTCTATATAAGAAAGGAAAAGAGTCTAAAAAGCAAACATTTGTTTTGGTGTTTGTCGATGATCTCTTAGTACTAGCACCATCCGAAAGGGATGTGGAACAAGTTTTCAAGGGACTAAATTCAAGTATGACTGTAAAAGATCTTGGAGAAGTCCGGAAATACTTAGGCGTTAATGTAACTAGAACTGAAAAAGATATTTGTCTAGATCAAAAGACAAAATTTTTGAGTTACTTGAGAGAACAAGATTGACTCTGTGTAAAACAGTAGCAACTCCAATGGTACCAGATTTTTTAAAGCTTGATAGAGGTGAAATGTTTGTCAATCAAACATTGTATAGATCAGTGGTTGGGAGCCTCTTGTATTTGGCAAATTGACTAGGCCTGACATCGCCTATGCCACTAATGTACTAAGCAGGAGAGTGAATGAACCAACGTTGACTGATTGGCAAGCTGTAAAACGAGTGTTAAGATATTTGAAAGGAACATGTGACAAAAAGCTAAAAATTTGTCCAAAAGAAAGCGGTATGAAGGGGTTTGCAGACGCAAGTTTTGGTGACAACGAACAAAACTTGTCATGTTCCGGGTATCTAATTAGTTTTAATGGGATACAAGTGACATGGAAATCTCGTAAACAGTCACACGTTTGTTTATCCACGGCAGAAGCCGAATTTTCTGCTTTGTCTGACTGTTGTACAGAACTAGAGTGGATAAAGGCTCTAGTAAACGAGTTCCAAAGTTTTGAAGATAAGATATCTTTATTTACTGATTCTCAATCTTGTATAGCAATATCAAATGCTGAAGGATTAAAGCAGAGAACAAAATATATTGGGGTAAGGTACCAAAATGTTAGAAAGTTAGTACAGGATGGTTTTATTAATCCTGTGTATGTCCAGTCAGATGAGAATATGGCTGATATGTTTACAAAATCATTGACTAATTGTAAATTAAATGTATTTTGTAAGAAGATATTGTTATTATAAGTAATGTGTGTACTTGTGTTGCTCATGAAGGAGGAGTGTCAGATTATTGCATTTTGAATGGCAATTCATGAGTCAGCACAAGATGTATTTTCTGCAGTGTGACATGTTTGACACCAGATGGCGCTGTCTCAAGACTGATGAATGGAATCTTGAGAAATGACAGTTGGGATCTGACAGTTGGGAATTGTCCGTTGAAGAGGACAGGTTAGGATTAAATATTTGTGAGGAAAGGATGTTTAGGAAGGTAGCTGTAATTGCTGTTGTTTTTCCATGCTTAGCTTGTTATTGTTAAATACAATTCAATACAAAGTTATATTTTTACCTTGTGAATTGAATGAGAGTGTCATTATTCACACGAACAGAGACTGGAGTTTATTGGGCCGATGGGGAATTAAACTTCTATATTTCTGTTGCCTATTCCGCTGTGGCATAAATACTCAACGCCGAAGAGTGCCTATCAAAACCTTCTAGCATTCTTTGGGCCCAATACATACCATCCACACCATGATGTAGGAAAAGCCGGCAATCCAGATTGTGGAGGAGGCAAATGTAACCAAGAACCACTTCTCCCAGCGGGGTTTATTGCAGTTGGGCACCGTGAAGTACAAGAGCAAAGAGAGAGGCCAGGTAAACAGCCACTTGAGTATCTCCACCGTGCCAGCTATAAAAGACAATAGAAAACAGAAGACCACGCTTATTTCTTTTTGTACGGACTCTTTTCCTCAATGACAAAATGCTACCAAGTCATTTTGTTAGAAAAATGCATATACCACTTAAAAGAAATGATAAACTGAAAAGTTGGGTCAGCACAGTAGCCTCCTGAACTGGACCGAAACATGAAACAATGTGAAAGAAGAGAAAAGCCTAGAGCAAGTACCATCAACTCATGGCTGCATGTTGTTTTAGGCCTTGAACAAATACACTTCATTGATATACACCGAGACAGGGAGAAGTCAGTTTGGAAAATACTAATTTTACTTGTTCTTATTAAAATGGGAATTGAATGGATTCACCTATGCCTACCTGAAGTACTTTTTGATTCTTAACAGAAGTCCAAAGTAATTGTGATTTTTGTCTAGTCTTGTGTTTTGGAGTGTAAAAGTATAAATGGATCATAAGGCTTGCTTTACATTAAATTGTAGAGCTCCCAGTGGCGCAGTGGGTTAAACCGCTGAGCTGCTAAGCTTGTTGACTGAAAGGTTGCAAGTTCGAATCCGGGAAGCGATGTGAGCTTCCGCTGTCAGCCCTAGCTTCTGCCAACCTAGCAGTTCGAAAACATGCAAATGTGAGTAAATCAATAGGTGTTGCTTTGGAGGGAAGGTAACAGCATCCCATGACCTTGGAGGTGTCTACAGACAACACCAGCTCTTCAGCTTAGAAATGGAGATGAGCACCAACCCCCAGAGTCAGACACGATTGGATTTAATGTCAGAGGGAAACCTTTACCTTTACCTACATTAAATTGCATTTTTATATGTTATTTGTTTTATGATTGCATTACATAGTTTTATATTTTTATTATTCCTTCTCCCTTCCTTCCTTCCTTCCTTCCTTCCTTCCCTTCCTTCCTTCCTTCCTTCCTTCCTTCCTTCCTTCCTTCCTTCCTTCTGTGTGTGTGTGTGTGTATATATATATATATATATATATATATATATATGAGCACACATATGTTTTAGCAGGATCCACTGTTTTGGGTTGCTTTACTTGTAAAATGGTATGTACATACCGTGTTTCCCCGATAGTAAGACACCCCGATTGTAAGACGTATCGGGGGTGTCAGAGGGGTCGGCTAATATCAGCCGTACCCGAAAGTAAGCCATACCCCGCCGCCCGGCCGGGGGCTGCAAGGAGACCGATCGCACGGTTTCCCTGCAGCCCCCTCTTCGGGGAACGGAAGAAAGGCGGCAGAGGGCTCGGGGGTACGGCTTACCGTCTCCCAATGTAAGCCGGACCCCGAAAGTAAGGCGTAGTGGGACTTTTCGGAGGGGGGGGAAGAAAGTAAGACGCTGTCTTACTTTCGGGGAAACACGGTATTTGCTATACAAATAAATGACAATGGCAATAATAAACAAAGTCAAGCTTCTTCCTAAAGGAAAGTTGTCAGATCACGTATCACCCTTGGCCAAAATACAATACTTCCAACAGTTACATGACTCACTTCCGGGATTCAAAAGAGTGAATTTTATCTAGGATTGTATAAAAGGAGTGACGGGGAAGAGAGATTTCATATAAGAATTGCCCACCCCTTGGCCATCTTGATTGTCTTCACAACCCCCAGTACACTGAAACAGATCTCTGCAAACTGCCTCAATAGATGTTTTAAGAATTGCTTGAAAGGGCACCGACAGCAATGTCACACCCAGAAAGAGATTTGTGAAATCCAGGCACTACTTACATGGTAGATCAAATGGTGTGTAAGGCCCACCATTCTCATCCTCCTCCTCCTCTTCCTCTTCATCATTCTCATTGTTTTCATTGTCATCAGTTTCATTTTCTGTTTCATTTCCAGCCACAGCAGCCTCCTCATCTCTTCTGGTTCCATTTGTGCCTCTGTCAGCAGAATTGCCGGGCCCTGACCCATTCTCCACAGTGTGCTTGACCTTGATGGCCACTTCTGATTCTCCATTGGTGTATATTTTGCTGTTTATTAGCCTCTGGCGCTGGTGGGAGTAATAAAGTCAAACACACAAGCACTTTGAACAAAAAAAGGGACTAAATGGGAAAGGCAGCTGGAGTTTTTAAATACATAATATCCAAATTAAGTGCTGCAATAAAAATTTTTGGATGGTGCATTAATTTCATCCTTTCTGGTGTTTCAGTACAACCAACAGTAGTGATGTACAAAAACTCTGAATCTTTGATTCCATGAGAAACTCAATATTAATTAATAAAAATTGTTTTTGCTAGTCTTAAAATGTGCTTGTTTCTGTTTAAATAATGATTAATACCTGAGTTTGATTAATCAAGCAGTCAATTATAAATACATGGAGCCGAAGCCCCAATAAAAATGCTCCTTTGAGATATTTGAAATTTTGTAATCTCCACAATCTACCAGTCCTTGCTAGGCGAGTAGACTATCTTGCATATTTCTTCTGCATGCTGTTTTATATTATGTAATAAGAACCAAAATAACTTCATGAAAGAAAAAAGGGTTCTTAACTTTCAATCCCACTGATTAAAATTAGATATGGTACTTAATCACCTGGAGATGTAGTTGAGTTACCAACTGAATAAACAGATTAAAGACGACAGGCGTATTTATAAAGACTCCTAAAGAGCCATTCAAATAACAATGTTGCAATGTACTTTATTCTAAAACTTAAATGTCTCACCATTTGAGAAAGTAATACTTTATTGTGTGGCTATTTAGGACACTATGAGATGGTGTAACGATGGGTCTATGGAAATAAATTAACCTCAGATAGGGGTATTACTTGAAACCAATGGACAATGAGACGGGATAATTTATTAATGACTGTTTGTTCACTGATGGGTTTATGGGCAGTAGTAACTATTGTTGTTAGTGGTGTACTGTCTTCTCTGTTCTCTACATACATAACTTGTGACAGATTCAATGGAAAAAAGAGTGGAATTTGATCTTGGAAAATGTACGTCTATTATTTATTTACGTCATTTCTACCCCGCTCTTCTCACCCCCGCAGGGGGACTCACGAGGTGACCTTTTCTCAGTTAACAATCTCAGTTCCCTATCTATGATTCTGGAACAAAAGTGACCACTTCTGTAGCATTGTTTTAGAAACAAAACGGGATTTTATTTTTGGATTATGTTTTTATATTTCTGGCAAGACTAGGCAGTGTCCCCTGAGGATTTGCTGTTCCCTTCTTTCTCCACACAATGTAGGTAAAACCTTCTAATCTCTCAGTACCAGAGTTCCTCCTCCACCCTGCCAGCACAATTTGTGTTCTTCCCTGCATGTGATCCAGCCCAAAATATGGCTCATTCAGGTATTTCTTTGTCTGCCATGCATTTACCCTCAGGATATTCACATGAGAAACGGAACATAAATCTGTGCCACCCTGATACGAAAATATGGGCCACCCAAACTGTGGTGAGAGGAACAGGTAAAGTATAAGATACAATTAATCTCAGATTCTTAGCAAGATCCGACCTTTCAAAAGTGCTCAAGTTTATAGCTGAATCAAGGAAGGAGATGGACAAAACAGAACGTACCTCATTGATCAACATACGACTAGCCATAGAGAGCCGGGTTCTGGGAGGAAAGTGACTTGTTATCATTATCCGGAGCCCAGCTTCTGAAAAGGAAAGCTGGTGTGGATATGCAGACAGCAGTTCATCCACCATGATCACAGATGCTTTGCGGTGATAATTTCCTAAAGATAATTAACAGAGTTGAAGTTTGAACCATAAGATCTTTCTTCCAAATGTCTACTGTACATGTTTGCTCCCTAACATTTATTTATCTTTCACAACCAATATCAGGAATTTCCCCTAATATTAGAAACATGTGATTTTTAAAATTATGAACCAGCAGCATATTATTTTTCAGATATCTTCTGCTAGTATATTATTTTCTTTTCTTTGCAGAACTGAATCCTATTGGAAGTCCCAACTAAAGTGGACTTCTTGAATCAGTTGTTGAATGGTAAGATAACTGAACTAGACCTATCAGAAAGAATCAGCAAGATTGAATCAGTAAGATTTGCATAGCCTTTGCAAATCTTACTGCTTCAAATCTATGCAAATCTTACTGATTCAAGAGGTCTATTTTAGTGAGGACTACTACTGGGATTCAGGCTGTAAATTGCCAGAGCCCGAGTCCTCAACATTTTAAAGCAGGTTCACAGTCCCCCGACTGTTGGGTTGGGGTGGACGGACTATAGTTTGGAAAAAGTATGATCAAATTCCTATGCACACTGCATGTATTTTATTTGGAGTGCATTTTTTTAAATGAAAGAACAATACAATATTTAAAATGAAGAACAATTATTACCAACATAAATTTACCAATATTTCAATGGAAAGTGTGGGCCTGTTTTTGGCTAATGTGAAAGTCAAGGTAATTAGGATTGTTGTTGTTGTTGTTGTTGTTTTTTTTGTGTCCCTTCAAGTTGTTTCAGACTTAGGGTGACCCTAACTCTAAAGTTTAGGTTGGGAGCTAGGTAGATGACTTTGGAGGGCTGCATCCAGCCCACGGGGCTTAGTTTGGGGACCTCTGTACTAGATAAATGGAGCTGTACCAAGAGTGCAATGCCATACATTAACCATTAATCACTTTTATCAACAATAATTTCAATAATATCCATTTTTATTAGTCCCTGTTACATTAGCATAGGACTGCAGTTGGGGGGGGGTGTCCCCAAATCTTATCTTAGCTATAAACTCACAACTTGCCTTTCGGCATGTCACTAATATATCCTACTCCCCAGTCTGGAAGATTTATAGCTAACTCTCCAAGTAGGACTGGCTACAGCTGACTACAGTCAGGCCACTCTCTCCCTCTCCGGCTCAGGTGACCCAGGAATGTGGGATGGTGGTCAGTCTCCACCCCAACCCCCCTGTCAATGCTGACAGCCACAAAATTGACATTTACCTTGCCCTTGGAGGTACAACAACCTTCTGGTGGTACTTGTGAAGGCTGCTAGACCCCTGAGGGGAAGAAAGTTGTCCACGTTGTGGCTGCAACACAGTGAGATTGGGGGGGGGGGGAGCAGGCTGGGCAATAAAAAGTTTTTGCTGTCATCAAGGCAGCTCAGAGAGTCTCTGTGGGTCACAAAGCCAAGCCCAATCCAACATCTCGGATGCCGGATTAGGTATGCTTTATGGGTCAATACAGAAGGGCTCTTCATTTCACACTGGGGAAAATTTTACAAGGTTGAGCAGAAGTAGATTTCTCATTGTTGTTGCCAGGAAAACATGATAGATAACATATTTTCCTTCTTTTTAAGATATGCAATTAGAGGTAGTGTAACTCATTTGTGTTGGTGGCACAAGCTGGTGGGTGCCATGTTTTCTTCTGTCATGTAAGTGGCAACATGATGGAGCACTGTTCTAAGAGGAGTTCTGCGGAAACTGTGACTGCCACCTTCCAGCCTTATGTTTATGTTTTGCTTGTCTAAACTGATTTATTCCTTCCATCCGGCTAGGAAAAATGAGGGAAACTTTTAACAACAGACACTACATCTGCTCATATTTCAAAGCATGGGTTCAGTTAGTAGCTTCCACTGAACAACATGACTTTATGTCAAGCCACTTTGAGTTCCTTTAAGGAGAGATAAAGTGGGGTAATAATAATAATAATAATAATAATAATAATACCAACAACTATTTACTCTGACCAGTCATTAAAACATTCTATAAATACTCTTGGCAATTAAAAGATCTTCAGCTGGAGATGAAAAGACTTGACCCAAGAATAAGCATACTCTAAAACTAGCACCTTGAAATTTATTTTGGAAGTTCTGTAAACCAATACATTTTGCCAGATGTAGGCCTATTTTTCACATGGTATCAGATTACTACAGAAAACATTGGTGTAATCTTGACTAAGGAAGAACCACTTCGACATGAGTAAGAGAAGTCCACTGTGAGGCTATTCTGTAGATCTTTACATGCATTATTATGAATGATTGAACATGACTTTTCATTGACACTGACATAGTGCAGCATTCAGTTCTAATCATAGTGCAAGAGGAGTTGCAATCTATCAATATTTGCAATATTTGATTCAGAGTTAAAAACAGGACATACCCACAGATGTATTGCCATGTTGCACCATAATATGAGACCTAAAACTTATTGGTAAAATATATCTAGACATCTGGTTGACACATTTTATAAAGAAGAAAGATAAAGATTTAACTAACTGCAAAATATTTTTAAAATTGCTGAAAAAGACAACTCCAGTTTACTACATTTACAAAAATTAAGACCAATTAAACAATCTTATCTCACTCATTACTCCTCCCTCCCACCTGCCGCACCTTCCTGACTTCACATCACCTTTATAGGCAGCTAGAATTGTTTACTTTGCTGATTGCTGATTGCCTATAATTATGGAATTTTAAGGTGTGTTATATCTATCTCTGGGGCGGGCAAACTGTGGCCCGGATGCGGCCCTTTGGCCAATTCTATCCAGCCCTCCTAAGGGCCCCTGGCTTGCCTCCCCTGCCTGGCCTCTGCATAAAACTCTCCAGAGAAGGGGACTACAAGGAAGCATTATTTTATTTTAGTGGTTTTTATTGTTATTGTATAATAATTTTATAATAATAAAAAATAATATAATAATTTATATAATATAATGTTATATTATATATTATAATTTCAATATATTATAACGTATATATATATACTATAATATAATAATTATATATTTATAATAATATATGAATATTTCTTGATATAATAATATGTTAATATTAATGATATGTAATATATAGTAAATATAGTAAGTGAATAAATAAATAATGTAGATTAGCACGCAGTTCCGCCTTTAGGTGCGGCCCTCCATAATATTTTTTGGCTCTCGTGTGGCCCCTTGAAAAAAATAATTGCCCACCCCTGATCTATCTGCATGCTCACTGCCTTGTAGGAGAGAGACAAGTTGCCTACCTCTAACTGTAGTTAACTGAGAGTTCATCTACACTGTAGAATTAAGGCCATTTGAGACCACTTTAACTTTCATTGCTCATTGAAATGGAATCATGAGAGCTGCAGTTGTACAAAGTCTTTAGTCTTCTCAGCCAATGAATTCTGATGTCTCACTAAAACTCTCATCTCTATATATAAAAGAAGAGCTGTCGTGTTTCCTGGCACTAAAACAAAGAAACCATACAAGGCAGAAACACACAAACAGCCCACATACATCCACAACCCTACTCGCTATGTTCTTTGCTAAAAAAAAAAACCTTAAAAAAATAATTGACAATGGCCAAGAACCCTAAAAAACGTTTTGGACTACAAGTCCCAGAAACCCCTGAGCCTGGAACCAAAACAAACGGCCATGGCCCTGGCGCGGGCTCCTACTCTTCCCCCTCCCAAACTGAACAAAAAACCCCTTACTTTAGGGGGATCAGGGAGAGGACGCCTGGCGCAGCGGCGGAACGTCAGACCAAGCCCCAGCATCGGGAAGGGGGCAAGGCCCGGTCCTGCTGCCGGCGGCAGTGGCAGGAAATACAAAGCCCCTTTCGAGGCCGCCGCCAGGAGTTGAACATAACTTAAAGAGAGATCTTACACACACTTTTACAAATTCTATCATCACCTCCTATCACATAGGTTTTAAAGGCTTCTAAAATTTATTGATTTATTTATTTTACACCCTGTCTTTCTCCAAGCATGGGACTGAAGGTAGGTGGCTTACAACAAATTAAATAAATAAAACCTTCAAACTGGATTACTAGAGTCAAAATTCTGATGACTGCATATACCACGGGCAATACTCCTTCTTTCAAGTATATTCAGGCCTCTAAAAAGACTAACAACATATACTATTTGTTGCCATCAGACTGGGTTTACATACTCTCTGATCTAAAATATGCAGCTTTGAATTCACTCTGAACTTTCTCTCTGTTAAACACATTTTTGAATTGTATGTTTGGGATTCCCCATCCGTTGTTCTTGTGGCCAAAAGGAACTATAGGTAACTGCAGTCCGCACTCATCCTAATTTTGATCAGACCTCTAGTACTGTTTTACAAAGACTTAAGGAGTCCAAAGTACAGGATTCAAAGATGTAATGATAGCATTGTTATGTCTGTCTTAAGTGATTGAATTATTGACCCACTATATCAGCGGTTCCCAACCTTTTTCGAGTCACAGCCCCAGTTCGTAAAAATTAGTTTTTTTAAAAAAATATGATAGATGAAAACACATAGAAAACTGATTTTTCAATATAATATACAGCAGGGGTGCTCATTAGGTAGATCTACTGGTAGATTGCGTAGGGCGTCCTGGTAGATCGCAGGCAGGGCAGGAGGAAGGCTCACCCTGCCCCGCCCCGCCCAAGTGCTGCTGGCCCTGGGTTATCTGAATAAAATCCCATGTTATCTGCTTTGAATCAGATTATATGGCAGTGTGGACTCAGAAAACCCAGTTCAAAGCAGATATTGTGTTATATGTTCCACATTTTTGTAGTGGGTAGGTAGATCATTTTGACTTGGTTGTTTTATAAGTAGCTCGCATGCTGAAAAAGTGTGAACACCCCTGATATACAGGCAGTCCACGACTTACAAACATCTAACATACAAACTATTCATAGTTAAGACCAGGAGTGAGACAACTGAAAGTGAGAGAAGTCGACCCCAGGAAGGGAAATTCACTCCTGGAAGAGTTATCATAGCGAAAAAGATGTCTCTGCTGAAACTTTCTCACCAATCCGTGTTTCCACAACAAGCCACATTTTTCAAAATTCAATATCACAAGGATTGAAAGTGAGATGAAATTTTCTGAACTGGGGCACATAAAGTAAAACAAACATCACAGAGGTGTTAACCCTTCCCGATACTATCCAAAGCTATCTGTGTGTGTGTGTATACATATATGCACACATATATACATATACCTACACACACTTTTGGTTGGAGTGTCACTTAAAAAATGTGCCTGTTCCGACTTACAAACAAATCCAACTTAAGAACAAACCTGCAGAATCTATCTTGTTCGTAACTTGGGGATTGCCTGTAATTCAAACAAATGTTAACTTACAACATATTTAATGTGACAATTGACATCGTAACTTATTAACAAGCTAAAAAAAATCATAGCTCACCACTTCATGACTCAATTTGGGGTCGTGACCCATGGGTTGGGAACCCCTGCACTAGTCTATCCAGCAGAATTCTATAAGCAAGCATTGTGACTTACTGGAACAGTTACCTTTCTTTAGTAATACCACTGTAGCATCACAATTGCTGTTGTCATCCATCTCTGTGTTATTTGCTAATCCATTCACCATGTTTGTTGCGTTCTTTGTCCTCCTTTCAAACAGATGTTGTAGATTGGAATTAAACCTGTACAAAGAAAACAAGGGATTTCTGCTCAATAGTTTTCTAACAAATAGGCATCCTAATATACCTATGTCTTACTCCAGGAGTTTTGGCAATCTATGGGCTTTGATAGCTGACACGAGTTGTATTAAAAGAAGTTTCAGAACCTCTTGAAATCGAAAGAGGAAAGACTGAATGCATGCATTTGTTTTATTTTAAAGAATTGTCTACATGGGTTTTTTTATTTCAAAAAACAAACAAACCTAGGGCAGTTAACACTAATTGCGTATTAACACAAAACATTCCTCCTTCCCTTCCCCTTTTTTCATCAAACACAAAACATTCCTCCTTCCCTTCCCCTTTTTTCATCAAACTTACTAAAATACGGGCCATAGTTCACATAAGCAAACCTATTTATTTATTTATTTTTTATTATTTTTATACCGCCATTCTCAGCCCGAAGGCCGACTCATAGCGGTAATCGGGCCAAAGCGGCACTATTCAGTGCCCATAACAATATAAAAACAGATAAAAATCACATAGCTAAAATCACATACATATTAACATCAATAAAACATAATAAACCATAACTCCTCCGCACTTCATCAGCAATTCATTGTCCAGTCGCCCTAAGTGTTTCTGCTATACAGAATCTTGAGAGATACGTCAAAATGTGAGTCAAAAGGACACAATGTCAAGGTCTATAATATAGCCTCCACCAGAACTTATAATTCAATGGGTTGGTTGCTTCAGCTCCTCATGGAGCTCAGTTGAGCTAGAAATTGGCTTGCCATCATTTGATATCATACTGCTCCTGGCTTACTTTTCCTGTGGGAAATAGGGTGCAGTGCCACATAGCAGAGCAAAAGATATGTGATTTTGTGGCTGTGCAGATGAATGACTGCCTATGGGGCCAATGCATTTCAGATCTGGGTTCAGCTCTGTATATCTTGCAATTGAGGGGGTTGCATGCCAACGTGGGTCACTGAAAAGCAGAGCCTAGGCCAGGCCTGGGCAAACTTTGGCCCTCCAGGTGTTTTGGACTCCAACTCCCACAATTCCTAACAGCCTACCGCCTGTTAGGAATTGTGAGTTGGAGTCCAAAACACCTGAGGGCCATAGTTTGCCCAGGCCTGGCCTAGGCAGCTTCAAAGGGACTCAAGGCAGCTCTATCTGGATATCCTCAACTTCAAAAAAAAATCCCTTTTTTGTCACATAGTAAGAAGGTCCTTGGTGCTGTTTTTCATCCTTTCCTTGTCCCTGGAATCTGACCCCTTCATCAGCTCTGGAAGCTTTCCATTGACTTCTAACTTGCTTGCTTCTCCCTATCCTTGGGCTCTAACTATGCAACCCCTGGGATCTTTAATAAACCCGGATAACATCAGTTGTCCCAGCTTCTGTTTGCTCTGTGATGACTTTGTGGTTCCTAGCTATGGGATCACAGCCCACATCTGAAGGGAGTGAAGACATCCTTCATGTAAAGGAGCACTTGAATTTGTGATTTAAAAAAAAGAATAGAGCAATTTTTTCAATACTTATAAAGTCAATTGATTATACAAATAATGTTACTCTAGTAAAACAGAGTAGAAAACGAGCTTCAGCAAGACCCACTGATTTTCCCGGTTATCTTTTCCCAATTGGAATGTTCTTAATAATCATTTCAAAGCAGCCTTGAACAATAACCACACAAGGATCTATCACACTTACTTCATGATGAGAATGTAGACGACATACATCAGCACTAAAATTAAGGACTCCCACCTGCAACCAAACCAAGAAGAAAGGAAAGATAAACATGAAGGCAATTCTGGCACATGTCTAAGATCAAGAGCGTTAAGATCTTCAGGAGAGTCCCTGCTCAAAGTGCTGGTAACCCACCACTTTTGCAGTCGTTTACCTGTTTGGTGGGGACGAGAGAGAGGGCCTTTTCTGTCCCACCACTTTTGCAGTCCGTTTGGTGGGGCTATGGAACTGCCCTCCTGAATGAAATTAGATCTGCCCCTCCCTCCTGACTTTCAGGAAGCTCGTGAAATCCTGGTTGTGGAACGAGGCATTTGCAGAGTGATGGCTGAGAGTTATTGACCACAATGTGTGAACTGAGTTGGATATGATTTTATCTTGGTGAATGGTTTTACATGCATTTATCTTATATGTATTTTTAACTGATTGTTTATGAATGATGTTTTAAAGTATTCCTATTGTTAGCATTGAATTTTGCTGTTGGCCAGTCTGAGTCGCTCTACGGAGGTAGAGAAGATCGGGATATAAACGTTTTAAATAAATAAAGATGACAGACATGTTAGACATAAACTGGGGAAAACTCAACAATCACTTCTTCCACCTCCTGATCTTAATTAAGACTTTGCTTTTCCCCTTAGAAATGCTGTAAAGGATAAATCCCTAAAAATTTCAGGGAAAACTTCAAGACTTGGTTTGCCAGGTGTGTCCTTTGCCTCACACATGAAGCTCTTTTAGACTGGGAACATAAGGCTCACATTTTTTACACATCTGATGTTATGGTTTATATCAAAACGATCTTAGCAGATTAGAGAGATGGGCCAAAACTAACAAAATGAAGTTCAACAGGGACAAATGCAAGATACTCCACTTAGGCAGAAAGTATGAAATGCAAAGATACAGAATGGGGGACGCCTGGCTTGACAGCAGTACGTGTAAAAACGATCTTGGAGTCCTCATAGACAACAACTTAAACATGAGCCAACAATGTCATGTGGCAGCTTTAAAAGCCAATGGGATTTTGGCCTGCATAATGAGGAGTATAGCTTCTAGATCAATGGTTCTCAACCTGTGGGTCCCCAGGTGTTTTGGCCTGCAACTCCCAGAAATCCCATCCAGTTTACTAGCTGTTAGGATTTCTGGGAGTTGAAGGCCAAAACATCTGGGGACCCACAATGTGAGGACCACTGGTCTAGATCCATGGAAGTCATGCTACCCTTCTATTGTGCCTTGGTCAGACCACACCTGGAATCACACTGCGTCCAATTCTGGGCACTGCAATTGAAAGGATATGTTGACAAGCTGGAATGTGTCTCGAGGAGGGTGACTAAAATTGTCAAGGGTCTGGAAAGCCTTATAATAATAATAATAATAATAATAATAATCTTTGTTTATACCCCGCCCCCATCTCCCCAATGGGGACTCGGGGCGGCTCATGTGAGGCCAAGCCCAAACAACACATTACAATAAAATAAAATCAAAACATCAGCAGCAAATACAATAAAAAATACATACATATAAATAAAAAACAATAGGCAACTAGATATCTAAAATCACAAAGGCAGGGGGGCCACAGGCATACATATAAAGTGTTAATAGGCTGTGATTGATTACAGTATGAATTGAGTGACCACGTTTTTAGATTGAGTTGGATTTGTTTTAAATGGTAATGTATTTGTATGTATGTAATTTCGGCCCCGCCCCAGGCCCCGCCCCAGGCCCCCACCCCAGCCCAGGTGTTTAAGTTTTTAATAATCCTTCTTTGCAACAGGTTTTAATTGCACGGCGCCTAGCATTGAAGGCCTTTTTGCTGTGGCGCCGTCTGAGTCCTCTATAGAGGTGAGAAGGAGCTAGCTCTCTTCCTCCCTGCCCCCCCTCCCCCCCCCCCGGCCGCCATTTTTTTGGTAGAAATTAAATAATTACTCTCCGAAGGCACAATGGAAAATCCAGGTTTTCAGGTGTTTTTAAAGGTCTCCAGAGTGGGGGCTTTCCTAATCTCTCCGGGCAAGGAATTCCAGAGTCGAGGGGCCACAGAGGAGAAGGCCCTCTCCCTTGTGCCCACCAGACGAGTCTGTGAGACTGGCAGGTTAAAGAGCTGGACATGTTTAGCCTGCTGCAGAGAAGGCTGAGAAGAGACATGATGGTCATATGTGAGGGGAAGTCAGCATTTCTTTAAAATACATGCCAGTCTATTATCTAGGTTTCTTATAGAGCAGGGACTTGGTCCCTCAGTAGATTCACTTCTCTTACTTCTGTTAATCAAAAAGTGACAGAATTTTTACTTACCAAGAAACCATTTCATCATAAATAAACTGTGGAGAAAAAATTAAAATATTGTATTAATATGTAAAGCAAGCCATATTTAAATTGCGGAAAACGAACATATGAGGGGTCTTCAAGAAGTTTCATATTTTCATTGGAAATGACGGCAGTAGTAGTAGTATTCTACAAACCATACATTTCATGGCATCAGCACACATTCCAGAAAACTGTAATTTCATATAACGTCTCGTTCGCAATTTATTCAATTTTAAGTAAAGCTTTTTTTATTAATCTCTTCCAGTATACTAAATTAGCATGTGCAGAAGCAAAAACATAAATATAATGTTAAGTTTTGGAATTATATTTTCTAAGTACAAATGCCAGAAACAAAAGATGGGTTAAGTAGGGTTAATGCAATCGGTTTGTGTGTGTGTGTGTGTTCTCTGGGTAAAAGTCCAAACTTTAATGAGCTATCCATAGTGCTGAAACTATTTGGGACCAGGAGTTCAGTACCATCGATAGCTATTTAAAATTCAGACTAAAACAACGCAACAGATTCATCATCCCACCGATATGGGTGCGATTGTGCTTCCAGGGTTAGTTTTATAGCTAAGGCACGTGCCAATGGGCTAAAGCTCTCTTAGAATGAACTCAACTAAATCAACATGCCTCGCACTGACATCACTCAATCTCCCAATTAAAGATAGATTTGTCAATCCTCTGCACTCAGGCTTTAAATGGATTTCCATGCCCAAAAGCAGTTGGCAGTGCCGAACCATTAGAGCCACCAAAGAGTTGAGTGGTATAGAAAGCATAGTTACCAGACCAATCTTTCTAATACACTGGGGTTCTGGGATCAGAATCCAAAACATGTTGACTTCTTAATAGCTGTGGTGTAGTTAAGAGCAATTGCAGGAGTGACATAGGAGGTAAGGTGATTTAGATTACGAAAATGGAATGGAAAGTACTAACTGGGCCACTCTCATTTAATTTACACTCTCTATAGTTGCTTTTCAGAGGAACTGAAAGCCCTGCAAAATCCATAATGTGCCTGGATATGTTAAAGAGTATCATTCAGCAATCAACCATGCAGCTGCGATAAATTCTGCATAAGCTGTCCTTACTTGATCATTATTTGCATCTGAACACATACCAAATGATGGAATTCTATGCCATTTCAGTATCATGACAACAGGTATATACGTTTCAATACTCCCTCATACATATGTATGAACATACAAACATAATGTAAGTGAGCACGTCAGAGGTACATACTGCTTTATTCTAATATGTTTAGAAAAAAACTGTATGTGTGCATGCACACATATAATTATCCATGTATGCATGATGTAAATGTGCAGAAGCATTTAAAAATGTAAATGCTTAGCTGGCATATAATTTTAGCACTTCATTCTATATAATACAGGCAATCCTCAAGGTACAATGCCACTGTGTTTCAGTTCGGCCTGCTATATGTTTTATTGGGGGTTTTAAATTGTTTTAATGTATTTTAATTGTATTTTTAATGTATTTTTATGTGTTTTGCTTACTCTCTTCCTGTAAACCGCTCTGGGCACCAGAGAGAGCGGTATAGTAAGTTGAATTTAATAAATAAAATAATAAATAATACGAACAAGAAAGTTTCTGTAGGTTTGTTCTTAAGTTGAATTTGTTTGTAAGTTGGAACAGGTAGATTTTTAGTGCTAACTCCATCCATATATATCTAGATCTAGATCTATATATAAGCATTGGATAGTATAGCGCAGAGTTAACATGTTTGTTTTGCACTCTGTGTCCTTGTTCAAAAAATTTCACCTCACTTTCTGTTCCTGTGATAATTGGGTTTTGAAAAATGTGGTTGGCTGTGGAAACGAGGATTAGCGATAAAGCTTCTATGGGGACAACTTTTGCCCATGATAACTCTTTCAGGAGTGAATTCCAAGGATTCTTCACAGATAAGACCATCTTGCTTCGGCAGCCCCCTACTGCTGTCACCTTGAGTGAGTTAGAGGCCCCTTGGCCACCTGCTGAAATCTCTAAATGAATTTGTTACTTCACTGATTGTTTACACTCTGTGTGTTGCGTTGCCTTTTAGCAACTCCCCCTCTGTTTTGTATACACCTGCTGGGCTCACCTTGGACCGGTTCACCCCACTGGATACAGAAGCTGTTATTAGGATCCTGGCTGCTGCTAAATCGACCACCTGTTCCCTCGATCCGTGCCCCTCTTGGTTAATTAAGAACTGTCTGGAAGGACTACAAGACACTTTGAGGAACATAATTAATAGTTCCTTTGAACAAGGAGCCTTCCCGGACAATCTAAAGGAAGCAGTAGTCCACCCTCTGTTGAAAAAGCCAAACCTAGATCCTATGATTCCTGCCAATTACCGACCAGTCTCAAACCTCCCATTCTTGGGTAAAGTGATCGAGCAGGCAGCTTTTGGGCAACTGCAACAATTCATAGACCATACTGCCGGCCTGGGCCCTTTCCCATCTGGCTTTCGCCCTGGCCATGGGACAGAGACAGTACTGGTTGCCATCACAGATTATCTTCGTTGCCAGCTCGATAGAGGGGGATCAGCGCTGTTGGTGCTTCTCAATCTCATAGCAGCGTTCGATACTGTTGATTACGACCTATTGATCCATCGTTTCGCCATATCGGGAGTCCGTGGCCTGGCCCTCAAATAGCTCAACTCATTTTTCCGTAACCAGAAACATCGTGTGGAGTGTTCAGCCCAAGTCTCAGAAAGCTCCCCCCTTTTGTGTGGGGTTCCCCAGGATGCAATTCTTTCCCCTCTCCTTTTTAACATCTATGTTCGACCACTGGCCAACCTGTTACGGAGTTTCGGCCTGGAGTGCTATCAGTACGCCGACGACACCCAGTTACTTCTGCGCCTGGAGCCTGGGATAACCGCAATACCGGACAATTTCATCTTATGCCTGGAAGCAGTGATGAAATGGTTACGCACTAGTAGACTGAAGGTTAATCCGGCAAAGACCGAGATCCTGTGGCCTGGCCGCCCGGCAGGAGTGATGTATCCCCTCCCCACTTTCGATGGTGCATCTCTAGTGCTGTCTACCACCGTCAAGAGTCTGGGTGTTGTTTTGGATCCACTGCTGACAATGGAGGCCCAGGTTGCCACTGTCAGCAAACAGGCCTTCTTTCATCTTCGCCAGGCAAGGCTGGCACCATACCTCACAAGAGAGGCCTTGGCAACAGTCATTCATGCCACGGTTACATCTACGCTGGACTATTGTAATGTGCTGTACATTGGCCTTCCTATGTCTATGACCTGGAAGATTCGCATCATCCAGAACGCGGCAGCCAGGCTACTTACACAAACGCCCATGAAATGCCACGTAACGCCAACTCTTCAACAGTTGCATTGGCTGTCAAAAAAATACCGGATTCTTTATAAGATGCTGGTCCTGACTTTTAAGGCCTTGTACCACCAGGGGCCGTCATACCTCAGAGACCGCCTTTCCCCCTACGGCCATCAGTGGTCGCTTCGACCCTCTCAACATAATCTGCTTTACATACCAGGTCCCAGAGAAATATGCCTTGTTAGCACGAGGCATAGGGCCTTCTCAATCTCTGTCCCGGCCTTGTGGAACTCACTGTCACCGTATATGAGAGCTATGCGCGACCTGCGGCCTTTTACCCAGGCACTCCAGACTTGGCTATTCAGTAGAGCATTTGACTTGTAATTTTAACTTTTATATCTATGATCTGTGTTATGATTTATTCTGTTTTTATTGTTTTGTATAAATCACCCAGAGCATCCTGGGTGGAGGGTGATTAATAAGTAATAAAGTGATGATGATGATGATGAATTTTCCTTGGAAATAGCATAGGGAACAGTTAACACCCCATGATATTTGCTTTGCTGTCTGTTCCCCTGTTCAGAAGATTTAACCTCACTTTCTATCCTTCTGATAATTGGATTTTGAAAAAAATGGCTTGTTGTGGGAACAAGAATTGGTGAGAAAGCTTCAGTGAAAACACCTTTCCCCCATGATAACTCTTTCAGGAGTGAATTTCCCTTCCTGGGGATAGTTTTCTCTCACTTTGTGTTGTCTCACCCCCATTCTTAACTATGAGTTATTTGTAAGTCGGACGTTTGTAACTTGGGGACTGCCTGTATATGCATCATTCCTCCAGACAAGACACTCTCCTGGAATTCAAGGAAAGGAACGCTTTCCTTTAACAGCCGCCACTAGGTTGCACTCATATGCTGTGCCTCCACATTCCTTTTTCTTCGTCACCCATCTTTGTCTGCAATGATCAGCGGCAAATGAAGTAGCCTGGCACATTTAGGAGGAAATACTTGCACTGTCACCCTTCTAGCCTTCTAATTTTTTTCTGTCAGATTGGGCAGGAGGAGAGGGAGCCACACATCTGCTTCTCTGCTGGCTCTTAGCTGTCACCGACAACTACAGGCCTCATTATGAAGCAGCTTATAGTCAAGGACACATGTTTCTGCAACAATAGGGTGTCAGGGCAAAATGTGACAGTGCAATGTCAGGCAGAAAGAATGCGGTTCTTCCTCAGGTTTTACTGCCTTACTTCCTGCCAGCCCAAATTGGTTGAATACCACTACAACATGACATTTTATATTATATGACAGCTGGGAAAGAGTGGTAACCATCCTGTATCGTACTCAGCCTAAGAGGAGATGATTAGTTGCTGCTATAAATGGGGACATGGCCCAAAACAGCCAGTGTGTCCAATTCCACGTGAAGCTATCACATTCAGTTATATCATTATCATTATCATCACTACCATCATCGTCGTCATTGTTGTCTTCCTCTTGGAACATACACACCACCTGAAACTGTAAGTCTTTGTGGCTCCTATACATCAAGACACAGTTCCCCAATGAGCCATGGAGTTGTGAAGCAAAAGGAGAAATCCAAAGAAGGAGAAAAGGAGCTGCTATTGAGTCAAGAGGGAAAAGGATGCCTGAGGCTAGGGAACACCCACCTGCCTGAACTATCTGGCTTGCTGCCATGATTCATTTGGTTTATTTTTAACTCAGTGTCCCCATCCTAGCCAAATCGTGCTATCAGTGCCATAAAGGAATAAATGCCATGATTTCAAAACAATATGAAATATTATTTGACAATAATATTACTGCAAAAATGCAAATAAGTGTTAATCCGGTACTTAAGAAAATATAAATGGATAAGCACTGACCCACAAGTTCATCAACAGTCTCTTCCAGAAAAAAATCACATTATGGAGCCAAGAAGTGAACTGAAATAAAGTCCTTTACTTTCATCACAGGCCCAAAGGACACCTGAAAGTACCGGGCTGTGGCGCAGCTAGTTAGTAGCCAGCTGCATTACATCACTACTGGCCAAGAGGTCATGAATTCGAAGCCAGCCTGGGTCAGAGTGAGCTCCCAACCATTAACAGTCTCGCTTGCTGTTGACCTTTGCAACCCAAAAGACAGTTGCATCTGTCAAGTAGGAAATTGAGGTACCACTTTATGTAGGGAGGCTAATTTAATTAATTTATGACACCATAAAATCTTCCAGCAGTGTGCATAAGAATGAGGAAGTACTCCATCAAAGATTCAGTGTCACAAGTGGACGGTGAAGCGGCAGCTCCCCCTGTGGCCAGAATTGAGCATACCCTCATGAAGCCCAAAATCTGGAATGTTGAACTGCCTCTGTGTCTGTCTATATATATTTTGTATGTCTAGTGGCATTGAATGTTTGCCATGTATATGTGCATTATAATCCGCCCTGAGTTCCCTGCAGGCTGAGAAGGGTGGAAAATAAATACTGTAAACAAACAAACAAATGAAGTGCACAAGGGACTATTGACTGCCTCAAACCACAGTTGGGCAGCCACCATAAATAAAATTTCAGCTGCTTTCAATAAGTGAATGTATGCTTCCTGATTAAGTATATTCTTTAAAAAGGGTGGGCACCTGCCAATTTTCACTCCCTCCGTGGACTATGCCCAAAATCAATTTGTTAGGGAACAAAACAAGAACTAATGTCTGGTTTCCATTTCCAGTCAATTTTCTTTCTAGGCTTTGGGTAATTTGGGGCCATTCCTCTACCCCTCCTAATTTTTTGAGGGAAGTGAGGGTTTGGGGGATATCCTCAATTTGGTACCTCTAGATCAGGGGTGCTCACACTTTTTCAGCATGCGAGCTACTCTTAAAGCAACCAAGTCCAAAAGATCTACCTGACCCCACTGCCGTGCGCTCCCGTGCGCTCCCGCGCTCCCGCGCGCTCCCGCCATGCTCCTGCTGCTGTTTTCCGCCAGCGCAGCGCTTCTGCCTGCGGGGCATTGCAGGAAGGAGAAAGCACGAGGCGGGGCATCCAGAGGGAGCGCTCCACCCTGCCTGTCTCACCGGCAACGGAGGCTGTACAGCTGCTTCTGGATGAGAGAGAGGCAGGGCGCTCCCTCCAGAGGCCCTGCCTCGTGCTTCCTTCTTCCTGCAATGCCCCGCAGGCGAAAGAAGCACCGCGAGAGTGGAAGCCAGCAGCAGGAGCGCACGTGTGCGCAGGGTGTGCGCGCGCATGGCAGGAGTGCCCCATCCGGCTGGGGAGACCCGAAGATCACCTGGAAGAGGGCCGAAGATCTACTAGTTGCTCCCAAGCTACCTAATGAGCACCCCTGCTCTAGATATTTCAAACTGCAACTCTCCTCAGCTTTGAATATTGACAACATTAGCTAGGACTTGTAGTTGAAAATCTTGGGAAGGAATCCTGTTGTGGGCAGCAGGTGACAGGCGATGAAACATGGAACGCTTACCAAAATAAGTGCAATAATAGAGCAGGTATAGTACGATGAATCCCTCATGAGGCTCCAGGATGACAGTGCAACAACCTGAGGAGGCAAAGAACAGGAATATGAATTATCATCTCTCCACTCCAAGAGTCACATTAATAACATGCTGCAAGAAATAGCTATTTGTCTTATCCCGAGAAATGGAGGACTTTATATGATCATCAACAGCTATACTAATCTGTTAGGAGAAATCCATTTCCAAGCATATGTTTAGGACTCTGGAAAAAAAAATTTCTTTCAGAGAAAGTGTAACTCTGAAGTAAGACGACTATAAGGAATTAATTATCAGTCTTTATTTATGGAGATAGAAAATTATTGTGGAAAGGCCCATTATAGTCTAACAGTGGCATGATTTTCTTTTAAAAATGACTATACTTATGATGTTGAGGCAAGTTTGGATATACTACTAACTAGGACAGTGTTTTTCAACCTTTTTTGAGTTGCGGCACATATTTTACATTTACAAAATCCTGGGGCACACCACCAACCAAAATGACACAAAATTACACTCTAACACAGTAATACATAGAGTTAATATGTTTTAAATGTATTTATACACTCAGTGTGAAACCTGGGCCTGTTTATATATATGACTTCCTCTCACATATTTATACATGGCTATCATGTCTTCTCTCAGCCTTCTCTTCTTCAGACTAAACATGCCCAGCTCTTCAAGCCGCTCCTCATAGAGCTTGTTCTCCAGACCTTTGTGAAATTTCACCCTGAGTGAAACTTGCTTCCAGTTAACTATGGATGTCATGAAGCTGTTATAAACAGTTCCTTGGGGCGGGGGGGGGGGAGGCAACTCTCAAAAAATCCAGTAAAATAGTCTTTAAAAAAACATTCCCAAGCGGAGAGACTCAATTTGTTTCTTGGAAACCTGTGAGGGGGCTGCTAGGAGGGGGGGAGAGTGCCAATTTCCCACTGCACACCTGATGAACGCTCGCGGCACACTAGTGTGCCACGGCACACTGGTTGGGAAACACTGGACTAGGAAAGTTTGGCATCTGCAGAAACAACAAAGTTTACAGCAGCGCCCACTACTCTTCAGTGGCTTTTAAAACAGACCAGACTTGGGATGGTGGAGGAACAGTGACAGTTCAGTAGGTTTGATGTAGTCTTAGCCTGGCTGGACTATGTAGACTCTGACCTGCCACTGCAGTAGGTTAAGGAGGGTGCATATAGTTGCCTTTGGTGTCAGTTTCTGCTCCAGACAAGCCCTGGAATGACCGACTAGATTCATCCTAAGTCATAGGGCAAGGCATCAGAGGAGGTACTAAGTCAGAATTTTCACCGAGATGCAATATATTTCTTCTTGTGTGCAATCATCACCAACAAAGCTTTTCTGCCAAACTCTAAAGAAATCAGGGTTTGCATATGATATTCTGTTTCATGGCATAAAACAGTGGTTCCCAAAGTGGGCGGTACCACCCCCTGGTGGGCGGTGGGGCAATCCAAGGAGGCGCTGGGAGGCTCAGGAGAATTTGGAGGGTGCTGAACCCCTGTAAGGGGGCAGTGGCATGAGCCAGGCTTGCTTGCCACTTGCAGGGTCGCGCGCTTGTGATGACGTCCCCGTTGGAAGAAAGAGGCGATACACAGGACTGCGCCATGGGCGGGGTTGATGAGAGGAAGGAGGCGCGTGCTGTGGTTTCCACGGCAATGCCTGTCTGGGGATTCCAACTTGCAGGGACACAGTCGCAAGCTCACGATCCCCGGGCAGGCGTTGCCGTGGAAACCGCAGCACGCGCCTCCTTCTTCTCGTCAACCCCGCCCACGGCGCAGTCCTGTGTATTGCTTCTTTCTTCCCATGGGGACGTCCTCGCAAGCGTGCCTTGCTGGGCCCGCCGTGGGGCAGGGCGGGCGGGAGGTGCTTTTCAAGGTGGGCCTCACTTGTCCAGAGCCGCCCCCTTCTTTTTTCAATGCCATAAAAACAACATGCAATTAAAATAACATTAAAATTAAAATTAAAACACATTTAAACATTTAATTTTACAAAAAAGGTAGAAACATTCATACATATATCTTTTTGTTTAATTGCTATTAAAATTTTACAAAAAAATTTCTAGGGGGGCGATGGGTAATTTTTTTTTCTGGAAAGGGGGCCGTAGGCCAAAAAAGTTTGGGAACCACTGCATAAAACAAGAGATCCCCCCCAAACACACACTTTAATTTTCTGTAATGCATGATTACATCTATCTAGGCATTCAGTGATATTGACTGTCACCCTGCTGTAGACATAAGAACATAACATAAGAGCATAAGAACATAAGAAGAGCCATGCTGAATCGGGCCTCAGCCCATCTAGTCCAGCATTCTGTGTCACACAGTGGCCCACTAGTTGTACACAGGGATCTCTAGCAGAAAGGAGGGCAAAACCCTCACCTGCTCCCGACCCCCCACAACCAGTACCCGGGAAAATCCTGCCTGCCTCAATCAACACAGAGGTGGCACTTGGATGTCCATTTCAGTAACTACTGATTCCCTTGGTATCCATGAATCTGTCTAATCCTGCCTTGAAGCTGTCCAGGCTTCACCTCTTTAATAGCAGTGTTCAGAAAGCTAATCTATACCCAACCAAATACTATGATGGCAGAATGATGAGGTCGTACTGTATCTCTCTTTAACTGGGAGGATGGCATACTGAATACTGCCTAGGGTTGTTGGATAAAATCCAGAAAGGGGCTCCTGTACTTTTAATACGTGACAAGCAACACCTATTGAAATTCCCCCTTCTACAAATCAACCCGCATTTTATGATAGTCACCACTGCAGAATAGTCACAGCCCTCTTTTTAGACTTTACAATTTCACACATAATAGTTGCACCTCTGCCCTCAGCCAAGGCAAGGCTCATAGCTCTTGCCAGCAGGTGCACGGGCAGATTTGCAACTATGGGGCTCCCCTCATCTGGCTGCCAAAGGAAGCCACAGAGCTGCAAAATACTTTCACTGCATAATAGTTGCACCCCCTTCCCCCCAAAGCAGGGGGGGGGGGAGTGTGACTATTATGTGGTGAAATACAGTATTATAGGTATAGAAGCCCTGCTCCATATTTCACTTATTTATTTATTTATTTATTATTTCGGTTTCTATACCACTCCTCCCCGTAGGTTCGGGGCGGTTCACAAAATCTAAAAGCATATACATTAAAAAGCAATACATATAAAACCCAAGTTTCTACGAGTTTTAAGAGGGGCCGCTAAGATTGAATGCTTGCCGGAAAAGGGTAGTCTTACAAGCCCTCTGGAAAGGGGCCAGTTCTCTAATTGATCGAACTTCATCTGGTAAAGCATTCCATAGAGTCGGAGCCACCACTGAGAAGGCTCTTTGCCTAGTAGCTGACGAGTGGTAAATTCGGATAGAAGGGACATCAAGGTTTTGTTCCTTCGACTGTAGTGATCTCTGGGGAATATATGGGGTAAAGCAGGCCTTCAGGCACACTGGCCCTAGACCATACAAGGCCTTAAAGGTTAGAACCAGCACTTTGAATGCAATCCGGCACTCTATTGGGAGCCAGTGCAATTGCTGAAAAATGGGGGTGATATGGCATCTCACCAGCACTCCGGTGAGCAGTCGAACTGCAGCATTTTGCACTAGTTTAAGTTTCCGGATCACAGACAAAGGAAGGCCAATGTATATGGCGTTACAGTAGTCTAATCTTGAGATGACTGTTGCCTGGATCATCATAGCTAGGTTGTTCCTGGATAGGTAAGGTACCAACTGCCTAGCCTGTCGCAGATGGAAAAACGCGGATCTGCTCACAGTGGAGACCTGGGCCTCCATTGTCAGCAGTGAGTCCAACTGGACTCCCAGACTTTTTACTGAAGACAACGGGTGTAATGCCAGGGTAGGCAGCCGGCAATCTCCTCCACCCGGGTGACCCAGCCATAGGATCTCTGTCTTCGATGGATTCACCTTCAACCGGCTAGCTCGTAGCCATCCAGTCACGGCCGCAAGGCACAGATGGAAATTATCGGGTACGGAGTCCGGCCGGCCTTCCATTCTCAGCACAAGCTGGGTGTCATCAGTGTACTGATGGCACTCCAGACCAAAGCTACGCACCAGTTGGGCAAGTTGACGCATATAGATGTTAAATAACAGAGGGGAGAGAATAGCCCCCTGAGGGCAATCCTCCTATTGACATAAAATCCACACAAGTTTTAAAAAATCTGTCTTCTGGGAACCCAAAACTGTCTACATATCTATTCTTAGAATTCTTGTTACCTCATTCTGATCCTAATCCACTGCTGGCCCTGATACTGCAGCTGGCACGCACTCAATTACGAGTATTTCCAAACTGTGTGTGTTTTCACACTTGTATGCTTGCAAAGGTATCAAGAATTTTCCTGTCAGATTCACAGTGTTATTCTTTAACAAAATCATGCATTTGGCAGAGATCCCCAGAGAAAATTCTTTCATTGATATGATTCAG
This sequence comes from Anolis apletophallus, assembly GCA_030556195.1. Classification (NCBI taxonomy): domain Eukaryota; kingdom Metazoa; phylum Chordata; class Lepidosauria; order Squamata; family Anolidae; genus Anolis; species Anolis apletophallus. The sequence goes on from JARBWK010000005.1 coordinate 137,048,745, forward strand.
CAACTTCTTTGGAGGCTTTTAAACAGAGGCTGGATGGCCATTTGTCAGGGGTGCTTTGGTTGTGCTTTTCCTACATGACAGAAGGTTGGACTGGATGGCTCTCGTGATATCTTCCAACTCTATATTCTATGGTTCTATGATTCACTGGCTCCAGCGAAAAGCGAAACTACATGATAAAGTTTGGAATTACAGCATTATACAAAATTACATTTTTTTTCTTTCTGCGACTGCCAGAACATTGAGCTAAGTACTCTATGGGCTATGACCTTTTTGAGAGGGAGTGTTGTCTACTAAAACAAACACACCCAAAACCATTTACAGAGGAGGAATCTCATATAAACAATCAGGTTAACTGAGATCAAAGACTGGGGCATTTTGAGTTTCTTGTAGTTGGTAAAATTAAAGCTTAAAAGATTAAGAGCCATGCAAACCAACTGGGTAGGAAAACATACCAAAATATATTTTAATTTCTTTTTGAAAAAAATATGCATTTCTTTAACAATTCAATCTTTGTTGTATTAGATCAGGTAGGCAAGCTTAAACCTGCGCATAGTGATCAGGTTTGGCCAAGGTTAATTGCAACTTTGCGACTATTATACGGAAAAGAAAAGAGAGATGCTTTTGAGGCAAAACAGTCTTCCAGACTAGTCAGGTCTGTCGATGTTTAGGGTTAGGGTTAGGGCTTCTGCTCACCTGGCAGTTCAAAAATAGCAATGTGAGTAGATAAATAGGTATCGCTTTGGTAGGGAGGTAATAAAAGGTGCTCATGCGGACATGCCGGCCGATTCGATCGGGAGAGTGCTTAAGTACAACAAAGCTCATAGGCATGGAAGATGGAGCAAAAGCAAACACCCCTCCCCGTGGCTGGAGTAGAGCACAGCCTCCAGGCGCCGGAGATGGAAAATGATGGGAAGTGTTTAACTTTGTTTATGTACTGTCCCTCTTTAATGTTTGCCATATATGTGAACTGTAAGTCCCTTTGAGGAGATAGGATGGAATATAAATAAAGCATATTATTATTATTATTTGACACACAACAATATTAGTACACAGCAAACAAAATCACTATTCTGGTTGTCATATTGGATCACACATCGGACACTTCCCAAGTGTCTAGGACTATGTGATGTATCGGTGAATAATGTGTGCAGATCCCAGTAGGGTGGCCTTTTGCAGCTAAGAGATGGTAATTTTGTCAGCGCCAATTGTGTTCATGTGCAGGTCAAGGTCTTTAGGCACTGCACATTATTCTTATTTGTGGGTGCACAAACTTGAGTGAACGTGTTTTACACAATGATTGACAAGAATGGAAGAAGTCACTTGCATCTTTTTCTTTGAAAATCCTGTCCTTCTGTGCTCACTGAGTGTGTCTTCTTTGCTCCACAAAACGAAAAAGATCTAGTTTTTCACAGAGACATCTTGCACAAATGGCAGAAAGGCTGGCAATAAATAAAGGGCTTGTTCTCCTGCAGGAACTGAAAACTTTATAGGTGTTGCCAACTTCTCAACAGTGTGTTTCAACATGTCTAAACAGTCCATCTAAAATAGTGGTTCCCAAACTTTTTTGGCCTACCGCCCCCTTTCCAATTTTTTTTCGACTCACCGCCCCCCTAGAAATTATTTTTTAAAAAATTTAAGAGCAACTAAACAGAAAGATATTTTATTTATTTATTTAATTATTTATTTATTTATTACAAGAGCCGAAGGCACAATAAAATGTCAGCGGCGCCTAGTCCAATGCGGGATAGCGCAATGGACAAAGACGCGGCTGCCATTTTGGAAGAGGATCGAGCGATCGGAGGCGCGGCCGCCATTTTGGTTTTCCTTGTTCCATGGTGTTTCTGTAGCTCCATGTTGTTCCCTGGTGTTTCTGAGCTGTTGGAGGTCCCGCGAAAAAGGACAAGAGGGGTGGGGTTCCGGGGTTAAGATTGGCTCCGCCAGAGGGGGGGGCTCGGGAGTTTTGAGCAGGGATTTTGGAGGAAGGCTTCAACGGTTTTAATTAAGGACTCATAAAGCATTTCCTCAATACCCGAGTGAGTGTGATTATTGAGCGGCCTACCAACGCTCACAAATACAGAGTAATAAAACAATAAAAACAGTTAAAAACAAAACAACACAGTAGCAGTAGGACAATTGAAGCACTGGCACGATTGGGGATGCACGGGCCTACCCACCGAAAGCCTGCTTGAACAGGTGGGTTTTACAAGCCCGTTTAAACGGGAGCAGGTCTTTCATTACCCGGATTTCGGCTGGGAGGGGCTGGGAGAGGTCAATCGGGTAGAGGCCAGCTCGTGCCAGCTTCGCCGAAGGTACCTCCAAAAAGTTGGCATCCTCGGACCGTAGTGATCTCAGAGGGCAATATGGAGTGAGACGGTCCCTCAGATATGCTGGCCCCAGACCGTGCAGGGCCTTAAAGGTAAGAACCAACACTTTGAAGGCGATCCGGTGCTCAATTGGCAGCCAGTGCAGATCCTGCAAAACAGGTGTTATATGGCAGCCTGCTGGGGTGCCAGACAGTGTTCTGCACCAGCTTGAGCTTCCGGGTTGCCAGCCTCTAGTCTTGAGATGCCTGGCTTGGATCAGATGGAAAAAGGCCACCTTGCGGAGATGAAAAGGCCACCTTGCTGACCGCAGAGACCTGGGCCTCCATGGTCAGCTGGGAGTCCAGGTGGACTCCCAGGCTCTTCACGGAAGACAATGGGCATAACGCCACACCATCCAGGGTCGGAAGCTGGACATCCCCACCACCCGGGCAGCCCAGCCACAAGATCTCCGTCTTCACCGGATTCACCCTCAACCTACTGGCTCGCAGCCATCCAGTAACGGCTTCGAGGCAATGTTGGAAATTATCGGGGACGGATCCCGGCCTGCCCTCCATCCTCAGAATGAGCTGGGTATCATCCGCGTATTGGTGACACTCCAGCCCATAACTCCGCACCACCTGTGCAAGCGGCTGCATGTAGATGTTAAATAACAGAGGGGAGAGGATGGCCCCCTGCAGAACTCCACAAACTAATGGGGAGCCCTCGGAGACCACCTCACCCCTCCTCACATGCTGAGACCACTGGTGGAGGAAGGAGGCCAGCCATTTTAGGGCTGTCCCCCTCACTCCAGCCATGGCCAGGCGGTGGATCAATAGATTGTGGTCGACCGTGTCAAACGCTGCCGTGAGGTCCAATAACACGAGCAGCGCAGACCCGCCTTGGTCAAGCTGGCAGCGGAGTTGGTCTGTGATGGAGACCAGAACCGTCTCCGTCCCGTGCCCTGAACGGAAGCTGGACTGGAAGGGGTCTAGCCATGTTGCATCATCTAGGAAGGACTGCAGCTGCTCCATTACTGCCCTCTCAACCACCTTGCCCAGGTACGAAAGATATATGTATTAATGCAATGGTTCTCAACCTTTCTAATGCCATGACTCCTAAATAAGGTTTCTCATGTTGTGGTGACCCCCATCCATATTTTCATTGCTACTTCATAAATAATTTTGCTACTCTTATGAATTCTGATCCAAATATCTAATATGCAGGTCAATGCGAAGGGGGCGGGGCCAAAGAAGAGGGCTGCGCGACCCCTCCTAAATGGTCAATCGTTCACCGCCCCCTTAAAGGGGTTTACCACCCCCCAAATTCCCCTCAGCCTCCGACTTCCCCCCCCCCTTGGATCGCCTCACCACCCACCAGGGAACAGTACCGCCCACTTTGAGAATCAGTGATCTAGAATATGGAACAAAGATGAGAACTTTGCAGAATATTCTTTATTTCCCTTTTTTACTGCAAAGAGATAAAACAGTTGGGACAAAATGTTTTAAATTATTTTTAACAAGCAGGTGTACCTCCCACTGGCTTACTTTGTGATAGGCTTGGTGAGTCTGAACATTTTCTGGGAACCATCAGAGAAAGTTTTAGATATCACTGAGAAATCAGGTTTGGTTCATGATGTCTGAGCAGTAAAAGTCCAACTCTGCACCGTTTGTCACCCCTTCTTCCTCAAAGTATATACTCTTCTGAGATGGAGGAAGAAGGATCAGGAAACTTAGAAGTAAGTCGGTGCTGACAGCTGCTAGAAAGTTTTGGATATATAGTTCTGAATGCCTTCCACTCAGTCTTTGGTACCCTGGAAACAATGCTATCTGGCAATAATGGACATTCTTCCAAGCCTTCAAAATGCAGCCTCTGCTGCCATTACTAGCTTGGTTCAGCTGAGAAGGAAGAACGAGTGGTTAGGGATACAACAAAGAGCTGAATTGACTTCATAATGTGCTGCAGAATAATTCTGAACTGGGGTGTGTGCTACCTAATTCCCATCCACCAAGTAATGTCCCCCAAGTATTAATCTTTATTAAGTCTGGGGGCATTTTTCTGTTTTAAAATGGTACCCGATTCTTATTTTTAGCTAAGATAATGCAATTAACAACCTATTTCCATTCCTATAGTAAATCGCCCTCCATGAGATTACTACATGATGATTGCAAAACTGCTGTTGTGTAATTGCTGTGATATGACTGTTTGGCTTTAGCAGCCTGGAGGACAGATGGCATATTAGATCAAAAGCCATCTTCCTTGAGCAGTTCTCCTTTCTCTTTGGCCTGATTAACATCACTGTGAGTTTTACGTAAGGATTCCACTGCCATTTACAATACATCTGCTTTATTAACTCTTTTATGTGACTCGGCCTTTCCCTGTACCAAAACCCAAACATGACATCATCCCAGAGTGTAGTAAACAGACACAGTTTAACTGGTAGGAGAACAACAATAACAACACAACAAGAAGAAAATCGAGGGTGACAGGAGACATATTTAAATGGAAGTTGCAACAGGTACTTCACCTACTATGTCACCTCAGCTTCAAACTTTACCTAAGGACACAATCCATGATTCATTTGGACCATTTTATTTTTTTATTGTGAATGTATATCTTTCAAATTTCCCATCCAATTATAATTTCTGTAAAGTAGCTTCTGGAGCCCCCAGTGGTGCAGTTGATTAAACCGCTGAGCTGCTGAACTCGCTGACTATAAGGTCAGCAGTTCAAATCCAGGAAGCGGGGTGAGCTCCTGCTGTTAGTCCCAGCTTCTGCCAAAATAGCAGTTCGAAAACATGAAAATGTGAGTCGTTCAATAGGTAATGACGCTCCATGCAGTCATGCTAGCCAGATGACCTTGGAGGTGTCTACGGACAACGCTGGCGCTTCAGCTTAGAAATGTCAATGGTAAACCTTTACCTTTTTAAAAAGTAGCTTCTAATCAGAGACAGTGTGATATAGCACCTTATCACATTGTTATATATTTTGTTTATATCAGTATGCATCCAGTATTATTTTAAGGACTGGATGTACACTGTGTTTACACAGGATGCATACTGACACCCTCACACCTGATTCTTATGTTTTTAAAATATTGTATTTTGAATAATCACACCATAGAAGGGTTGTCCCCTCCCAATCCATTTCAATGCCTCCCTGTGCTACCTTTGCCCTCTAATATTGTACAGTGAAGTAACCTGGAAGTCTCGAACTACCGTCCTTGAGAGGTATTAACTGACAGAATGCACACTGATTTTACGATCACACATAAATACATCTCAGAACTGTATTAAATAATTCTTTTAGAAAACACAATTAGAATCCCATGTGCAATTACCAATAAAAATATAAAACAAGGCAAATACAAAAAAGAGAGATATTTGGGTCATGGATATAAAGTTAAAATACAGTTCAAATACAATAACAATTACATTTACATACACAAAGCTTCTTTAAAAATTAAAATTGAACCTCTTCTTGGTGGGAATACTCACTTCCCACCAATCACTTCTGTCTACCAGTAACAGCATCCCACAACAACACAGCAAAGCAAAGCTGACTGCCCCCAAAGATTGATCTTTTTTGTAAAACTGCATGGTAAAAGACATTTTTTTAAAAACTAGTTCAAAGTCCAAATAACCCCATTGCAATCAAGAACATCATGCGCCAGATATGCAGTGCCTACAAGGTGAATACCATGTTTACTACAGTGTAGACAAGGCGAAGGACTCAGGGAGACCAGAATTTGTATCCCTGCTTGGCCATGTAAACTCAATGGATTGCCTACGACATTTCACACACTCTCAGCCTAAGAGGAAAGCAATGGGAAAACCTATGTGAAGAAATCTTGCCAAGAAAACCTTGTGATAGGTTGGTTTAAGAGCTGTCATAAATCGGAAATGATTTGAAGATTGCCCCCCCACACACACACACACCCCCGACAAATGTTTTACCAGTTGAACCTGCCTTCATTCCGAATATGTTTGTGGGTTTTTTAAATTTTGTTTTGCTTAGCCATAGTAAGGCAAAGCAAAGCAAAACGTACTTACATCAGTAGATGATACACTACTAGTCTGTTTTCTTTTTCTTCACAGCATTACAAATTCTCTGCATTTTCTGGATTGAATGAATTCAACAATTCTTATGATCCTCCTATACTAGTCATGGCTAATGCGGTTAGGGCTGTTAGAGGTTACAGTTCATCTTCCATCAGAGATCTTACAAGGGATTCTGTTCTGTGTGGATTTTTGTACTGTCTTAGTATATCTTATCATAAAAAAACAGAAAATACAAATTTCTAGTATAAGCTTTTTTTGGACTTTGAAACAAACTGGAACCCATAAAAACTGATTCAAGACATTTCTTTTTCTGTTAGTTTCAAATGTGCCATAGCATTCCTTTCTATCTTTTTACAGCTACTGTTTAATTATCTGGGCAGAGGTCACCAGGGGGCACTAGAGAGAGAAGGCTAGTACATTTTATTGGGGTTTGAAGAAAGAAAACCATTTCCCCATTTTTGCTCGTTATTTCTCCCCCCCCCCCCAATTTCCATATCATAAACAAAGATTGTTTCCATGGCGGGGACATGGGTGGGGGCAATAACAAGGAAACAGTGGGAAATTGTTTTTCTTGTTCAACCTACCCTCCATCCCTGTAAAATGGCCTATCCTTCTCTCTCTAGTGCCCCCTTGTGGCCTCCACCCAGATAATTAAACAGTACTTTTTCATATACCATTTTTCTTCAATTGTAAGATAGCATTTATTGTAAGACACACTCTAATTTCAGTACCACCACCACCAAAAATATGTAAGATACATGATTCTAAAATGCACCCCCTTTTTAGAGATGTTTATATAGGGAAAAGTGCATCTTACTGCAATCCAATGAAATGAAATTATAGAAATTATTGGTTGCTAGTGTATGTGTTTGTGAATGTGTATGAGAAGTGCACACATGCTTATAATTTAGCACATTCTCTAATATATTTCTTTTTCATCATGCTATTGAAGGTGCAGCTGTATAATTTCATCCTTCAGACTAATCCCAACTTCAAATTATGTTGACTGCAGACCCAAACACAAAAGGTAAATATGCCACCCAGTGAATGAAGACGATAGTGCAGACATTAAACAGAAGAAACATTTAAATTAATTACAAATAAAACATGCATGTAAAAAAAGCCACCCAAAATTATTCCTGTGCAAACCCAAATGCTCTTCTTGGTATGCAAACAAAATTTCAGATATATAGGTTTTATGGCCTTGGAATTATGGTTCTTATACGAGAATATGGAGCAGCTGGCTAAGTGTCAGCTGCATACGATCTCTCTGACCAGTAGGTCATGAGTTCGAGGCCTGCCCGGGTTGAGGTGGATGTAGCCTGCTGTCGACCTTTGCAACCCAAAAGACAGTTGCATCTGTCAAGTAGAAGATAAAGGTACCACATTAAGTGGGGAGGCAAATTTTGACTGAATTATGAGGCCATTAAAGAACTCCAGGAACGCTGAGAATGCGGAAGGAACAACAAGGGACGCTGGTAATGCTGAGAGATGAGGAGTGTGTCAGCTCCCCCTGGTGGCCAGAGTTTGACTCTGTTCGTCTATATGTTGTATGTGGAGATGGCAGGGATTGTCTGCTAAATATGTGTACCTGTAATCCGCTCTGAGTCCCCTTCGGGGTGAGAAGAGCAGAATATAAATAAAGTGTATTATTATTATTGTTGTTGTTGCAGAAAGTTAATAGTTATTGTCTTTGTATATGAAAAAACAACAGGTGGTCTAGAAATATTTTATCAATCTAAACAAATAAAGATGTTATTTTGTGGTATTAGTGGAGGACATACATTGTCCCCTAGTCGCTCTCTCACTACTGAATAAAGTTCAAACGCCAGGCTAAGCATTATTAAATATCAAAGCAGTCCCTGCTGACAGCAAGGGCAACTGTATCCATTAAGCCTTTTGATACAAAAACATCTGGCAAGCTTTAGAAAACATTCGGCAGGCTCCAAAACTGCTATGACAATTCCAAGTTCTTGGTATTAACATATTTAATATGCATTGTCGCAATGAAACTGTGGCTGATGCAAAGGTTACTCATCTTGGTGCCTGGGCCAGCTGGTTAATGAAAAGGGAGACCTTACTTTCCCCCCAGCAAAACTCCTGCCTCAAAACTTTTTAGACAAGCCAGAATTTTCTCTTAGGCTCAGCCCACGCAAGTGCAGTTCAAAGTAAACCAGGCACAATCAGTAAACCAATAAGGGGATTCTAACACTGTCCTCACTAACAAGGTGAGGGTCAACTGATTTGCTTTCACAGCCGTTCTGTACTGTAGAATTACGCTCACTAAGTGTGTCTAATGAGTTGTTCTCCTGGGAGAACTTAGAAATAGTTTGTTAGAAGTAATTGCTTGACCTGTAACCTAGGGCAGTGTTTCCCAACCTTTTTTGAGCCGCGGCACACTTTTTACATTTACAAAATCCTGGGGCACACCACCAACCAAAATGACACAAAATGACACTCTAACACAGTAATACATATAGTTAATATGTTTTTAAAATGTATTTATACACTCAGTGTGAAACCTGGGCCTGTTTCGATGAACACAACATAGATATCCTGGCAGGAATGGCAGAAAGACACAAACTTCCCACACAGAACTCCCATAACCAAGAGAAAATGCTATAAGAGTTTGGTGGGCATTGACCTTGAGTTTTGGAGTTGTAGTTCACCTATATCCAGAGAGCACTGTGGACTGAAACAATGTTGGATCAGGACCAAACTTAACATGAACACTCAATATGCCCAAATATGAACGCAGATGGAGTTCAGGGGAAATTGATCTTGACATTTGGCAGTTGTAGTTGCTGGGATTTATAGTTCCCCTACAATCAAAGAGCATTCTGAACCCCAGCAATGATAGAACTGGGCCAAACTTCCCACACAGGACCCCCAGGAGGCAAGAGGAGGTCTCTACTTGGGGAAAGGGAGGTGGGCCTTCCCAATGCATGGAGAGGGAGAGACCAAGTAGACAACGGGTGGGGAGGGGGGTGTTTGTAACTTTGTGCCTTTATCGAGGTAGGTTTCTTAGGGTTTTTATACTTCAACACACTAGACTCCCCCCCCCCCTTCCTGGAGGTTCCAATTTCCCACGGCACACCTGATGATTGCTTACGGCACACTAGTGTGCCCTGGCACACTGGTTGGGAAACACTGACCTAGGGAGTAATGGGGGCATAATGTATCTGCAAAGTGATATGACTGTCAATATGGAATGATAATACTGACTTATGTTGCATGGTTATGCTACGTGAAGCACTCCGAACCTCCATAAAATCATATAAAGGTGATGATGGCAATACTATAGCAGTGATAAGTTTTGAACTGGAAAATCCCAGGTTTATATGATTTCAGCTCATAAGAGTATATAAGCACCACCAAAGTACTGGTGCCTTTGACTCAAGCTCTAGCATGAAATAACTGGGAAAAGTTGTAGTACCGTTTTTTAATTCCATGAATTATCTTACCTGCCCTGCGAAGAGGCCACAAACCCCAATTATACATAGAATGTTGAACACGGCAGAGCCAACAATGGTTCCCACACCAACATCTCCTTTTGTGATAAACACACCTAAGGGAAAAATAATTTTAAGGCATTCTGAGTCAGTCAGAATAGGCAGGCAGTCTAAAGACAGGCAGAATTTCTTATCACACTTTAACAGAAAATAACTGTGGCTAATTTTCTTTAGGTACCATGAGATAGAAAAAAATTGCAGCCTCTTTTTTTGGAACAGAGTGAAGTACAGAAGATGGTTTTGCATGATCTCTGTTGAATGCATTACAGTAGGAAGCACAATGGAAATTCACGTCAAGAAAAATAAAGGCAAAAGTTTATCACCTATTAGCACATCGAAAATTAGTTTTCTTTGAATGGACAATCCAGTCCAGTATAGATCTAAGTATGCACCATAATGTTTGAAAATAAAAGTATATGGTGGCGCTGGTCATTCCCAAGAAAAAAAAACACAACAATAAACCTTTGCATATTTCATTACATTGATTATTTATGCCAAATTGTGGCTTCTTTCAGAGTATTTTGCAACACACTCCTTAACAAGTACCATATTTTCCGGCATACAAGATGACTGGGTGTATAAGACGACCCCCCAACTTTTCAAGATAAAATACAGAGTTAGGGATATATCTGCCATATAAGACTGCCCCTCTTCCAACACTATGCCCATATAGTTACAAGAAATCCCAAATGCAAACCTTGTCAATACGGGGCAAGGGAGGAGGGTGCGGGGAGCAGGAGCGGCAGGCCGCATTGCTATGGAGAACGGGCAGAGGTGATGGCCCACTGGAACTATGGGGAACTACGACTCCCAAAATGCTTCAGCAAGCACATCCAAGGCACGCTGCTGCCCGGGGCTGCTGGGAGTCATAATCCAGAGGCACTTTCTTGGACCTAGGTGAACCCAGTGGCCTTTGGAGAAGGAGCGGCGGGAGCAGAGGACGGCCTTGAAAGTAGAGTGGGGAGAGTGGCGAGGGTGGCGGGGACAACCACCCCTGGCCAGTGTCTGTGGCAATGCAGCCTGCCACTCCTCCTCCCCGCGTCTTCCCTCCCTCTGCCCTCCTCCTCCCTCCCTCCTCCGGCCATGCCGCTATGGGAGTTGATTTTATTCTTTTCTATTATTATTATTATTATTATTATTTTATACCCGCCATATTAATGACTCCCCATTTTTCATAAGATTTTCCAGGGTTAAAAAGTCATCTGATGTGCCAGAAAATACAGTATCTAATTTCATTTAATACTGCTGGCTTCTTTCTTCCGTCATAAAAATAGATTATTGCCCCCGGTGGCACAATGGGTTAAACCAGTGGTTCTCAACCTGTGGGTCCCCAGATGTTTTGGCCTACAACTCCCAGAAATCCCAGCCAGTTTACCAGCTGTTAGGATTTCTGGGAGTTGAAGGCCAAAACATCTGGGGACCCACAGGTTGAGAACCACTGGGTTAAACCCTTGTGCTGGCAGGACTGAAGACCGACAGGTCACAGGTTCAAATCTGTGGAGAGCGCAAATGAGCTCCCTCTGTCACCTCCAGCTCCCCATGCAGGGACATGAAAGAAGCTTCCCACAAGGATGATAAAACATCAAAACATTTGGGCGTCCCCTGGGCAACATCCTTGCAAAAGGCCAATTATCTAACACCAGACCCGACTTGCAGTTTCTCAAGTCGCTCTCGACACGGAAAAAAATCATAGATGATCTTGGTAGTTAAATCTAAAGCCAGAGAGACAAAGCACTTGCCACACCCAGAACATCTGATATTTCCTTCTCAGAATTACAATCCACAATAGAGAAATGGCATGGCACACTTCCTTGTGGGAATACTGCTTCTGATAATCTCAGTTCCTTAACAAGAAGGCCAACAATTTTCAAAGTACCCTTCCTTTGCCCTAAAGTATTTAGTTTAACACTTGTTGTTCAACATGCCCTTTCACTGTGGTCTCAAATTATTATTTATTATTTATTTATTTATTAATTCGGCTTAATATACCGCTCTCTCCAGAGCTCAGAGCGGTTTACAGCAGCAAATCAGATAAAACATATAAAACACTATAAAACCAATAAAACCCCCAGTTAAACCCCATTCCCAATAAAACTACAATATAACAGCATAATGGCCTGGTGATGACGATGACACGGCAGAGTGCAAATTATGGCGGGCACTGGCCTACTGCAAATGCACTTCTATTCACCCTTCCTTAGCCCTACTTTCACCCCAGAGGAAAACAGGAATGAATGAAGCTCATTACCTAGTCACCATCTAAAGCTTCTAAAAGTTATACCCAAGACCTTTTGCGAAAATGCCAGGAACGTTATGAATGTGAATTAAGTGTTCTGTGACCCAGCGGAAAGTGACCCCCTTCATTATCTTTGCTATAGCAATCAACACATCTTTTTTTAAAGGGGGGGGGGGCATTGAAATAATCTCCAGCTGAAGGATAAGCCATGTTCTTCAAGCGACACCCATTTCTGAATGTATCTGAAAAGAAGGAAATAGTCTACAAGCCTTGTATATACTGACCAAAAACAAAAAAAAACTTGTCTTTGGGGCTATTCCAAACAGACATGTCCTCATTTTATAATAAAATAATGCACATATGACTACTATTGGCTTTGTAACAACTTGCCCATGCACAGGCAAAGGATAACATAAATATCTACGGTATCATTTTCTCACGTCTACTGGTAGAATAGGTTTGCTCTTCCAACAGTATTGGCGAATTTTACACATACCTTGGAAGGACCAAAACGAAACTATAAATAGCTGTGCTTGTTTTCACAAATGACAGCAAGAAATTGGCAATTTAGTAATTACCTATGACAGATGTAAACAGTTCTGGAGCAGAGCTACCAGCTGCCATGAATGTTGCTCCTGCCACATCTTCACTGAGGTGCAGGCGCTGCGGAGGAAGAGAAAATGTATATAAATCACAACCAAAAATAAAGAGAGAAGGGGGGAGAGAGAACGTAGAAGACCATATGGGATAAAAGCGGGGGAGATCTTTCTTCTAAGAATTTCTTCTCCTGTCGTTTTGAGATAGCAGGAGAATGGAGACGTTCAAAGGATTTGCAACTAGGCTCACATGAAAAAATATGGAGTTAAGTCAATTATTTGACCGTTCTTCTTATCCAAAGAATGGGCAATGCTGCTCATATCTTGTGTACAATGTTGCATAACTGAATACAGTGCTCCCTCACTTATTGTGGGTGTTACGTTCCAGGATCACCAGTGAAAAGTGAAAAATCATGAAGTAGGGATGCTATATATATGTGTGTGTGTATGTATGTATATGTATATGTATATAATATTGCATTCTGAGGGTGAGGCAGAAGCGAGGAGAGATTTAAAGGCACCACACGCCTTCTTTTGCTAACTATAAGAAAGGGGCTATAAGGCCTTTATTTGCATACTGCTTTGTATCTCCTCACTCTCTCTTTTTTTAATGATTGGCTGCCTCTCTCCCGAGGGGGAGGGTGAAACCCCCTTCCACACACCATCGTTGCCAGGAGGCAAAAACCCGCAAAACAGCAAGTACACAAAAAACAAACCGCGAAGCAGTGAGGGAACACTGTATCAGCTGGTCCATTTATGTTTCCCCCTACTGAACTGTTTCTAGTAGCAGTTTTAGCTCTGCACAGATCTCAGATCAGAAACAGTATGTGTAAAAACCTGATACAAGGGAGACAGGGATATAGTATGCATAAGAATTAATATATGATTCTCTACAAAACCCATATAAGATGTACTGATGGCCAGTAACTTATATTACTTTAAATCAGTGGTTCCCAAAGTGGGCGGTACCACCCCCTGGTGGGCAGTGGGGCGATCTAGGGGGGCGCTGGAAGGCGCAAGAGAATTGGGGGGCACTGAACCCCTGTAAGGGGGCGGTGGGCGCGGTGGCGTGAGCCAGGTGTGTGTCTCCCTCTCTCTTCTTCCCTCCTTCTGTTCCTCCTCCTCCTCTCGCCAAGCAAGGGATAATAATAATAATACCTTTGGGATTCCCTTTCAACTGGTTGAGTCTTATAACAATAATAATAATATCCTTCAACATATTTGTTTCAGTATTGTGGGGAATGGGATTTTAACTGGGGTTTTATATTGGTTTTACTGTGTTTTATGTTTTACTTGCTATTTTAATTTTGTAAACCGCTCTGGGCTCCAGAGAGAGCGGTATATTAAGTGGAACTAATAAATAAATGAATAAATAAATAAATATTTAGTGGAACATGGATTCAGTGAGGTAACCAATTTATTAACAAAAAAAGAAACCGATTGCAAAATAGCCAATTGCGATGAATTGAGATTACTGCTGACGAAAATAGAGCCGAGGATGACTAGATTGGTAGCAGCATACTAGGTTCATCCTTCTCATTCAGATGATTTTGAATGTTTTAATTTTTTTGGATTACCTATCTATTCTAAGTTCAATAAATAGTTTCATAATTTCAAACTTCAATGTTTCTAATTTACAACTTTCTTTATTATATTTTACAAAAAAGGTAGAAATATTAATACAAATATCTTTCTGTTTAATTGCTATTAAAACATTTAAAAATTAATTTCTAGGGGGGCGGTGAGTAATTTTTTTTCTGGAAAGGGGGCAGTAGGCCAAAAAAGCTTGGGAACCACTGCTTTAAATGGAACAAGATAAATCAATGAAGGACAAATCTAACAATGGCTATTCATTATACAACTCCATATGATTCCCAAATTATTGAAAATCTGATGGAATTCAAACGATCAGCGCTATTTGTCTTCATGTTTCTGGCCTTCCCTGTAGAGTTTGATCCTATTGCTATAATTATTTTTGAAAACGATGTAGACGTAAAGCTTCATTTTATTTTATTTTTACACTTGAACATGAAAATTCTTATAGGTTTTTTTTCACATGCAACATTCTTGTTTGCTCTCCACTGGAAAAAAATACATAGTTTTACATTTTCTAATTTTTTTGCATTTCTGAACCTTTACGCAAAGTTTTTCAAAGCTTTTGCACAAAAATGAATTTTAGCAATAAGTACATTTTTCTTACATCAAAGCAACTTGGCCTTTGACTCTTGCTTATGAACACATTGTCTTGCAGATATAAAGGATCTTCTGTCTTGTTAAAATGTGAAGTGTTGCAAATATATTTTAAAATCCCATATACATACATATTTATTATTTATTATTATTTTTTATTAATTTCAACTTGCTAACCTGCCCTCCCTGAGGCTCAGGGCAGTTTCCAAGCATATACACAAATACATCGAGATAAAAACATAACCAATAAAAACATCTAAAAACACACTAAAAACACTTTAAAATACCATGACAGTCATGGTCAGTTACACAATAGTTAAAACAGCAAATTCAATAGCAGCAGCAGCACGGCTAGGAGTTGGGAGTTAGCCATTCAGGCAGTGGTCGGGCCAAATGCCAAATGCCTGCCTGAACAGCCAGGTCTTACATGACCTGCGGAAAGCCATCAAGTCCCGCAGGGCTCGCGTCTCGGCCGGCAGCAAGTTCCACAATACCGGGGCAGCCACTGAGAACACACACACACACGCATATACAGTGTTCCCTCGCTACTTCGCGGTTCACTTATTGCGGAATCGCTGTTTCGTGGATTTCAAAAAATATTAATTTAAAATATATATTATGGTATTTTCACTGTTTTGTGAAATTTTGCTGCCGCCGCTCTCCAAATCACTTTCCCTCCTCAGTTCTCCCTCCAGCCTTCCATTCCTTCACTTTATTTTAAGTTTATAAAGACTTAAAATAGTATATAACTACTAAAATAATGTATGAATATTAAAATAAATATGGTGTCCCTACATCGCGGTTTTTCACTTCTTGCGGGAGGTCTTGGAACCTAACCCCAGCAATAAGTAAGGGAACACTGTATATATGTAGGAAAGCTATTTTTTCCACCTACTTACCTACCTACCAATCAAATGATCAAGCTATTTAAAACTAAACATGGGGATATGTAAAAGGAAAGGATACAGTTCTGATTCTATACAATCTGTTAATAAATATGAGACTGTAGCAGATACTTACTTCGCAAATCTTTTCCAATGAAGGAACAAAGAAATCATCGCAGACAATAGCCAAAGCATAGAACATGTAGACAGCCTGAGAAAACAGAAATCATTCCATTTAAAATGTACTCATTCAACATCCTAATTTACTTCTGTTAAAAGAATTAAAGGCACGTTTCCATATTGGTTTTGAAAAACATCAAACGAGTATCTGCGCCACAGGAATGCTGATTTTATAATCAGCCCTGCTGTTCAGGGAACGCTGGAAAGTATAGCTCTGAGTGATGGGGCAGGTTTGGGGGCATCTTATAAACAGTAATGGGAAAACTAATTATGTAACTTGTTAAAATGTTAAATACTTTACGTCTGTCAAAATCCAATAGTTAGAACAGTGAATTACACACAGAAAATCTCATGTCTTAACTAGGGTCAGCCAGAACAGTAATAATCAGATATTACATGAAGTTTAGAAATAACCCATTCCAAATAAGTAGTTGTAGTGCATTTTACCAATGACTAAACTATAACTAAGGTACATTATTGTTGCAACTTGATCACGGATTTTATTGTTTTCTGAATTATAATTGTATTTTTTTACTTAGTTTTATAGGAATGTTGCTTGACTAAAATTTTAAAAAGTGGAATTTTGTTTCAAAAGATGCCTTGTTTTTAATGGGGTTGGAATTAGGCATGAGTCTTTTCTGCCAGAAGAACCTTCTTTTGCTGATTGACTCCAGATATATATCAATAGAGACTCTGTCAGTAGAAATGCACTACTGTCTGAGATCTGTTAACACAGTGTTTTTCAACCTTTTTTGAGCATTTTTTACATTTACAAAATCCTGGGGCACACCACCAACCAAAATGACACAAAATGACACTCTAACACAGTAATACATATAGTTAATATGTTTTAAATGTATTTATACACTCAGTGTGAAACCTGGGCCTGTTTCGATGAACACAACATAGATATTCTGGCAGGAATGGCAGAAAAACACACATAAAGGTCTTGCTCAACAGCTGGGAGTTATAGTTCACCTGCAATCAAAGAACATTCTAAACTCCACCAATGATCCCACACAGAAATGAGAAAATCTATAAGAGTTTATTTATTTAATTACGCATTTGTCTGTCCTCGGGCGACTTACAACAGAACTCCCATAACCAAGAGAATTACAAAAATACTATAAGAGTTTAACTCCGAAGGCTTGTTGGAACAGCACTGCTCTCCTGAACGGGAGGAGGCCCTGGGTGGCACGGACCTTGAGCTTTGGAGATGGTGGTCCTCACATTTGGGATCAGGAGGTTTATATCCTTGAGTTTTGGAGTTGTGGTTCATCTATATCCAGAGAGCACTGTGGAGGGGAGGGAGGAAGATGTGGGGCGAGTCTGCGCAGTAGCGCCCCCATGGGTCACGTCTTCCTCCCTCCCCCTCCTGCAGAAGCGGCAGCATGAGCAAAGCGAGGCAAAGCAAGCAGAGCAAGGCTGGGAAGAAGGGAGCCCGAGTGGAGAAGAAAAAGTGTTCGGCAGGAGGGGGAAGAAAGGGTATTGGAGGGTCCAATTTCCCACGGCACACCTGATGATCGCTCACGGCACACTAGTGTGTCATGGCACACTGGTTGGGAAACACTGTGTTAACAGATGAGTACAAAAGAAATAATGTTTCTAGAGAGATTTGATGTGCAAAAATACAATTTTCTATGCTAAAACCTTGCTGTTTTCTATGGGGGAAATGTGTGAATTTGGTGCAGAAGAAATAACACACGTTCTCTTAACAGGACCAAAATTCCTAAAATTACTCACTGTCCCACCTGAGAACTAATTTTCTTGCCATCCTTAAGAACACGAGTGATCCATGCTAAAATTACAGTTTCATGTTGGAATAAGGTATTTTTAATTTACATCTTGATAAGGCTATCAGGGTTCTATGCCAGTAAGCTTTTGCGATGAATCAAAATTCTGAACATATTTAGGGCAGTACCAAATTTCATTATTTCATATTAGAATCACCACAATAGTTGTTTATTGAGATAACTGCTTTTAAAAATCATGGCAGATAGACACAAACTTCCCACACAGAACTCCCATAACCAAGAAAAAATGCTATAAGAGTTTGGTGGGCATTGACCTTGAGTTTTGGAGTTGTAGTTCACCTATATCTAGAGAGCCCTGTGGACTCAAACAATGTTGGATCAGGACCAAACTTGGCATGAATACTCAATATGCCCAAATGTGAACACAGATGTAGTTTGGGGGAAATAGACCTTGACATTTGGGAGTTACAGTTTCTGGGATTTATAGTTAACACAAAATCAAAGAGCATCCTGAACTCTTGCAACAATGGAATTGAACCAAACTTGGCATATTGAACTCTCATTACCAACAGAAAGTACTGAAAGGGTTTTCTTGGGAACTGATCTTGACTTTGGAAGTTGTAGTTCACCTACACCCAGAGAGCACTGTGGACTCAAATAATGTTGGATCAGGACCAAACTTGGCACAAATCCTCAATATGCCCAAAGAGGCAAAAGAGAAGGGAGGGGGAAAGAGAGTGAGGTGGAAGAGAAGGGACAGGGGAAGAGAGCGAGGTGGAAGAGAAGGGACAGGGGAAGGACAGGGGAAGACAGGGGAAGAGGTGGTGGAAGAGAGGGAGGGGGAAGAGAGCGAGGTGGAAGAGATGGGACGGGGGAAGAGAGTGAGGTGGAAGAGAAGGGATGGGGAAGAGAGCGAGGTGGAAGAGAAGGGAAGGGGAAGAGAGCAAGGTGGAAGAGAAGGGACGGGGGAAGAGAGTGAGGTGGAAGAGAAGGGAGGGGGAAGAGAGCGAGGTGGAAGAGAAGGGACGGGGGAAAGAGCGCCTCCTCCATGATGTTTTGGCCTACAACTCCCAGCGGTAGAGAGAGAGAGCGCGCGAGTGAGGGGAAGGCGCAGCTGCGCAGAGGAGCCACCCCCTCGCCTCACACTTGAGCCAGCGCGAGGGAAAGAGTGGGCCGGGGTGAGGAGGAAGCAGCCTCTGCCACCGCCGCTGCTCTGAGGGGAAGGATGGGACTCGGAGGGGAAGGATGGGACAACAGCAGCAGCCATAACAGCCTCCTCCTTCTCCCACGAAACACCTGATGATCAGCCGCGGAACACTAGTGTGCACAGCGGTTGGGAAACACTGGTCTACGTTATGAACGATTATCAGTTCTACAATTTGAAAATACAACAGCAGACTAGGGTTGTATGTAGTGCAGTTGTTCTCAAGCTTTGGCCCTCCAGATGTTTGGAACTTCTCATCACAAAATCTTTGACCACTGACAATACTTGCACATCCGTCTAATAGTTAAAGTCATGAACATCTTATCTGAGAAGTGCTGATATGGTGTACAATAATGTGTGATACCGAAACGGTATTCCCTTTGATCCATATTTTTAGAAATGACTGGAAAGGATAGATTTACTTTTACACATAGTACATTGCTTTTAAGAATTAGTAGAAATTACGAATGTCCTTTTATAGGGCTATAAATCCTATTTTGCACTGTGAACACTTTAATGTTTACTATAACTTTATAATTTTTGTTTTTGGATTTCTGTGTGTCCCTCCCTGCTTTGGAACATTTTATTCTGCTCTTTTTAATTGTTGTTACTTTCTCAAAAAGATCAAAGGAGTTTTCAAAAATATTTTTTTAAATAGAAAAAATATTCAAGCACAATAAATAATAGAAATATAAAAAAACATACAGAATCATCTATTACATGAACCCTCCAGGCACCATCAAATACTTTAACTGATTTGTTAATTGTTGCTGCTCAGTTTTCAGTAATGTATTTACAATATTTCAGACAAATTCAGCATAAGCACTGCAGGTCAGATGATGATTAATTAAACTTTGAATAATTGCTGAATTTACCACCTCATCACACTGAGGCAAACTGGGCCCTTTGAATCACTTTGGGGATGGGGCCTGCCAAGTGTAATCACAGGATGCTCGGCAGGCCCCGCCCCATTGACCCTTGAAGTGCCGAGGAAGTGTCACAAGACAATTCCTTGGCCACCACTCTCTGGTAAGTGTTTTTCAGGTAGCTCATCTAATGGGGAAAGGGCAACACGTCTTGTCCCGTGTTCCACGTGTAATAGAGAAGGGTGCGTGGGGTGCCACGAGGTGTCCCATGCACCTGCTGTTTTGCTGGCAATTGCCAGCGAGATGGGGATGGGGACGGAACTCATCTGTATGGTGAGGTCCCTTGTGTCATCCTAACCCAAAAGCTCATTGCAAGGGAGAGCTGACATAGAGCGAACACTCATACAAACCCAGGACGATTGGTGCTTACTTGAATAGAAGAACAGCTTCACAAAAAATATGTATTTATTTGTTTATTCAAATTTGTGAGTCGCCACTTCCGGCGTGGCTTGGGGCGACTTACAACAAAGGTCTATGCAAGTGGAGTAGCACTTGATGCTGGACCTCTTATAAACTAGACCAGAGCCTCTGGGCCTAAGCTCAGGCATAAAAAAGAGCAATTTCTTGGCCACGGTAGTCCATACTCTTTTACATACCGAAAAGACTACTGCAATGCACACTATATGGGGTTGCCTTTGAAAACTGTTTGGAAGCTCCAAAGGGTCCAATGGGTGGGAGTCAGATTGATCACCGGGGCGGCGTACAACAGCTCCCCTGTTGTGTCAGCTCCATTGGCTGCCAGTTTCCTTCCAAGCACAATTCAAAGTGTTGGAAATTGTTTATAATGCCCTAAATGGTCCCAGCCCAACTTACCTATCCAAACATTTCTCCCTCTATGAACCATCGTGGAGATTAAGATCTTCTGGGGAGGCCCTGCTGTCAGAGCTGGGAACTCTTAGCCTGGAAGAGGCTCAGAGCCCCAGTCTGCCTTGACCTGCTTTGACACTGGACATTGGGGAATCCCCAGGATGATGCAATCCTCTGGGGAAAGTGCTGGATCAGAACGGAAGTGATGTAACCTCCTCTGGACATTGGACACTGAATGGGAATATGCTGACTCAGAGGGGGATGAGGTCATATCCCTTGGACAGTGGGATTGCTGAGTCAGCAGGACATGATGCAACCTTCCCAGGATGTTGCAAGGGAAGGGAAGGAGGGGGTCGGGGTATATAAGGTGTGTTTGGGTGATGGGACACTGCTTTGGCTTTATAGGTGTTATACCTGCAATAAATCTGGTTGGATCGAGCCCTGCCTGAGCGTGATCTTTACGGAGAATTGAAGCGTTCTCACACCCTGCTCTTGGTCCTACCTCCTTCACAGGCACAGTTGGCGGCAGGGCCGTAGCCAGGATTTTGGTTCGGGGAGGGTTGAGTTTTATTAGGGAGGGGCTGAGTCTGAGTAAGAGAGGGACTACCCTACCAAACCTTTTGTATTGTTATCTCAATATATAATGAGCATGGGGATCAGATCATGATATGAATAAACATAAGTTTAAATAATGTACCAGTAAGGCCTTCTTGTGGACCACCCTGATAATTTCGGGGGGGGGCTGAGGCCCCCTAAGCCCCCGCCCGGGCTACATGCCTGGTTGGTGGGGACGAGAGACAGGTCCTTCTCAGTGGTTGTCCCTCGGCTATGGTACTCCCCAGTGATATTCGATCAGCTCCTTCCCTTTTAACCTTCAGGAAGGAAATTAAAACATGGCCATGGGACCAAGCTTTTGGAGATTAACTGCAGTGCAAGAAATGAACAAAGAATCTGTGCAGTGATATTTTGGAATGGCCCTGGACTATGACATTGGATTATGTGATTTTAATAATTGATGTAATTGTGTTCATGTGTTTCAATTCTCTGTTTTTAATGTAGATTTTTTTAAAATCAATTGTATGTTTTTAAGGCATTGAATTGTTGCCGATATGTAAAGCCACTCTGGGTCCGCCCCCCCCCCCCCGGGGCTGAGAAGGGTGGTGTACAAATATGGCAAATAAATAAATAAATAGTTTTCTCTTTCTTGAAAATAACCACCAAACTTTTTTAAAAGGAAGATTTGATTAGCACAGAATTGTAGATTATTTTACTCCCCTTTTTAGAATTCAAATTTCCATATAGTTATATTTTAAACCTTGTATAAAATAACACATTAAAAGGTCCAGTTATGAAACTGATCTTCTTTGAGACCTACCATCAATTCCTATTTAATACATTGTGGTATTTTAAACATAAGCTAACATAAGATGTACCTGTAAAATGCATCTATAATTCAGGGATAGGCAACTGTGCATTCCTCACTACTGGCTATGCCGGCTCTGGTTAGTGGGACTTACAATTCAACAACACCTGGAGTGCCATATGATTCACATCCCTGTTATGACTGTAATGATTTCTAAGTTGCCCAAGTCATACGCATGCCTTTTTTATATTTATATTTATTATTTTATAGTATTTATATTATTTTGAAAAAGATTTTTTTAAACCCTTTACTTTCTCCAGTTTAGTAAGTGAAAGAAACGCATGTAAAGCTGACAAGCTTTCTGCAAGCTCAACACCTGTCAGGAAACAGTATATGGTTATTCTGGATGTGTACAATAGGGGCATCTGCAAAAATAAGTGGTTAACGTCACTAATGAATAAATCAGTAGTGAGTATGAAACGAGCCTGCAAATTTCATTTAGCAAATGGAATGTCAAATCAAATGGCATCATCATGTTAGTGTAGTGATCTATATTGCTTAAGGGTTGGTTTACAGCAGCCTAATACACATTATCATGTGCATTTCCATTGTGCCTCTGTCTGTCTGGATTATGCAAATTCCTCCTCACAGCTACCTTTTGCTTGCTTGTATTTTAAATCCTAAAAATATTAATAGAAACACAGAGAGGCTTACAGCCATCCATGGATCACAGGCAACCGAGCATACACGAGCTAAAAATCAAATCCCTCCAGTACCAGATTCCCGTAACAAGACCAGACACTGGTTTTCAGCTCCTCAGAAAGCTATGGAAAACATCTATGGTTTTTATTGGAGAAAGAAAAGCGTAACTACTGGGTCCTGCTAGGTTCACACACTACAATAAATCAGCCATAATGAGAGCGCTGTAAGTAGTCTAGCCATTCCTGTGCAGGGGGAGCAATTGCTCATAAACAGTAAACCAAGGTTCCCTGGAATCCTGGTTGGCTGTGATATAAGACCTAGATCTTTGGAGGAACATTTGGAGTAAGATGAGGTGGCTTCACAAAGCCCATCTTTACACATGGAAAAGCAAAGGTGTAACCTGTAAATATTCATGGTTTTTAAGAACAACTCACTTTATAGAGGGCTAAATTGAAGAAGAAACCAGGATCTCGGCACCTGGTGGATTACAGCCCCAAATCCATTCTCCTGAAGATCCTGGGCAGTACCAAAGGGTCACTACCTTTTTGCTGCCCTTTCACAGTACCAGTGAAACGAGGGCCGATGACTCAATTGTATTACTTCTTTGTAGGTTTTGATTATTACAGAGTGTTGATACTGAAGATAATTGCCATTGTGCTTAAAGTTTTGAAGAAGTTGTTTTATATTATATTTAATTATTAACCCTACAGTGCCCATTTGGCTTTTGGTGTGCTAATTCTTTTAGGTTACAGATGTGGTTCTCAACCTCTGGGTCCCCAGGTGTTTTGGCCCACAACTTTCAGAAATCCCAGCCAGTTTACCAGCTGTTAGGATTTCTGGGAGTTGAAGGCCAAAACATCTGGGGACCCACAAGTTGAGAACTACTGGGTTGCAGCTATTTATTGTAACATTAATTATATGTCTTTCCCATAGCATTCCCTGGAACCCTAATGGGACAACCTTTGCATTTGGCTTAACTTCTATGGATTTTGCAATTTGATTCCTAATGGAGGTTTCAAGAAAGATCTATTTAAGAGGTCATAGCTCTGGTGTTAAAAGGTGGTGTAGATGAAGAGGTACCTGACCAGTCCGAAAGGAACACAGCATTATCCGGTAGGGCAGAGGATGGCTCCATCACAGAAAGGGCTCAGAAAGGAGCCCGACAGACAAGGAACTCAGTGAAGCTCTAGAGATTTCAATGAGAAGATGGCTAGAAAAATGTAATCCCAGAGTCAAAGTGGAGATTTAGCAACTCTATGGAGTTTTGTTGCCTTCATCCAGGAATCTAGAAGATGTGATGTCTAAGCAAAACAAATTCCTCAGTTAGCAGTTCCCTCTTTTACAAGCCAAGTAGTAAGGCCTGGTTGCTTCACCGCTGCTCAGAGTTTTCCATTACAAAATCTAGCACCTAATAACTAGTGAACTTGATCATGTTTGCAGCCACAGTATGATGACTTTCCAGTTCTCTCATACCAATAAAACTCTTCTGATTGGCTTCTTTTCCCAGCCATCTTTTTGTCATTTGCAGAGGTTATCCTGAAAGAGGATGTGCTGATCACTCATTATTCAGCAACACTGAGCCAATTCAAACATGCAAAAAAAAAAAGCATCCTTTTGTGGCTGTGCCCTTTTAACCGAGGAATCACAGGCCTGTGGGAAGTATCTCTTTATATGGACAGCCAAGTCAAAACTCTTTTCTCATGATAAATATGGAAGTAGACCAGAAGTAGATTGACGTCGTGTGATGGGATCCGGCGGGCTCCGTGCCTGGAGAGAAGTCCAAGTATTGTAGGACAGGCAAGTTTGCCTGTCTGATGAAGTCCTAGGACTCGGAGCAATGGGTTCAAATTACAGGAAAGGCGATTCCCCCTGAGCATTATGAAAAACCTCCCAACCATAAGAGCTGTTCAACAGTGGAACTCTTTGTCTCAGAGTCTGATGGAAGTTCAAACTTTGAAGGCTTGAATGACTTTTCCTGCATGATAGGGGGTTGGATTAGATGGTCCATGTGGTCTCTTCCAACTCGATGATTCTATGTTGGAGTCATGAAAAAAATTGGCAACAGTAAAAGGTTTCTGAATGCTACCAACAACCTCATCAGATGGGGCAATTTGCCCATCACAAGCTGCTTGCTCTCGCCACAGAGCCCATTACACGATGCACATCTACTTCCGGCCAGTCTCCGTGGCAAAAGGGGAAAGCAAGCAGCGTACACCATGGCATACGTCATGGAGGCAATAACATGGGAGGCTTCCTGTGTGGAGCCCGCTTTTGCTACAATGTAGAAGCTGAGTGGTATATGCTTCCCCCCATGGGATGGGGACAGCAATAAGTTGGGCGATGCGGGGTAAAGGGTTCTCCACACACCCCACTGGGACCCCACGGATTTGCAACGAATCCCCCACTTACTGTGATAAGGTCCCTAGACATTTATGTGAGTCTGTTAGCAACCGCCTGTAGTGTTCACAGTGGACTGCGGAAAATGCTTCAGCTGTACTTCATAAAAAGGAAAATCAACCTATTTGCAAGTTTTCCAACTGCTGATTTTTTAAATTAACATCAGCATACAATTTAAAATGTACAAATATGCAGACATTAGTATGGAATTAAATATAAACAATATTTTAAAAATCCCCAGTTAAAAACCATTAAAACATATTCAAAGTTAAAAACCACAGCACCCCCTGAACTGATCTTAAAAGGTTGTCTCACTACATTCATTGCTAAAGGCTTTGTACCTTTAGTTTCATTTATTAACAGATATTTATTTTTAATTTTAAGATCCTTGACTGAAATTTCAGCCCTTTTAAAAAACAATTCAACAATTGTTATTAAAAATATTAAAAACCACCATTTCATTGTAGTTGAGTGATTATTAAAAAAAAAATTGTTGTTGCAAACCATTTGCATGGTGATTATTAAAGCAAATGTAGTTAGCAAGATTCTCTGTAGATACCAGCATTTACCACATACTCATGTATAAATTGACCTCATGCATAAGTCAAGGGCAGATTTGGCGGCCAAAATTATGTCTTTTGGTATGACCTTTGCTATATTCCTGCATTCAAAAAGACCAGAAGCAGCACTGTGGTGGAGAGAGTAGAGGGGTGTGTGTGTCAATTCTTCCTTAAGGTTCTTCAGGGACAGATTAAGTTCTCACCTTTCACTATTCTACTCAGAGAGGTTTCCTTTTTTAATAACAGTTCAGTAACAGTACTTATATTAACTAATGGGTAAGTTAACCCCCACAGAGGCACAGTGGGTTAAACCGCAGAGCTGCTGAACTTGCCGACTGAAAGGTCGGTGGTTTGAATTCAAGGAGCAAGGTGAGCTCCTGCTGTTAGCCCCAGCTTCTGCCAGCCTAGCAGTTTGAAAACATGAAAATGTGAGAAGATCAATAGGTACTGCTTCTGCGGAAAGGTAACAGCGCTCCGTGCAGTCATGCTGGCCACATGACCTTGGAGGCATCTACAGACAACGCCAGCTCTTCAGCTTAGAAATGGAGATGAGCACACACACACACACACCCACTAGCTGCACTCGATTAGACTTAATGTCAAGGGGAAACCTTTACCTTTACTAAGTTAAATCCAGGTTTTTGGGGTTGATTTTTAACTAAATTCCTAGACTTATACATGAGTCATAGAGCGCCAATCCGACCTAGCCTGTTCCCTTCATTGTTAGGGAAGCCACTAGATACCTCACTGTCCCCATGGCATACCTAACAGACCTGGAGGTGCCCAAACACCGAAGGCTTTTACCCTGGCAAGATGCCATGCCCTCCCATCGGCTGTATTGGAGGGGAGGTATCGGAAGACCCCCTTCAAGCAGAGACTATGCCCCTGTGGGTCTGGTCATGTGGAAACAACTGAGCACACGCTTTTTCAATGCATGTTCTACAGAGATCTTAGATCCAATCTCATTGGACCATGGCTTTTAAAATACCCGGGGCGCAGTGAAAAATATTATTCCACCCTGCTGCTTTCGGACTACAAAAGCACTACAATAACTTACAGTGTTGCAAAGTTCTGTGCTGCTGCTCTTAATATCAGACGGATGATGACTGACACCATAAGGCAACAATATCCTGTCTTTTGAAATATATTTTATACTGATTTGTAATCTAATTTTAAATAACTGTTTACTGGGGAGTTGTCCTTCCCCTCTTAGGGCGCTTGTGCCTGCTTTGTGCTCGTCAGTGACCGTAATAAAGTTTTGTTGTTGTTGTTATACATGAGTCTAAACAGTAAGTGTTAGATACCATTTATTTTCCACTATTTGCTGGTATTATTTTTCTTTTCCTTAGCTCCTTCTATTTTTCCCTCCTTCCCTCCTTTTGTCTTTCTTTTAATCTTCCACTTGTTTAGCTTTTCCAGCTCATCATTCCTCTTCTCTACTTACTACACTTATCAGGTAACAGCATGTCTCCTTGCCACCCCTTACATACATATAGCTTGAAGGGTTGGGGGGGGGGCTGCATGCGGAAAGATAATCAGGGATGTCCTGAAGCCTACAGCAACAATACTGTGGGTCTGAAGGCAATTCTTCTATTGTAAGAAAGGAATATTAGGGAATTCCACTCCGTAACCAATAGTACTTCAGACTACCAGCAGAGTTTAATTAAATGAAATTAACCAAGCAGTTAAAAGGTACAAAATAACCATAAGGTAGACACTGCTATAGTCCCATTAGTATCCTTGTCTAATTTCAGGTGTCTAGGTTTATCACATCACAGCTATGATGGAGTGACACATTCACAAGGACACATATTTTCTTTATTATTGTAAAATATTTGATTGACAATATGGTATGTCAATTGTCAACCACTTTTTGCTAGCCTTGGTCTATTTTTTGTATTCTTGTTAAAGTATTAAAAATAAAAAGAGCACAAATGGAAGCAAAGGTTATATTTGCAAATATTATTTCTAGGAATCAAAAGCTGAGACTCTCATTCTTGCTGGACTTCACTATTTTTCCTCTTTCCCTGACATAGTCTAAAACATTAATTTAATAATATGAGATAATATTGAATTGATTAGTGCTCAAAACCCAAGAAACATGCCCTTCTGCAGTACCTGTTCATAGCTTTGAAATTAAGGACCATTCTATTTTTATAAAACAAAATGTCTCTAGAGAGGAAGAGACATTTGGCAACCCAAGAGCATATCCATATGGTCAAAGCTGTGTTGCCTCTTGGCAAGATACATATTTTCTGTAATGACATCTGATTTAGAAGTTGTGCACTTCTGTCTTGGATGTCCAAAATCACTTAAATCTGGGAAGTGAAGATGAGGTGGGGCTACCTTTGAAGACGGCTCGAAACTGCAATTGATGCAAAGATTGGCACATAGGCTACTAACTGGAGCTAGCTATTGGGAGAACACAATGCCCCTATTAAAGCAGTGCCATTGGCTGCTGATAAGTTTCCAGTCCCAATTCAAAGTGCAGGTTATTACCTATAAAGTCCTAAATGGTTTGGGTCCTGCCTATTTTCGCAACCACATCCCCCCATGAACTGTTGCAGGCTCTAAGATCTGCTGGGGAGACCCTCCTCTCGGTCCCGCCAGCATCACAAGCGCGATTGATGGGGACGAAGGAGAGGACCTTCTAGGTGGTGACCCCTGGCTTTGGAACGCCCTCCCCAGGGAAATCAGACAGGCCCCCACACTGTCCTCCTTCTGTTGGGAACAGAAGACCTGGCTGTTCAAACTAGCTTTTGAGAACATTTAGTCTCTAGTTGTTCTACACAATAGTTACACAGCCTTGCACTTTATCCCATGCCCTCATTCCATGGACACGGCTCTCCACTTATCCCATTCCCTTGTCCTATTGCTTTCAGCCTGGCCACGTTTACAGTAACTTACTGCCACTGGTCGATAAGCGCTGTTTTAATTGAGTTTAATTAAGTTGTTGTTTTATATGCCTATATGTTTTATTTAATTGTATTTTATATGACATTTTGTTTTATGTTCTATTTTTAGGCACCTTGTGCCGTAAGTTGCCCTGAGTCCCTTTGAGGAGATGGTGGCGGGATATAAGAATGCTGTTGTTGTTATTATTATTATAAAACTTTATTTATATCCCGCCACCATCTCCCCAAGGGGACTCGGGGCAGCTTACATGAGGCCAAGCCCAATGATACATAATAAAACAACACAACAGCAAATAATTTATATTTATTTATTTATTATTCACTCTTATATACCGCTCCTTCCGGCAGGCTCGGGGCAGTTTACATGATTCACATACAGTATCACAATAACAGTTTAATACATCCTACTAAAAGCATAAAACATAGAAGCAGAAAAGCATAAAATACAACTATCCTAAAACAACGTCTACAATAATCGCAGATTAATTCTAAACTTATGTCAGACTTCATGGGCCGGTGAGGTTAAAAACTTGTTTGAACAAGAAAGTCTTACAAGCTCTCCGAAACGGGGCTAGGTCAGTGATGGCACGAACCTCATCCGGCATGGAGTTCCAGAGGGATGGTGCAACCGCATAGAAGGCTCTCGATCTTGTTGATGATAGCCTACAGGAGTGGATCGATGGGACAGCTAGGATATTTTGTTCTTCTGAGCGTAGTGATCTCAGGGGAACATATGGGGTGAGGCGGTCCCTCAGGTACACTGGCCCTAAGCCATACAAGGCCTTAAAGGTCAATACCAGCACCTTGAAAACAATCCGGTACTCTATTGGTAGCCAGTGCAGTTGCTGCAAGATAGGTGTTATATGCTCTTGGACCGACGCTCCCGCCAGAAGTCGAGCAGCAACATTCTGCACCAGCTTAAGTTTTCGGACTGTTGCCAAGGGAAGGCCTATGTAGAGGGCATTACAGTAATACAGCCTCGAGATGACAGTCGCCTGGATCACCGTAGCCAGGTCGCCCCTGGACAAGTAGGGAGCCAGCCGCCTAGCCTGCCGCAGATGGTAAAATGCGGTCTTGCATACCGTGGAGATTTGTGTCTCCATCGATAGCAATGGGTCCAAATGGACCCCCAAGCTCTTTACGGAGGACGACGGGCTTAAAGGCTCGCCATCTAGGGTAGGCAGCCGGCAAACACTCAATCCAGGGGAACCCAGCCATAAGATCTCCGTCTTCGACGGGTTAACCTTCAATCGGCTAGCTAATAAAACAATACAATCAATATAACTTACACATAAGCAATAACAGACAATTTAAGACCATTCTGGCGGGGCCAAATGTTAAATATTAAAAATTTAAAATAATAAACACTGGATGCGAACAGAGGTAGAATGTATGTAGCAGGAAGGTTTTAAAGGATAATGTTGGGCAGACAACCCAACAGGTAATTAAAGTGCTTCTGAGGACATTTTGCAAGGAATTGAACACAGCAGGACATTATTTACTTTATTATTATTTGGCTGATATTCCAGGTCCTTTGCCTATCTGGTCTAAAGATTGTCAGCTTCAAGAATCATTTGGCAAAAAAAAAAAACCTTTAGATTTTGTTGTGTAGTTGAGTGCTTATCAGATACAAAACTTCTGAACATTACAGGAATACGCACAGACCAAGGCTGGTTGCTGGCAAACCAAGGAAATTATGGCTTTTGGGTGATGGTAAGAGAAGAGGTTGAAATCATTCTTAGGAGTTCGGAGAACTGCATTACCCTTTATTTTCCCATCTTATCTTCTTGGGTGACACATGTAATATTGATAAGAAAAGCACCACTGGGTTTGAATGGCCAAATCTATGTTCTTCACTATGAAGGGCAGCATTTCAAATAACTAAAGGCTACTGATTTGAACCCTTGGCCTAGCCATAGGGTTGCTGTGTACATATAAATATAGTATTGTTGATATATTTGCAACTTTCACCATGTTATGAGGAGAACACTCATGATCACAAATTGGGAATCCTCAGTGGAATTGAATGTCTGAATTGGCCATGCAGCCTTGAGACTGTCAGAACAGATGCTGCTTCACTTCAAGATACTTGGCAGTCAATTCATAATGAATTTAAATGCAAGCTTCACTGAGTCCATGAACTATGAAAATGGAATATATTGAAATAAACAACAGAAATAAGTCAGTATAGCTAAAGAGAATAACTCCTTCCTATGGATATCTCTGATGAGAACCAGTGAATTAAAAATACATATCCTTGTATTCCGTGGTAGCCACAGGCCTTCACTTTTTACTGGCATTTTTAAACATTATTTTGGGGAGTATTTCGGTCCAAGACTTGATGCCTCTTGGCATTATTCATTATTGTTGCTACTAGTTTCTCTTTTGATTTTGAGGATATTTATGAGAAAAGCATGTACTTTATTTTGTGTTTGGTTTTGCAAAAAACAACAACATTATTTGTAGACAGACGAACAATGACTCACACAAAAGGCGTGCAGAACTACCGCTCCATGCCGCCGGTCCTCATTTGTGAAGATGTCACTAGGGAATTCATGGAGAGCTGGCAGGGAAAAAGCAAAAAATCAAGCTATCAGAAATGTTCGGTTCACAGTAAAGATATACTAATTAAACAAAACAAACCAAGTACTTTTTTAGGTTGCTCATCTTGGCACCTTTCTCTAGTGTGTCCTATTGTTCATGTTAGCTTTAAATTATTTCTCTTCTCCCTTGGCCACTGCAACCCTTTTTGATAAATATTTATGGTGAAATTAGATGCTACAGTAACTTTAATGTTGGCCAGTTCTCATGAGACGACAAGCCAATCCTGGGAAGCCTCGCTTATTGGTTACATGTGGCATACTATAATAGCTTCAAAAATAACTTAGTCTTCTCATTGGAAGAACAAAAAGTTACTAATCCAGTTTTGATGTTGTTGGATCCCTTATATGTCAATTAAAAAGCATAGGGAAAAATTTACATGCACTTTTAGTTCAATGTAATATGAACATGCCTATGCTTCATTGTGGCACACCTATATTATTATTGTGTACAAGTCAATCAAAGAGCTGGGATGTAGCACACCTGGTTCACTGCCAGCTGCAATAAACTTTGCCATCTGAAAGGCTGACATTTCAAAACCTGGGTCAAGGTGAGCTCTTAACTCTAGCAGTTTTGAAAACAGCAATATAAAATGGGTACCACCAGGCCCGTAGCCAGGATTTTGATTGGGGAGGGGCTGTTTGATTTGGGGGGGAGGGCTGAGTCTGAGTGAGAGAGGATCTACCCTAGCAAACCATTTGTATCATTATACCAATACCCCCATGCATATGGGATATATTGAGAATGATGATCAGATCATGATATGAATAAACATAACAGTTTAAATAGTGTACCAGTAAGGCCTTCTCGCGGACCACCCTGAGAATTTCAGGGGGGCGGAGGCTGAAACCCCTCAAGCCCCCACGGCTACATGCCTGGGTACCACAAAGCGGAGAGGTATTTAAAGGTACACATAAGGAAATGCCAGAAAAACGTCTGCAATTTGATCAAGGAGGAAGTTTATGAACAAAGCTCTTCAGCGGGGAAAGTGGAGAGACAGCACCCCCCCCCCCCGAGTGGCTGGAGCCGAGCACAGCCCCCAAGATGCTGAAGATGGGAAAGCCTACATATACCTCTATCTATGTATAATTGTCTGCCTTGTCAGTGTATAACAGCATTGAATGCTTGCCATATATGTGTTCTGTGATCTGCTCTGTGTCCCATTCGGGATGAGAAGGGCAGAATATAAGTACAGCAAATAAATAAATCAATAAATATTAATGTCTGCTGCTCCAGCCATCCCTTTTACTGAAGGAACAGTTGTCTATCATATAGTTTCACTCTTTGGTTTACTGTATATACACATATATAAGTCGACCTCACACATAAGTTGAGGATAAATTTTGGGGCCAAAATCACAGATTTCGATGTGACCTCCCAGCCACCACCACAATTTCCCCACCTAAGTATTCAAAATGGGCAGAAATGGCTCTGCAGTAGAAAAAGTGTAGAGGGTAAGTGCGTCTTTTAATTCTCTTTGTATGGAGTAAGCTCTTGTTTTTCACCATTCAGTGATAGCTCCTTTTAAAATAAGAGTTAAGGTATAGTACTCAGATTGACCTGTGGATAATTCGACGCAGATAGTCCAAGTTGATTCTTTTACTAAAATTTCTAGGCTTATACATGGGTCATTTAAACTGGGATACAGCTGCTACTCTGCTTCATTTCTTTCCTCAGAAACCAGAGGCAGAATCTACAAAAAAGCAAATAAAAAATAAGCCCCAAACCAAACCCCTTCCCTTTATAACGCCATCTAATGAAGCTGCCTTGAACACAGCCAGTGTCGAATTACGTGATTTGGAACTGGCTAAATTCAATAACCTATGTTACAATCATCAGGGCAGTTCTACTGTAAAGCCATCCTAAATTAACTGTTGGCTAAATTAAAGTATTGAAATGGCAATTATAGAAGACAGGACTTGTTCAGAAACCCTACAGTTTTTATAATTAAATGTCATTGCTAGCATGAATCATTTTAACCAATTCCAAATAGCCTCAATTCTACATCCCCGGCATAGTCTAAATCAGAGTTTCTCAAAATGTTGTCTTCCAGATGTTTTGGACTTTTGATCCCACAATTCCCAACAGATGGTAATCTGGCTGGGATTTCTGTGATCTGAAGCTCAAAACACCTGGAGGAGCACAGTTTGAGAAACATTGGTTTAAATGTCTGAATAGAGACTTATGCCATGCTGAGCTATATGCCCCTATCTTACTGAAAAGCCCCCGAAGGCATTCTCTCCAAAATATGTATCACCTTTCACAGTCAAAACAGAGAAAAGGGAAAGGACTCCCTTCCGTGCTTGGCAGGAAGTTCCTAGCTGGCCCTTCTAAGAGGAAGGAATCCTAGAGACGTGAGGTGGGTCTATAACTTGTGTTTATCTAAACCAGTGGTTCCCAAACTTTTTTGGCCTACCGCCCCCTTTCCAGAAAAAAAATTACTCACCACCCCCCTAGAATTTTTTTTAATTTTTGCAAAATTAAACAAATGTCAGGCTGCCAAAGTACCTTTGGAGAGTGAGGTCTGGAATGGAGTGGTATCTCAAAAGGAGCGCGGAGCATGCAATTCTGGTTTGGCTTTGAAACCCGCGACTGGAGAGGAGGCTGGTTGCCCATACATCCCTGGTCAGGCGCTGCCTTGAAACCATGGCATGTGCCCCCTTCCTCTCCTCAACCCCGGCCACAGCGCACAGTGGCTTAGCGCTCCCCAAATTCTCTGGAGCCTCCCAGCACCCCCTTGGATCGTCCCACCGCCCACCAGGGGGTGGTACCGCCCACGTTGGGAACCATAGATCTAAACACAGATGAGTTGATAAAACAACTGTAAGACTGCATCCATTGAAGTGGGCACTATGACTGGCTTTCAGAACATCATCTAAACTTCTATTTCCTTCATATAAGACAATAGAAAACTCTTGCTGTTCTGCAAGGTTGCCACTTGCTAGTTACATATCTGCCGCATTTCTTCCTTGTTCGACACATTACAAGCTTTAAAAACCCTACGTGCTCCTTTTAGGAAGTAAGTTTGGGCTGTTTCTCTAGCCTTGGGAACATCAACTGTCAGCAGAGATTATCTTAACGTCTTTAGCTAACAAGTGATAGAAAATTGTCCTTGTCGTAACACAATTCAATAGACCTCCCATCATGATAGTGTGGTTTGTGATTAATAGTTCTCACAACTTCGACCAGATTTCTGATGTGTAAGTCAGATTGATTTAATCTCAGAGTCATTTCAACTTATATTCATATTGTTTGTAACATTCAGCTGGTTTTATGAAACTTCACGAAACAAAGGAATTCAGGGGCGAGACTATAGATTTATGTTCCTACAGGACATGATGTGCTAGTTTTAATTCTGTGTAAACGCGTCCTTGATTTGATCAGCTCTAAAGCTCTTTTTGCCAAATTTAAAGTCCCGACAAAGAATACCAAGCCCACAATTTGTTCATAAAAAACTGAACACACTAAGTAGGATATTTCACAACAAAGGGGAGAAAATAGGCATGCAATGTAATCAAAGGTAATGATAGTGGTTCAGGTGAACTGTTTCAAGTCTATCTTTAATTTTGGTTGGTCTTCCATTGTATTGTATTGTATTGTATTGTATTGTATTGTATTGACTGTTTCCACAGAATTCGGCAACTCTCTACCACCCTCTGCTAATAAGGTGGAATATATACACACACATGCATGTCTGTATGCACGAATACACAGAGAATAAAAGAAAATCATGTTTCCTGTTCTATTACTACTTATTCAAAGCCCCTTTGCTCTCAAATTGCAAAGAGGTGACCTTTCTCAGTAGTGTATGCTGGAGCAAAAGCAGATATGTATCTTTTGATCCTAGGATAGCAGTCTTTTGATAGCAAAAAGTGTTTGATCCTGAGATAGCAGCCTTTCAACTGAAAAATACAGGAACACAAAATGAGGACAAGACCAAGGTGCCAACCTCTTGTGCTTCTAATAGTGACCAAATGGTTGTCTCTAGGACACTGATAAACCAAATATACATGCACACACAATTTCTTTTTCCGAATTTCAGAGATGAGCTGAATTAGAGGTTATACGAATCTACAACTGCTTATAGTAGGAAAGTTAAGTCGTAAGAAAAGATACACCAGAAGGACCCACTGCAAACTTTGGAGTTCACCCACACAAGTTGATATCTCTCCAGTAGAGTCTAGAGACTCTAATATCAGTGAAGTAGTGAATCTAATTCAGGTTTTAGTATGCTCAATGGTTGTTTTATACTGTGTTCTGCTACTGCTTATTTGTTTTATGTTGTTTTATGAATTTTAATGTTTCATATTTTAACTGTGTTGATCGGGTTTGTCCCCATGTAAGCCGCCACGAATCCCTTTGGGGTACAAAAATAAAGTTGTTGTTGTTGTTGTTGTTATTTTTGTTACTATTATTATTATTATTATGACTTTTAAGCTATCCAAGCTGCTGAATCGGCTTTGGAGATAGTGTCCAACATTCTACAGAGCCCCTTTAAAGTATACTCCAAGGACCTCATCACATGGAGGTCCAGAAGCCAGGGGACAATGGGGACAATGGGGGAAACCATGGGACAGTGCCAAACTTCGTGCCCTTACTATGGTTGGTTATGGGCTGCCATCCCATAACGTTTCCCAACTTCCCCTAGCTTCCTCCAGTGTTATCTCCCCCGTTTCTTCAGGGCTCCTTTTTACCATGTTGCTGGCATGTTGCCGGGACGGAGCCCTGCATCATACGATGGACTCCATTAGACTCTGTCCTGGCAGAGTTCCATCAGCATGCTACGACATAAAATAACAAACCCCTGTCTGATGAGGTTGCAAACCTCTGAGTGAATTCATTGCCTCCTTGGCCACAGAGCTACCAGTAGCTCTTATGTTCTTATGTTCTTAAATATGCACACGCTCAGGGGAATTCCAAAGAACTTTAAAGAACAGACACATCTGAAATCCAAGCAGGAACAAACAAGGTAGTAAGGACCACATATCCTCAGTAGATATGACATACTCTATAACAGCTGGGTGTATGTTAGTGAGGGTGAGCATGCAGTGGAACGGTTTGCCAGAGCTTCTTACAGCATCTCCTATAAGCCTTACAGCATGCTGGAAGAGTCTGTGACTGGATCACTCACTAGATCATAACTTTCCAAACTTTTCATGTTGGTGACATGTTTTTTAGACATTTTTCCTTTCGTGACACAGTAATTCAGTTTAACCAACAAACCGGAGGCTAAACTAACCCCTTAAAAGAATTTCATACAATATAATACAATATAATGCAATAGTATAGTATAGTATTTACTGTATAAATGAGATTTGGATTTTCCCTCCTTTA
The DNA here is from genome assembly GCA_030556195.1 of Anolis apletophallus. NCBI lineage: Eukaryota > Metazoa > Chordata > Lepidosauria > Squamata > Anolidae > Anolis > Anolis apletophallus. The sequence goes on from JARBWK010000005.1 coordinate 137,085,267, forward strand.
CTCTTCTTACATATTACAGTTGATAATTATGTAGTTTCCTCTATAGCTGCTCCATCTGGTTAATCACAAACATCACTGTCAACAGATTTTCTTTTCTTAATTAGAAACGTATCCATTTTAGTGGCAATTACTCAATCAACTAATCATGCAAATAATATAAACTAAAAGGCTACCTATATTTGAATCCTTCTGTAGTGATTAAATCTCTCTGGAGGTTTTTAAACAAGGACTGAATGGCCATCCATGGTGCTTTGATTGTGTATTCCTACCTGGCCAAAGTGGGTTGGACTAGATGCCTCCAATTCTAGTATAGACCTCCCGTGAGCCCAGTGGAGATTTTTGAGCTCAACTTCAAGGCAGGATTAGACAGATTCATGGATACCAAGTGTATCAGTAGTTACTGAAAAGGACATTCAAGTGCCACCTTGGAGTTGGTTGAGGTAGGCAGGATTTCCCTGGGTACTGGTTGTGGGGGGTCGGGAGCAGGTCAGGGTTTTGCCCTCCCTTCTGCTCGAGATCCCCGTGTACAACTGGTGGGCCACTGTGTGATACAGAATGCTGGACTAGATGGGCTGAGGTCCGATTCAGCATGGCTCTTCTTATGTTCTTATGTTCTTATGTTGAGCTGAGGCTGGATGGCTAGCTGTTGGGAGTGCTTTGACAGTATCTTTCTGCCTGACTGAAGGGGGTTGGACTAGATGCTGTCTGGGGGTTTATTTCAACTCTAAACTCCCCCTCCCCCTTTGGAAAGCTCTGCACTAGATGGTTGACATTTTGAGGAGCACTTCTGTTATCAGGTGAGGAGGTACAGCATTTTGGATCATTTCTCGCTTGTCACAGCTAATGTTTATTGACAAACCTAACATTAATTTGTTCCAATCTTTCTGCAAGCCATCTGAGTCAGTAGCTTTACCAATATTTTGTGAAAGTGAATCTGATGCAAATTAGTCTAGCCTATCAATGTCATAGCATGTCCTCAATTTTTATGTTTGGGGAGGGAAGAGTATATCCACACTTTCTGCATCATTCATAATTTTATAAAATACTACCATGCCAGGTAATGCTTCCAAACTGTAGAAGCCCCACATGTTTTAGCCTTGTTTCAACTACTGATTTGCTTATATGATTAAGGGATAAAATAGAGGCTTACGAGAGCTGAAACTGAGGGTCATAATCTCTTCATTAATTAGGGACTCTTGGCATGCTTCCATTTCATCTGCAGTAAGAGCAGTATTTGCATCCAGAATTACCATCAAACATGTGGAATGTGGACAACGTACAGGTGTACATATACCTTATACATTCACATACATTCTAGGAACCCTACCTGACCAGTCATTCTTCTCCCCACATCCCACTTTTCACTCAGTGAGCAGAGTGTAGTCCACAGAACATATGAGTTCCTCAGTTGGACATCTATATGTCTTGTGGCTTATGATATCGACCATTTTGATGCACTTTCAGCCAAAAGATGAGGATGACCAAAAACAGTTTCATTGCTTCAAAGTGATCCACATCAGTGTTTCTCAACTTGGGGTCCGAGAACCCCTGGGGGTCCGTGATATCATCACAGAAGGTCCCCGAAGGATTGAAAAAAAGTGATGATTGTTTTCAGTAAAATCTGAATGAACAAATGAAAGCAAGCCGGAAAGGGAAATGAAACAAAATCTGAGTTTTCTATACTTATTTTTGAAAAACATGGTTTTTAATAGCTGTGTCTTCAATTAAAAGCAATCAGAGGTGGAAACTGGCCGTGAGAGTAGCTGGGTTGGAAATGTATAATAGGAGTGTGTGCATTAACATATTACGGTAACTTATACTCCCTCTCTCTAAATTTGAAAGATCTTCATTAAAAAAATTGAAATTATTATTTGCTGCAGTCTAGTGCCTTAAATCTTAAGTGTTTGGGTTCTGTGGTGAACTCCAACACTTAAGATTCACATGCTAGTACACCATAAACACTAAACAATGAAATGACAATATCACACTCTTAGAAATACAAGGAGGCATCTGTCCATTTTTAGTTGGTGTAAAAGACCATCCCGATATATATGTGACTTGGAGCAAATATATTTTGGTAGTGTCACCCAAACATAAATACACAACTGCATATTAAGCAGCACACTGGCTCTTTTTCCACTGTGGTCTTAAATTGGTGCCATGGAACACAAAGAAATATATTGCGGAGGAAATATTCAAAAGGTAACTCTGAACCCCTAGGTCTGTAGAAGCAGTTTGCTCTAGAAATATTAAGTATACTCACTGATTTTCGCATCCTTGACAAGAAAAAACACTTTGACATATCAATACATTGTGTTAGCTAATTGGTCAATTGTTGCATGATTTTGACATTTGAGTACTTCTGTCCCCCTGCCCCTAAATGCAGAAAATACAAACTTTAATTGAAAAAAGCATCAAAAACGGAGTGAGATTAGCTAGGAGCTGGAAAAATATTAATGCTTACATGTCAGAATTATATTATTATTAAAATATTAAAATAAAAAAATCACCAAAAATGTAGATGTTTTAACAGATTCCTTTCCGAGCAAGGAGAGAATGAAAAATGTGACATAGACAGTTCCATAAGTCACTATTTTGCTGGCACTTTCTCCAGTTGATTTCACTTTGCTAGGTTCCACCTATAAATTATATAGAATGCAGGAGTACACCTGGCTCAGAGATCAGGGAAAGCTATAGCAGATGCCTTAAATGGCAGTATTTCAAATGGGGGGGGGGGGGGGTGCAAAGCAGCAAAAGAACACTAAAACAACAAGCTAGGGAACACTTCAGTACTCTTCTTACTGACCATCCTAGAACAAACAAACATCAAACAGAAACCTCACCATGAAAATGATTGGCTGAATTCATTAAGAAGTTTTTATGGAAGGATTTTGTTTTGTTTTGTTATCACACTACATGTATTAATCCATCCTTCAATGCCTGGATATCTATTTCCACCCAGCTCCGGTTTCTTATTGGCCACTGTTTATGTAATTAAAATTCTTTGTACTTTTTGCATTTCAATTCCCTCTAACTCCACTGTTTACAAACTATCTGCCCACTCAAGCATGTGTATATAAATTGGCCGACTGAGCTAACCGCTTGTGCATCTGATGATCTGGGCAGTGTTCACAAAAACTTCTGCCAAAAATAAAATGGCTTTATCTTCAAGGTGTCACAGCACTCTTTGTTGTTTTATTCCAGTGGAGGAATCTTTATCCTATGGTTCAGGAGCCATTTCACATGGCCCAATTTTAGGTAATAAGTCCATGACTTTTTGAATTTCCTGCCTCTTAACTGAAAGGGCAACACTGCTCCTGTCAACAGGCATCTGTCAGTTGACTCCTGTCAAAATTTGAACAAGCTGCGTCATTTAGTTTGTGTTTGACAGCCATTGATAGCAGACTACTGCGTGATTTGAGGAGAAAATGGAAAAAAGTGAATTTCGTGTGCTCATTAAGCATTATTTTTTGCGGGGAAAAAACCATCACTCAAACCAAGGCTAAGCTTGATAAATACTATGGGGACTCTGCGCCATCAATTTCAATGGTAAACAAGTGGTTTACTGAATTTCGTTGTGGCCGTACAAGCACGGAAAATGGCAAACGTTCTGGATGCCCAGTTGGGGTCTCTACACCCGAAACAATTGTAAAAATTCACAATATGGTGTTGGCCAATTGGAGATTGAAAGTGCGAGAGACTGTGGAAGCCATAGGCATCTCACATGGCTCAGTGGTTTGAGCTTTAAATGATCACTTGGGTATGAGAAAGCTTTCCGCAAGATGGGTGCCGCATTTGCTCACAACCAACCACAAACACAATCGTGTGACAATTTCGCAGGAGTGTTTGGCATTGTTCAACCACAATATGGACAAGTTTTTGCACCGTTTCGTAACCGTGGATGAAACGTGGATCCACCACAACACACCAGAGACCAAACAGCAGTCAAAACAGTGGGTTTCTTGGGGTAAATCGGCGCCAAAGAAGGCCAAGGTGGGTTTGTCAGCCAATAAAGTCATGGCGACCGTTTTTGGGATGCACACAGTATAATACATTGACTCCCTTCAAAAGGGTAAAACAATCAATGGCGAATATTATGCCAACTTATTGGGTTGATTTAATGAGGATTTTTTTGGGGGGAGACCACATTTGGCTAAGAAAAAAGTTCTTTTGCACCAGGACAATGCAAGGGTGCACACATGTGCAGTTGCCATGACAACAATCATGAATAGGATACGAATTGCTCCCTTATCTGCCCTATTCTCCAGATTTAGCCCCAAGTGACTATTTCTTGTTTCCAAACCTGAAGAAATGGCTCGGCGGAAAGAGATTTGACTCCAACAATGAAATCATCTCACAAAGAAATGCTTATTTTGATGACCTCAACAAATCTTATTTTTTGGAAGGGATAAAAAATTGGAGCAATGCTGGAGCAATGCTGGACATGCCTGGCTAAGAGGAAGCAACTCTGTTCCAGTCTCTCCGGAGAAACGAATGGAAACTAAACTCCAGAGCCTGAGATAAGTGCTTATTTTCCAAGCAGTTAAAAGATAACTCTCCATAAGAAACCCCCGCAGCTGCTGAACACTTCTTTTCTAGTATAAATATTGGGGGAAAGAGACTTTATCAACTAAACATAAAACTGGGAAGTCAGCCAAAATGGCGTCCAAGCGGGAACTGCAAAGTGTTCAACAAACGATTGCAGACCTATCTGAGTCTTTGAATTCAAAGGTTGACATGATATTGAAACAAATGATGACAATTCAACAAGATAACAAAACGATTAAAAAGAAACTTAAACAGACTGAGAAAAAAATCATGTCAGAACCAGGAAGAAATTGCAGCTTTAAAACGTAAAGTTGCTGACCTTTTGGATCGGCAGAGAAGACGAAACAGATACCTGCGGAAAACCTAGAAGTGGAATTAATTGCATGGTTTCAAGGATTAGGCTTGGAAATAACACAATCTCATATCAAAAGAGTACACAGAGCTTTTCGCCAAGCAAGAGGAGGAGGCGTAAAAGATATCCTAATAGCCTTTACTTCAGAACGGAAAAAACAGGAAGTGTTCGACCATCTTAGAAAAAATAGAGATTTATTATACAAAGGGGGAAAAATAATTCCAAAACAAGATTTGTCTCCTGAATCTCTGAAGATAAAAGCTCTCCTAAAAATATATGCAGATAGATTGTCTGCTCATGGAATAAAATTTTCCTGGGTGTTGCCAATGGCCATCTTGGTCTATAAAGACAAGGGAAAATATATTGCAAGAACTCCAGAGCAAGCCCAGAAAATGCTGGAAAAATTGGGTATCCCTTCAACACCAGAAACAGAGGCCTCTTCAGACAAAGAAGAAGTAAGTGACTCAGACGAAAGAGAGGAAGGTGAAGTTCAGACAACAACTTCAAAATGAATAAGGACTATAATCTCATCATAAAAACTAACTCCCCCTTGGGGTCAAACATGGGGGGAAAGTAAGGGTGAAAGTAACTGTATTCTTTTTTCTCTTCCTCTCCATGACCTTCATTGGAGAAGAAATTGTTTTTGGAAAGTTGTTTTTGAAAGTGGTTTTAGGAATATTATTGGAAAATGATTGTAGAGTAGAAAGGATGTTAAATTTCTATTTGATAATTTGCATGTATGGAGGGAAGGGGGTTGAAGGTGGGGTTATACATAGCGTAATAAACAATAAAGTAATGGGATGGCTTGGAATAATAATAGTAAAAAATAAACAGGAGATGGAACAGGGGGCGCAGTGCTGCAAGAAATCTCAATGAAAGGAAAGATAGATTTCCTTACAATAACATTTGAGAAGGGGGAGGGGTAACCACAGTCATAAAGGAAGGGATAATAGCAGATGAGGAGCCACATATAGACAAAGATAATGGGTGACAAGTTGAAATTGTGTGTTTTTTAATACAAATGGCATGGCTTTGGATTTGAAAGGGTCAAGAACAGTGCAATTAGTAATGAAATTGCAATGCAATGTCCTCTGTCTACAGGAAACCCACAAACATAAAAAAGATAATAAACAACTATACCAATAAATATACCAGGTTGGTCAGTGATAGCAGAAGCGAGGGGTACAAATAAAGCCAGAAAGGTAGCAATTGCAATGAGAAATTCATTAAATTTGGAAATATTAGAAACAACAATTGATAAGGAAGGGAGATATATAATCCTAATATGTAAAATAAATGGTAAGAAATATACAATAGGAAATGTTTATGGCCCAAATAAAGGACAAAAGAAATACTTTAGAAAGTGGTTTAAGAAAGTACAAGAATTCTATCAAGGGGAGCTAATAGTTGGTGGGGACTTTAATATGGACCTTAGAAATAATAAAAATCTTTTAAAAGAGTGGAATTTGGAGGATGTATTTGATACAAACTCTATAAATCAAAAGCCAACATACTTTTCTCATAGTCATAGATGTTTCACATGGATAGACTATATATTAATAAAAAACACCAACACGTCTAGAATTTTAAATACAGAAACTCAACCGATCTGGATTTCAGATCATGCGCCAATTATTGTGGAGTTAAAGTTAGAGAACCGAGATGAAACAGTGGTAATAAAAATGTGGAGATATAAAAATTGGATAATTAAGTCTGAAAAACTCAAGAAAGAATTATTACAAGAGATAAAAAATATTTTAAGGAAAATAGGGGCTCAGCAAGTATAGAAACAGTTTGGGATGCAGCAAAAGCTGTTATTAGGGGACTATTGCATAGCAAAAGAAGAGGTAGTAAAGAAAAGGCAAAATAAAGAAAGGAAAAAATTGGTTAAAGAAATAGAAGAAACACAAATACTTTTACAAAGTAAATTCCAAGTCCAGATGAAAGTAAAGCTGGAAAATTTAAAGGAACAATTAGAAGAATTGGATAATTTGGACCTATGGAAAAAAGAAATATTTGTTAAAAATAATTTTCAAAGACAAAATACAAATTCAATGAAAAAATGGCTAGTCATCTGAAAAAAGCGAAAGAAAAACAAAAAGTTGCCCAGTTAAAAAATAAATATAATAAAAAGGTGAATTCAAGTAAAGAAATAAGAGAAGTATTTGAAGATTTCTATCAAGACTTATATAAAAAACAAATACATGACGAAAGGTTTAATGAAAATATACCAAAGTTATTACACAGAGAAGACAATAGGAAACTTGCCGCAGAAATAACATATCAAGAAATAGAACAGGTGATCGACGCATTGAAAAATGCAAAATCCCCGGGTTGTGATGGTTACACGGCAGAGTTTTACAAAAAAACAAAAGAAAGAATAATTCCAAAATTAAAGAATTTATTCAATAGTATAATGACAGGAGGTAATCCTCCAGATACATGGAGAGAATCAGAGATAATAACGGTCAGAAAGAGTGGGAAAGATCCAGAAGACCCCAATTCATATAGACCTATTAGCCTTTCTAAATCAGGATTATTCATGAAAATATTAGACAACAGAATAGAAGGGATTATAACTAAAATAGTAAAGGACGATCAATATGGGTTTATAAAAGGCAGAAACATTGCACACCCTATAAGAAATGTGTTAAACATTCTTAATCATAACAAAAAAAGAAAATTTGCACTCTTAAAGTTAGACATATATAAAGCTTTTGATTCACTGAGCCATGATTATTTGTTACAATTAATGGGTAACTATGGATTTGAAACTTCATATATTAAAATAATAAAAAGAGTTATATAGTAATATGAGAGCAAGAATAAGAGTAAATGAAGGGCTAACAAAGTATTTGAAAATAGAAAGAGGAGTAAAACAAGGCTGCCCCTTATCTCTGCTGCTCTTTGCACTCGCAATGGAACCTCTGGCAGACAGAATATGAAACAATGGCAGGATAAAGGGATATCAGATTAAGAACGAAGAACTGAAGATAAATCTTTATGCGGACGACATTTTATTAATAATGGAAAACCCAGTAGAAGCAATAAGGGAAATATAAATAATTCTAAAAGATTTTGAAAGATATTCTGGATTGAAAGTTAATATGTGCAAATCAGAAATGCTTATATTAAATATGGGGGGAAAGGACCAGAAGGAATTGAAGGCAATAATGGGAGAAATAAAAATAATAAGAAATAAAATAAAAATATTTAGGTATTATTATTACAAAAGCAACAACTAAGTTAAAAGTGGCCAACTATGGAGCAATATGGAAAAAAGTTCATGAAAAAATAAAATCCTGGAGGGATAAGGAATTAAGTACCCCAAGAAAAATACAAGCACTGAAAATGTGTATAATTCCCAAATTATTTTACTTTTTTCAAATCCTTCCAATAAAAATAGAATATAAACAATTAAAAGAATGGGAGAACACTCTGAGAAAATGGATATATGGGAAAAAGGGAAATAGAATAATGAAAAAGATTCAATATTCCCCAAGGAGAATTCTTGGATGGGGCTTTCCAAATCTACAATATTATTATGAGGCTTTCCAATTAAGGGCATTATTAGAAATGACTTTTAAAACAAAAGATAAATGGATAAAAGTAGAGAACGAAATAAATGATGGATGGGGAAAATACGGTTTATACACCAGAGATATAAACACAAAACTAACAGGACCAAGGAAGCTTGCATATGATTGTTGGCAAAAATGGCAAAAACTATGGGCATATAAATTATCAGGGAAGACTCTAATTAAGAGCATGGGACTCCCCGAAAGGTTAGCAAATAACTTAGAAGAAAAGGGATTAAGAAGAGTAAAAGATATGTGGAAACAAGATGGAAAGATTATAAATTGGCCAGAGTTTTTGGAAAAGGGGGGGGGGGGATTGGTTAAAATTAAGAGCGATTTGGGAAAAAGTTAAAAAAGGAAGGTGCTCAGCCCACTGAAGAACTAAAAGTAGATAAATTACTAAATGCAAGTGAAAAAAACAAGCAAAGGAACAGTGGCAAAAATATACAATTTAATGGTGGAAGATAAAGAGTTCATGATTAGAGCAATATGTAACAAATGGAATGGGGTTAAATTTTTACAGACACATGAAGTAGAGGAAATAATTAGGAATATGAATAAAATAAAAATAGAAAAATATAACGAATTAGAAAAAAAAGATGATATTAAGATGGTACAGAACTCCTGAGCAACTGGCTTATATGGTAAAAGGAAGGAATTCTAAGTGTTGGCACTGTAATAAAGAAAAAGGTGGTGGGAGTGTTCTGAAATAAAAATCTTTCTGGCAAATGATTCAAGGAAAAATACAAGAGATATTCAAGATAAATATTCAAATTAATAATGATTTGCTACTATGGGGAGTGTTGGATCATCCAAGTATAAAAATCAAATTTAAGGTAACAATAAGAGCAGCCCATGCGGTGATTGCTAGAGGATGGAAAGACAAAACGAAATGGACATTAAGTAATTGGAATGATTATATGTATGCTCAAGTGTTATTAGGTATTACGGGAATTATGACTAATCAAGCAACAAGAACAGACAAACAAAAGGACATAACAGATAGATGGATGATCTATTTCAACTGGGTGAAAAATGGAGGAGCCAACGTTCACATCATACAAAAAACACAAAGACTTTACCAGTTGCGGGATCTGCAAGATTAGTAGAAATATACTGTGGTTGAAGAGGAAGGGGGAGGGAGGGAGGCAGGGAGAGAAAAATGTAATCTATACCAATGTAATGGGCTGGATGAGTGCCGGTTGCCTACCCTGGATGGCGAGCAACTTAGCCCATCATCCTTGGTTAAGAGCTTGGGTGTCAAATTGGACTCCTTGCTGACCATGGAGGCCCAGGTCTCCATGGTCAGCAAGATGTCATTTTTCCACCTACGACAGGCTAGGCGACTGGCCCTCTACCTGTCCAGGGATGACCTGGCCACGGTGATCCAAGCGACGGTCATCTTGAGGCTGGATTACTGTAACACCCTCTACGTTGGCCTTCCCTTGTCGACAATCCGGAAACTCAAGCTGGTGCAGAACGCCGCGGCTCGCTTGCTGGTGGGAGCACCAGTGAGGGAGCACATCACTCCCATCCTTCAGCAACTGCACTGGCTTCCCATCAAGTACCGGATTGCCTTCAAGGTGTTGGTTTTAACCTTTAAGGCCTTGCACGGTTTGGGGCCTGTGTACCTGAGGGACCGCCTTACCCCGTATGTTCCCCCGAGATCACTGTGCTCGGAAGAGCAAAATTTGTTGGTTGTACCATCGTCCTGCTCCTGCCATTTGTCCAGTACAAGACAGAGCTTTCTCTGCGGCGGCTCCAGTACTCTGGAATTCGCTTCCTGACCACATTCGAGCGGTCTCTGAACTTCTCCCTTTTCGAAGGGAATGTAAGATGGCCCTCTTCAGGCTAGCGTTTGGGTAAATCCAAATTCAATTGGTCCGTCTCGCTTCAGTCAAAGAATCGTAGACCTGTACCATCATGGCTATGTATTGTGTTTTTACTATATGTTTTATCATATGCTTTTATTGTATGCTTGTATTTGTGATCCGCCCAGAGCCTGCTGGGAGGAGCGGAATATAAAACCGAATAATAAATAAATAAATGTACTATAATGTCTTTATTATTTGTTGAATAAAAACCAAAAAAATACCAAAATAGTATATAGAGCTCAAAGGATACTATGTTGAAAAATAAAATGATTTTTTCATCCAAAAATCTGTGTTTCATTCAAAAAGTCATGGACTTATTGACCCGCCCTCATATGTTCTTAAGATATTTAAAGGAAAGATGCAAAGTGCCATGTGGCAGATGCAATGGCTTTACTCCCAATCATCTTTCTTCCCTAGAGGTCATGCTAAACAATATGGCTTTCCTGCCTTCCCCTTTCCTTGACAGCTACCTGGGAAAATGGCTCGTGGTCCGTGGAGGGCGATGTGGAAGAATGGTGTAGGAAGGAGTGCAGATGAAGTACCACCTCTCTCCCCAGATGAACAGAGGGACAATGTACAATTCTATGCCATATTTACACACCCTTCTAGGCAAAGCCACCAGAGGCCTCTCTGTCCCTATGTGGCATTATTACTGAATGTGCACTCGCCGGCAAACCCGGGCTTCCTTCTGCATATCAGGTGAGAAATAGCCCCTAGAGAAAAAGTTTGCAAATTTACAGATGGGCTAAAATATGTTGAACACAAAATCCAGAATCTGAGCAGATTTTTTTTTTTAAAAAACCTTATTTACAGTTGACTCTTACCAGCCGCCATGCTAAAAGATGCTAGAAGTGTATGTATTTTAACTAATCCGACACCAAGGAACTGGTTAGCTAGCTCAAAATATGATCCCTCCATGGCGATAATCCAGTACATTGTTTGCCTTCCAACTTCAATGTAAGTAAAAGGGGATGTCGCACATTTTTCCTTAGTCACTGTTCCACCTGAGAAATACAACATAAATGGATAATGTGATGAAGACTGGTGCAAAAAAAGGGTTTGGTTAATTGTATTTTTTTAATGACATTAATTTAATCTATCTCTGCCACTCTGATGTACTAAGTGGGTTAGAAAGCACATCAAGGTTAGCAGCTATTTGTGTTCTGAGCATGGCTTGCAGGCATATTTCGCAAACTGACTGTAAAAATGGCATTTGGGAAGTCGATTCTGTACTAACTCTGAGTTTGATTCTAATAGGCTTAGAGACAAGCTATTTGTGATTAGGAAGCACCAGCCCTGCTTATGTATCATCCAAAATATTCCCAGCTACATTTGCCCCCTGGGCTTGTATCCTCAGTTCATTGATGTTTTCATAACGCATAACAGTTTAGGTGACAATCCTGCAAGAACTGCTGTTGCTACTACTATGATACACTGACAAATTTAGCAGGCTTAACTCTTTTGGTGTAACACTATTATACTGGAATGAGCAAAATGCAAATGAGTCATCATGCTAATGTCTCTCCAATAGGAGGGAGTGTACTGAATGGGTCTTGGAACTGAAGTTTTTTTTTACCCCAAGTGAAAACCAGGCCATCCAGTATGTGGGATTTGTCATTCCCACAACACTGCCATCCAGAAGAATGAGGGCCATGCTAGATGCAACCCAGAACACTTGTACTCTTCTCCCCAGTGGAATAATCATAATAATGATCATAATAATGCCCACCACTCCTTACTGTTCAAAGGGTTCGAACAAATTGTACTCTTTTTTCCCAATGGAATAATAAGAAGAACAATAACAACAATAGTAATCTTTAAAGTAGTCCGGAGCCTTCTAGCATCTCCACAGAGTGACCCCAAAAACTCTAGGGTAACAGCAGAAGATCTCCAAGAGTATTTCATAGGGAAGATCACGGCACTTCGGCGTGACCTGCCGCCCGTTCCAGAGGATGAGAGTGTGAAAAACCGGGGTCATTCTCAGACCAGTGGGCATTGCCCCACCGAATTCAGGCTACTAACGCCGGAAGAGGTGAAAAAGCTGGTGTCCGTGGCAAGAGCGACGACCTGCCCCTTGGACCCCTGCCCATCGCACTTAATCAAGTCCTGCATCGACACCATATCGGACGCTCTGAGGGACCTGGTGAACCTTTCCTTGGATACAGGCACTTTCCCAGAGTCCCTGAAGGAGGCCAGAGTTCGCCCTCTCCTGAAAAAGGCGAACCTCGGCCCGACGAACCGGCGAGCTACCGCCCCGTTGCCAATCTGCCCTTCCTGGGTAAGCTACTAGAGCGAGCGGTGGAAAGCTAGCTGCGTGACTTTTTAAACCAACCGGGGCCTGGACCCGCCCCAGTCGGGATTCCCGGGCCACGGAGTGAATCCGTCCTGGTAGCGATTACGGATGACATCCGCCGCCAGCTGGACGGAGGGGGGCTCGGCAGTCCTGGTCCTTTTAGATCTAACCGCGGCTTTCGACACCGTCGACCATGATCTGCTACTCCGCCGCCTGGCTGCTTCCGGGATCCAAGATAAGGCTCTGACTTGGCTGGGATCGTTTCCTGCGGGACCGCTCGCAGCGGGTCGAGTGGCAGGGCCAGGTCTCCAGGAAATGCGGGTTGGAGTGCGGGGTCCCTCAGGGTGCTATCTTGTCCCCACCCTTTTAACATCTATGTCCAGCCCCTGGCCAGTATTGCTAGGAGTCATGGTTTCAGCTGCTACCAATACGCCGATGACACACAGCTGTTGTTGAAGCTCGATCCAGGGATGTCGTCGGTGCCTGAAAGCTTCAGTCAGGGACTAAGGGCGGTGACAAACTGGCTTAGAGCACACAGACTAAAAATCAATCCGCAAAAACGGAGATCCTCTGGCCCGGTCGACCCGACCCTCACCACCATTACCACTCTTTGAAGGCGAGCCCTGTCCCCGGCTCCGGCGGTGAAGAGCCTGGGAGTGATTCTGGACGAGAGGCTGACGATGGAAGCCCAGATCCAGGCTGCAGCCAAGGGCGCCTTTTTCATCTCCGCAGGGCCCGACGGTTGGCCCCCTACCTACCATCAGAGGCGCTGAAGACCGTGATACATGCCACCGTAGTCTCCCGTCTTGACTACTGCAATGCCCTGTATGCGGGTCTACCGCTGTCCACGACTCGGAGGCTGAGACTTGTCCAGAATGCAGCGGCCAGACTCATCTCCGGGGCATCGGCTAGGAACCATATCTCGCCAATCCTAAAAGCTCTTCACTGGCTCCCTAAAGAGTTCAGAGTGGTCTATAAACTCATGGCGATAACTTTCAAATCACGTCAAAGAAACTGAACAGCCTTTCTTGTCGACCTGTTAATATACCAACAAAGTGAAAGACCATCGCGTGAAATAAATGGTGACTGTATAGTTATCCCAGGGGTGAGAGAGGCCCGGCTGACAAAGACCCGACGGAGAGCTTTCTCTGTGGTGGCTCCTGTAATCTGGAATACACTTCCGCCTGCTCTTAGGGCCATATCGGCCCCAGCCAGATTCCTGTCCGAGCTGAAAACTTGGCTCTTCCGCCAGGCGTTTGGGGATTGACTAATCTTGGGGATTGGGCCCTTTGTGATTCTTTGAACCCGTGTTTTTAATTAGATGTATTTTTTAAATGATGTAAGTCGCCCGGAGCACCATCGGTGGAGGGCGACTCACAAGAAATAAAGTTATTATTATTATTATTATTACTTGCCTCTCCTTGCAGCTCGAAGCAGGGAATATCAGAGTTGAAACAGATAAATAAAACACAACATTATTGAGGTAAAGGTAAAGGTTTCCCCTGATATTAAGTCTAGTCATGTCCAACTCTGGGGGGCAGTGCTCATCTTCATTTCTAAGCTGAAGAGCTGGCGTTGTCCATAGACATCTCCTAGGTCATGAGGCCAGTATGACTGCATGGAGCACCGTTAGCTTCCCACTGGAGTAGTACCTATTGCTCTGCTCACATTTTCATGTTTTCAAACTGCTAGGTTGGCAGAAGCCGGGTCTAACAGTGGGAACTCATCCCGTTCCTCGGATTTGAACCACCAACCTTTTGGTCAGCAAGTTCAGCAGCTGAGCAGTTTAGCTCGCTGCTCCATCAGGGGTCCCACTATAGGTTATACTCTCTCTCTCTCTCTCTCTCTCTCTCTCTCTCTCTCTCTCTAACAAAATACACACAAGACCACACCAATAAAATGCAGGTTAAAATTCACATGTTAACATTGACTAAGTAGGCTTGCCTCTTTTTTTAACAACAACAGAGGCTGGAAGTATGTAAAACTATAGAAATATAGAGCAGAAAAAATGGCTTAGCCCTACTGTTCATCTGCTCAGTATTACTCATCGGTTGCTTTTTCACTCTCAGGGAAAGACATATAGGTCCAAACAAAGACACAGGGGAAAGTGGAGAAAAGATAAAAAATGCAAGAGTTAAGTAGCCTGCTGAGACTGCTTCACACAGAATTTTGTGTAAAGCTACGTTTGTCCTGAAGAATCAGACAATTGGGTCTAGACTATTGGAAAGACCAGATCTCTTGAGATGATCCTGTCTGAGTTTTAAGATCCCCAGAGGAAAACTTTCTCTCATTTTTTTCTCAGTTCTAACACGATCACAGGCATGTTTGGTGAGGACACAAGAGAGAATTTTGTCAGTGGTAGCTCTCTGACTATCCAATTCCACCTCATGGGACGGATAGATTGGCCCCTTCGCTGCTTCCTTTCTGCAGGAAGGCATACCCTTTTATTTAGGCAGGCCTTTGGCTCTTCATTGTCTTTCTTAACTGTCTTTTGCAGTTACCAGTAATCTACTAATTGGGTTGCACTGTATTTTTTTAATCATTATCACATTGTAACTACCTTCTAAAAGTGTTTCGAATTAATGACTTTAATGCAATTATTCAATATCTAAAACACTTTTATATTATGTACTGTTTTAATTCTATTTTGCCTTCTTTGATACATTTGGAACATCGTTTGAATGCGGACAAATATCTGCAATGTAGTTGTAGTGATTCCTGTCTTGTTTAAAAAACTGAACCCTCTTTTTAAAGTTTGTATTTATTTGTAAGCAGGACAAAAAATGCAGGAGGAGGAGGAAGAGGAACAGCAGCAGCAGTGCCGGCGGCACAACATGCTGGTCTTCTATGGAAATATTATGTCTAACAAGGGAATCAGTAGTTACTGAAATGGACATCCAAGTGCCACCTCTGTGTTGATGGAGGCAGGCAGGATTTCCCCGGGTACTGGTTGTGGGGGGTCGGGAGCAGGTGAGGGTTTTGCCCTCCTTTCTGCTAGAGATCCCTGTGTACAACTAGTGGGCCACTGTGTGACACAGAATGCTGGACTAGATGGGCTGAGGCCCGATTCAGCATGGCTCTTCTTATGTTCTTATGTTCATTTTCTCCTATATGGGACAGACTGCATTGTGCTGAATTACAACATTTTGGGGGAAACAGCTTGGATTGGTATATAGAAGCTGTTTTCCAAAACGGCCACTAATCAAAGATTTAGATGGGGCCACAAAGTGGAGTCCATGACAAATCTAAAACCACAAATTCTGTCAAATTTCTTCTAAAGTTCAACAATGCCAATTGTAATATTAAGCTTCTGAGGCTCAACAATGCCAATTGTAATATTAAGGGATCCTTCACACAGATGATGAACACTAAATATCACAGCAATAGGACTGGATGCAGGATTGTTTAATTGGATCTGGAACAGGGATCCAGAAAATTTCATCCTTAAGGGAGCTAGGAGGAGAAGGCACCATAATGCACCATAAAATAGAATGAAGGCACTTAATGTAGGTGGCAATAGCAGTCATGCAGAGTAGCAACCTCCACTTTTTAATGCATCGCACTGATTCTCAAAGTGGGTGGTACCACCCCCTGGTGGGCGGTGAGGTGATCCAAGGGGGCGGTGGGAGGTTATGGGGAATTTGGGGGGCGGTGAACCCCTTTAAGGGGGCGGTAAACGATTGGCCAAGTAGGAGGGGTTGCGCAGCCCTCCTCTTTGGCCCCGCCCACTTCACTTTGACCTGCATATTATATATTTGGATTAGAATTCGTAAGAGTAGCTATTTATAAGTAGCAACGAAAATATGGTTGGGAGTCACCACAACATGAGGAACCTTATTTAGGGGTCATGGCATTAGAAAGGTTGAGAACCATTGTATTAATACATATATCTTTCTTTTAATTGCTATTAAATTTTAAAAAATCATTTCTAGGGGGGCGGTGAGTAAATTTTTTTCTGGAAAGGGGGCGGTAGGCCAAAAAAGTTTGGGAACCACTGATTATCATGTCAGAAGCAAAATGAGGGTACATATATAATGTATTTTAAAAGAACACTAACAAAGTTAAAAACCTGGCATTATACTCAATATCCTTTGACCAGAAGCTGGCCACTTGGGAGTGCCTCTGGTGTTGCTGTAAGCGGGTCCTCCATTGTGCATGTGGTAGGGCTCAGGTTGCATTGTAATAGGTGGTCTGTGACTTGCTCTTCTCCACACTCACATGTCATGGACTCCACTTTGTGGCCCCATTTCTTAAGGTTGGCTCTGTTCAGTACCTTCCAAGTCGCCCATTCTTGTGTGCCCAGGAGGAAGTTCAAATCCATCAAAGACGGAGATTCTATGGCCGGGACGCCCAGAACCACCCATTCCGCTGCCGCTCTTCGAGGGTGAGCCGCTGATCCCGGCCCCGTCGGTGAAGAGCCTCGGTGTGATACTAGACTCGAGACTCTCGCTGGAGGCCCAGGTTGCTGCGACAAGTAAGGGAGCTTTCTTCCACCTGCGCCAGGCACGTCAACTGGCACCTTACCTTCCATCGGATGCGCTGGCTATGGTGGTCCATGCCACAGTGACATCACGGCTGGACTACTGTAATGCCTTGTACGTGGGGCTGCCACAGTCAACCACTCGTAAAATCCAGCTAGTGCAGAATGCAGCCGCCAGACTCCTCACCGGGACACCGCTGAGATGCCACATTGTGCCATCTCTACAATGCTTGCACTGGTTGCCAGTCGAGCTCAGAGCCATCCACAAGATCTTGTCGCTCACCTTTAAGGCCCTCCATGGCGCCGGCCCAGCCTATTTAAAGATCGCTTGTTCGAACCAGTTCATTTAAGGTCGCCACGTTCAGTGAACAGGGACCTTCTCCGCATTCCAGGTGTGAGTGAGGCCCGCCTCGACATCACAAGACGGAGAGCCTTCTCCATTGCGGCCCCTGTTCTCTGGAATCTGATGCCGGCGGAGCAGAGAGCTATCTTGGACATGTCCCAGTTCCTGACCGCATTGAAGACTTGGCTCTTCCGAAAGGCTTATGGCTAAGGACACCTCCCAGACTTGGCCTGAGCTACCGGAACTCTTTTAATTAAATTCCCATTTTTTAGCTTTTACTATTGAACTGTTTTATACGCTTTATGTGTAAGTCGCCCGGAGCACTGACGTGGAGGGCGACTCACAAATAATAATAAAATCAATCAATCAAAAGTTTCTCATCCAGTCTCAGCCACTGATTGAGTTTCTGGGTTTTAGACTGCCACTTTTGGAGTCTTGCTTGCTGAGATGTTCCTGTGAGTATCTCTGTAGATCTTAGAAAGCTATTTGTTGATTTAAGATGTTGGCATGCTGGCTGATATCTTAGCAGGAGATGGGCCGGAGATGTCACTGCCTCGGTTCTTTCATTATTGCCTCTTACTTCCCGATGGATGTCAAGTGGTGCTCCATTTGATGGAGCTTTATGATACCTTTAAGGATTAACATTATCTTATTCCAGATTCAATGTGACAAGCACAACTGACTAGCACTATCTGATTTCACCTAATTTTATAATATGCTAAAATGATTCGTTCCCAGGACACACATGATCATAAGGGATTTGTCTCAGGTAACAGATCACTGAAGGTGGCAAATTTGGGTCTCTTGAGTTCTTTGCAAAGCTGCAGTTGAGAAAATATTATTTTGCCCATACTGACAGAAGAAGGCCCTAAAATGTACGAGTCCAAATTTTAGTTATATAAACTGAACACAGCTACCAACAGGCACGGCTATACTACAATTGTTAGTGAATTTGATTCAGTAAAATGAGAAGACTTTTTATTGTTGCTCATGTGCTGACTGATTGCTAAATAGCCAAGGATACTCTTTATAATAAAAAATAATAAAACTTTATATACTGCCCTATTTCCCCAAGAGGACTCGGGGCAGTTTCCAACATAAGGCAAAACATTTGATTGCCAGAAAGAAAATCCATACAACAAAAATAAACATCATAAAACAAAAACATAACATCCTGCTGAAACAATCACAAAAATTGAAAATCCAGGTTCAAAATACCAATGGCCAGATTTACAGAGTGGGTGTAGCCAACTTTGAAAGGGCTAGGCAAGGGCTAGTGCAGCAGAGTATCAATAGGGCCAGGGAAGTGAGTAAAGTGCAGAGCAGGGTCTAGCTAAAGGCCAAGAGGGGGCCTAGGGATTAATCATTCTCATAAACCTGCTGGAAGAACCAGGTTTTCAGGTCTCTATGGAAGGAAGGCAGTGTAGGGGCTTGCCTAATATCTCTGGGGAGTGTGTTCCAAAGTCAGGGGCCACCACCAAGAAGGCCCTCTCCTTTGTCCTCACAAGCTATGCTTGTGACGGTGGCAGGAGCAAGAGGAAGGCTTCTCTGGCAGATCTTTGAGTCCGTGCCGGTTCATAGGGGAAGGTGTGATAATGAAGATAGACAGAGCCTGAACCGTTCAGGGTTTTGTAGGTCATAACCTGTACCTGTAACGGAGACCTGGTTGGACGAGGCTGGGGGGGTTAATCTCTCCCAGCTTTGCCCACCGGGTTACTCCGTACAGCACCAAGCGAGACCGGGAGGGCGGGGAGGGGGGGTCGCAGTGGTCTATAAGGATTCCATCCCCTTGACCAGGTGCCCCATCCCACAGTCAACCACGTTCGAATGTGTCGGCCTAAGGATTGGTGACCGGGACAGGATAGGGATTCTGTTAGTGTACCGACCACCCGCTGCACTACAGTCTCCCTACCTGAGCTAGCCGGAGTGGTCTCGGGCCTGGCCGTGGAGTCTCAGCGGCTCATTGTGCTGGGAGACTTCAACGTCCATGCCGAGACCACTCTATCAGGAGCGGCTCAGGACTTCATGGCCGCCATGGCAACCATGGGCCTGTCCCAGTTAATATCGGGTCCCACCCATAGTGCAGGACACACTTTAGATCTGGTTTTCTGTCAGGGATGGGATGAAAGTGGCGGAGTGGAGGAACTGACCATCGTTCCTTTGCCATGGACCGACCACCACCTGATCAGGTTTAGACTCACTGGGCCTTTCCACCTCCTTGGGGGTGATGGACCTACTAGAATGGTCCGCCCCAGGAGACTTATGGATCCGAGCAGTTCCTGGCTGCTCTTGGGGATTTTCCCGCCTCCTCGGTAAGTGACCCTGTCGAGGCTCTTGTCTCACTCTGGGACAGGGAGATGACAAGGGCTATTGACACGATCGCTCCAGAACGCCCCCTCTTGAGTAACCGAGCTAAACCAGCTCCTTGGTTCACCGAGGAGCTGGCAGCAATGAAGCGAACATAGAGGAGGCTAGAGTGCGTGTGGCGTCGGAAGCGGAGCGGATCAGCTCAGGCGCGCCGGGTCTCCGATTTGAGGACCTATGACGCAGCAATAAAAGCCGCACAAAAAACATCTATTGCGGCCAAGGTGGCGCCGCAACGAACCGTCCAGCGGAACTGTTTCGTGTCGTTAGGGGTCTTTTAAATCCGCCTCAGTGCGAGATCCCTGGCGGCTCGGCGGTACGCTGTGATGAGTTTGCCAAGGTCTTCGCGGATAAGGTGGCTCTGATCCGTTCCGATTTCGATACCACTTTAATGGCAGTCTCTGAGGATGTGACACGAGCACCTGCTTGTCCGGTTTTAATGGATTCGTTTCAATTGGTTCAGCTTGAGGATGTGGACAAGATCCTTGGAGAGGCGAGGCCCACTACATGCATCCTAGACCCCTGCCCATCCTGGCTGATTAAGGAAGCCAGAGGGGGTTTGGCAGAGTGGGTGAAGGTGGTGGTTAATGCCTCCCTTCGGGAAGGCATCATTCCAGCCAGCTTAAAGCAAGCTGTTATAAAACCGCTGTTGAAGAAACCTTCACTGGACCCCACTCAATTAGTGAACTATCGGCCAGTTTCCAATCTCCCCTATTTGGGCAAAGTCATGGAACGTGTGGTGGCCTCGCAACTCCAGGGGTTCTTGGTGGACACTGATTATCTTGATCCGGCACAGTCTGGCTTTAGGCCGGGACATGGGACTGAGACAGCCTTGGTCGCCTTGGTAGATGATCTACGCCGGGAACTTGACAGGGGAGTGTGTCCCTGTTGGTTCTGCTGGACCTCTCAGCGGCTTTCGATACCGTTGACCACGGGATCCTTCTGGGTCGCCTTGCAGACATGGGGCTTGGGGGTACTGCCTTGCAGTGGCTCCAGTCCTTCCTGGAAGGTCGTACCCAGAAGGTGTCATTGGGTGACACCTGCTTGGCTCCACAGCCGTTGTCCTGTGGAGTCCCTCAGGATTCAGTACTGTCCCCGATGTTGTTTAACATCTACATGAAACCGCTGGGAGAGATCATTCGGAGTTTCGGAGTAAGGTGTTATCTGTACGCAGATGACGTCCAGATCTGTCACTCCTTCCCACCTGTCACCAAGGAGGCTGTCCAGACCTTGAACCGGTGCTTGGCCGCTGTGTCGGACTGGATGAGGGCTAGCAAATTGAAACTAAATCCAGACAAGACAGAGGTCCTCCTGGTCAGTCGTAAGGCCGAACAGGGCATAGGGTTACAGCCTGTGTTGGACGGGGTTACACTCCCCCTGAAGACGCAGGTTCGCAGCTTGGGAGTGATCCTGGACTCAGCGCTCAGGTCTCGGCGGTGGCCAGGGGAGCCTTTGCACAGTTGAGACTCGTGTGCCAGCTGCGCCCGTACCTTGGGAAGTCTGATCTGGCTACGGTCGTCCACGCTCTGGTCACATCCCGAATAGATTACTGCAACGCACTCTACGTGGGGCTGCCTTTGAAGACAGTTCGGAAATTGCAATTAGTCCAGCGGGCGGCAGCCAGATTACTAACGGGAGCTACATACAGGGAGCATACCACCCCCCTGTTGTGTCAGCTCCACTGGCTGCCTGTCCAATTCCGGCTCAATTCAAAGTGCTGGTTTTGACCTTTAAAGCTCTATACGGTTCTGGCCCAGCTTACTTGTCCGAACGCATCAGCCGCTACGTCCCATCCCGTAACCTAAGATCATCCGGGGAGGCCCTGCTCTCGCTCCCGCCGACTTCTCAGATGCGGTTGGTGGGGACGAGGGACAGGGCCTTCTCGGTGGTGGCCCCCTGCCTGTGGAACGCGCTCCCTATGGAGTTACGGTCCACCTCATCCCTCCTGGCATTCAGGAAAAAGGTAAAATCCTGGCTCTGGGACCAGGCGTTCCCACACCAGCACTAAGCAGCATGTTAGATGGGATTTTAATGGAAGGGAGGAAGAGGGTCAATGTTTTTATGGTTGAATATTGTTTTAAATTGGAATGATTGTAGATGTTGCTGAGGGATTGTATTTTAATGTCTTAATGTATTTTAATGTGTTGTGGGGTTTGGGGTTTTACGCTGTTGATGTGGCATCGAATTGTGCCGTGCTGTAAGCCGCTCTGAGTCCCCCCTCGGGGGTTGAGAAGAGCGGGGTAAAATCCTGAAATAAATAAATAAATAAATAAATACCTTGAATTGGGACCAGCAATTTATTGGCAGTTGCTTTAGTAGGGGTGTTGTACCCTTTCTGCCTCAATTTCTTCTTTTTCATTGTAGATTGAAAATAAAAGCTAAGCCGAAAGAACTTTCTAAGTAATTTTAATGTACATTGTTTATTCAGAGCATAAGAAATAGTATAGTGGTGATAAAACAAAGTCCACGACATGGCTGTACTTCCCAAGACATAATTACCAGTTCCTGATATATAGGACAACAGTTACTGTGTGGGTTTGTACAGACACATAAACAAGACAGCATTGTTATCTTTACTAATGTGAACAACAGCAACAGAACCATTCAATACCCATTTATTTTAATATTTGCATCATCACAATAGATGTTGTTGCTTTGTGTCTTCAAATCCCTTCCATATTACAACAATCCTAAGGCAATTCTATCACAGGAACTTATTGGCAAGAGTTGTTCCACCAAGACAACAACTTGCCCATGGTCACCCAGAGTCCGGGTCTGCAGGTCAAACCAGGTCAAACCGGGTCTGCCTCACACTTGCTAACGTGTACTCTAATGAAATAATATAAAAATGCCATTATTAACTGATATGATCAGCAATTTTGGAACAAATCAATAATAATTCATGTAATGAATGTTAAAGGAGATGTTCCTATTTAATATTAAAAGCGATCTACTCAAAAGTAAAGCAGGAGGGACTGCACTTTATACATTTCTGGGCAACTCAATTGGCTTAACCTACTTGCTGGAACAACTAAACTAACTGGAATGGCTAAATAATGCCTAATCAGTCCTCTGATGGAGGAAATTAAATATTTATTGGAAATATGCTTGCAGTGCTGAGATTGCTGAAAGGTCTCTATGCTGCTTTAGTGTATCTGGGAAAGCAGGATATACAAACTCGCAAGGGCCAGCACACAAAAGTGAAGGTAGATGGTCCTAGGGGTAATCTTTTAGGTACTTTAGTGTCATGGGAGCTGCATGAGCTAAAAGATATGGTGACTACTATTTGACCAATGCCTGCCAGGCAAAAAAGGGGATAGTGCAGATGAAACTCTTGTTACATTGACTACTACAACCCAAATTGACTACTACAATGTGCTCTAGGTGGGATTGCCTTTGAAGACTGTTTGGAAGCTTCAAGTGGTCAAATGGGCGGCAGCCAGATTCCTCACTGTGGTGTCGTACAGGGAGCATGCAACCTCTCCTGTTACATCAGCTCCACTGGCTGCCAGTTTGCTACCAAGCACAATTCAAAGTGCTGCCTTTAGCCTATAAAGCCCTAAATGATTCTGGCCCAGCTTACTTGTCCGAACGTATCTCCCTCTATGATTCACCTCGAAGGTTACGATCTTCGGGGGAGGCCCTGCTCTCAGTCCACCTCCTTTGCGGGTGCAGTTGGTGGGGACGAGAGACAGGGCTTTCTCAGTGGTGGCCCCTCACCTGTGGAATTCCCTCCTAAGCAATATTAGATCAGCTACCGCCCTCCTGGCATTCAGGAAGAAAATTAAAATGTGGCTATGGGACTAAGCTTTTGGACAATAATTTTCGGTACAATAAGTGAATACGGAAGAGTTCAATGATGTCTGGAACGGCTTTGGATTATGACTTTAGATAGCGTGGTTTTTAATAATTAGTTTTAATGTTGATATGTTTTTTCCCAGCCACATGCAGCCTTGGGGAGGCGAGCCAGAAGCAATGATCAAAAGAGCCACGCCTGGCTCGCGAGCCATAGGTTCCCGAACCCTGAAACAAACACTACAAGGTACAAGTATCAGTAGGGCTCTATTCCTTTCTGCTGCTGCACAGGCACAAAAAACACAACGGGCCATCAAACTGAATGAACAACCCATGGCTCCCCCTTGGATCCCCTTACCCTATTTTTTAGTGCTAAGTACTAGGCATGCTAAAATTGAAACGGAAATCTAATTGATTCGTTAGAAATCCGTAATTAATGGGACTTTTGTTGTTTTACGGATCGCTGCCCCGAACCAGGAAGTAGTCTTCCTTTTACGGTCCGTGAGGCCAACAATTTGCGTTAGGATCGTTAGAAATTCTTAATTATTAATTAATTAATTATTGTACTACTCACTTCTCCCGCTCATTTCCTTCCCGCCTTCATTCAGCTTCTTCTTTTTCCCGCATTTCTATGGGGAACTGGAAGTGACGCTGCTGCTAGGTAGAGGCAATGCATTCTGGAAAGTGATTCACACACACACACACACGCGCACGCTTCTCCTCTCTCTCCAGGCTTCCCCCCTCCTTCTCTTCCCGTTGCTCTGCTGCCATGCATGCCCCATTGCAGGGGCCTGCTTCACACACACACACGCGTGCACGCTTCTGCGCTCTCACCCGGCGCGCTCTCAGATGCTTCTCGTCCCCGTTGCTCTGCTGCCTTGCCCCTTCGCAGGGACCAGCGTCGGCCCTCCAGGTACGTGTTTTGGACTTCAACTCCACCATTCCTCACAGCCTCAGGCCTCTTCCTTTTCCTCTCAGCCTGGGCAAACTTGGGGCCCTCGCTCCCTCAGGATCGGTGAGAGAGAGGCAGCGAGGAGAGCGAGGGGCTCCTCCTCCTTTTCTTTTGCTGCTTCCAAGAATAGAAAACCCCCTCCCTCCCCCCTTCCTCTGTCCCTCCCTCCTTCCTATTTGGAGAGTCCCATCTAGAATTCAGTGTGGTTTATTCAAGTTTTGGCCTACAACTCCCAGAAATCCCAGCCAATTTACCAGCTGTTAGGATTTCTGGGAGTTGTAAACAAAACCATCTGAATGCGCATGCTCTGGCATCACAATTTCTAACGAATTTCGTTAGTACTTAAGTTACATTTCCGAAAATTTTGGGAATTTTTTTGTAAGTCTTTGATATACTAAACAAAAAAAAAAATCCCCCCCCCCCATTTGATTTTAGAATCGCCATTTTTCGATTTGTTATCATGCCTACTAAGTACCTGCATAAAGGTGGGTAGGAAGGCTCAATATGAAAAACACGATCTCCAAATGATCCTAGCAGCCTCTCACATAGAAAACAAGATAGTTCACTGTGGGAGTGGGAGTTAAAGCACACTTCATTTCATTCTCCCTCCATCAAAGAAAGACTGCATAGAGCTCTATCCAGTCCTATACCCACAACAGCAATGACAAGAAGGTCATAATCATATATGTAGCTTTTCTCACGTAAGCCTCTCCCACATGTGCCTGTATTTCCTGTTACCAGAAGTGTAGGGGGTGAGGACGAGCTATTGTGTTGGCAGCAGCTTCCATGATGCTGTGCTAACAAAGAAAGGGGTCATTGGCCCTACCTATATATGTGTCTTCTGATCTAGCCGGACTCCTTATCCCCTATTCGGAAGTGCTATGAGCAGTCTGATAATAAAGAGCATCCCGTCAGGAAGTTTCAGAACAGAGTTATATTTTAAAGCCTGATTAATAAGCAAGGCTGCTAAAACCCCTCATATAAATCCAAGTGAATGGAAGATTTTCATCCCAATTGATTAAAAGGGAGGGACTTTCTCTTTAATCCTCAAAGGAGGGATTGTAGGAAGGCCTGGAATGTTTTTGTTTTGTTTGCAAATTGAGAAGAGATGCAGCTGAAACAAACTTGACTTGTTTGAAAAATTAAAAGGTAGAATGTGGGTGAGGTTTCGACTGCTGCTTAAAATAAGCAACGTCTGTGACAATATTCCTATACAATTAGAAGTGGAATGAAAGAGCTGTCTGGTATAAAATCACCTAGATAAAAAAGACACTACTTAATGAGCACATAGAGCTTTCTCTCTCCCCTTGAAGCAATCGTTCTAACTTTACCATTACGGTTCTGGTCCAACTTACCTGTCCGAACGCATCTCTCCCTATGAACCTCCGAGATCTTTAAGATCATCTGGAGAGGCTCTGCTCTCGATCCCACCCTCTTTGCAGGCACGATTGGCGGGGACGAGAGACAGGACCTCCTCAGTGGTGGCCCCATGGATTTGGAACGCTCTTCCTAGTGACATCAGATTTGCCCGCTCCCTCTTGACATTTCGCAAGTAAGTTAAGACTTGGCTGTTTGACCAGGCATTTGCAGATGAAGCGTAATTACCTAAATTGAGACCTAAGGAACGATGACGACGCAATGGAAATCAATTTTAATAATGAGACGCTGAAATTGGGTTTTTAAATTTTTAATGGCTAAATTTGTGTTTTATATGGTTGTTTTATTAATTGCTGATGTATTTTATATGTTGGCAGTTCTTGCCATGTGTACACCGCCTCGAGTCGCCTTCGGGCTGAGAGGGGCGGTATAAAAATATAGTAAATAAATGAATAAATAAATTCCTTTTACTTTCCTTAAAATGCGCTAGCATCCTATTATAGGTACTGAAATGCCTTTTTTCCATTTTGGGCTCTTATTTTCCTTCTTGTCAACAGGGCTGAAAGTTCTCATCTGAAAACATGTACCCACATGGCATGGACTAATCCCCTCAATTCTGAGTTGTGTGTATATGTGTGTAATAGACAAAACCAGCAAAGAAATACTGATCTGCAAGGATAACAACAGAACTTCCTTCCTAATTCATTTCTTGTCTGGAGATGACCAGAAACTGAATTGTGATTGGCTCTGGAATATATTTGTGAGGAAGAAATTGCTGGTCTCATAAAATTCATTTCTATTCACTTTAGTTTGCTCATCCCAAGAACATCCCATTACTTCTTTCACTATGTCAAATGTCTCCTGCTTCATGCTTCTCATGTGCAGACTTTCAATAATACATTGTGCAGACTTGGACTTTCTTTTAATATCTGAGCATGTAAACAGCTGAATGCACTCTAAGCTTGAGTCCAGTTGCGTCATTAGTCACAGTGCTACTCAGGCTTATCCTCTGCTGTAACCAGTAGCTTGTTAAGTGCAGTCCAACCCGGGAATTGCATCTTCAGGCATTCTCTCTTGTTTCACTTTGGATTGTCTCATCAGAAAGGGTTAGCTGTGCCTTCTTCTGCACATCACTAACAAATATTAGCTATGATGCCACTGCTGTTGTCCCTGAAAGGGCTTCCACCAGTGCCACCCACCCCCCAACACACACATCAAATCATAGAATCATAGAATCATAGAGTTGGAAGAGGTCTCGTGGGCCATCCAGTCCAACCCCTTGCCAAGAAGCATGAAACTCGCATTCAAAGCACCCCCAACAGATGGCAATCCAGTAGGGCCGTTTCCGAAGGCAAAATAAAATCAGAATCGAATGTTGATTTCATTCAAAAATCAGATGTGATTGACTTCCGAATTTTTTGAATTTTTTTCCAGAATTGATCGGAAGTATTTCCGAAATTTGGAAGTCTTCAGAAATGGCACCCGCCTTCAAAAATGTCCCAAAAAATCAGCAGAAGGGAGAGTCAGCTGTTAGCCATCAACCAATGAGCAATCAGCAAGAACATTCGGAAATGACATCTGAAATTTGGAATTCCTTTTGGGAGGGCTGCTCTCGAAATTGTTTCCGAAATTCAGAAGTATCCGAAATTCGGAAACAGCCCTACCATCCAGCCTGTGTTTAAAAGCCTCCAAAGAAAGAGCCTCCATCACATTCCGAGGCAGAGATTTCAACTACTGAATAGGTGGAATCTCCTTTCCTGTAGTTTGAAGCCATTGTTCTGCATCCTAGTCTCCAGGGCAGCAGAAAACAAGCCTGCTCCCTATGACTTCCCCTCACATATTTATACATGGCCATCATGTCTCCTCTCAGGCTTCTCTTCTGCAGGCTAAACATGCCCAGCGCTTTAAGCTGCTCCTCATAGGGCTTGTTCTCCAGACCCTTGATCATTTTAGTCGCTCTCCTCCGGACACATTCCAGCTTGTTAACATCCCCCTTCAATTATGGTACCCAGAATTAGATACCGTATTCCAGGTGTGGTCTGACCAAGGCAGAATAGAAGGGTAGATTTAGACACTATACTCCTATTTATGCAGGCCAAAATCCCATTGGCTTTTTTAGCTGCCGCATGGCATTGTTGACTCATGTTTTACTCGTTATTCACGAGGACTCCAATATCTTTTTCACACGTGCTGCTGTCGAGCCAGGCATCCCCCATTCTGTATCTTTGCATTTTATTCTTTCTGCCTAAGTGAAGTATTTTGAAATTGACCCTGTTGAATTTCATTTTGTTTGTTTTGGCTCATCTGACTCCTAAAGGGGAAATCCCCCCCCCCAACTGCCACAGATTCATGGAATCACAGGAGTTGTAGTTTTACAAGGTCCTTAACCTTCCCTGTTTAAAAGAGCCAGTACCATACCAAACTACAACTCCCAGTTTCCTATCAGATTGTTTTGATTTTCAACTCACAATTCCTAACACCAGGCATAGAGGCAAAAGTTAGCCCAAGCCTGGTAGAGAAGCATCCTACACTTCTTCAGGGTACATCAATAGTACTGCAGAAAAACACAAAAGGCTCAGTTGTTGAGCACAAACCCACATCACCAGGTATGTGAGTGGAAAAATAACAGAAATGTTCTAAGATAGTTTAGCTTTTGTGACACATCCAGAACGTTTTTTAAAAGCAGGAGAAATTAACCCATTTCCTGCCATGACAACAATATGTGTATTAGTGGGAAAATCCTGAGCACTTTTTCCTTTAATGCTAAAAGCTGCATTTAAATCAAACTTTGGCCCTCCAGGTGTTTTGAACTTCAACTCCCACAATTCCTAACAGCCTACTTGCTGGGTTGCTGTGAGTTTTCCAGACTGTATAGCCATGCCCCAGAAGTGTTCTGTCCTGATGTTTTGCCCACATCTCTGGCAGGCATCCTCAGAGGTTGTGAGGTCTGTTGGAAACTAGGAAAATGGGGTTTATACAGTATATCTGTGGAAACTCCAGGGTGGGAGAAAGAACTCTTGTCTGTTTGAGGCAAGTGGGAATGTTGCCATTGGCCACCTTGATTAGCATTGAATGGCCTTGCAGCTTCAAAGCCTGGCTGCTTCCTGCCTGGGAGAGAATCCTTTGTTGGGAGGTGTTAGCTGGCCCTGATTGTTTCTTGTCTGGAATTCCCTGCTTTTTGAGTGTTGTTTTTATTTACTGTCCTGATTTTAGAGTTTTTTTTTAATACTGGCAGCTAGATTTTGTTCATTTGCATGATTTCCACCTTTCTGTTGAAATTGTCCACATGCTTGTGGATTTAAGCGGCTTCTGTGTAATCTGACATGGTAGTTGCTAGAGTGGTCCAGAATTTCTGTGTTCTCAAATACTGGCTGTTAGGAATTGTGGGAGCTGAAGCCCAAAACACCTGGAGGGCTAAAGTTTGTCCATGCCTGATTTAGATCCATCTCAAATAGGGTATATTCATCAAGCCCTTTGCGCATGACCTTGGAAATATCTGGCTGCAGTGCAAAATGTTCTCAAATGTTAGGTTTTGGAAGCTGCATAAGATGGCTTTAAGTTTAAGGCAATATCTGCCTTAAAGGGAAAATGCCAAGATCTATTTTCCCTAAACTCTACCAGTCTTCAGATTTGGGCATATTGAGTATTTGTGCCAAGTTCTGTCCAAATCCATGGTTGTTTGGGTTCACAGTGCTCTCTGAATGTAGGTGAACTACCTCTCCCGTAATTCACTATCAATCCCACAAAACACTTCCAATATTGTCTATTGCTCATTGGGGTTCTGTATGCGAAGTGTGGTCCAGGTCTGTAATTCGTGGAGGCATTAGAAAGGTTGAGAACCACTGCTCTAATATTTTAAGATCGTTTTGAATTCTGCTCCTGTCTTCTGGAGTATTAGCTATCCCTCCCAAATTGGTGTGGTCTGCAAACTACATGAGGCTGTTGACCAGTAGCTGTTTGGCATGCTTAGACTGACTCATCTGCAAAACTCTGTCTGAAAAGGAGACCCTTCTAACAGAGTTGCCGCCATCAGTATATCTTCTTGCCTCACAGTAGCCTGCAATCGTACCACTGCAGAAATAAAGTGCCATTCGTGAGCTCTTACCACTAGTAGCACATATAAGCCCTATAAACAGAAATAGTCAGGAAGCTGTCTTAGGTCAGACCGTCACTGGCATTACTGTGAACAAATGGTAAAATTTGACCGTTTTATTCAATCTAGCAAGTTTGTGAATGTCCAACAAAACAAAATAGTATCTCTTTAAAACAAACAAACAAATCAGAAGTATCTCAATATAAATATCCTTAATTCAATCAGAATGAAGTGGGTGAGCTCCCTCTGTCAGCTCCAGCTCCCCATGCAGGGACATGAGAGAAGCTTCCCACACGGATGGTAAAACATCAAAACATCCGGGCATCCCCTGGGCAACATCCTTGCAGACAGTCAATTCTCTCACACCAGAAGCAACTTGAAGTTTCTCTAGTCACTCCGAACACATACACAAAAAATTCATGACAATATTGAATAGTATGGATGCAGGAGACTCAGTACAAAAATTCCACTCAGATTTTTTTATTTATTTATTTACATCATTTACTGTATATTCCGCCCTTCTCACCCCGCAGGGGACTCAGGGTGGATCACAATGCACTTATGCAGGCAAACATTCAATACCATAGACATACAACATATATACACAGACAACGAGCTACACCATTGGTCGAGAGCTCACCCCGACCCGGGCAGGCCTCAAACTCATGACCTTCTGGTCAGTAGAGATCTTATGCAGTTGACTCCCAGACAGCTGCGCCACATTCCCGGTGCCTCAGATGATATAAACAAGTGAAGACTCAAATCCCGGTTAGTCAGTGTTCTTCAGAAAGCCCATTTTTTCAGGAAATGCCTGAGCTGGACCACCATAGCCTAAGTCAGTGGTACCACCCCCTGGTGGGCGGTGGGGTGATCCAAGGGGGCGCTGAATCCCTGTAAGGGGCGGTGGCGTGAGCAGGCTTGCCACTTGCAGGGTTGCGTGCTTGCGAGGATGTCCCCGTTGGAAGAAAGAGGCCGATACACAGGTCTGCACTATGGGCGGGGTTGACGAGAGGAAGGAGGTGCGCGCTGCAGTTTCCACGGCAACGCCTGCCCGGGGATTCCAACTCACAGGGACACCGTTGCAAGCGCGCGATTTCCGGGCAGGTGTTGCTGTTTGATCCAGATCTGTCATTCATGGGGGTCTTAGTGATCTGTGGAAGTCAGGGCTGAATTGGCTGAAGGTACTGCAAATCCCATCATCCGCTGCTCATACTCCCCCAAACATATTGATTTTGTGATTATTTCTGGAATTCAATGTTTGTAATTTCCACCTTTATTCACCATATTTTACGAAAAGGTAGAAACATTAATACATACAGTATATCTTTCTGTTTAATTGCTATTAATTTTTTTTAAAAAAATTAACTTCTAGGGGGGCGCTGAGTAAATTTTTTGTGTGGAAAGGGGGTGGTAGGCCAAAAAAGTTTGGGAACCACTGGCCTAAGAGTGAATGCTGTGCCCATGCTCACTCAGACAACTGTTTGCATCCATCTGCCTTCAAGAGCAAACAATTCTAATAGAAACACCAAACCTGCTGGGCTTTAAATCTTGTACAGGTTTAGATGGAATTGGTGAGCTGTTCTCTCCCACACGTTCCTCCTCCACAGACACACACTCACAAATCTGGGCAGGGGGTTGCGGCATCAAAGGGAAGTACACGAAGCAATCTCCATTCCTGAACAAATTGTAAATCTCAAATTAACCCTGATCGGCAATTTTCCTTGTCAGTGCGAACGACGAGTTATTCTTGTCAGTTTAACTGTTTATGCAATATACTCCACATGTGTCCTTGAAAAGCGTAGTCCTTTAATTAAAGAGGAATAAGTAGGGAATTAAAGAACAATGCATTAATATATACACCAGCTTTTAGCTTCTTATCTTACAGGCTGCACTCCGCTTTTTTTGTTCTTTCAAAAAGCCACTAGAGCTGCATTTGGAAAAGCTGCCACAACCAGATTCAGCTATTTTTATTCAGCTGATACTAGGTCAAAATTGACAAAGTCATAGCTATGACGTAGTTTAGCTGCATGCAGCTTTCATTCATTATGGAGAGGAATGGATTGTTTCTGTTCCTTCGGCTGACAGCACATACATTCCCCAAGTACAACATCTGACATTGGCAGGATTCCCCTGAGGTGATACTGCTCAAATTCATTCCTCCATCCAAAAGTGATATAACATGGGGGATAAATAGCTAATATAGGATTGTGACTGTGAGAAATAGGCCACAGAAATGCCTTTAATGTGAGTGACATTGTTGTCATGAGGACAAAAATAGAGGTATCTTATAGATTTTTGGATAGGGTAAATTTACCTTTCTCTCAAACACATCCATATAGAGCAGACCTGGGTATCCTGCGGCCTGCGGGCTGGATGCGGCCCGCTAGATGATTCTGACCAGCCCGGGGAGAAGGGCGTCGGGGGTGGGGCCAAAAGAAAGGGCTGCTGCCGCCGCCATCCCGTCACGGGCTGTGAGGCTGTGAGGCCAGAGAACAATCGGAGGAGCGGCGGCTTTGGAGTGCCTGCCATCCCCGGGAGCGATCCGGGCCTGCAGTGGGAGCAGTTGGCGACCTGCGGCGGCTGATCGCGCTGGCGACCCAGAAGACTTGATCATCTTCCAGGTCTCCAGGGCGATCAGCCGCCTCAGGTCGCCGACTGCTCCCGCTGCAGGCCCGGATCACCTCCCGGGATGGCAGGCACTCCATGGCAGGGCGATCAGCTGGGGAACGGCTGGGGGCAAGAGCGGGCGGAGGCCTGCAGCCTCCGATCATCTGCTGCTCTGCTCTGCTGTGGTGGCAGCTGGGTCTCCTTTGTCATCCTCTGGGCTGGGTCCATTGGGCCATTCCATCTTGGGATTCTTCCTCTCTTGAGGAAGTCAGCCTCTATCTTAGTTCGCACCTTGTCTTCTTGAATTTCATTTCATTTTAGTGGTTTTTATTATTATTTTATAATAATTTTATAATAATAATAATATAATACAATAAATAATATAATATAATGTTATAATATATTATAATTTCAATATATTATGTCTATATATATATACTATAATATAATAATTATGATATTAATACTAATAATATATGAATATTTCTTGCTATGTTAATATGTTAATATTAATGATGTGTAATATATAGTAAATATAGTAAATAAATAAATTATGTAGATTAGAATGTAGTTCAGCCTTTAGGTGCGGCCCTCCATAATATTTTTTGACTCTCGTGTGGCCCCTTGGAAAAAATAATTGCCCATCCCTGATATAGAGGCTTTTCCTTCATTCTGTGAAGGAAAAGAAATAGAAGAAACAAACTCCAAGGAGAGAAATACAGACCTCAGCACTTTGGATGTGGGACTAGATTGGAATGGTTATATGTCTGACAATAATGTTTTTAATTGTTTTAATTAATGTTCTATCTATTGTTTTAAATTGTTGTTATATTGTTGTATTTGTTTATATGTTGCGGCATCAAATTGTTGCCAAGTATAAGCCGTCCAGACTAAATCCCCCTCTGGGGGTTGAGAAGGATGGGGTAGAAATGCTGGAAATAAATAATAATAATATTTCTGTTTCCTGGCTTGGATGGCCACAGTGATCTTTTTCAACCATATGATTTTATGACTCCTTAAGGAAGTTAGTATTTCCTCGCCTTGTATAGACCATTCTTGGTTTTTCAAGATGCCACTTTCTTCAGTGCGCAGTAAGATAATAATAATAATAATAATAATCATGTATTTGTATTCAGTCCTATCTCCTCAAGAGGACTCAGGGTGGATTCCAACATACACAAACACAAAGGCAAACATTCAACGCCTAGAAACAATGAAACACAGATAAAGGTAAAGGCTTCCTCTTCCAGCTCTGGGGGCTGGTGCTCATCTCCGGTTCGAGGGGTGGTGCTCATTTCTAAGCTGAAGAGCTTGCATTGTCCATAGACACCTCCGAGGTCATGTGGCAAGCATGACTGCATGGAGCGCTGTTTACCTTCCTGCCAAAGTGGTACCTATTGATCTACTCACATTTGCATGTTTTCAAACTTCTAGGTTGGCAGAAGCTGGGGCTAACAGTGGGAGCTCACCACATCCCACGGATTCAATCCGCCAACCTTCCAGTCAGCAAGTTCAGCAGCTCAGTGGTTTAACTCATTGCACCACCACAGAACATCTTAAGCTAGAGCCTCATGATTATAATTTACAATAAAACATTATTACTAAATTTTTGTTCCGTTTATTTTAATATCTGCATAATAATAGTATTATATTTTATCTGCATGCTTTAACTATGCTGTACCCTGCCTTATGAGGGAGGCAGGTAATAAATAAAAGTTATTATTTATTATGACATCTTACTGCTATAATTTAGCAAACAAAATTTGGCTATATAAAGTGGACTTGTGGAGAGCTTCTGCTCAGAGATCAATAAAACAATCCGTGCAATTCAGTTTTGCCACTGATCCACTTATCTTTTTTTCCTCGCCCCATCCACTGCCCTCTGCCAGCAACAATTATGCTGTTCACTCATCCTTCAAGATGAGTTCATCCTGAAGAGAAGATATCATAACACTTGAAAAATATCTGTTGCAATGCCTTGGCAAACGCCCTTGAAATTTAGTTGCAAAAGAAACTAGAATGTGTTGTTTAATACAACAAAAAAGTTAATATTACTTCCACTTGTGCCTTTGCAATGCATATTGGTGAAAATTACTGAATATATTCAAATAGATAATAAGAGGAAAAAGTCAGTAGAAATAAGCAATTAAAAATAAATTGTTTATCATCAGGGTCCAATGGTGGTGTTGTGGTAACAGAATTGCTTTCAATAGTGACTTCCACGGAAAGTGGAATTTTGTCAGACATTTGAAAGCATAAGCACCCTTCTCCAAATATGTTGGGTACCTTGGATAGCTCTTTCAAAGTTCAAATTGAAACCAGGAATGAATTCACAGTCATTGCATGTGCATGGGTGATACACCTCCTGCCAGGTAACCAATGAGGCACAAACATAAGTGGTCTGGTGAAAATTGGCCACAACTCATTTATTGAAAACAGGAACAAGGGTTGGTGGCCATGCATGGGTCCTGGATCAGGGATCAGGCAGCCCACAGATACCCGCAGACGCTTGCATGCCTGGGTGCCACAGGCCCCCAGAAACTCGGCACCCCAGGGGGTCAGGGCGTTATCCAGCGCCTTACCACCAAGGGGCCATAAGCCAGCCAGATCCAGGGCCCATGCCACACGCCAAACACAAAGTTGCGACAATAAACATAACAACCAAAAAGTCAACAAGATACAAACTATGAATATACAGCAGGAAAATGTACAACCAAACAAACAACATAAACAAGTAGGGTGGGTGGGAGGAAAATCCGTCACTGGTCCCCCGGTGCCAGCTGGAAGCCTCGGGAAGCCTTAAGTAGGCTGTCCGGGCAGAAGTAAGGGCTGGCCAGCTGACGATGGATGGCAGGGCAGAGCCAGCCCCGTCAATGGCCAGCCGGCGCTGGTGGCAGGAAACCTTCCCGCCACCAAGGGGCTTCTAGGAGGAAGAAGCCCCCTCCCCACCAACAAAGATGGCGGTGAGGACATTCCCGCAACCTGCTCGGCCGGTAAGTCAGCCAAGCCATTTACTGCTTCTTGCCCCCAGGTTTGCACCTTGCCCCCCTGAAACCTGCTATGGAGAAACGGATAGCACTTTTGGCTGGCACAGAGGTCTGCTGCAGGAAGGCCTTGTAGTTGTAGCATCAGCCAATACAATGGTGTTGGATTTTATATTAGCTCTAGTGGCAACACTTAAAAAGATGTATTAGTAACACTGTGTTGTCTAAGGCTTTCATGGCCGGAATCACTGGGTTGCTGTGAGTTTTCTGGGCTGCATGGCCATGTTCCAGAAGCATTCTCTCCTGATGTTTTGCCCACATCCATGGCAGGCATGCTAAGAGGTTGTGAGGTCTGTTGGAAACTAGGAAAATGGGGTTTATATATCTGTGGAATGTCCAGGGTGGGAGAAAGAACTCTTGTCAGTTTGAGGCAAGTGTGAATGTTGCAATTAGCCACCTTGATTAGCATTTAGTGGTCTTGCAGTTTCAACGCCTGGCTGCTTCCTGAAGCAGATGAACATCAGAACTAGGAACTTTCTAACAACCACGTTAGGTTTTTTTTCCCAGCAGAGAATGTAAGGAGGAAAAGGAAAGAATAGTAATTGCTTTCACAGCATGAACTTTTGTAGTTTTTATGGATTATATTCTATTTTGTCAGATACATTGATGAAGTACAGTATTCATGCCTAAGGTATAAAGGCACAGTTATATAGCTGGCTAAGTTTGTGAAATACAAAAAAAATATGTTAATTTAAACATTCGTAGTTTAGATGGACAGGAGATGTTAGTTGTGATTTAATAAGTGCGAGAGATCTTTAATAGTGGCACTTGTTTGGAAATTGATTATACTGTATTTTATGCAGATCTTGTTATATTATTTTTTATTTTATTTAGCAAGAGGCCTGATTAAGACTTCACAGATAAATTGTCGCTTTATTGCACTTTATTAAGTTTCATTTTCCCTTTTAAGGACGGAATACTATGTAAACTAGGGGGAGTGAGCCTCAGAAGCTTTATAGGTCTTATGCCTGTGTAAATATATATAGGCTTGTGCTGAACACAACATAAAACTGGTGCATTTTCAACCCACTTAAAAAGGGTAAATTTCAGAGTAAATATTCCAATACATTCCAACACGCCTATATTCGCTTGCATTTATGTTGGCTAGATGCATGCTTAGAATGGAATGACTATGCTGGCTCTGGGACAAGGAAGAGAATCCAGAAACATGATCCAAGGTTTCCATGCGCCCTGCCAACCAACCAGATTTTAGAGCATAAAACAGACATGTCTGAACAGAAAGAGCTGAATAAATATTACCTCTCCACCATTAGAACTGATCAAAGTATGCCATTCCTCCTTGTTTCTCAGGAGGTCAGACAGGACATAACTTTTAGCAGAAATCTGGAGTCACTCCACAAGTTTAAAAGGAATTACTTCATGATAAATAGAAGATTTCAGCACAGTTTATAGCAAGGATTGGAATGGATATGATTCTAACAAAGAGAAGGCAAGAAGGTACTGTTTCACATTCTAAAGCAGGGGTGCTCACACTTTTTCAGCATATGAGCTACTTATAAAACAGCCAAGTCAAAATGATCTACCTACCCACTACTCAGAGAGCCATAAAAGCAAAATATTTGGAAATTTATTTCAATGAGAGCCATATAATATATTTTAAGACTGAATTCAACTAAATGTGAGTATAATAAGCCCCTGAATGTATTCACAATGATGATGATAATATTCATTCAGCCTCTGCTGCTGCTAATAATAAAAGTAATAGTAATAATAACAACAATAGGTTCCTAGAGTAGAAGAAGACCTCCAAGGGCCATCCAGTCCAACCTCCTTCTGCCATAAGGGAAAAACACAGTCAAGGCACTCTTCACAGATGGCCATTCAGCCAATAATAATAACAACAGATACCTAGAGTAGGAGGAGACCTCCAAGGGCCATCCAGTCCAACCTCCTTCTGCCTTAAGGGAAAAACACAGTCAAGGCACTCTTCACAGATGGCCATTCAGCCAATAATAATAACAACAGGTTCCTAGAGTAGGAGGAGACCTCCAAGGGCCATCCAGTCCAACCTCCTTCTGCCTTAAGGCACCGGGAATGTGGTGCAGCTGGCTGGGAGTCAGCTGCATAAGATCTCTACTGACCAGAAGGTCCTGAGTTTGAGGCCTGCCCGGGTTGGAGTGAGCTCTCGACCAATTATGTAGCTCGTTGTCTGTCTATATTTGTTGTATGTCTATAGCATTGAATGTTTTCCTGTATATGTGCATTGTGATCCGCCCTGAGTCCCCTGCGGGGTGATAAGGGCAGAATATAAATGATGTAAATAAATAAATAAGGGAAAAACACAATTTGGCCACAAGACACCTACAAGGAGTGACCATCACTAAAAAAATGATTTTGTCATTTGGGAGTTCACTAAAAAAAATGATTTTGTCATTTGGGATTTATAGTTAACCTACAATCAAAGAGCATTCTGAACCCCACCAACGATATAATTGAACCAAATGAGGCACACAGGACTCCTATGACCAACACAAAACACTAAAAAGGTTTGGTGAGAATTGACCTTGAGCCTGTGCCTCCTGCATCCTCAACATCTCCCTTTGAAGAAATTGAAGAAAGTAGGGAGAGGAGGAGCCTTCTTCTATTTATAGTAATGATAGAAACTGTGAGGCTTTCCAGATGTTCTTGGACTGCAACTTCCAGTATTCCTTACAACTGGTTGTACTGGCTAGAGCTGCTGTAAAATCCAGTCCTACCACAACTTGAGAAGCAGCATCCTTGTTTTATTGATGGAAATAAAAGAGAGCCAGGACTTTGCTCAAACAGCAAACAGAATTCAATCAATTCTGGAAGATCCTAAGGAAAATATTAGACAAATCTATTTATCTTTTGGCATGTTTCTTGGACAAAGAAATTGAGGAGACGTAGTTTGAAATTGACAGAGTTTACCAAATTAATTCAAGAATCACAACAGTAAGAAATGTAGTGGCTCATTTTAATCAAGAAATCAACAAGAGATCAAGTTCTGCAGAAGCAATTTGAGAACAAAGTAAATATGGAAGAGTTATTATAGTGCTAAAAGGAGTTACCTGTCAGAATCCTGCATAAGATAAAGATTATGGCTTTCTAGCAGATCAGCTGAAATAGAAAAAAGATTCATTTTGGATTGGAAAGTCTGGAGGAAATGAGTTTGACCTTCACACAACAAAGATTTGAAATATATTATGTAAAGAGGGTGAGAAAATTCCTGCAAAAAATAGAAAAGAGAATCAGAAGAAATACAGAAAGAGACAAGAAGAAAGAGGCAACAGGACATGATGAATATCAAACCAGAAGCAATCAGATGAAGCAATCAGATGCTGTGGTTCAAGTTATTTGGGGGGCGGGGTGCTCTTCTGACCATGGATTGCAATAACTTTAGATGGAATATTACTGGTGGAAAGTATTTCATAAAATCATGTACAAAAGATGATATTAAATATCTGACATATAAAAGTGGGGAGAAGAGTTTGCTTTTGCATGAATGAATAAGAAAAATGGGATTGCTTTGTATATAAAATAGCATATGGGTATAAAGGTTATATTGACAGATGAAAAAGATTGATAAGTGGACGTACAATGACATATAAGGGGAAAGGGTTTTGAGGGGGGGGGGCATCGATGTACCTAATGAGATCCAAGTAACATTTTATAAGGAAATGATTAACATGTCCTATGATCATTGGTATCTTATGAGGGAACTGGAATGGCATAGTATCTTCCAAAAAGCATTGAATATTTGACAAAAATATCAGTATCTCCCAATGCAAAATACCAAAGTCATTTTTAATATATAATAGGTAACTTGGAGCTGGTTGGAATATGGAGATGTAAGTCAGATTGACCATGGAGATGTATGGGAATGGTAAGAAACACACTTATTTTTTTGAAAGGCATATATATTTTTTAAAGAATCAATATGATTTGACTGTTTAAGACTATGGTTATTTGGATGTGTACAGGTGAGATTTTGCCAAGTACCTTTTCAGATCACAACCAAATGATCCTAACTATAAAAGGAGGGGCATTTTAGATGAAGACTGAATAAAATTATTTTACAGAATGAAAATATAGATAACTTGAATAATGGTACTGATATTAGAATGCCATGGAACACAAGCAAAGCATTTACTTATTGAAAATAATAGAGAATTTCAGAGAAAGAAACAAGAAAAATGAAATTGATCATTGGTGAGAAAAAAGACAGGAGAATTGAGTTTTAGAAATTTCCCATGAAGAATTGTATAGATCAGTGGTTCTCCATGTGCTCCATTGAGTCTTTGGGGCTCTGTGAAGCACATTGAGGGGCCCCACGGTTCCCTCCCCCCCAAACTTTGTTTCTTCTTTCCTGCTCCTCCCCTTCCCCACACCTCCCTTGCCCTTTCTAAAAAAACCTTTTGGCCCCCTCCTTCCGTGCAGCTGAGAGGCCTCCCTCAGCCAGATGGCTCCCAGTAATGAGGCCTGCATTCCGAGAAAACCCTATTTCCCTCCCACTGCTCAGGAGGTGTTTTGTTTGTGCTTTTCCTGTATGGGAGAAAGGGGCTGAATTGGATGCCCCCCGCAATTGCTCCTATTATTATTAGTATTATTATTAAGTATGGATGGCCATCTGTTGGGGATGATTTGATTGTGCTTTTTCCTGCAAGGCAGAAGGGGGTTGAACTGGATGGCCCATGGGGTTGCTCCTGTTGTTGTTGTTATTGTTGTTGTTATTACAAAGGCTGATTGGGAATCATCACCATAAACCTCTTTCATCTCATCGAACGTCTCCTATGGTTTATGGCTTTTCAAGTAAAGGAACTTGATTACTGCTCTGTATTCCGCTGGGCCCATTATCAAACATCACACCACTTCAACACCTATAAAATCAAGATGGTTATCAGTTCTGAGTTGCAAATTGGCACATAACCTAAAGAGACTTATATCATCACACACGTGCACTTTCAGCATCCTGGAATAAACAGAAGTGGGTCAGGGGAAATCTTTAATGCATGCCCTTTGTATGTTCTTGAACTCAAATTCCGACTGAAGCTCAGAATGAGCTAAACTGACTAAGGATGCTCGGAGCTGCAAATTAACATTAAGAAGCTGCACAATTCCCACTCCTCCCTTATAGACATCAGGAGGTCAGTTGGCAAAGGACACTCCAAATTCCAAAACAGGCACAATCCATTCTTTTGGCTGTATCCTGACTATTAGATATCTGAGTAGATGTGAATTTGCTGTAAAGTAGAAGGGAGGGGGGCTACAAATCAGGAATGCTTAAAAAAAAGGTACCAGGATAGAAAAAATAGATTAGTTGCCATAAAACTGCCTCTTTGACCATATGTTCCTGACAAAGAATAAAAAAAGCTCTTGAGTAATCAATCTTATCCTTGAGAAGTCTATTTTTCATGAGGCTTTAATTGAACTTTTCTTCTTCTATAAGAAGCTATTACTGACATCGAAGGCCCACGGACCTGCAGGGAGGACTTACTTAATTGAGCTCTAAAGAAATATACGTAGGCAGACTTATAAAACTACTAGCTCTCTTCACTAGCATTCACAGCAAAGTCTATGCCCTGTTATTATAACACAGAACGGTGACTGAACAAAGCAGATAGAATTATGACTAACATATTGCTATTAGTTCACCCAAACCTGTGTGCTTTTAAAAGAAAAATAAGCCATGAGGTTATACTTCCACATCTTTTCATTATCCCACAAAATAGAAAATTAGAAGTGATTCATGCTTCACTTTAGCCTTGCCAGCAACCTCATAAGTGTTCCTAGTCCATATGTTTATCAGCAAGTTCGTTCACACATAAGTCATTTATGACTAAAAGGAAAAAAAGAAAGAGAATCTCCAACTAGTATCAAGTTTCTCTGCTTGAACATCTGAAAGAAACTCCAATTCTCTCATTGGCAGATGCTATGTGTTAAGAACTCAGAGAACACTATTGTACCTGCTATAATGGAAGATATACTGTATTTCAACATAAACATAAAATTAAATGGTAAGAAAGGGACAATGGTAAGAAAGGGACAATAAGTGAAGACAAGGAGATTGCCGAGCGGCTAAACGACTTCTTTGCCTCCGTTTTCACACAGGAGGACAGACAACATATGCCTGCAGCTGAGTCAGTTTTTTCAGGGAGGGAATTAAATTAATTAAGCCAGATAGAGATAAACAAGGAAGATGTTCTCACATGCCTTACTAAACTAAATGTCAACAAATCACCAGGGCCAGATGGCATCCACCCCAGAGTTCTGAAGGAACTCAAGTGTGAAATTGCTGAAATTCTAGCCAAAATATATAACCATTCTCTAAGATCAGGCACTGTACCCGAGGACTGGAGGGAGGCAAATGTAACTCCGATCTTCAAGAAAGGATCCAGGGGTGATCCAGGAAATTATAGGCCAGTTAGTCTAACCTCAGTTCCAGGCAAAGTGATGGAAACCATTATTAAAGAAAAAAATTACTAAGCACATAGAAGAACAGGCATTGCTGAAGGAAAATCAACATGGTTTCTGCAAAGGCAAATCATGTCTTACTAACTTGTTAGAATTCTTTGAGGGTGTAAATAAACACATAGATAAAGGGGACCCAGTCGATATTGTTTACCTTGACTTTCAAAAGGCTTTTGACAAAGTCCTCACCAAAGGCTCCTAAATAAGCTCTTCAGCCATGGAATCAGAGGACAGGTCTTGTCCTGGATTGGAACCTGGCTAAACTGTAGGAAACAAAGGGTGGTAATAAATGGACACTTCTCTGGATGGAAAGAGGTGAGAAGTGGCGTACCCCAAGGTTCAGTTTTGGGTCCGTTACTTTTTAATTTATTCATTAATGACCTGGATGTAGGAGTAAATTCGGAGGTAGCAAAGTTTGCAGACGACACTAAATTGTTCAGGGTAGTTAAAAATGAAACTGATTGTAAAGAGCTCCAGAATGATCTCTCGAAATTGAGTGAATGGGCAACAAAGTGGCAAATGCATTTTAACCTAAACAAGTGTAAAGTCATGCACATCGGGGCAAAGAACCCCAACTACACCTACAAATTGATGGGGTCAAAGCTTTCCGAGACAAACCAGGAAAGGGATCTTGGGGTTTTGGTGGACAGCTCAATGAAGATGTCAACCCAGTGCGCAGCAGCAGTAAAAAAAAGCAAATTCTATGCTTGGCATGATCAGGAAGGGAAAT
Source organism: Anolis apletophallus (assembly GCA_030556195.1). NCBI lineage: Eukaryota > Metazoa > Chordata > Lepidosauria > Squamata > Anolidae > Anolis > Anolis apletophallus. The sequence continues at coordinate 137,128,147 of JARBWK010000005.1, forward strand.
CGAAAATAGGTCGTCAAATGTTGTATTGCCTCTCTACAAATCTATGGTGAGGCCACATCTGGAGTACTGTGTACAATTCTGGTCACCGCACCTTAAGAAGGATATAACGGAACTGGAAAAGGTACAGAAAAGGGCAACAAGAATGATCCAAGGGATGGAGCGGCTCCTCACGAAATCAGGTTGCAACGCCTTGGTCTTTTCAGCCTTGAAAGACGGCGTTTAAGAGGTGACTTGATCGAAGTGTATAAAATCATGCATGGGATAGAAAGGGTGAATAGAGAAAAAATATTTTCTCTGTCACACAACACTAGGACTAGGGGGCACTCCCTGAAGCTCCAAGGTAGGAAAGTTAGGACTAATAAAGGGAAATATTTCTTCACCCAGAGGGTCATTGGGTTATGGAACTCACTTCCAGAGGAGGTTGTGACAGCGGTCAGCCTGGACAGCTTCAAGGCAGGATTAGACAGATTCATGGATACCAAGGGAATCAGTAGCTACTGAAATGGACATCCAAGTGCCACCTCTGTGTTGATGGAGGCAGGCAGGATTTCCCGGGTACTGGTTGTGGGGGCGGGGAGCAGGTGAGGGGTTTTGCCCTCCTTTCTGCTAGAGATCCCTGTGTACAACTAGTGGGCCACTGTGTGACACAGAATGCTGGACTAGATGGGCTGAGGCCCGATTCAGCATGGCTCTTCTTATGTTCTTATGTTCTTAAATAACTGTTTCATTTTCTGAACTCAAAAACATCAATTTACATAATAAAATACATGCATGGCACTATCAACTCTGAATGGTCAATGAGTATTTGAAATGAAAGATATGGCAGAGAATTAATTTGTACACCAATCTCCATACTCACTGTAATATAATCTTGCTGTTTAAATGCAGCAATCATGCAATATTAACAATGGATATAGGAGCCCCCGGTGGCACAATGGGCTAAACCTTTGAGCCGGCAGGACTGCTGACTGATAGGTTAGCGGTTTGAATCTGGGGAGAGCCAGTTGAGCTCCCTCTGTCAGCTCCAGTTCCCCATGCGGGGACATGAGCGAAGCTTCTCACAAGGATGGTAAAACATCAAACATCCAGGTGTACCCTGGGCAACATCCTTGCAGGCGGCCAATTTTCTCACACCAGAAGCGACTTGCCATTTCTCAAGTCGTTCCTGACACAAAAAAACCAAAACAAAGGGAAATGAATGTGGAAATAAAATGCTACAGTTAACATCTTTCTAAGAACTAGATAACACTGATCACGTCTCTCATATCTGTTTTTATTCACTATATAGTAGCAATGAGTGAGTGGGTTGATAAGGGTCAACGTTCAGTCAAGAAGCCTTAACGTTCTTCCTGCATTCTACTCCAGACTCTCTCCCCCATCTCTCTCTCTCTCTCTCTCTCTCTCTCTCTCTCTGGTTCCAATAGTAATTTAATAGCAGCTTGGGTGGAATATTTATTTGAGTACACTATGAGAGAAAGGGTTAACTGTCTTTCTCACACACCACATCTAAAGTACGACAACAAATCAGGGCACAATCTAAACTCATGAAATATAATTCCGTATATCCTATATTTTGCCTCTTCACATTTAGGAACAGTATCCAAATGAAATTTGCAGACCCAGCAGTGAGTGTGTTAGCAGGAATGAAAGCAGACCACGATTTGTTGGCGTAGGAAAGACAACAGTTTTATTGGTTACAGCTGAATGAATAGGCTTGGCCAAGTCCAGCCATAGGTAGCTGTGCTTGCAACCTCTTCAATGGTTAATCCACTTGCCAGCCAATGGAAATGCAGCCAACCAATCCACTTGTGGGATAGTTCTGGAATGATAGATCTGGGACACTACTCAGAGGCAACCTACTGAGGGCATTCCCTACCATCTGAAGGTTTTTTTTATCGTGTTGGAAGCAACTTGAGAAACTGCAAGTCACTTATAGTGTGAGAGAACTGGCGGTCTGCAGAGACGTTGCCTGGGGACGCCCGGATGTGTTATCATCCTGTGAGAGGCTTCTCTCATGTCCCCACACGGGAAGTGGGAGCTGACAGATGGGAGCACATACCGTATCACGGATTGAAATGTCGACCTTATTTATTTATTTATTTATTTATTCAGGCTTCTATGCCGCCGACTCCCGGGGGCTCGCGGCGGCTCACAAGAGCCGAAGGCACAATAAAATACAGAATAAAAGCAGTTAAAACAGCACTAGCAAATTAAAACAATGACACAATAAAACAATTAAAATACACGGGCCTACACACCAAAAGCCTGCTTGAACAAATGAGTTTTGCAGGCCCGTCTGAACGGGAGCAGATCCCTCAAGACCCTGGTTTCGGCCGGGAGGGCGTTCCACAGCGTGGGAGCTATAACATAGAATGCCCTCCGGCTGGTGGAGGAAGGAGGTCAGCCATTTCAGGACTGTCCCCCTCACTCCAGCCATGGCCAGGCGGTGGATCAATAGATTGTGGTCGACCGTGTCAAACGCTGCCGTGAGGTCCAATAACACGAGCAGCGCAGACCCGCCTTGGTCGAGCTGGCAGCGGAGTTGGTCTGTGATGGAGACCAGAACCGTCTCCGTCCCATGCCCCAAACGGAAGCCGGACTGGAAGGGGTCTAGCCATGTTGCATCATCTAAGAAGGACTGCAGCTGCTCCATTACTGCCCTCTCAACCACCTTGCCCAGGAACGAGAGATTCGACACTGGGCGGTAGTTGGAGGGAACCGCGGGATTTAGTGACGGTTTCTTCAGTAATGGAGCTACCACTGCCTCTTTCAAGCACTCTGGAAAGTCTCCTTGCTCAAGGGAGCTGTTTATGATATTCAACAGAGGCCCACGTAACCCCTCCAGGCAAGATCTAACAAGCCAGGAGGGGCATGGGTCGAGGGAGCAGGTGGTAGGCCTGGCTGCAGCCACTATCTTATCAACAGCATCTGCATCCAGTGGCAGAAACCGGTCGAGGGTGGGCCCGGCGGAGGGCCACGGAGTCTCGAGCTCTCTTACTGTGTCAATTGTGGCCGGAAGGTCCCGGCGGAGGTTCAGTATCTTGTCCGTGAAAAAGCTCTGAAAAGCACCGGCCGTGAGGGCCTGATCACTATTTTTTGGGACAGTAGGAACCGTCGTCAGAGACCGAATTACCTTAAACAATTGAGCCGGGCGAGAGCTGGCGGACGCTATCAGGGCGGAAAAGTACTCATTTTTGGCCGCCTTGACAGCACGCTCATAAGCCTCTTTAACTAGCTTATAAGCTGATACTGAGGCTCCGTCGCGGAGTTTCCTCCACTCGCGCTCCAGCCGTCTCCTCTCCCGCTTCATTGACCTAAGATCCCCTGTATACCAGGGGGATCGGCGATTGCGGGGGCGGAGAGGACGCCTAGGGGCAATCTCGTCGAGAGCTCAGGTCAGCAGTTCAGCCAGCACAAGGGATTAACCCGTTGTGCCACCGTGGCTCCATCTGAAGTAAGGCACAGCCGTCTGCCCCAATTTGGAAATGACCTGGTTGCCTATACCTCCAGAATTTCTTAGGGGAATGTTCCCATACTGGGTGTAATGAGTGCATGACCCATGTATCCCCAAACCACTTCCATGTGCAAACAACTCAAAGTGGTGACAATCACCATGGTATTGATAACCACTGACAAAACAGTTATGCACACAAAAACTAAAACACTGATGGTGGATGGATATGGATTATTTGGCATGAGGTGGAAGCAGCTTATACAGGCTAGACATTTCTCAAGCGAGGCCTGCACTTTTTTCTGAGCTCTGCCCCCTTTCTCGCCACCCAGGCTGCCTTTGACTGTCTGACTTCCTTGCTCCATTCTAGAGTTCAGGGCAACTGCATGGGCTGCTGGGCAAAAGCAACAGCCATGGCCACAATCTATAAGCTGGTACTCCTGCAGAGTCAAGAAATACACTTGATGTTGAGGACACATTGGAAAGTGAGCCAAAGAGACAAGATATAACTTTACTAACTAACTAACTAACTAACTAATTTTATTATTTATGAGTCGCCCTCCACAAATGTGCTCCGGGCGACTTACACAGTTAGACATCTACAATACTAAAATATTAAAATTTTAAAATATTAAAATGTTAAAATATGGGAATAGACAGGTTCCAGGTCACTGATTGTCACTTATGCATATGGTCTTCTAAATAGCCATGTCTTAAGTGCCGCCAGAAATGAAGGCACGTCGAAGATGGCTCTTTGGTCTGGCAGCAGAGAGTTCCACAACGGAAAAAGATCTCTGTCTCGTGGACTCCAAATGAGCCTCTCTCAGACAGAGAAGGTTCTCGTAGGCTGGCCATGGTGCTCTCGGATGGATAGATGGTATCAGACGGTCTTTTAGGTAAGTAGGACCCTGGCCCCGCAAGGCCTTAAGTGTCAGGGTCAGGGCCTTATAAAGGACTCTGTACTCGACTGGCAGCCAGTGTAAATGCTGTAAGGATGGCGTTATGTGACACCTCATAGGTGTTTTCGTGAGGAGCCTGGCGGCAGCATTCTCTACAATCTGGAGCTTGTGAGTTACTGACCGAGGTAGACCCACGTATAAAGCGTTGCAATAGTCCAGCCTTGATGTAACCGTGGCATGAATCACCATGGCCAGTGCCTCCGTTGGTAGATAGGGCGCCAGTTGCCTCGCTTGACGTAGGTGGAAGAAGGCCCTTTTGCTCGTGGAGGCGATCTGGGCCTCCATCGTCATTTTAGAGTCCAGGATGACAACTTTATGTTCACTGCATTATGTGGAGTTTGTTTTACACACATCTTGTTAGTGAATTGAATGTTACATAACTGAATACAGTGTTCCCTTACTTATAACTGGTATTATGTTCCAGGACCACCCGCGAAAAGTGAACATCCACGAAGTAGGGATGCAATATATATTGCATTCCAACCAAGGGTGAGGCAGAAGCGAGGAGACATTTAAAGGCACCACACACCTTTTTTTGGTTTGCTACAGTATAAGGGGCTATAAGGCCGTGATTTACATACTGCTTTGTATCTCCTCTCTCTCTCTCTCTCTCTCTCTTTAAATGATTGGCTGCCTCTCTCCTGAGGGGGAGGGTGAACCCCCTTCCACACTCCATCGTTGCCAGGAGGCAAAAACCCGCAAAACAGTGAGTCCGCAAAAAAGCGAACTGCAAAGTAGCGAGGGAACACTTATGCAGCCAAATGTGTATCCATATTGCAGATGTAACAATGTGCAATATGTATGCACATCCATGTATATGCACAATGACACACTTATGAAATTCCAGTTCAGCAACACAGAATTGAATATGGCCATTCCACAACTAACAAACATGTCCAACCATTTCAATGGGCTTGCTTAAGACATTGACATGGTTCTGGCAATATACTACCGAAATAGTTGAGGTCAATTCGTCATGCGTTTCCTCATCTAGAAATACATGATCCCTTATGACAGAATGCAGTGCAAAGGCCTTCAGTTATTCTGAGGACAGTTATTTTGATAATGCTCTATTGCGATTGTACTCATCTCACTGGACACTTTGAGTTTACTTGGAGAATAATAATAATACCTTGATGCTTGATGAATAACATGGCCCACAAGAAACCCATCTTATGAATCAGCCTTCCTCAAACTGGTCCCTTGACAACACAGCCAATCTAGAGGACTCTGGATTGAAGAATGCCAATATAAATAATAGCCAAACGTAAACAGGCTCAGAACATTGGCCATCCTTCCTAGATATTGGCAGAAAATGCTGGAATGGAGTTTGAAGTCCTTTGGCTGCCTTTCCCCGTTCCACTGTTCATCTATCCTTATCTTATCTCTCCTTTCGCTCCTAATTTCCTCTGCTCCTCAGAACCCCTAGAGACAATAAAGGAGAAGTAATATAAGCAACTAACAAGGAAAGGAAGCCAATTGTTTTTACAATCTGCTCCAACTTTCTGTCTGTCGCCAGGCAAATTTTCAATTTTTTCAGCAGTGGGAGCTTCAGTTATATGCAATTGTGTATAGGGACCTGCACATAAACTGGTTTATGTTATGAAGGGCTTCTGCTGGGGATTTCTTTGGGTACTACTACCTGTACAGTTTACAAGATATAACTGCTCCGTATTGTGATGTCCAAGTCTGAAAAGCAAACACTGATACGTGTGGGTGATAAAGATTGCCATCTGGTTATGCTGTCTCTTTTGAGCTCATAGTTTTGCTTCAGATAAAGTTCAGAACTCTCACTGGATTACCTTATTAACCTATATCTATATCATGCTTCCCCCCCCCCCCCTTTAGCCTTTTATTTCCTTGGATTATTTATAGTGTTAGCATTTTTAATTAGGAAAGATGAAAGCCTGCACTTTGTAGGAAGAGTAGGATGATTTATGCTAGACATAACTGCGTAGGAAGAAAGGTGTCAAGTCAGTAGAAATGAGTGAAACCCTGCAGTTTGGGGACGAGGACTATTTTGAGCATGGAGTCTGGAATCTGACAGAGAAAGTTGTTTCTTTTCAAAAAATATGGGATCCAAAGTAGCTAAAAAGGACTAAAGTGGTCCGAAAGAGAGAAGTAATTTTGGGGAAAGGTGTTCCAATGAGGATTTTAAGGGGTTACATAATTCTCCCTTTAAAATTTTGCACTGGAATGTGGAGCTTCGAAACTTTGGTCATGTTTACAGAGCAGCATGGGGCATTACAACTCACTCATTTCTAATGCCCCATGTGAGGCAAGTGGAACGAAAAGTGGGGCACAGGGAAGTCAAGGACCATAGCAAAATAACATTGGAGACGTCCACTCAATCCCTAATTATGAACATCCTTGTAAATTCTAAGGCCCCATCTACATAGCTATATAAAATCCAGATTATCTGCTTTGCACTGGATTATATGGCAGTGTAGACTAATATAATCCAGTTCAAACCATATATCTTGGATTTTATATGGCTATGTAGATGGGGCCTAGGTGTTCATAGTCAAACTCATTTGTGCCACGTTTCTCAGGATGGTATAGCAATTGCTATGCAAGAAGAGCATGTCATTTAGATCAGTGTTTCCCAACCGGTGTGCCATGAGCGATCATCAGGTGAGCCGTGAGAAATTGGAACCTCTTGAGTCTTGAATAAACCACACCCCTTTATTCCCCGCAGGCCAATCCCATCGCGGTGGCCTTGAAATCCCGCCCGGCATCAAGATGGTGGTGGCGGAAACGGCGGGACCGGAAGCACCTTCCCTGAGGGGACACCAGTGGAGCGGAAGTGCCTCATCTGAGGAGATGCGGCAGTGGGTGTGCCTGGCGGTGCCGGGCTTGGCGGTAGGCCTGGTGCTGGTCCGGCCGGCCGGGGCAGTGGAGCTCTTGAGCCTGAACCTGGTCGGCGCTGCCGTCTCCGTCTTCACGGGCTTTCTCACAGGCTTTCTCTCCTACCCGCGGCTCTACTGCCTCTTCGCCCACTGCTGCCACGACGCAGGGAACAACGGGGCCCACCTCCGGACAGATACGCGAGTGGCTCAGAGACTGCAACATGACGTGGAAGGAGCCTCATGGGCTATATTATTATTATTAACTATGTATTAACATATTATTATTTTCCCTTAGTATATGCTATTATATTGTTGTATTATCAGTATTTGTCATAGTCATGGTGTATATCGTTATTGACTATGAGAGTAATGATAACAGTCAGGATAAACTCCTGTGCTTTACTGATAATATATTGTATGTACCTATAATATTTATATTATTATAATGTAATACAAGATAACACTTTTAAAAATAATACAATATTGAAATTATATATTTTATATTACTTGTAATAGTACTAATAATATTACAGTATAATGGTATAGTAGAGTGTCATTTTGGTTGGTGGTGTAAATTTTTTTGTAAATATAAAAAATGTGCTGCGGCTCAAAAAAGGTTGAAAAACACTGATTTTGATAGTATTATGGTTCTCACAAACACAATTCCTACATGTGGTTCATTATTTGCTAGTTGACTTGTCCACTAATTCATAGGTCATGGTGGAAGGAGAGAAAGAGATGTGGCTTATTCTATGGTCCTGACTACAGCTGATTAGCAAGTAGGTCTTCTGCAAGGTCTCAAAAAGCTAAAGGTTTCGCCTTGACGTTAAGTCTTCTCGTGTCTGACTCTGTGGGGTGGTGCTCATCTCCATTTCTAAGCTGAAGAGCCAGTGTTGTCCATAGACGCCTCCAAGTTCATGTGGCCGGAATGACTGCATGGAGTGCCATTACCATCCTGCCATTACCTATTGATCTACTCACATTTGCATGTTTTTGAATTGCTGGGTTGGCAGAAGCTGGAGCTCATCCATCTCTCCAGATTTGAACCGCCAACCTTTCGGTCAGCAAGTTCAGCAGCTTAATGGTTTAACCTGCTCATTAGCAAGGTCTTAGCTAATGAAAAATGTTTTTCCTACCACATTTTTGTTCTGTGTGGTAATATGATTCAATGAATATTCTCTCTGTAATCAAGTTTGACTTCTGTTAGTGTACCAGTCTCTGATCTACAGCACTGACATGCCTTTTGCTGTAGTTTCCTCATTTCACTGTTATGTACTGCTAACATGGATGCTTACTTCAGTTCTCAGCCTGTGGTCCATCAATGGCTAGATCCATTCCTGGTATGTACTGTTGCCCAACAAACATAGTTGCTATATCATGCAATGAGCCAACTTATCAGAGACATGAAATTATTGCAATTTCTTTCTTAGTTAGCCTCAGTCGCCTAGTGAGTTTACACAGCCTCTCTTAGCACATACCTCCATTGAAATAATAAGCATTGGATGCTTACAGTTCTTCCAACTTTTCATGTTGTACATGATACTTTCCCATGAGGAGCAATACACCAATGTAGTTAGATAAGATCAAGAAAATTCCACATTTTGATGTTAATGGTGTTCCTATTGTTCCATTGTGCCCATGTATTAATTTTACATATTATGTGGTAAAAAAACTCTATAAGGAGTAGTTCAACATTTTGTAGTACAGGTTTTTCTAGCACCTGACTCCAGGCCTTGGGCATTTCTCAATGCTGTGTCTGGTTATTTTATGGCGATCTGTCTGAGGATGTTTCTGCCATTGGTGCTTCCTATATTTTTTACACAGAAAATCAAAGGAGTATTCAAAGACGAGTCCCTGTCTCTGCCTGCAAATGCCGATGCCTCCATTTCTGAAGTCTGTCTCATGCTTTGAGAACTCTTAAGACAGTGGAACACCAATAAAAACACGGTTATTAACTACTGCTCTAGCAATGGTTTTTTAAATCTATTTGGTGGCTTGTTTTGTTTAGGGCGATGCTTTTTATGCAAGGTTGTGTTACTGGATTGCTTTGTTGTTATTATTTTTCTCTGTGTGTAACCTCTACCCTCCCTATTAGCAGTGCATCAAACTGTGTGTTGGATTACAGCCAGTGCTAACATTGTCAGTTGAATTTTGGCAGCAGTGGCCAGGCACTTCAGGCCTTGTTTATTGTGTTCCCCACTCTTTCTGGTGTTTGGGAAGTTTTCAAGATCTTCTAATCTGTCCAAACGGACACACTATTGCAGGGGTCGGGAACCTTTTTGACTCAGAGAGCCATGAAAGCAAAATATTTGGAAATTTCAGTGAGAGCCATAGATAGATAGATAGATAGATAGATAGATAGATAGATAGATAGAGACTGAATTTATGAGAAAAGGATTCCCCCCGCAGAATGACGGGACACTTCAGACCTGGCTCTGCAAAAGGCATGCTCAGGACTCTGGGAAGAAAGAGAAGATGGAAGGAAGGGGGAAAGAAAGACAGAGGAAATAAAGTAGGGAGGGGGAGAGGAAGAAAGAAAAGAATGAACTATGGAAAAGGAAGAAAAGAAAAGCAGGAGACAAGGAGGGGAAAAGAAAGAAGGAAATGGGAAGGGAGGAAAGGAAAGGGTGGGGAAAAGAAAGGAAAGGGAGTGAGGAAAAAGTAAAATAATGAAGGGAAAAGAAGAAAAGAAAGAAGGGGAGAGAGAGGGAAATGAAAAGGAAGGGAGGAGAAGGAAAGGAAGACTTGGGGAAAAATAGAAGAGGAAGGAAGAAAGAGGGAGGGAGACTGGAGGAAAGAAGGAAGGGGGAGAGGGAGGGAAAAGGAAGGAGAGAAGGAAATGGTGAAGGGGGAGAAAGGAAGGAAGAAGAAGGAAGGAAGAGGGAGAATGGAGGAAAGAAGGAAGGAGAGAAGGAAAGGGCGAAGGGGAGAAAGAAAGGAAGGAAGGGGGAGGAGGGCGTGGGTCCAAGGTAGACCTTGGTGTTGATGTCGGCGAGGCAGTCCCTCCGGAAGGCTTCGAAGAGGCAGCAGGAGGTGAGCTGCCCGACAATGAGGGCAATGAACTGGGCATCCCCTGGGGTCAGCGAGGCCGGGTCCATGGCGCCAGGGCCAGGCCCGCCTCTGCCGCCTCCCCCGAGGCCTGTGGCGAAAAGAAAGACGAGGACGAGGCGCCACCGCCGGGCTCCGCCATCCCCAGCAAAGAAGATGCAGGGCCCAGAGAGCAGCGAGGGATGAGGAAGAGGTGGCGATGGCAGCGCGGAAGCGGCAGTTGTGGCGCATTTGCATCACTCCTCTCCACTGAATGCTGGGAAACTGAGGCCCGTGCTGCTCTGGAGAGCCAGATGCAATCATGAAAAGAGCCACATCTGGCTCACGAGCCATAGGTTCCCTACCCTTGCACTATTGGCTTTGGTTCTGAGCTCTCTGGATAGAGATTTGAGCTCAGCAATTAACTGGAGAAAATGGGGAAATGTATGTGTGGGATGTATAAAGTTCATGTTTCTTATCTCCATGTCTTGCTTGTAAAAGAAAATTAAAACAGCTGCTTACTTCTCAGAACTCTCACAAGAAAGATAAACATATGGATCAATGGGTACTAAACACCAACGTAATTGCATTCTATATGGGTGTTATCTTATCAAGATATGGTCTCATGGAAGCAGCATGAAAGGCATTACCTGCTGCTTGGCACCAAAGCCTTGACAATTTTGTTTTGGACTATCAAAATGTTGTAGCTACCTGCCTAAGGGCTGAGGATACTGATAGTATCCTCAGAGGTAAATTTTACGAGCTTTGAGTGGTACACATCAAAGCCCCCAGAGATATTCTGAATTTTCCATGAGATACAGAAGAAAAGAGATTAACATGCAAATTCTTCCCCACTCATTTTCACTAGTTAACAGACTCATCTGCAATGGTCTTATAATAACCTTGTGATTTGAAAGGTTGGGGTTTCTAAAGCACGCGGTGAGTAAAACAGAGGTTTCCGCACTGCACATGGTGACAGTCCAGGTCATTGAAATTAGGTTGTGTGGGCGATGCAAGTCAAAGATTTGCTTAAGAAAGACAAAATTAAAGGCTTTGAGGCTAAGGAGGAATTCTGGGAAAAATTAATGGAAAAAAAGAACAAGGTTATCACTAAGCTATATAAAAAACTGATAGAATGGGAGACGGAAACAGAAACGGTCAAAAGCTGCATGGTGAATTGGGCAAGAAATATTGGACATCAGATAAAATTGCAAGAATGGCAGCAAATTTGGAATAAAAAAATGAAGTATACCTATGCATCCAGTCTCAGAGAAAATTGGCTTAAGATAGTGCATCGGTGGTATTTGACCCCTAAAAAGCTTAGTATTATGTACAAAAACAATTCAAATATTTGTTGGAAATGCAAGTCCCATGAGGGCAGTTTTTACCACCTATGGTGGACATGTGAAAAAGTAACGAAATTTTGGAAAGATATTCAAGCCGCAACTCAGAAAATAATAAAAAAAGAGATTCCATTAAAACCAGAATTCTTCCTTCTCGGCCTAACGGATAAGTACATTCAATTAGATGCAAATGAGGACAGGTTATTTACATATGCAATTACGGCGGCTCGAATCGCCTATGCAACAACCTGGAAGCAGGAGAAAATGCCGACGCTGGATACATGGTTGGACAAACTTTGGGAAATAAGGGACATGGACAAGCTAACCTACTTCCTAAAACAAAGCAAGGGGAACCCAATAAAGAGGACTGACTGGTCTCCATTAGAGGAATATTTAAAGGAAGACTGAAATCTAAGGAGACGTAGGAGACCCCAACGTCAGAGCTACGAGAGAAAAAACAGATAGGCAAAAGTATCAACTATAGCAGTTAGAGAATGAAATGTTATAAGAGAATAAGCATAGAGTTAAAAGCGTATGATAGCAAATGATATGTACCTATAAGTAACATATAAGAGTTCTTGACAGTTTATGTAATTGTTGGAAGTTCAATTATGTTTTTAAAGGTTACCTCTCTCTACTTGCCTAGAGAGATTCTGTATTGTTGAGTTCTGTACCATACAGGACTCTTGGTGGTTTTGGGGGATTTCTTTCTCTTTTTTTTTTTCCACTTCTTTTGGGCTATCCGGCTTCTTTGTTTGTTTCTGTTTCTTTTACTATGGTGTGTTTCTTCTGTTGTATCACTGCATAAAGCGAAAAATCTCACAATAAAAACTATTATAAAAAAAAAAAAGAAATTAGGTTGTGTGGGCGCGTGTTTCTTTGCTCTTCCACATTGTCTGATTCAAATGCCTGAATAAGAGTTTTTGTGCACAGTACCAGTGATGCAATTGGTGATGTCTTGCTGTTTCCAGAAATTCCTATTGTGACAGGATATGACTCACATCATCTTCATTAGCACAATATATCAAAGATTGATGAGACTTCAGAAAGGTGCATCAGCCCACATGCAGTCCAAGTGGAATCAGTTTCCTATGAAGCCAGAATTGCAAGATTGAAGACCAAATACAGTAGATCCTCCTTTAACTGGCACCCATGGAGATTGGTAGATGTCGGATAAACGTAGTTTCTGATTGCTTGAGCGTTACTATTAAGATAGGCCTAATACTATATTCAATACTATAAAAGGTAAAAGTTTCCTCTTGACATTAAGTCTAGTTGTGTCCGACTCTGGGGGATGGTACTTATCTCCTCTGCTAAGCCGAAGAGTTGGCGTTGTTCGTAGATGACTCCAAGGTCATGTGGCCGGCATGACTGCATGAAGCACCATTACCTTCCCACTGGAGCAGTGTGTGCATGTGTACACGCTTTTATATGTAGACAATATTCTTATTTCATTGATGGTGAAAGAGGCAGAGTTTGACATGTGGAGCCTTTGTACAATGAAATTCCAAGACTAGTGTGCAAATGAATGTTATGCTACTGCTGTGCATCATCCTGTGCATTTCACATGGTAAAACATGATAGACAGCCACGTGCATTGTATTACAATGAACACAGATTGTGTTCCATTGCTATCCAGTGTGTGTGAAGGTGGATGTATAACGGGAGTGGAATGTAATCTCCCTGGCACTTATTTATACTATAATTCAGTGTTTCCCGACCTTTTTTGAGCCGAGGCACATTTTTTACATTTACAAAATCCTGGGGCACACCACCAACCAAAACGACACAAAATGTTTTATGGCGTTTCGGCACCTCTTTTTCACAACAGGCTGCATATGCAGGGGACAAAGAGTAGGCAAAATAATAATAATATAGTGAAACTAGCAATATGCACAATTACAAAAGTTTTATAAAGTTAATGTATCAATATAGTGAATTTGAAAAATGGAGTACAGTTTGGCACCCACATGATGTTGGCACCTCCATGGGAGAAAAAGGAAAAATCTTCCCTTACTGCGTTGGATTAGGCTCTGTACTGGATAAATCTGCAATATATAGAAGTTCAATATATAAGAGTTATCCACAAACAGAGGGCAGCATGCGAAGGAGGAGAGGAGCGCAAGTGGGCGGTTCCAAAAGTTATCCACAACAAGTGGGCGGCTCCAAAATGACACGGCATCATTTTGGAGCCGCCCATTGGGCTCCTCTGCTCCTTTGCATGCTGCCATGTTCGGGAAGAGGAGCCCAGTGGGTAGTTCCAAAATGACGCGGCGTCATTTTGGAGCCGCCCAGTGGGCTCCTCTGCTCCTTTGCATGCTGCGTAACGCTTTTCCCTCGCAGCAGGGGGCGTCTGCAGACAGAGCCTAATACCAACGTGGTAAGGGAAGATTTTTTTCTCCCATGGAGGAGGACAAAATAATAGCGGCGGCAAAAGGAGGGGGGAAGGAAGGGGGCAAAAAGTATTTCTGGAGGCACAGCTGGAGCTCTGCAAAGGCACAGGAGTGTGCCTAGGCACACTGGTTGAAAAAGACTGCTATAACTCACCAATATAGCATGGGCTGTGTGTTTTATCAATACGTGATGTTCAATCTTTTTTCCCAGGTTACATATGATATTTTAGCACTGATCAATGAATAACTAAGATGATGTTCCTTGTAATTAAACCTCCTTCTTTAAGTAGAAGATGGGGGTTTAATTTGGAAGATCTTACAAACCAAGGATCATGAGTAGTCTACAAATCAATTCATCTGCTTCCCCCTTTTTATTCTTTACCATCTTTTTTTCTGGGTCCAACTACCGGTATAACATTTTATGGTCCTCAAATAATGCTTTGTACCAACCTCCAAATCATAGTCCGAACCCACATTGTGCCAGTGGTTTGCAAATTACAGGTATGCTATAAGTGCTAGCTATGCTTTATTCAGTTTTGGACATCATGGTAAACTGGAGCCCCCGGTGGTTAAACCCTTGTTCTGGCAGGACTGAATTTGACAGGTCAAAGGTTCGAATTTGAGGAGAGCACGGATGAGCTCCCTCTGTCAGCTCCAGCTCTCCATGTGGGGACATGAGAGAAGCCTCCCACAAGGATGGCAAAACATCAAAAACATCCGGGCATCCCCTGGGCAACGTCCTTGCAGATGGCCAATTCTCTCACACCAGAAGTGACTTGCAGTCACTCCTGACACGAAAAAAGTCATGGCAAACTATGCTCAAGCAACCCAGAAAGTAAGATAAGCATTGTCATGGGAGAAGGTGCGCCCCTAGGCTACAACTTTCTGATATGCTGGTCTTCTACACATGATTAATGTATGTGTTTAGAAGACCAGTCAGTAATGTAAGATAGTTCCCCTGCCCCAGTGTGAAATGATACATTATCAATGCAGATTTCTTACTTCAATGAAGAGTAAATAGGAACTTGAATAATTTAACTGTAGATGAACTGTAGATTTAACAGATGAACTGAAGTCACATTTGGTGATTTGGGATTTTCTTTGGATCTGAGTTTTGATGACTACATATAACTAGTGACATAATTTTACATGTAACTTGTGCAGTTCTTTTTATTTTATTTAATCAAAGACGATATATACTTATAGATTCAATTTCAAGCAGATATGGTGCACTATGGTGAACGATCCAACAGGTTTTCCAGAACAACTGACCAGTCAGGGGTTGCTGCTGCTTTGCCAAGCAAAACTGTTCCTTTGCCTCTTTCACTGGACCTGCCAGGCTGTGTATATGCTTTTCGAATTCAGGACTTTATCCCATGGGCAGGAGGAAAGTGTCCATAAGAATGGGGTCCCGACCCACCCCGGCAAGATCCGTCTTCGGGGATGGCCAGCATCCCACAACGTTTCCCGGTCTTCTTCCAGCTGTCTCCTTTGTTTCTCGCCACTTTTTTCAATCAGGGGAATACCCGACTCCTGAAAATGGAGTCCTCTCTCTGTCTTCACATGCTGGCCAAACAGATTTCCATGGGCAGCCGCCAGAATTAACTGTGCATCACGGGATGACCTCCGTGGGACTCTGCTTTGCCAGCGTACAAAGATGGTAAGAAAATGGGGTAAATTAGGGTAGGATAAAGTCCTCAGTAAACACTTGTCCTTTTGACCACCTGGGTTGTTATGGAACGTTTCATAATCCAGCCAACGAAAGACAGTTTAAGAACACAATCACAGGAAATAATACTACACTTTCTATATACTTTCCAAATATATCCTGGGCTAACTTCATTGCAATCTGAATTTACACCCCTTTCCAGGTGGCTTCAGATTTCCTATTGCATTGTTTTAATAATTTTATACGGTATGTTTTTTTCTACAGTTTATACTGGATGTATCATATATTTTGACAGCATTTACACAGAGCACAGGGAAATCAGCTTTAGCTTCAAAGATATACTAGCTTAGTTACATCACATTCTATTTTTAAAACAGATAAAGCAACTGTGATTCAGAGACAAAAACCAGTCACCGACGCAGGATACATGTCCATATCATCTGAAATGCATGTGCATTTAGAATTGCTCTTTATGGCTCACACAGATTATACACCAAAATGAGTGATGGTAAATACATTGCCAGGACTCCAAGTTTAATTTAACTTATTGATGATAGGCTTGCACAGTTTATACTCATTTGAATGGATGACAAGTCCTGGATTGTGCCTGAAATTATTGTCTGATCATCTAGTAATATTCCCAGTCCACCTATCTGGTCAAGAGTTAAGTAAGCACTTCAAAGAAGTGCGTCAACGAATTAATGACATTGCGGCCCAAACCGATATAGACTCTTTGGGTTCTACTGTTTCCCTGAGATGGTTGAGTGGTTTTAAGAAATCCTTCCAACTAACCACTTACTTACAGCAAGGAAGGTTACACCACCTAAGGAAAATTTTCACTAGAGCCAGGTTTGAGCAATTAGATTCAATGGTGAGATATGGGAGGTTCAAGAAAATTCCCTATGAAGAGCGTATCTGTATTTGTGGTGCCCCTGAGATCGAAGATCTAACTCATCTTCTGCTCTATTGCAAAATCTATCAAATAGAGAGAAAACAACTGCTAGAGATATTTCTTGTGGGAAAAAATCATTGGGACCCTCTAGCAAAGGTCTCACTTCTGCTGGCCGGCTCCAACAAGCTGATAACAGACGCTACTGCTCGTTTTCTCTGTAAAGCCATGAAACTAAGATCTGATTACATAGATTCAATTGGAATAAATTGTGTTGGAGATGAGGACCTGTGAATTGTTACCACTTCCCTTAGAATCCCTCCTGCTGGGCAAAACAGGGGTTTAATTGATGTAATGGTCTAGAATTCTCCTCAGATTGTTTTTAGAATCATTGCAATGTGTCTGTGTTCTGTGTGTATTTGATATGGCTTCTGGCTAATCAATAAAATTGTTGTTGTTGTTGTTGTTGTTGTTGATCATCTAGTGGGGATTACTGTTAAAATCAGTAGGTTTGAAGGGGAATGTTCCCTGATTTTTAAGCCCATTTTCACCTTTTTGAGTTCCTTTAAATAAGAAATATAAAAAACCTATTACAATTACTAGTAACTTTTAAAAACTGTATTCATAAAGTGCCTATATAAAAGTGTATAAAAATTAAGTCTAGTTGTGTCTGACTCTGCGGAGTCGTGCTCACCTCGATTTCTAAGCCGATGAGCCAGTGTTGTCTGTAGACACTTCCAAAGTCATGTGACTGGCATGACTACATGGAGCGGCATTACCTATTGATCTACTCACACTTGCATGTTTTCAAACTGCCAGATTGGCAGAAGCTGGGGCTAACAGCAGGAGCTCACCCCGCTCCCCGAATTCAAACCGCCAACCTTTCAGTCAGCAAGTTCAGCAGCTTAGCGGTTTAACTCATTGCACCACCAAAGGCTCCAGTACAAAAAAGTACATAGTTGATTTAATATGGTAAACCATTGAAACAATCCGAATATACTTATTGCAATGTTGGTTCTTATTGACTCATTTAAATTGTTCAATGTATTTTATATGTGTTCATATTCCACATTATTAATTTTCGAAATACACTAATACTGAAATGTGTTATAGAAAGATACTAGTGTACAAAGGCTATTAAAACTAAACAAAGATGAAATGTTAAACTTTTGCAAGCAATTTTTTTAAAAAGTCTTAGTCAAAGCTACCCACGGAAATGCAAAAAAAAAAAATACTGTAGAGAAATTGAAAATTAAAAGAGAAGCAATCAAAGGAGTCCTGCAACAGCACTAATGAAACTGTAACTCCGCCCTTGGAGTATTGGAATGCCCCAGGTGATGCTAAACGTTTGATGCAATGCACCTCCTAGGTATTTAGCCACAAATGCAAGTAAGTCTGGAGAGACACTGAAGATTGTAAAATGAAGAGTGAAGGCTAAATCTGTCCAGATTAGGCATACAATCATGAGATAAAACAGCAGAGTTAGCATTATAACGTCAAGGACAATCCCAGTGCAGCACTGAATGAACGTCTGCAGCATTTTAATTTCAATGTGAAAAATTGCCATTTGGGGAAGGAAAACAGGAAGGATGATTTTTAAAAACCCTGAACTTCTGCCCATTCACCTATATACACCCTGTCAATAGCCACCATGTTCAGGATTTGCTATTTGTGCATAATTTATTTAAGAATATTTGAAGTTGCTCCTTCACTATGTGGTCCAAGATAAAGTAGCAAGCACTGAACTTGATCACTGGCACCAAGTATCTACTCAGATCTCAATATATGAATTGGCAATAGACAATTGCATCTAAGTACAGGATGACATCACTGTGGGTGATCCCAGGCAGCGCCAAAATCCGCGCTAGAGTGGGTTTTAAAAATCTGCTTTGGTGCAGATTCCCACCCCGAAAACGGGCTTTTCCAAGTGAGGAAGACTACATGCCATCCCAATTAAAATCCATATGGCATGCAGTCATCCCGAAGCTCCCCAATTTACCCCTAAAACTAAGGTAAAACTTACCTGGGCTCCATATATTTCTTCCTCGTGCCCCCCTGGTGCAAGAAAATGACGTGTCACGAGGGGAGGGGCGAGGAGGAAAATCCGTCCTTGGCCCCCTCCCCATATCTCCTAGTGCATCAGGAAGTTATGGAGCTAGGTAAGTTTAACTTTACTTTTAGTAGTAACTAGCTGATCCCGGCACGCGTTGCTGTGCCCTATGTAGATGTGGGAAAGTCTTAGGATGTAAGGGTTGGAAAATGATGTGAGTATGTGTTTTATGTGTGTATATATGTGTATGCATGTGTGTGTGTGTTTCTATTTGTGTGTGTGTATGTATATGTGTGTTTATGTTTGGGAGTATGTGCGTGTCTGTGATTGTGTTTGTATGTGTATGTGTATATATGTGTGTGTATATGTGTGTATTGATGTGAGTATGTGTTTTGTGTGTGTATATATGTGTATGTATGTGTGTGTATGTATGTTCCTATTTGTGTGTGTGTGTATGTATATGTGTGTTTATCTTTCCTTCCCTGAAGCCCCGGCTTTTCCTAAGAGGAGGCCCTCCTCTTAGGAAAAGCCGGGCTTCGGGAAGGAGCAAGGCCGCGGGTTGAAGAGGCGCCCTGGGTAAGAGGAAGGCGGCCGCGCCGCCTCTTCCGTCGGGCGGCGACCAGGGAGGAGGCGGTGCGGCCGCCTTCCTCTCACCCAGGGCGCCTCTTCAACCCGCGCGCCTTGCTCCTTGCCCGAAGCCCCGGCCTTTCCTAAGAGGAGGCCCTCGTCCTAGGAAAGGCCGGGGCTTCGGGAAGGAGCAAGGCCGCGGGTTTAAGAGGCGCCCTGGGTAAGAGGAAGGCGGCCGCGCCGCCTCTTCCGTCGGGCGGCGACCAGGGAGGAGGCGGTGCGGCCGCCTTCCTCCCAGGGCGCCTCTTCAACCCGCGGCCTTGCTCCTTGCCCGACGCCCCGCCCTTTCCTATGATGAGGCCCTCATCCTAGGAACGGCGGGGGCTTCGGGGAAGGAGCAAGGCCGCGGGATTAAGAGGCGCCCTGGGTAAGAGGAAGGCGGCCGCGCCGCCTCGTGCGTCGGCGGCGACCAGGGAGGGGAGGCGGTGCGGCCGCCTTCCTCTCACCCAGGGCGCTCTTCAACCCGCGGCCTTGCTCCTTGCCCGAAGGCCCGGCCTTTACTAAGAGGAGGCCCTCGTCCAGGAAAGGCCGGGCTTTGGGGAAGGAGCAAGGCCGCGGGTTTAAGAGGCGCCCTGGGTAAGAGGAAGGCGGCCGCGCCGCCTCTTCCGTCGGGCGGCGACCAGGAGGAGGAGGTGCGGATGGCTTCCTCTCACCCAGGGCGCCTCTTCAACCCGCCTTGCTCCTTGCCCGAAGCCCCGGCCTTTCCTAAGAGGAGGCCCTCGTCCTAGGAAAGGCCGGGGCTTCGGGAAGGAGCAAGGCCGCGGGTTTAAGAGGCGCCCTGGGTAAGAGGGAGGCGGCCGCGCCGCCTCTTCCGTCGGGCGGCGACCAGGAGGAGGCGGTGCGGCCGCCTTCCTCTCACCCAGGGCGCTCTTCAACCCGCGGCCTTGCTCCTTGCCCGAAGCCCCGGCCTTTCCTAAGAGGAGGCCTCGTCCTAGGAAAGGCCGGGGCTTCGGGAAGGAGCAAGGCCGCGGGTTTAAGAGGCGCCCTGGGTAAGAGGAAGGCGGCCGCGCCGCCTCGTCCGTCGGCGGCGACCAGGGAGGAGGCGGGGCGGCCGCCTTCCTCTCTTACCCAGGCGCCTCTTCAACCCGCGGCCTTGCTCCTTGCCCGAAGCCCCGGCTTTTCCTAAGAGGAGGCCCTCGTCCTAGGAAAGGCCGGGGCTTCGGGGAAGGAGCAAGGCCGCGGGTTTAAGAGGCGCCTGGGTAAGAGGAAGGCGGCCGCGCCGCCTCTTCCGTCGGCGGCGACCAGGGAGGAGGCGGTGCGGCCGCCTTCCTCTCACCCAGGGCGCCTCTTCAACCCGCGGCCTTGCTCCTTGCCCGAAGGCCCGGCCTTTACTAAGAGGAGGCCCGCGTCCTAGGAAAGGCCGGGGCTTCGGGAAGGAGCAAGGCCGCGGGTTTAAGAGGCGCCTGGGTGAGAGGAAGGCGGCGCGCGCCACCCTCTCCTGGTCGGCGGCGACCAGGGAGGAGGCGGTGCGGCCGCCTTCCTCTACCCAGGGCGCCTCTTCAACCCGCGGCCTTGCTCCTTGCCGAAAGCCCCGGCCTTTCCTAAGAGGAGGCCCTCGCCCTAGGAAAGGCCGGGGCTTCGGGAAGGAGCAAGGCCGCGGGTTGAAGAGGCGCCCTGGGTGAGAGGAAGGCGCGCCGCCTCTTCCGTCGGCGGCGACCAGGGAGGGCGGTGGCGGCCGCCTTCCTCTCTCACCCAGGGCGCCTCTTCAACCCGCGGCCTTGCTCCTTGGCCGAAGGCCCGGCCTTTCCTAAGAGGAGGCCCTCGCCCTAGGTAAGGCTGTGGCTTCGGGAAGGAGCAAGGCCGGGGGTTGAAGAGGCGTCCTGGGTGAGAGGAAGGCGGGCCGGGCCACGCCATGCGGCTCTTGGAGGCCCCCTGCGACCTCCTCAGACCCCGACGGGGGCCTGCTCCACATGGCCTGTGTGGAGCTGTTTTCGCTGTTTCGGGAGGGAGGGGCCAGGAGCGAGCTCAGGCTGCCATGTGCGAACGTTCTAAACGTTCGCGCTGGCAGCGGAGAGGCTGGGGTGGGAGTTCAGGTGGCAATTTTTTGGGGATCGTTTTTTGGGGTGCTGGGAGGATGTAGGTCCGTTTTTTTGGCTGTTGTCTGTAGCGAGTGTAATGGTCCAGTAGGCTGCCAAGTTTGGTGCCTCTGCGAGCCATAGTTTCTTTGTCTATATACGACATCCCACGACCACTCGGATTATATATATATAGATTTGGGGGCTTGGGGGTGGGGGTGGGCACCATCCCATACCTTTGGGCCCTAGGAGACCAAAAGGTATGAGATGGCAATGGGGACTCACCCCTGGCTGAGTCCCCACAGGCCCTGTGAACAAAATGCTTCCATTATGTTCATCTGAATGGTATAAGATGTATCTTTCTTGACAAACATCTAGGTCTGCAGCTCTGGTTTTCTTACTGCATGCTAGTAGTTCTGTTATCCACCAGCATAGTGTGGGAAGATTTTAACTCTAGTTTCATATACTGACACAAACTTAGCTGAACTTACTGTATATTATTGAGTATATGCCTCGTTTTTAAGCCCTTCTTTAGGCTGAAAAAGCCCCTCTCGGCTTATATTCGAGTGAGGGTCCTGGTGGGAAGGCATGGGGCTGCCTTCCTGCCAGGACCCTCACCTCTCCATACAGCAACCTAGCTCTCCTTCCTCTCTCGCGCAACACGCACCTTCCTCTCCTCCCCTCTCGGTGCAGCATGCACCTTCTGCACCGCTTTTCCTTATTCATTTACACACAGCATTTTCCTCAAAATATATAGTCAAAATAAACTATGGTGATTATTGGAAGGATACGTAAGCATATTTACATTGAAGAATGTTAGAATAATGATTTAATCAGAGTTGGACAGTCTTATCTTAAATTACAATTTTACGTAAATATTCAAAAACATTTAACGTACTGATGCCTCAATTAATGTGATTTTATTGGTATCGGCTTATACTCGAGTCAATACATCTTCCCAGTTTTTTTGAGGTAAAATTAGGTGCCTCGGCTTATATTCAGGTCGGCCTATACTCAAGTATATGCAGACAATTGGATATTATTGTAATGAAAAAGCATTCATCTGGTTCTCTATATGATATGTTCCTCCTTCTTATTGTATACCAACATGTGCTCTACTGTGATCTCTTTTTATACCTATACTTGGGGCAAGATCTTTCAGAAGAATATGTGTATTTTGGAGAAGATTAATTATTCACATACACTCCTCTCTATTTTGGCTCAGCACTGCTGCTAGTCAATACATACTTATTTCCAAATATTTATAAACCATAATCTCAAGGCCGTGTACAACAATAAAGCATATATGCATTACACCCGAAATTAAAATACAGTGTTTATTGTTGTTTGTGACAATGGTGGTACGTTGGATGGCATAGGGAAAGTTAACCAAAAGAGGCCAAGTTTCTACATTTATCTAAAAACTAGCTGAGGACCCGGCGGTGCCCGGGTTATTTGAGGAAGGCATTGTGTGCCAAGGTTGGTTCCTATTAGATGTTTATGTGGCTTGCAGTGGTCTCAAGAACTTAGTGAAAGTACTGCGAGTCCGGGGGGGAAGCCTAACAATATCCCATAGTCAGGAAAATCAAGTTAAGGAAGCCTTTCTGTCAATTTTGGGGCTGGTTTGTGTTTTATAGGGGCTTTAGTGTTGTTTGGGAAGTGAATGACGTGAAGGTACTGCAAATCCCATCATTCATGGCCCCTCCTGCCCTAAACCACACCAGGTAGTGAAGTGGGCCATTGGTCGCCTATTTGCCAAGTTTGGTCCTGATCTGTCAGTGCTGTGGGCCGCAGTTGCTGACTGCCTGAGGCATTTCCTTTTCCCTCTGAGCCCCTCTGTCTGGGGCTGTAGAATGTTGGAGTTCTGAGGCTGGCCAGTTAGAGACCGTTATGCAAATAATCCCACAATGGCAGCCAATCGAAACGCTGGCACATATTCACTCGGCCACACCACCACAAACACTGACTTTTATTATATGTAATAGATAGATAGATAAATTGTTGGAACATCTTGAACTTCAGAGGGAACATACTATACACAGTGGCTGCCAAAATGTGAAATGTCTAGTGTGTATGATGGCAGAGCAAAAATCAAGAGTATGTGGCTCCATTGGGAGAGCTTTTCCATATGATCAGAAGGACCAGAACAAGTCTATAACAGATCCAGGTTATTTAGGGATCATGTTCTAGTAATAGTAGGGTGCTTCTATACAGCACACAATGCAGAATGAACTGGCAGGTCACTAGCCATATTGGCCAGCCATGCTGACACTGGTCTCTGGCAGGGCTGGGCATGGCCAGTGCTCCCTTACCCTCTACAAAGGTCTTTCCTGATTTACAGGAAGTATTTTATCATTTACTTAAATATGCCATAAAGTAAATCTTAAGTTTAGAGTACCATTAAATTGGCATACCCTAAAACTGATACTAAAATGACACCCAGCTCGTTCTGAGGATGGACCCTGGGGCGGAATCTGTACCCGATAATTTCCAACTCTGCCTAGAAGCCGTAACTGGATGGCTGTGAGCCAGTAAGTTGAAGGTGAACCCGGCGAAGACGGAGATCTTGTGGCTAGGCCGTCCGGGGGGAAGGGGGGATCCAGCTGCCGAAGTTTGACAGTGTGGCACTATGCCTGCAGTCCTCAGTAAAGAGCTTGGGGGTCCGGCTGGACCCGCAGCTGTCTATGGAGGCACAGATTGCCTGTGCCTGCAAGACAGCCTTTTACCATCTGCGGCAAGCGAAACGTCTGGCTCCCTATCTCTCCCGTCGCGACCTGGCCACAGTGATCCAAGCCATGGTCATCTCGAGGCTCGATTACTGTAACGCGCTGTACATTGGCCTACCTTTGTCGGCGATCCGGAAACTTACATTGGTGCAGAACGCCAATGTAGGAGCCCCAAGAACGGCACATATAACGCCACTCCTGCGCGAAGTGCACTGGTTGCTCATTGAATTCCGGGTCTCCTTCAAGGTGTTAGTTTTGACTTTTAAGGCCTTATATGGTTTGGGGCCAGTGTACCTGAAGGAGCGGCTTACCCCATATGCGCCCAGAAGATCACTGCGCTCAGAGGGGCTTAACTTACTTGAAGTCCCGGGTATGAAGTTCTGCAGGCTCTCTACCACGAGGCAGAGAGCGTTTTCAGTGGCGGCGCCGGTTTTATGGAACTCGCTGCCGCCGGAGACATGAGCCTTGCAGGACCTGATGGCGTTCCGCAGGTCCTACAAGACCTGGCTTTTTAGACAGGCGTTCAATGTCTGACAGCGCCTAATTAATGCTTGTCGTCCTGCCATACCACTACCATTCTCCATGTACCAGCTATGTCTGGCTATGATTTTATGTGACTGTTTTAAGATGTCATTTTATGTGTTTTTAATCGTGTGTTTTATATGCTGTTTTTATATGTTGTAAACCACCCTGAGCCTCAAATCGAAATAAATAATAATAATAAATAATAATAAAATCAAATGAGTAATAATAAATTTCCATATGCATATAGATCTGAATGGAGGAAAGAAGACTAGAATTTTGTAGAACTTTATACAGTACACATACATGTAAACAAAAGCATTATTTTAGAAGCAGTATTAAATCTTCTGTGTGAGAAAAAATAGGAGGAAGCTTCTGAGACTAAAGCTACCATCAGCAGTTTTAAATACCTGTCGTAAAAATAAATAAAGATCTACTGCCAAATTAATCAGGACACATTGTTAATCAATCAAACTTGTTTTATGCAATTAATCTAATTAATGAATTGTTTAAACACTGGAGCACAGCCATTAATGAGGATGGGACAAGTTGCTCTAAAGCAATTTCATTAGCATAGCTCCAAAATAAATCAATGAAACTAGACTTGCTGGCACCACTTAAGAAGAGTCTGGTCCATGCTGTGAGATTCAACCACCACTAACTGAAATAAACATAGCCATGAAAGGAATAAGTAGGGAAGAGAACAAGAGAGATCTGGGGCTGTCAAGGAAGACAAAAATAAACAGACCACCACAGCTTTGAGTTATTCAGCGTGTCTATGTGCAGAGTATCTTCTTGAGCTTGGCCTCAAAATGTAAACCATTTTCTAGAGACCTGGTGGCCATGTTTCATGAGCCACTTGTTGCTGCACTGCACACATTTTGCCACAGCTGCTCTGTGTTGCATATCTTACAGGCATGCTGAGCAAGGAAAAATACTTTCTTCTCAGATTTAAGCACAACACATCCAATGAAAAGGGTGTTGTCAGTAAGAAATCCACTTGGCAGCACTTAAGAAGAAGAGCTGGATTTGAAATTTCATGGAGATTTTGTTCTAGTTTCCATCACGGCATGGCTATCTATAAAATGCCAGGCTTTCCAGGGTTTTAAGGTTTGGAAAGGTCTTAAGAGCCAAGGGTCAGCCATGGGTTATGCAGAGAGTACTCCTCCTCTGTGCTTGTTTCCCCTTGCGTTAGGCAAGTTGAAGACACAGTACCAAATTTAACCTTTTAGAAACAAAGCACTAGTTATTGGCAAGCTCCGGGAAAACAAATTATTACAAGTTATTGCAAACTATTATTCCGCAAACACTGAAAGAAAGGGGGAAAACAATTTCTGAATTATTAGGCATTTGTAAATTTATTTACTTACTTACTGTATTTATATCCTGCCTTTCTCAAGGCGGCTTACAACATACACCCAATATATAATTAAATAAATTTATGTCTTTATTTATTTACAGTATTTATATTCTGCCCTTCTCACCCCGCAGGATTACAATGTACACATACATGGCAAACATTCAATGCCATAGACACACAACATGTATAGGCAGTCAGTCAGAGGCTATTTAACTTTTTTCTGGCCACCAGGGGAGCTGTCGCTTCACCGTCCATCTGCGACACTGATGAAGTACTTTTCCGCATTCCCCGAATGCTTTTGCTGGAGATTTTTTATGGCCTCGTAAATTAGTTAAAGTAGCCTCCCCATACATAGGTGGTACCTCAATTTCCTACTTGACAGATGCAACTGTCTTTCAGGTTGTAAAGGTCGACAACAAGCTACACAATTGGCCAGAAGCTCATTCCGACCCAGGCTGGCTTTGAACTCATGACCTTTCGGTCAGTAGTGATCTTTAATGCAGCTGACACCCAGCCTCCTGTGCCACAGTCCTGGTGCATTTCAATTAAAACATTTAACATTTCAATTAAAAAATTTAAAAAACAAAATTAGAAAACATTAAAACATTACAATTACTACTATAAACAACACTATCCACAAACAAAGTCCAGGCCATTCCCGAAGTCATTGCACATTATTACAAATTCATCTATTGCACTGTATTATTCACCAAAGCCACATTTTAACTCGCTTTCTGAAGGTCAAGAAGGAAGGGGCTCATCTAATATCACTGGACAGGGAGTTCTGCTGCTGAGGGGCCACCACTGAGAAGGCCCTGTCTCTCGTTCCCACCAATCATGCCTGCGAAGGAGGTGGGACCAAGAGCAGGGCCTCAACAGATGATCTTAATCTACAAGATGGTTCATACATTCAGACAGGTAACCTGGGCTGGAACCGTTTCCACCCCTTTCCCAGAAGATCAAATTCTTTCAATAAGTTTTATGTCACCTTCAGAGAAATCGAGTGAAATCAGTCTTCACTTCAGTGGCAGATAAAGTAACATGCTTCCTGAAAGATACCTTTCAATATAAAGGATCCACTGGTCCTTTCCAAAATGTGCATGAAATGTGCATGTCATGTTTTCAAAGACAAATCTGCCTCAGATAATCTGTTATGAATTGGCCATCAATGAGATAAAATGTACATTGTAGACTGCAATTTGTCCCCAATAGCATTGATCCAAGAAGCAAAAATATAGGAACTCGAGTCATGTTATGTTCTGCAGATATACTTGCACTGCTGAGTATTCCTGTAGGACCTGCCTGCCAAGAATTCTTAATGTTCACAAATTGTAGGTGATTATGGCAAACACATAAGAGAGCAAATGCTACTGGTCTTCATCGGTTATGTTTGAATATCTCAGGAGTTACTTTTTCCCAAAAGAGAAAAAGCCACAAGCAGAAATGAGGAAGGAAACCAAAAAAGAGACCAGTAGCTTCTGTTTCCATGTGTCTTTGCCTACCTTATTGTATTCAGACTGGGAGGATTATCTATACACTATGTCATTAAACGCAGTTCACCTTTCACTTTTTTCACTTTCATGTTCATCCCTAGGCTTAAATGAAAAGAGCCCCTGTGTAGATTTGCGTCACGAGTCCCGCTGAAGGACTTTATATAATCCCCTTTGATAAACATGCTACCAGCATCTATGTGGAGCTTGAACCTGAGAGTCAGAATTCAAAAGACCATATATCTAGATTCCAACTTTTTCTATCTATTGCTGGCGATTCCTCGGGACTTCCAAGAGAAAGAACTAATATACAGTGGTATGTTCAATATGTAGTCAGAATCTCAGACTTACAAGTATTGAATCATTGAGCATGGGATGTTTATTACAAATGAGATACCCCAAAACCAACAACAACAAAACCACAAAAATCAGTTCAACATGTCTGCAGTACAAACTGGCATATTTTATTTTATACTATTTTAATTGCTAAAGTAAAGATTCATTTCTATTAACAGTTTTGGTCATCCACATGCATACATATTTAACTAATTATCAGCTCATCGAGAACAACTGTTCATTGGTTATTATCCTTGCTGTTTTAAATCATTTGGCAGACTTAAATGACATATACTTGTCCATGTCCACAATGAAACATCAGGGAGCGACCAATCCAGGGACAAAGAAATAATTTCGTTTTAGTAGCACCAAGCCATCAAATTGTGTTTCAGGGTCATTAGTTTTCTCCATGCTCCAAAAGATAAATACGCTGGGCCATCTGTCTAAGATTTTTAAAAATATAGAATCCATATGACTATTCATTATGGATGAGAAGTCAGGCTCAAATGAAAGTTTCAGAACACATCAATTTAAATGAGACATTACTCAGGAAATTTAATTGCATACTACAGGTTAAATAAATGCCAAATATCAAAATTACATGCATATTCCCCACCTTCTAGGAATGTAAAATATCATTCACAAGTATTTCTCACCTCACTGATCTGTCTCACAATAATCTTGTGAGACAGGTCAAAGCAAGAAGCAACGATAGAATTAAGGTCATCCAGTAGACCTCAAAGTTGAGTGAGAATATGGTAATCAGTGTTGCTAATCTGAATCCAGCATTGACTCTCATATATACTGAGTTCACTACAAGGTTGTGCACTGTAGAATCATAGAATCAAGAGATCACATGGACCATCCAGTCCAACCCCCGCCATGCCAGAAAAGCACAATCAAAGCACCCCGATAGATAGCCATCCAGCCTCTTTTTAAAAGCCTCCAAAGAAGGAGCTTCCACCACATTCAGAAGTAGCAAGTTCACGACGTACTTCCTAATGTTCAGATGGAATTTCTTTCCTGTAATTTCAATCTATTGCTCTGAGACAGAAGAAAACAAGCTGTGCTTATGACACCTCTTCCTTATGACATCCTTTCACATGTTTAACCATGTCTATCATGTCTCTTCTCAACCGTCTCTTCTGCTAAACATGTCCAGATCTTTAAGCCGCTCCTCACAGGACATGGTATCCAGACCTTTGATCATTTTAGTTGCCCTCCTATGGACACGTTCCAGCTTGTCAAGATCTCTCTTGAATTGTAGTGCCCAGAATTGGACATAATATTCGAGGTGAAATCTAACCAAAGCAGCCCCAAATCTCATAGGATTTTTTAGCTGCTGCATCACACTGTCGGCTCATGTTCAACTTCATCTAAGTCAAGGGTCCTCAAACTTTTTAAACAGAGGGCTAGGAGACAGTCCCTCAAACTGTTAGAGGGCCAGATTATAATGGGGGGGGGGAGAATTCTTATGCACGCTGCACATATTTTCTTTGTAGTGCAAAAAAAACCAACAATTAAAACAATAAAAAAATTAAAATGAAGAACAATTTTAACTAATATAAACTTAATAGTATTTCAATGGAAAGTGGGAACCTGCTTTCTCCCTGCCTCTTCCTTCCTTCCTTCCTTCCTTCCTCTTCTTCCCCCCAAGTCTTCCTTCTCCTTCCTTTCTTTTCTCTTCCCTCAGACTCTTTCTTTTCTTCTTTTCCCTTCATTAGTTTACTTTTTTCTCACTCCTTTTCCTTTATTTTCCCCATCCTTTCCTTTCCTCCCTTCCAATTTCCTTATTTCTTTTCTCCTCCTTGTCTCTCTCCTGCTTTTCTTTTCTTCCTTTTCCATAGTTCGTTCTTCTTTTCTTTCTTCTTCTCCCCCTCCCTCCTTTATTTCCTCTGTCTTTCTTTCTTTCTTTCTTTCTTTCCCCCTTCCTTCCATCTTCTCTTCCTTCCCAGAGTCCTGAACATGCCTTTTGCAGAGCCAGGTCTGAATCCTTTTCTCATAGTATGTACGTATATACTCACATTTAGTTGAATTCAGTCTTAAAATATATTATATATATTATATGGCTCTCACTGAAATAAATTTCCAAATATTTTGCTTTCATGGCTCTCGGAGTCAAAAAGGTTCCCAACCCCTGCCTTAGAGGGACGAACCCAGGCCTTAGTTTGGGGACCTCTGATCTAAGTCATTAATTAAAATGTTGAACAGAACAGGGCTCAGGGATGAACCCTGCGGCACTCCACTAGTCACTTCTTTCCAGGATGAAGTGGAAACATTGGTGACCAATCTTTGGCTTTGTTAGCTCAACCAATTACAAATCCACCTACCAGTAGTATTTTCTAGCCCTCATTTTACTAGTTTTACAAGAAGATCATGGGGGACCTTGTCAAAGGCCTTGCTGAAATCAAGATATGCTACACCCACAGCATTCCCTGCATCTGTATCAAGGTTGGAAGTCTATTTTCAAAAAGGGATAAGATTAGTCTGGCATGACTTGTTTTTTGAGAAATCCATGTTGACTTTTAGTGATCATTCTTTTCTAAGTGATTACAGACTGTCTCCTTCATGACCTGCTCCAGAATCTTTCCTAGTATTGAAGTCAGGCTGACCGGACGGTAATTGTTTGGGTCCTCTTTTTCCCCCTACTTGAAGATAGACACAACTTTGCCCTCCTCCCGTCTGCTGGGACTTCTCCTGTTCTCCAAGAATTCTCAAAATTACTGAAATTACTTCTGCCAGTTCCTTCAATAGCCTTGGTAGTTCCTTCAATACTTTGGAATAGTGCATCAGGTTGGGAAAAGCTTGACAGTAACATTACATCTGAAGTTACACTATATTACACTTTTGTTGTTTCAACTGTTCTAATTGTAATTCCATCTTAATGGTATTACTGTGGCTTATGAGTTATCTGACAATTGTATTTTACGAACTGTTGTAAGTCACCCCGAGCCGTTGGGGGGGGCGACAGATAAATGCGAAATAAGAAATAAATAAATAAATAATAAATATTGAGGCTACTTCCTTATCCATTTAAACAAATACAACACTCAGACCTCCAAGCAAAAAGAAGGAAGAACTGTTTGGGAGCTGAAATGAAATAAATATTCAAGATAATGGCACTTTTCTCTTCACATAGCAAAGACCAGAAAACATTTAGGTGGATTCTGTTCCAAAAACTCTGTCACTCCTGTTTCAGTCTTAGTACTTCTCCCTGAAAGACGCAAAACAACAGACAAACAGGAAGGGAAAAATGAATGAACCTCTTTGATTCTGCAGCAATTATTCTCAAAAGATAAAAGAGAAATCCACATGATGGAAAATTCCCATCTCTCTGCTGAGTTGAAAGCTACTGAATTGAAGCGACTGATTCCAGTTGCTACATCTCTATTTCCCATGGTATGCAGGCATAACATTGATTTTTAAAGGAACTGATTTTGAAAAGAAGCCCACACTTTTAGAATGATAGAAAAAATATAAATAATTCCAGATGAAGACGCAAAAACAATCTTTCTTTTCCAGCCATCATTATGATAATGCTAGTTCCTGAACACAGTGGAAAAACGTCACCGATTTTCAAAAAGAATCTCCAGGGAAGTTTATGCATCCATTTTTTCCACAACAGGGAATTCTGAAGTTTGAAATGGCCGCAACGTTTCTGTGATGGTTAAGTCCTTCTAAATGCACCCTGTTGTGATAAAGCACCGGGAATGTGGCGCAGCTGGCTGGGAGTCAGCTGCATAAGATCTCTACGGACCAGAAGGTCATGACATTCAAGGCCTGCCCAGGTCGGGTGAGCTCTCGACCAATTGTGTAGCTCGTTGTCTGTCTATATATGTTGTATGTCTATGACATTGAATGTTTGCCTGTATATGTGCATTGTGATCTGCCCTGAGTCCTCTGCGGGATGAGAAGGGCGGAATATAAATGATGTTAATAAATAAATAAATAAGCAGAAGTACAACAAAGAACAGGACCCAGTTTTTTTCCATTTATCATCATACATAGCATCATAATCTTCATTATGGAAAAAAAGCCCAGGTGGTATCTGTTGAGGAAGAGAATGAAAATGTTCTGAAAAGGGCAGGTGAAGTCTAAAGGGCTCTGACAGGTCAGAAGGCTTAGATCAGTGGTTCTCAACCTGTGGGTCCCCAGGTGTTCTGGCCTATTACTTCCAGAAATTCCAGCAAGTTTACCAGTTAATAGGATTTCTGGGTGTTGAAGGCCAAAACATCTGAGGACCCACAGGTTGAGAACCACTGGTTTAGATAGAAGTGAAGCAAGTTGCCTTATTCAGTTGTTGTCATGTTTGTACTCCTCTGTTGTCTGTCTTGTCCCCCCTTCATTTTCTGCATTATTATTTCCTTTTTATTGTTTGATTCCACCCCTTGTGTAAGTGTTCTTGCTGGGTTCAAAGGCACCAGATATGATCCACAGGTGGGCAGCACCTTTAACCGGTGAGTAATTGAGATACTCCTTCAGTTCTTCATCTCCGGTGAGTTTATTGCCTGCATCTGATTCATAAG
Organism: Anolis apletophallus; assembly: GCA_030556195.1. NCBI lineage: Eukaryota > Metazoa > Chordata > Lepidosauria > Squamata > Anolidae > Anolis > Anolis apletophallus. Next base: position 137,160,379 of record JARBWK010000005.1, read on the forward strand.
CTGCCAGCTCCCAACAGTAGGGAGAAGCATTCAATTGCATTTCAAAGGTTCAGAGCCAAAGGACATGCCTTTATGTATTCATGGCTTGAAGCCACAACTCTCTACTAGAAGCTTTAAGATGCGCTCCGGGTGGGAATGGGGGAGCAGAGGACTCTTCCTTAGAAATGTTCATGCCAAGATAGGAAAATTGGCTGTGTGCCCTGAACAGCCCAGGACCTCCGCAATGGGCTAGGGCTGGTTAAATCCTCTCTCCTGGTTTGCTTCCAAAAAGAAAAAGAAAAGAATCATTTGGAGACCAAATGTGATCTTCTAATGACAGGGTCTTCCTTCAGGAATGTGTACTTTGCAATTCAAGATCTATGCCAGTAAGATAGAGTTTCCAAATTCACCAGGAGCAACACAAATTGTGCAAATTAGATAAATTATATCACCAGACCCTGCTGACCCTATGCAATCTCACAATCTGCCTGCAGAACACATCACTGCTTGATAGTTTCTTAGAGAGAAAAGCAAAACTGTGTGAGGATATGGCAAAGGTTTTCCCTAGGACATCTCTGAACTGTACAAAGTTAATGAATAGCAATTTCCATTGGTGATAGCAGCGGAGATCCTGGTCGTTCTGATCTGTTCCAGACACAAAGATTCATTATTATACAAGCTGCATAAAATTGATGGGTGCAATTTCAAAGCAGCGTATTTCATGATGGCAGCATGTTACAATTACATAAATAGTTATAAATGGCTCAATGGGTTATCAAATTTTATTAACCACTTAGAGCCAGAAACAAAATTTAAATAATAACTCTGATATAGAGAACATCCCATTAGGACTTATATTGCAGGGTTGCTATCTTGCAAATGACTGAGGCAAGGGGCTCTTTGTGTGCAGGGAGAGTCATCTAGAGCAGGGGTGCTCATTGGGTAGATTGCGATCTACTGGCAGATCGCGTAGGGCATCCTGGTAGATCGCAGGCAGGGCGGGAGGAAGGCTCAGTCCTGCACCGCAGGCTCCCGATGCCGCTTTGATTATGTTTTTCCCTTATGGCAGAAGGAGGTTGGACTGGATGGCCCTTGGAGGTCTCCTTCTACTCTAGGAACCTGTTGTTGTTGTTACTATTATTATTATTAGTAATAGTAGTAGCAGCAGCAGCAGAGGCTGAATGAATATTATCATCATTATTATTATGAATAAATTCAGGGGTTTATTATACTCACATTTAGTTGAATTCAGTCTTAAAATATATTATATGGCTCTCACTGAAATAAATTTCCAAATATTTTGCTGTTATGGCTCTCTGAGTAGTGGGTTGGTAGATCATTTTGACTTGGTTGTTTTGTAAGTAGCTTGCATGCTGAAAAAGTGTGCGCACCCCTGATCTAGAGTTAATCATTGAAAACCGTGTGGCCCACCCTTTCAAGTGGTAAGGGTTTCATTCATAGGTGGTTTGTGGCTTCAGAGATACTGCAATTTCAAATTGGATACATCTTTTTGAAATATCCTATACTGTATTTCATTTGTATGCTGCCTGTTCCCATAGGTGTACCCAAGGTATCTCCAAGAGAAAGTAATTTTAAAAGCCTAAAATTTCAAACAGTTAAAATCACCAGCAAAATTGTATTTAAAAGATGCGCAAAAAATTAAAAGATAAATAAAATATCCTGGTAAGATGCTCCTGTTTACACAGTAAAAGGCTGCTTAAATTGAAAGGTTTTTTTGCCTGCCATCAAAAGGAAAGCATGGAAGGGGACAGTTTGGCTACCAACAGAATGGGCAGTCTAAAGCAGGTATAGACAAACGTCAGCCCTCCAGGTGTTTTGGACTTCAACTCCCACAATTCGAAGTCCAAACACTTGGGGGACCGAAGTTTGCCCATGCCCGGTCTAGAGAGTGGGAGGAGCCACTGAGCAGGCTCTCTCTTGTACTCTCACCAAGAGAGTCTGTGATGGTGCTGGGACCAAGAGAAAACCTTTCTCTGGACATCTTCAAATTGTAGCAGTTTTATATAGGGAGATATGGCCTTTCGGGAAGTCTGAACTGATGTATACATTCTGTGTAACTATGGTTGACCTTATATATAAACTGACCTTGCATATAGGTCAAGGACAGGTTTGGGGGCCAAGATTTTGGATTGTGATATGATCCATAGGAAGTCAAGGACCATTCCATGGAGAGGGAAAGGTGCAAGTGTCATCTCAGGTGTCCAACTGCCCCTGGCTGCCACTGCTGTTTTCTCACCCAGGCATTAAAAAAAGGTCAGGGCCATAGTGGAAACTGTATAGGGAGCTCTCCCTGGAAAAACTAAGCTCTTGCTCGACCTAGAAAAAGGGATATCTCCTTTTTTATATAAGAGTTAACATACAGTACTTACATTGACACGTGGATAAGTCAATCCGTTTTTTTAAAGTTGATTTTTTTGAATAAAAATTCTAGACATATACACAAATATATACAGTAATTAACAAGAGATTCTAGTCAGTCTGTAATGCTTAGCTAAGGCTAGGGCTAACAGGAAAGGGGCAAAGTGAACTAATAGCCCAAAAGTGAGGTAATCTGATTTCCAAAAGCCAGTCTCTTAACCATATAGGAATGCTACATAGTGATCATCAAAAATCCTTTAAAAATAGTGAACTCTCTGTGAGCTACCGTTCCAAGGCATTTTCTCTCTAAGTTAAAAATCCCAGGATGTACTAGGATATAATCATGGAAATTAATGTGGCTTCACATTGATTCTACAGCATGAAGTGATGCAGTAATACAGTTTATAGGCCAGATATAACTAGATAATGACATTTTAATAGTAATTAGGACAGTAGACATGCTGGGTTGGAATAATTTAGCCCAAATCCATTTGCTAGCCGAGAATAAAACAATAAAATGTACATAAACTAATAGACTTATTTAAATCTTGATTTCATTACATTATTATTGACTCAGTGGGACTATTCTAGCAGCTAAATGTAGGCTTCCAATTCCAGTGACAGTGGTTTCTGCTCCCCTCACAAAATAAGATACAGACTACTAAGACTAGAAATCAGTTCTCTCTGCCAGTGGCTTCAATAACTGGAAAATGACTCCAACGTTTAAAATAATCCCACCTATTACAGTCTTCCATGTACAATTTATCCAGATCCCAATAAGGAAAAAACAGAAGTTAGGCACTTCACCTACAAAGAGAATCCCTGTTATACCGGTTTGAGTGATGAACTAGGGAGGATATGATTCAAATCCGTACTCAGTCATGGAAAGTTACTAGCAACATAATTCCTCAAAGATTTACATTTGGCCCGATACACTCATTGTGTAAAGTCTTGGAGACATCAAGCTCTGCTATGATACATTAGGCATGTCTAGGATGTCTACCCATGTCATAGAGCGTGCCTGTACCTCCATGCATGTGCATTTGTCATATAATTATAGAGTTGGAAGAGAGCACATTTAAGGCAACCTCAAGCATTTTATATGGTTTTCCTAAGTACCGTATATACTCGACTATAAGCTATCCCGAATATAAGCTGAGGCACCTAATTTTACCACAAAAAAATGGGAAAATGTATTGACTTGAGTATAAGCCAAGGGTGGGAAATGCAGCAACTACTGGTAAATTTCAAAATAAAAATAGATACCAATATAATTACATTAATTGACCCCTTGACAACGCTGCCAGACCGCTTGAACTATTTTAATTGTGTTTTAATGCTGTTTTACTGTGCATTTTTATCTAGTTTTATATTGCATTTTAGTGTGTTATGCTGATTGTATATTGTTTTGTCCCTGGCTGTAAGCCGCCCCGAGCCTACTTGGGAGTGGCGGCATAGAAGCCGAATAAATAAATAAATAAATAAATAAATAAATAAATAATAAAATAATTGAGGTATCAGTAGGTTAAATGTGTTGGAATCAAATTACACAAAACTGTAATTTAAGATAAGACTGCCCAACTCTAATTAAACCATTATTCTAACCTTCTTCAGTGTAAATGTGCTTACATATGCTTCCAATAATAATAGAGTGAAATAATAAATGTAATAATAATAATAGAGTAAAATAATGGAAATTTAATAATAAGAGTAATAATAGAGTAAAATAATAAATGTAACAACAACAGAGTAAAAGAATAATCTTGACTCTAGTATAAGCCATGGGAAACTTCTTCAGCCTAAAAAAGGGCTGAAAAACTAGGTTTATACTCAAGAATATACAGTAATTAAGAAACAAGAATAGTTCTGTCAGTTCCTATTGCAAAGTAGTGGCAGCTGGTGGCTTCCTTGCCAATGATAGAGTAGATCTGCTTTGGATGTTATTGCTAGTTTTCAGTGAGCTAAGTTATGAGAATAATTTTGGAGATAGGATTTAGCATGGAGCTAGCATGGTTTAAGTATTTGTCAACTCTTGGAGACCAGTGTTTGAACCCCTGCTCAGCCATAGAAACCCATTGGGTGACCATGGGCAAGTCACAATCTCTCAGCATCAGAGGAAGGCAAAAGCAACTTTCCTCTGAATATATCTTATGGACAAATTCCAGCGATGTGTTCATTTTAGAGTCACCATGAATTAGAAATGAATTGAAAGCACACATTAACAAATATTTATTTATTTATTTCTTCGCATTTCTGGGTCGCCACTCCCATGCGGCTCGGGGCGACTCACAGCAGCAACTTCACATAGTAAAAACACGATAAAAAGGCAATAAAAGCACATTAAAACACAGTAAAACACGATAAAACATGATTAACAGAGGGGGAGACAGTTGAGTGTTTCTACAAAGCCAAGCATAACATTGATGGCAGCAATCTTACGCACCGAAGGCCTGGCGGAACAGGATGGTTTTGCACGCCTTCCGGAATGCCATCAGGTCAGGGAGAGCCCTGACCTCGGAAGGCAGTGCATTCCACAAGGTGGGAGCAATTATCGATATGGGTGATTCAGAGCCCTTCCAGACTGACCAAAATCCCAAAAAGAACTGGGATTTTAAATCCTAGTTCTGCTTGGTATTGAGGTCACAAAGAATCCCCAAACCTCAGGATTGGTGGTTACATGTCCTCCCTGGATGACCAGAGGTCAACCTGGGAAGGCATGTAGATAGCCCCCTATTTCCCCTGAAATCTTACTGGAGTGGCTTGGCTGCGTCCTTAGACTTCTGAAATAAAGTTTTTGACATATCAAAATTATGAATAGGGAACTTTGGAGGGAGAGGGGTTCCCCCCCATCCCCTCTTCAAACCTCTTGATGCATCAGAAGCTTTCTCCAAGAGGCTTGAAGATACAGCCTCTTTGGTAAGTTTACAGGGAACAGGAACCTGGGAGAGGAAGATGAGGGTGCTATCCTGCTCCTTCAAGATCTTTATTTATTTATTTATTTATTTATTTATTGTTGGGCTTCTATGCCGCCACTCCCGGGAGGCTCGGGGCGGCTCACAAGCGCCGGATAAAATGAAATAAAACAACATATTAACAATTTAAAACACGGCAATAAAACACAATATGACAACAACAAAGTTAAAAACCTGGTGTATAGACACAACACCACAGGTAATGGTTACCAGGCATGGTTTAGAATCCTAAAATCGCGATTCTAAAATCAAATGGGGGGGGGATTTTTTTTTGATTAGTATATTAAAGACTTACAAAAAAATTTGCAAAAAGTTCTAAAATGTAACGTAAGTATTAACGAAATTCTAAATTGGTTCTAAAGTCTGAAAAGCAGGGAACAGTTAAAAATCAAGGGGGAACATTCCCTTCACCTCTGCAGTGCAATTAAGTGGAGCTGTACATGTATAACATAAATATAAGAGGTAGTAGCTACTTGCTCTCAGGACAATTGTGAAAGTGAAGTACGATTCTCCCCCTTATTATTTCCCTTTCCTCCTTTCTTCCTTCTCTACCCTCTTCTTTCATTCCTTCCTTTGCTCTTTGGTTCCCCATCCCTTCTTTTCTCTTTCCTTCCTTCCCTCCCCTTCTCTACTTCTTCCTTTGTCTCCTTCCTTCCTTTGTTCACGTTTTATTTCCCTAATAGCAATTAAACAGAAAGATATATGTATAATATATAGACTTTCTGCTGTGCTTTCTGCAACCGAACTTGCCTATCTCAGATTGGCCTCTTTAGTCATCAGCGCGCTTGTAAAAAGCGTGGGATGAGTCCTTCCTGAATCTTCGTTCGTGAAGTAATGCCGAGAGAGAGATATGTATTAATGCAGTGGTTCCTCATGTTGTGGTGACCCCCATCCATATTTTCGTTGCTACTTCATAATTTTGTTACTCTTATGAATTCTAATGCAAATATCTAATATGCAGGATGTATTTTCATTGTTACAAATTGACAAAAGTTAAAGCATAGGGATTAATCACAAAAAAAATATGTTTGGGGGAGGATGGACAACGGGTGATGGGATTTGCAGTACCTTCGACGAATTCAGCTCTGACTTCCACAGCTGAGACCCCATGAATGACAGACCTGGACCAAACTTGGCACACAGAACCCCATGACCCACAGAAAATACTGGAGGGGTTTGGGAGGAATTGACAGTGATTTAGGGAGATAACTCTGAACCCAAACAATCCTGGATCAGGACCAAACTTGGCATGAATACTCAATATGCCCAAATGTGAACGCAGATGGAGTTTGGGGAAAATAGACCTTGACATTTGGGAGTTGTAGTTGCTGGGATTTATAGTTCACCTTCAATCAAAGAGCATTCTGAACTCCACCAATGACAGAATTGGGCCAAACTGGGATCCGGGAAGCGGGGGGAAAGGAGGGGGTGAAGGAGGAGGCAATCAGCTGATTGCCTCCTCCTTCGCCCCTCTTTCCCCCACGCCGCCGGCGCCCTCGCTCACTCTCGCCTCTCTAGCCCGATGCATGGATCGAGGCTAGAGAGAGGCAGAGAGGGGCGCGGGGCCTTTTCCTCCTCTCTCGCCAGCCTGTCATTGGCGAGAGGAGGAGAAAACCCTCGCTCACGCCCCTCGCCTCTCTCTAGCCCCGATGCATGGATCGAGGCTAGAGAGAGGCAGAGAGGGGCGCGGGGGCCTTTCTCCTCCTCTCTCGCCAATGACAGGCCAGCGAGAGAGAGGGAGAGAGGGGCGCGCCTCTCTCTGCCTCTCTCTAGCCCCGATGCATGGATCGGGCTGGAGAGAGGCAGAGAGGCGCGAGGGGGCCTTTCTCCTCCTCTCACCAATGACAGGCCGAGCGAGAGGGAGGAGAGGCCCCGCGCCTCTCTGCCTCTCTAGCCCCGATGCATGGATCGGGGCTGGAGAGTAGAGAGACGCGCGGGGCCTTTCTCCTCCTCTCGCCAGCCTGCCATTGGCGAGAGAGGAGGAGGAGGCCTCGCTCACCCCCCTCGCCTATCTCTAGCCCCAGGCTGAGAGGAAAGGAAGAGGCCTGAGGCTGTGAGGAATGGTGGGAGTTGAAGTCCAAAACACGTACCTGGAGGGCTGAAGCTGGCCCCTGCGATGGGGCATGGCAGAGCAACGGGGAAGAGAAGGAGGGGGAAGCCTGGAGGACTACACTTCCAGAATGCATTGCCTACCTAGCAGCAGCGTCACTTCCAGTTCCCATAGAAATGCGGGAAAAGAAGAAGCTGAATGAAGGCGGGAAGGAAATGAGGGGAGAAGACAGGGAGAAGTGAGTAGTACAATAATTAATTAATTAATACTTAAGAATTTCTAACGATCATAACGCAAATTGTTGGCCTCAAGGACCGTAAAAGGAAGTCTACTTCCTGGTTCGCGGCAGCAATACGTAAAACCTCAAAAGTCCCATTACATACGAATCTCTTACGAATCCTATTCATTTCCGTTTCATTTTTCTCATGCCTAATGGTTACAAACATGGCGGGCTATGCAACAGGCAAGACCTACAGGTCAAAGGCCTGCTGGAATAAGTAGGTCTTGCAAGCCCGTCTAAAAGGAAGCAGATCCTTGATGGCACGCGTTTCAGCGGGGAGGGCATTCCACAACATGGGTGCAATAACAGAGAATGCCCTCCTACGGGTTGCTGTCAATCTCGCAAACTTCGCAGAAGGGACATCTAAGAGGTTGGTACCTTCCGACCGCAGTGATCTCGTAGGGCAATATGGGGAGAGACGGTCCCTCAGATACACTGGTCCCAGGCTGTGCAAGGCCTTAAAGGTGAGAACCAACACTTTGAAGGTGATCTTAGAACTTGAAGAATCAGGATGGCAATGTGGATTGACCTTCGGCATCATGGAAAGTGGTCCCAAGAGTTAATCCCCACATGCCCAGCACCTGAAAAGATCAGGACCTTGCAGTAAGGTCCGGATCTTTTCAGGTTTTCTTTAAATCCAGAGTAAGTCGGAAAATCCTGGTTTACTCTGGATTAATCCATCTTGACCTGAGGCATTGTTTGGGTGAGTCAGGTTCATCTGAAACACATCACGGATTTTGGGCAGGTGCAGAAGGAACCTCATTTAAAGTCTAAACCAGAAACTCAGAGCAGATTCACTACAGTGTGGACAAGGCAGCCACTGGCTGCTACCGAGGTGGTCGAGTGGGGGGAATTCATCGCCCTTCACTTGCAAAGCATTTTGCTTTTAAAATCTGAATCCACCCTCTCCTTATCCATAACCGATGGATAGCAGAACATGCAGATCTGCCAACAGCACATTTTGCTGAACCCTTAGCTTGTTTCCGCAGAGAAATCCTTTCAGGCAGAACTTCTTACAAACTCAAAACATTTTGAAATTTGTTACTGTCACGCCTATCCTATGCCATATTTCTCAGCAGTCAACATTTGTTTATTCAAATGCAGACACTATTAAATAAAACAACCATGAGATGCATATGTAATTTCCACTGTGCCATGAGAATTTTTTCTCGCACCTGTCATCTTCTAACGGTGGAAGTGAAATCAAGGAGAACAGTTTCAGAATGCAAGAGGCAGCAGGGATATGATTTTATTTTGGAAAATGTAGGTGAAAATCAAGCTTGATTGTGTGAAAATGCAGCAGCAGCCACCGCAGCCGTGTGGCACAATCGTTACATCTCACAGCTGAACCCTACTGATGTTGACAGATGCTGCCTAAAAAAGAGACACCTTTTCTCCAATATTCCTTTCCCAATTGAAAATCTCAATCAAAACAGTGACCAGCCAGCACCTCCTACAGTCTGTGCATTTTGTCTCTCTTTCTTATCCTGGGTCTTATAGACTATTAGGATAGCTTCTAATAACAGGTATGATTACGTATTTAGAACAGAATATTAATTCCTTAAAACCTGAGAGTTCCTACAGAGAGTTCCTCCGGGGGTTGAGAAGAGCGGGGTAAACTGCTGAAAATAAATAAATTGACAGCGCACACCACTCCCTGGATCGAACCTGCGACCTTTTGGTCAACAAATTTAGCAGCTCAACGGTTTAACCTACCGCAGTATTTAACTTACTGTAACTTAAATAGAATATTTCAATTTAAGTTACAGTAATTATTTTTCTCATTTCTGTTTCTAGTATTATTAAAAGCTTATGCTGGATGGGGGTTAAAATTCCTTTCAGATCTCCAGTTTGCAACTTAGGTGTATGAATGGACTCATATTTGAATATGGATACTTGAGTTTCAGTGGTTGTCAGGAGTACATTTGCACAGCTAAAACTAGTATGTGTCCATTCATTGGGAAGAGAATCAGGCTACAGTGAAACATATGTTGATTCCACCCCATTGCACTTTATGGAGTTTCCCCTAGAAACTTTGAAAACTTCGGTAGGTCCAAAATACTGTGACCAGTTTACTGAGCAGAACCGATTAGAGAGGGATCTTATAACTCCACGAGTGAAACACCTTCACTGGCTGTTAGTCTGTTTCTGGGCAGAATTCAAAGTGATCTTTAATTTAGACCAGGGCTTCTTGAAACTTTTTCCATTTGTGACCCCTTTCGATCTAAGAAGTTTTTATATTGTCCCTGGGTATACAGACATATATTTATTTATTTAATTAAAAATTTTGTACCCCGACTTTCTCACCTCCATGGAGGGACTCAGACCGGCTTACAGCAAAATTTAACGCCATACAAACTTAAATCATCTTAAAACAGCATATTAAGATACATAAAAACAGAGATACATAAAAACCACATTGCCATTAAAACCACGTTCAACTGGGTCTATAAAAGTGGTCACCCATTTCAGATTGAAATATAAAATAGGTTTCAAAATCAAATGTTGACTGACAGTAAAACGGCATTTGTAAGGCTGATTTCCTGTGGAGTACAGCTGAAGCATTTTCTGCTGTCCACTCCATTGTAAATGCTGCACATTGTTGTAAATGGGTGGTGCTCAGGAACCTTTTGCTGTTGCAATTTTTTATGACTACAACATTGAGTGAAGGGGACCCCAGTAAGGGTCGGGGCCCACAGTTCAAGAAGCGGTGGTCTAGATCCAAAACCTACATACTTGAGATTAGATTATTAGGAAGACTGCATCTTCCTATGTATACCAATCCAAGTTTTGAGATCTTTGGGGAAGAGGTTTCTATCAACCTCACAAGCATCACAGATCTGTCTTGTGAAGCTACAGGAGAATGTCGTCAGTGGTTGCTTTCAAGGCTATTGAGCTGCAATTCTTGCAAGGGTCCTATTCTCCTTTCTGCAGAAGTATTTTAACATGTTTTTTTTTTACTTGTAATCATATGAAAGCAATTTTCCCATATTTCATCCTTTCAATATTCAAAATAAATGAATCTATTTTAATCACAGGACTTTCAATATAACTGTTTTTTTTAAAGTTCTTAATTATTTTTATTTTAAATCTTGTAAGCAACTTTGGATCCCATGGTAGAAGAATGGGTGGGTAGAAGAAAAGTGGGGTGGAAAATATTTATTTATTTATTTATTTATTTATTCGATTTAGTAGACCGCTCTCTCCGGAGCCCAGAGCGGGCCACAACAATTAAAACCAGATAAAAACAGATAAAACACATAAAACAGCATTCAACCTACAAAACCCCGCTCCCAACAATAAAAACCCAGCAGAGGAAATAAATTTGAATCTGTGCAGATATAATGTGCAAATCTATAACCATATCCAATACAATGTTGCAATGTTACTTAGACATTGTGTACATATAAAAAGGATTGGACTACATTGCTGCTGGCTAACTGATTGATTTACTGCATTTTATACTATCCAATCTGTTGTTCCCTCCTCTGTTTGACTGGACTTCCTTTCCTTGTGCAACATGAGCATCCCGATTCCCTCCCTTCAGACTCCCTTTTAATTCCACTAATTGTGTTGGGTTTCGATATAATCCTGTATATGGCTTTTGGCTTAGATTCTTAGATTGTCTTGATGTTCCTCTTCTTTCGAGCTGGTAATTGACCATAATAAAGTGAACTTGAACTACTACACAATCACTGGATGCCAGGATGTTTCACAAAGCAAGGGAGTTATGAAGACTATTCACAGGTTTTTAAGACCTCATTAAAAAGTTATTTGAACATACTGAAATCCCCCCCTTCTCTCTGCATTTTGCTACCAAGGGTTTTCTTGGCAAAATTAATCAGAGATACACAAAATATTATGTTATTGTTGTTGAAAATTAAAATATGTTATTGTACGAGAGGTTTATTACTTATATACATAATATATAGATAAAGAGATCGATCACAGACTAGCAAAGGCATATAGTGCATTCGGAAGGCTTCACAAAAGAGTCTGGAGTAACAAACACCTGAGGCAAAGCACAAAAATCAGTGTGTATAGAGCTATCATACTCTCTATTCTCCTATATCCATTCTAGGACCTTCTGAAACGCCAACCCCAGGCGTCGGGTTCCCCTGCTGGCGAACCCCCAACCCAGGAGGCTTGATGATCCGACGATGGGGAAACCGAAGCCACAGGCTTGTGGTGATCGCCACCGTATGGAACTCGAGACCCTAAGGTCGCTGCTGGACTTGTGGGATCCTCCTAGGCTTCCCTCGTTCGACGGTCGAGTTTGACAGCTTGACCTTGGATAGCTCTGACCCATTTGGTCATGAGCCTGGCTTCCCCCCTCCCTGTTAGATGTAGTCATCCTCCTCTTGATGTTGTTTGTTCTGTTTGTATCTTATGTATTTTCATGTCAGACTGTAAACCGCTCTGAGCCCTCGGGGAGTGGCGGTAGAGTAAGTTTGAACATAATAATAATAATAATATATGGGTCTGAAACATGGGTCACCTATCGCCAGCACCTACGACTCCTCAAACGCTTTCATCAGCACTGTCTTTGCACAATCCTAAATGTACACTGGACTATGTGACAAATGTTGCTGTCCTTGAGCAAGCAGGGATCACCAGCGTTGAGGCCATGCTATTGAAAACTCAGCTGCGCTGGGCATGGCACGTCTCTAGGATGGAGGACCACTGCCTCCCAAAGATACTACTCTACGGTGAACTCGCCACGGGTCAGTGCAGGAGAGGCACCCCAAAAAAGAGATATAAGGACTCCCTGAAACAACATCTCAGGCTCATTCAGATTGATCACCAACAATGGTCCACCCTGGCCTCACATCAGGAGGAATGGAGATGCATTATCTTTAATGCTGTGGTCTCTTTCGAGAAGACACACCGAACGGGTCTCGAAGAGAAACGACAACGCAGAAAGAACCGCAACTTGGAAACAACATCACCCAAGGAGACTTATGCGGTGCTTTCTGCAACCGGACTAGCTTATCTCAGATTGGCCTTTTTAGTCATCAAAGCGCTTGTAAAAAAAGTGTGGGATGAGTCCTTCCTAAGAATCTTCGTTCACGTAGTAATGCCAGAGAGAGACATAATATAGAGGATCAACTTGTCTCCAAGATGGCCGCGGCGAGCAGCAGCAGAAATGCTGAGCTCTGCCGGGTTTTCGAAGAGACCCCTCATAGGGTGGTCTCTCCTGCCTCTGCCACCTGGCCGGCTATCCCAGATGGAGTGGAGGTCCCCTGGAGCTACAGAGGGCTTACCTGGTCCCCGGAGGACCCCTCGGCTGGTCGTCCGCCGCCCCTGGAGGCCCTCCAGCTGGAGGCCGAGGCCGTTCTGGAGGTCGGCCTAGAGTCAGCGGCGGCGGCCAGGATCCGGGCGAGCCGGGAGACCGAGGCACGAAAAAGGCCTACCCGCAGAGCTCCCTTAGCGGGGTCCCCTGTCCCCTGGCCGGACTTGGGACCGGACACCCAGCTGCGCGGTCCGATATCGGGGCCGTCCGCCCCCCCCCCCACTGGCCATCCAGTGGGAGGCCGCCGCCTCCTCCCCCCGCGGAGGGGCCGGGAGAGCCCCTGAAGAACCCCCAGGAACTCAGGGCGACCTACGAGGGCTGCAAGATGCTATCATGGAGCTCACCTCTTCCCTCCGTGCTGTCGGGCGCCTGGTTGAGCGGCTCTCCTCCCGGTGGGAGATGGCCTGCGGCTCGGATTCGGGGCCTTTGTCCCGGCCCCCCGGTGAAGGTGAGGAGAGCTTGTGTCGGACCGCTTCTCCCCCTGCTTCGTCCCTCGGAGCGACCCTCCCCTGGGCAGCTGGGGCTGGCGGGGGCTCGGAGGCGGAGGCCCGCTGCGTCTGCGGCGCCGGCGGTGGAGAGGGGAGCGGCGAGAGCATGGCTGGGGAGAAAATGGAGGCCCCTCCTGGGGAGAGTTTGCTCGATGCGGTTGGTGTGGAACTTGAGAAGGCCCCCCCAGCAAGAGGGGTGTTGGTGGCCTATTCCAACATGGCGCCGAGCTCCCCTGGCTCGGCGTCCTTAGCCCCTCCCCTCCTGCTGACGTCATCGGCCACAACCCCACCCCCAGCCGTACTGGAGCTCTCAACAGCACCGCAAACAGCATTGCCTACGACGCCGTCTCCTGCCATCCCAAGGCGGCCCAGCACCTCGGACCCGACGCCAGGGTCCCTAAACATCTCTCAGATCCTGGCGAGGGCCCCGGGGGGACGACCAGGACGCCGTGCCGGCCGCCTTCCTCCTGACCTGCCGGCTAAGCTTATTGCCCAGTGCCCTATGTCGCCGGGCAGTAGCCGGAAGAACCCATCGAAAAGCCAGCTCGGGCAGGCACGACGCCGACGGTTGAGGAGGAGGCGCAGACGAGCTGGCGGCCATCTACGTCGGCCCTCTTTGTCTCCACCCATTCAGCCCGCCACGACTACAGCTGCCGCCAACTTGGATCCGATGACAGCCAGCAGTGCTGGGGGCCCCACTTGCGACCCAGGGTCCCAGCAGCAGGCTGCCCCCCTTTTCCCAGTTGATGGTGCTGGGCCGGCCCCGAACCCACCAACCAGCCGAGAACCGGTTCAGCCCCCCCGCAGAGGAGCGAGGGATTACACGACTCGGGAGAGACCCTTTCGAGCTCGGACCTTCTGGGGGGCTGGTTATCCCCGGAAGGAGGACCACTTAGCTCGGACCCATGAACCGGCCCGGGCCGACCAACCTTTGAACTCATCACTGGGTCTGAAGGGCCACTCCAATGGCCAAATGGGCAAGCAATCTGCTGGACCTCACCAGGGGCATGGGCATTGGGCCAAGGATCGGGCATCAGTTTCTTGTGCTGGGGATGGGGGGTTCGAGGCCAGAGAGTTACCAGTACAATTGGTGACGAATGCCCGAGGCCCTTCGCAGGCTTCCCCTTTTTACGGGGTGTGCCGGAAGCTCAACCCCAAGCCAGTCCTTGTCAAGTGGGTCCGTTGAATATCTCGGTGATCTCGGGGCAGGGTGAGTACGGTAGGCGCAGGCCTAATGCTAATGCCACTGCGAGAACCGGCCCGAGTCGCAGACGGACTCGGCCCGGTTCTGACCTGCGTCCTATCCCCAGACACGCTGTTGGTAGACATCCAGCTTTCCCACCTTCCACTCTGGTGCTGGTTAATGCTCGCTCTGTCCGCAACAAGACCGCCACCGTCAGGGATTTCTGTGAAGATCTCAAAGCGGACCTGTTCTGTATTACTGAGACCTGGCTGCAAGAGAGCGACTCCATCTGCCTCCAAGAAGTGGTCCCCCCTGGCTACGTTGCCACGCACCAGAATAGGAACGAGGGACGGGGGGGGGGGTGGCAATACTCTCCCGAGATGGTTTACACCTTAGAGCGATCCCTGCACTTGTCACCTCGGGGCTGGAGAGTGTCGGCCTAGTGTGGGAGTCCCCGGAGAGCCTGGCGATCTTGCTGGTGTACCGTGCGCCTAGCGCACCAGCGGAGAGCCTGGCGCGGCTGCTGGAGACTGTGTCGGAGTGGGCATTGAGGTTCCCCAGGCTTATTGTTCTGGGGGACTTCAATGTCCACGCCGATGCAGCCTCCCCTGCAGCCACGGACCTAATATCGACCATGGCGACATTGGGCCTCTCCTTGTGTAACTCGGGACCCACACACTCGGCCGGACACACCCTCGATTTGGTGTTCGGTGCAGGGGTTCAAGTGGACCTAGCCTCCGTAATAGAGGTTCCATGGTCGGACCACTGTGCTCTAAGGATCCGGGTTGAGCAACCGCCCCCTCCATGCAAGGGCGCCGAACGGATTTTTGTTCGCCCAAGGAGACTTATGGAACCCGAAAGGTTCCTGAATGCTCTAAGGGATCTGGAGTCTACCAGCGTTTCAGTCGAGGAGCTTGCCCAGACTTGGAACACCTCACTAGCCAGAGCCCTCGACGAGATTGCTCCCAGGCATCCTCTCCGACCCGCAATCATCGGTCCCCCTGGTATACAGGGGACCTCAGGACCATGAAGCGGGAAAGGAGACGACTTGAGCGCGCGTGGCGGAAGCTCCGTGACGAAGCCTCAGCATCAGCCTATAAGCTATTACAGGAGACTTATGAGCATGCTGTCAAGGCAACCAAAAATGAATACTTCTCCGCCTTGATAGCGTCTGCAAGCTCACGCCCGGCCCAATTGTTTAAGGTAATTCGGTCCCTGACGACGGTCCCTACTGTCCTAAAAAATAGTGATCAGGCCCTCACTGCCGGTGCTTTTCAGAGCTTTTTTGCAGACAAGATACTGAGCCTCCGCCGGGACCTCCCCGCCACAGTTGATACAGCAAAAGAGCTTGAGACTCCGTGGCCCTCCGCCGGGCCCACCCTCGACCGGCTTCGGCCACTGGACGCAGATGCTGTTGACAAGATAGTGACTGCAGCTCGCCCTACCACCTGCTCCCTCGACCCGTGCCCCTCCTGGCTTGTTAGATCTTGCTTGGAGGNNNNACGTGGGCCTCTGTTGAAGATCATTAATAGCTCCCTTGAGCAAGGGGTTTTTTTTCCAGAGTGCTTGAAAGAGGCGGTGGTGGCTCCATTACTGAAAAACCATCATTGGACCCTGCGGTTCCCTCCAACTACCGCCCGGTGTCGAATCTTCCGTACCTGGGCAAGGTAGTTGAGAGGGCAGTAATGGAGCAGTTGCAGTCCTTCTTGGATGATGCAACATGGCTCGACCCCTTCCAGTCCGGCTACCGTTCCGGGCACGGGACGGAGACGGTCCTGGTCTCCATCACAGATCAACTCCGCTGCCAGCTCGACCACGGCGGGTCTGCGCTGCTCGTGTTATTGGACCTCACGGCAGCGTTTGACACGGTCGACCACAATCTTTTGATCCACCGCCTGGCCATGGCCGGAGTGAGGGGACAGCCCTCAAATGGCTGACCTCCTTCCTCCGCCAGCGGTCTCAGCGTGTGAGGAGGGGTGGGGTGGTCTCCGAGGGTTCCCCACTGACGTGTGGGGTCCCTCAGGGGCCATCCTTTCCCCTCTGTTATTTAACATCTACATGCAGCCGCTGCACAGCTGGTGCGGAGTTATGGGCTGACCTGTCACCAATATGCCGATGACACTCAGCTCATTCTGAGGATGGGGGGCAGGCCGGAGTCCGTCCCCGATAATTTCCAGCATTGCCTTGAAGCCGTTACTGGATGGCTGCGAGCCAGTAGGTTGAGGGTGAATCCGCGAAGACGGAGATCTTGTGGCTGGGCCACCCGGGCGGATGGGTGCCCGGCTTCCGACCCTGAGACGGTGCGGCACTACAACCAGCGCCGTTAGTGAGAAGCCTCGGCGCCCATTTGACGCTCAGCTGACCATGGAGACTCAGGTCTCCATGGCCAGCAAGGCTGCCTTTTTCCACCTCCGCCAGGCGAGGAGGTTGGCCCCTATCTCTCCCGAACGCGGTCTAGCCACGGTGATCCAAGCCCACGGTCATCTCGAGGCTGGACTACTGTAACGCGCAAACCACGTTGGCCTGCCTATCGCTCGTTAAGCTGTTGATCCGCCACTTTTAATCTGTTTTAATTGTTTTAATTGTATTACTGTTTTAGTTCTATTAATTGTACTCTATGCCTTTGTACTGTTTCCTGGCGCTGAGCCAGTAGTATAGTCGCGAGCCCCCGGAGTCGGCGGCGCAAAATAAATAAAATAAATATTTGATATGGCTTTTGGCTAATCAATAAATTGTGTTGTTGTTGTTATAAACACAATAGTCCAATCTGTCTGATGATTTGAAAAGTTACTTATAAGATTAATCAGAGGACATTTGTAGTTGCCTTCCCCTTAGGCTGAGACAGTGTGACTTGCTTAAGCTAAACCAAGGGGTTTCCATAGCTAAGAAGGTATTTTGACATTTGCCTCCCAGAGTCATAATGCAACAGTGAAACCATCGCACAAGTACACCTGATACATAGTTGATAAATGTGATGGTTATTCAATAAATCTCACACAACTTAGTCACCTGATAAATTTTCAGCGCCCTAGGACGCTTTCACCTCAGTTAAGCCACGGAACCCCTCACCACTCATCTAAATGATGCAGACTCACTTCTGGCAGGGCTCCGAGGCTCAACCAGGGTACAAGCATCTGACAACACTGCTCTGGCAACACAAGAACTTTCCTGTGTTCCATTAGAAACAATGGGGATAGTGTGGGGGGAAACTCCATGGTGATGCTTCCCCATGTGTGATGGGGAAGTGTCGCTGCTGGCGAGATGAGGTGTGGGGAGCCAGAATTCCCTCACTGCCCTGCTGATTCACCATGGAGGCTGGCGAATCATCATGAGGGATCTCATCAATGTGATGAGGTCCTAAGTTGCCACTAGCATACAGGCGACATCCAGCTCTGCCTCTCTTATTTTACCTAATCCAGTAAGGTTTTTTTTGGAGGGGAGAGACATGGTGATGGAGTGGGCCCTTGCAGCTAGCACTGTCACTGGTAGCACAAGATGCCATGTGGCTTTTTCAGAACATATCCCCTAGTACTTCATCACGCTAGAGAATGAATCTTTAAATCCAATTTCAGCCTCCTGCAGAATTCTGGGATTTGTCGCTTAGTGAGGCTGTTAAAGGCTCCTCCCTAAACTACAAACCCCAGAATTCTGCTGGAAATAGAAACCAAATTTAAAATGGACTCATTCTCTAGTGTGATGAAGTCACTGGTTGTCTTTTTACTGCAATGTGTTTATATATGGTGGTGCTTGTGAACTGGGTGAGACATTTCACTTATTAATCTGAACCTATGAGCTTGTTTACTGGGACTGAGCAATATGATCAGATTATGCAAATAGCATTTAGTCCTGAGCACCATCCAGTTCTCTCTCTCTCTCTCTCTCTCTCTCTATATATATATATATATATATATACGGTATATATTACACAGTTGCTCTGATTTCATTAGAAACTTATAAAAGCCAGCTTATGAAACCAGCTGATTTGTTTGCAGATGATTTTAAATAAATTCTCATTAATCCTATTGTAACGTTTCCTGCTCTACAAGATTCACCAAGTTTGAAGTACATACCCGTTCAAAAATAAACAGTAGTAAGTCAGAATTTATTTGTCTTATCATTTCTCAATCAGAACTTAAATCAGTCCAAGCTGTTAAACTGTCTTGGCATTTAAAAGCTTAAAGATCCTTAATATTTTATTAGACCTAGTTGGGCTTTTTATTCTATGTGCAACTTGATGATAAAGTCGATATATCGAATAAACTCCAATTGTATTTTTTAGGGAAATTAGCAATAATCATATTTTCCAAACCTTTATTTTTATTTCACTGGAATCCTTTAATTCCTTTAGAAATTAAGGTCTAAAATGGCAGACATTGGGAAATGTACAAATAACGATCAAGATACACGAAGCTGACTTGAGAAGCAAACTTGTCCCCTGCATCCATTTTGCATCTTGCCAAATCAGAGGAATTATGCATCTTGCAAGCAACAACACACATGCAGTTTGGGTTCTTCTCACAGATTGAGATAGCAGATAATATTCCATTACAAGCAATCCCTTTTATTCTGATGATCAGGGTTTATGCTAAGCTTTCCTCTCTGTTGCACAAGAAGCGAGAGCGCCTGTACCAAGGAGACACTTGTCCTTAAGCCACCTGGCATTTTGTGTTATTTATGCTTGGTCATGCATGATTCAGCCATACTGTGGCCTTATCCCCAGAAGCAGGGGAAATTTGGACTCTTCTGGCTGTAATATATGTAGTTGGTTCATCAGAATGGTTAGTTTCTGTAACCTGTATAAAGGGGTCATTCCAGTGTCCATCCCTCCCATTTATGTGCTATAGCCTGAAAAGCCCTGATTTTCCCCGCTTCCAAGGCACAAAGATATAGAATGACTTTGTTGTGAACAGTCGCATAAAATGACAGGAAGGAGGGAATGACAAGGAAATAGAAGGAAACGATTGTCCTAAAAGTATAGTGAAGGACAAGGATTTCCTGTATATCTCCAAAGCTGAGAATCTAATCCCCGATTATAACTGTAATCTGCACAGCACTGTGGATAATGAAAGACAATGACTGGAAATACCTTGGCACTGTCCCTGAGGTGTGATGGCCCTGTGGACCGAACCAGAGCTGTAGAAATGTTTGTAATGGTGCAAGTCTTTCAATACCAGATGAGGAAAAGCTGGACTTTCTCGGAGTCAGTCAACCATACAGCTCTTTACAAAATGAACACTGGATAAAATTGACAATGCTTGCAGCGACCCAGCTGAGTCCAAGGCAGCATTTATTCTCCTTGGTCACAGATAGAGCAGTGAAGTGCCTGATTCCCAAAATATAATTTTATTCAATTAAACATTGAATTGAGAAAGAAGGGCATGAAAGACTAAGACATAACAGAAGTGTTTTTAATTGTCTATTTTTTAAATAAAAAATCTCAACTAGTCATTTTAAGAAAGAACCTTGTTCCTTATTCAATGTTCGATTGCCAACTCATACCCTCCAACATTTCATCGCTGGAAATCAGAATACGTGTGGCCAAGTAGCATCAGAGCGAGGTCAGGATGCGAAAGGTGATTATTGAGGAGGAACAAATGAGCCAGGAGAGGCTGCAGCAGTTTGCTTTTGCCTGCGTCAACAAGGAAAGGGCAAGATTTTGACCCTTCCTCCTTTCCTCTTACTGAATTAATTTTGTTCACACTATTTTGCACTTTGAACTCACTAGGCTCAGTTCAACTAGGCCCGTAGCCCGGGGGGGGGGGGCTGTTTAAGGGTTCCACCCCCATCCCCCAAATATGTCAGTTAACTAGTTAAAATTCGTGAGAAGACCAGTTTTTTTAACTTGACACATTGGGGGAGGTTGAACCTTTAACACACACACTCACACCCACCCCAGGCTAAGGCCCTGAATTGCTAACTACACAAAAACGTATTTTCTACTGCACACTTTCTTTTCCCGTTGAACAAGAGTTTATTATTTATTTCAATTATTTATAACCCACCCTTCTCTACCCCCGAAGGGGGACTTAGGGCGGCTAACAAAAAGGCAACAGTAAATAAAACATCAAACATCATAAATACAATAAAATAGATTAAAACATTTAAATATCAGTGATTAAAATACAAATCCTAGTTCCATATTTAGAGGTTGTCCCAGCCAATCTGTAGTCCATTTCCATAGTCATCATTTTATTTTCCACCTGCTGCCAATATCTATTTATTTATTTATTTATTGTTCAGGCTCGGGGCGGATAACAACAGTATAAATGGGCAATATGTCACAGGCATGTAGCCCTACAGTAAAAACATAAAACACACCCAAATGCCTGGTCCCAAAGCCACGTCTTTACCTTTTTCCTAAAAAAAATAAGGGAGGATGTTGACCTAATTTCGCTGGGGAGCGAGTTCCACAGGCGAGGGGCCACCACCAAGAAGCCCTGTCCCTCGTCCCCACCAAACGTATTTGCGACGAAGGTGGGACCAAGAGCAGGGCCTCCCCAGTAGATCATAAATTTTGAGGTGGGACATAAGGGGAGATACGTTCGGACAAGTAAGCTGGTCCAGAACCATAAAGGGCTTTAAAGGTCAAAACCAGCACTTTGAATTGTGCTCGGAATTGGATAGGCAGCCAGTGGAGCTGACACAACAGAGGAGTGGTATGCTCCCTGTATGTCGCTCCAGTTAGTAACCTGGCTGCCGCCCGTTGGACTAGTTGAAGTTTCCGAACAGTCTTCAAAGGCAGCCCCACGTAGAGTGCATTGTAATAATCTATTCGGGATGTAACCACAGCGTGGACCACCGTGGCCAGATCATACTTCCCAAGGTTTCTATACACATTAGGTTGGGAGCCTTCGGTGGCGCAGTGGGTTAAACTGCTGAGCTGCTGAATTTGCTGACTGAAAGATCAGTGGTTTGAATCTGGGGAGTGGGGTGAGCTACTGCAGTTAGCTCCAGCTTCTGCCAATCTAACAGTTCAAAAACATGTAAATGTGAGTAGATCAATGAGTACTGCTATGGCAGGAAGGTAATGGTGCTCCATGCAGTCATGCCAGCCACATTACCTTGGAGGCATCTATGGACAACGCTGGTTCTTCGGCATAGAAATGGAGATGAGCACCACCACCCCAGAGTTAGACACAGCTAGACTTAATGTCAAGGGGAAATCTTTACCTTTATCTTGCACATTAGGCTACTACCTGAAACCGAATCTAAAGACACTTTAAAATGTGACATTCTTCCCCAAAGCGGCTCCATACAAGCTTGGAAATCTTGGGTAACGCATTATTTCCTTTTCCATCTCCACTAACCTGCACACTAGATCATCCCGAATTTTCAAATCCAGATAAATATAACCAGCATATGAGTTTGATAAAGAAAAAAAACCATGCTAAAGACTTCTTTATAAAAAGAAAGCCAATAACACATATCGATCTTGAAAAATAGTTGCTGGAAACAAAACAAAACATGCTGATCTTTTAACTAAAATGTGTGAGAACCTTGAATGACTTTCTCCTTTGAAAACATAGAAGTCAGGCTCACTCTAATACATCAAAAGTGTCATATTCATAATAAACAAATGGCTCATTGAATCAAACGATGGCACTTCTACAGTTCTTAAGCTATCATGGGAGATTGATTCGAACGTTACAGCAAAGTGCGGCCCCAAGGGTTAAAAATATATATCTCAGAATGACCCCAAATGATATCTAAGATCTAAATATGGGAAATATATTGAGAATGCACCCATTTCTTCTGGGGACAAAATTATTTTCCTTTTGTGGGATCAGGTACAGTTGGAAATGTTGACTTTAAGGTCTCCCGGGGAGGGGGGTTGATGTTGCCACATAGCCTTCTACGGTTGCCTACAATAAGGCTGTCCCCAAGTTACAAACATCTGACTTACAAATGACTCATAGTTAAGAACAAGGGTAAGACAACAAAAAGTGAGATAAAGCTATCCCTAGGAAGGGGAATTCACTCCTGAAAGAGTTATCATGGGGAAAACATGTTTCCACTGAAGCTTTATCACCAATCCTTGTTTCCACAACAAGCTATTTTTTCAAAATCCAATTATCCCAAGGAAAGAAAGTGAGGTGAAATCTTCCGAACAGGGGAACAGACAGCAAAGCAAACATCATAGGGGTGTTAACTCTTCCCTATGCTACCCAAAGCCCACCCCCCTCTAAATATATGGCTAAAGTTACACTTAGAAAATGTACATGTTCTGACTTACAAACAAATTCAGCTAAAGAACAAACCTGCAAGTCCTATCTTGTTTGTAACTTGGAGACAACCTGTAATGGACCCTTCACAACTGTAGAAAATAGTCAATAAGCTCTCTTAGGGCAGTCCGCCTTTTGAACTATCCGTAGCGTATCGTATTTTCTTAACTCAGTCCAAGTTTTAAAAAATCCTATTACAATTCCCGTTTGACTACATGTTCTTATCAAAATGGTGGAAAATTGTGAAAAGGCAGAAAGGACCCTTGGCAGACCCATGTGAGTCCCTCCTGCAGATAATCAAATGTGGGAGATACCTTTCAAGGACAGGATGTTTTGGAACCACTGATGTTAATACGTTTTCTAATTTTAAGATGCTTAAAAAGACATAAAGATACACAAAGCAAAGTATAAAATCCAAGGTATGTCACTGCAGCAGTTTGGTAATAGTTGCGGCTGCCTAGCTCCACACTGGCCCCTATGACTTCCCTCACAGTGAAAGCAGAGAGCGAAGGGATTAATAGTGCTCTAAATGAATGGCTGAAAGGCTCATGAAACTTTTATACTTAATTTGAATTCCACTAAAGCCGTGGCTACTGATTAGATCCAAGCCTCAATCCTGATGGACTTTAAAACCATGCTACTGGTATTGACAAATGTCATTTTTCAGGAGTGTTACTAGGGAAACTGTATGGACTCCACGGAACTTGACATCTCTAGCATCATATATGGGACACACAATTACAGAATGCAAAAGTGAGGGGACCTGTGCAATAAGCCATCCACTTTCAAGTTGTCTAGCTTTCAAGACTAGATGGGACCTGGTGCCTTCAGGATATTTAGGTATAAATATTATGTTGGTATGCTTACATTTGCCCCCTGGTGGCACAGTGGGTTAAACCGCTGAGCTGCTGAACTTGTTGACCGAAAGGTCAGCAGTTTGAATCTGGGCAGCGGAGTGAGCTCCCACTCTTAGGCCCAGCTTCTGCAAACCTAGCAGTTCGAAAGCATGCAAATGTGAGTAGATTAATAGGTGCCGTTTCTACAGGAAGGTAATGGCGCTCCATGCAGTCATGCCAGCCACATGACCTTGGAGGTGTCTACGGACTACGCCGGATCTTTGGCTTAGAAATGGAGATGAGCATCACCCCCAGAGTCGGACATGACTAGACTTAATGTCAGGGGAACCTTTACTATGCTTACATTCATAGTTTGATCTACAATAAAATCTAGAAATCATAAACGTTATGAAACAAAGATCACACTGGAAAGCCCTTGTCTTTATGTGTTCCTTACTAGCTTGCCAGGAACAACAAACCAACTGCATTTAGAAACAACTTTAATCCAATGGATTGTTGTAGGTTTTTTGGGCTATATGGCACCTTCTAGAAGCATTCTCTCCTGATGTTTTCCCTGCATCTATGGCAAGCATCCTCAGAGGATGTGAGGTCTCGCCATAGATGCAGGCAAAACGTCAGGAGTAAATGCTTCTAGAACATGGCCATATAGCCTGAAAAAACTACAACAACCCAGTGATTCCAGCCATGAAAGCCTTCGATAATACATTGAACATTAATCCAGATTGGGATAAATAAGATCCTTCAGTTCTCATGGAATTTCAACAACCATCAGTCTTAGCCAGCACAGTCAATGGCAAAGATGAAGTCTAACATCAATTAGGAGAGTCATATCTACCCTGGTGTATTTGTTTGGTCGATCGGGGCCTCATCTTATGCCCTTATCAAATTGTGCAAAATGGAAGATGAGTTTCCCAGTCTGAGCAGCACTACCTTGTGGAGACACATGAACACAAAGGACAAAAGCAACCACCATAGAATGCCTCCTACTTGTCCATGTGAGTTGTTACAGATGCGGTCACAGTCATCAAAATCAAATGCCAATGAAAGGTCGAGGAGAACCAAGAGGGTGAATTCCCCTGCCCTCTGGCGATCACCAAAAGTAGATCCTTGATGCCTGTCAAGGTACATGAAAGGATCGTGGAATATATTGTTTCCTCTGTCTTTTAACTCAGTGACCACAATGCAGAGGAAAAAGCAAATGCTGTGCATCCCAATTTCCTTGGGGTATTCAGTAAACTGGATGAAAAAAAGGTCAAACTCCCACAAAGGCACTTTTTTCTGAATTTTTCAGAAGAACTAAGGAAAGATACAGATTTTTCTGAGAATACTCAAACATAAACAGAACCAGAAAAGTTGAATTACATAGTTATTAAGTGAGAACGGAGGATGTCCACCAGCACACATATAAGTAAAAGCAATCGGACTAGTATTTAGAATATTTATCATGGTTTTTGAGTATTCATAACATTCTACGTGCTTTCCCCGTGTAAGCCATAAACAGCCAGAATTCCAGAACATTGAGCCATTACAGTTAATGTGGTATCAAACTGCTGTAATTCTTCAGTGTGGGTGCAGTCATAGAAACACAGCACCCACACAGCCCTCTCGGCACGCTTCCCTGCTGTGGTTATTTTTAAATGCCATTCTCTGTTTAAATATACATCATGTCTGGAGCAGACCAAATGAAAGCTGTCCCTAGGGTGGCCAGATGCAAATGAGGACAGGGTTTCTGCATATTTAATAACTATATAGCAGAGGGAATTTCAGCGGGAATAATTTGTCATGAAAGCTAAAGGAATCACGCCTTCTCTTTTTCTGCAACAGACTGCCCGAATTGTTCCGTACCTTTATATAGTTGGTGGTTTGCATGTTATTTTATAATTGCTTCAACATTTGCCCAAAAAAAAGCATTCGTTTTAGAATAGCAGCAGCAGCAAGGAGACGAGCCGTGAAGAAAAACCTCTCCATGAATGTGGGATGAAAGAACACACAAAGAGAACCAGGGAAGCAAAGAGAAGACGTTGCACTTTAGACTATTGTTCTCCAGACAGAATGAAGCAGACTCCAGCAGATTCAAATTGTTTCTAAGAGTTAGGAAGATGGACATTTTTCAATGCGATAAAAAGAAGCAATCATGGTAGGAGAGCTCCAATATGGTGAAAAATGATTTGTATTTATATAGACTAAACAGACTAAACTCAATATACTCGAGGGCAGTTCTTTGGAATCTAATTCAAAAGATATCAATGAGAATTAATACTGAATATGTACAGTCAGGACTGGACTGCAAGTGTGGCAGGAGATTTGTTTCCCAAATAACCAAAGAATCGCATGGAAGAAATGCTGAAAAATAAGCCCAACTTACCGTATTTTTCGCACCATAAGACGCAGTTTTTTTTCTCCCAAAGTAGGAAGAAAAATCAGCCGCGTCTTATGGAGCGAAGATGCAGGCAGGGAGGGGGGGGAGGCGCTGGAGCAGAGGGGCGGCGGCAATATACTCACGCTATATTCGCGCGCGCGCCCCTCCCCGGCGGCTCCTGGCTGCGCCCGCGCATGGCCAGACTCCCGCTGCCGTGTTGCCGCAGCCAGTCGGCGGCGCAGAGGAACGGGGGCGGAAGAGGGGACTCACGGGGCGGGCTCGCCGCTCACGGACCCGAGGAGGAGCAGGAGGAGGGGGGAGTGTCAGATTATTGCATTTTGAATAGCAATTCATGAGTCAGCACAAGATATATTTTCGCAGTTTGAGATGACCTGCAGTGTGACATGTTTGACACCAGATGGTGCTGTCTCAAGACTGCTAAATGGAACCTTGAGGAATGTCAGTTACAAAGTGACAGTTGGGATTTGTCAGTTGGGATTTAATATCTGTGAGGAAAGGATGTTTAGAAAGGTAGCTGTGATGGCTGTTGTTTTTCGATGTTTTGCCAGTTATTGTTAAATACAATTCAATACAAAGTTATATATTTACCTTGTGAATTGAATGAGAGTTTCATTATTCACTCGAACAGAGACTGGAGTTTTTGGGCCGATGGGGAATTAAACTTCTATATTTCTGTTGCCTATCCGCTGTGACATAAATACTCAACGCCGAAGAGGGAGGCCACGAGGGCGGCCCCCAGGGAGACGCAGCGGCGGCGGAAGGGCCCGAAGCCAGAGGCGCATCTTCGTGACGTCACTCCGTCGCGCCTCTGCCGAGGAGGAAGGGGAGGAAGGCCTCGCCGGCCGCACGCTGTAAGGACGGCCGGAAGAGGGGCCGGAGGGAGGGAGGGAACTCCGTCTCCATGGGGGCCGCCCTCCTGGCCTCCCCCCTCCTCCTGCTCCTCCTCGGCTCCGTGAGCGGCGAGCCCGCCCCATGAGTCCCCTCTTCCGCCCCCGTTCCTCCGCGCCGCCGACTGGCTGAGGCGACACGGCAGCGGGAGTCTGGCCATGCGCGGACGCAGCCGGGAGCCGCCGGGGGGGGGGCGCGAATATAGCGTGAGTATATCGCCGCCCCCCCTCTGCTCCAGCGCCTCCCCCCCTCCATATTAGTGTCTCATATAGTAGACAGCCCCCATTTTTTTTCCAATTTTCCTCCTCTAAAATCTAGGTGCGTCTTATCAGCAGGTGCGCCTTATGGTGCGAAAAATACGGTAATTTTGATCACATAAACCTCTTTTTGATTCCATCACAGACTGAAATAGGCTTGCACTCAATAAATATAAAGGCAAGTGCTCATTTGTAATAGAAAATGCTGTTTCTCATATAGCTGAATAGCAGCACGGGGCACCACTGTAAGACACGTGGAACAACGGATATGAAAAGGAAGGCATGCATTTACTGCAGTTGGAGAATAATATAATAATAATAATAATAAACTTTATTTGTACCCTGCATCCATCTCCCCAAAAATATACATACCGAACACCACTTTACAAGAAACAACTTTTAACCAAGGAGTGGTGCAGTGGGTATGAGCACTGGATACTCTGGAGCAGTGGTTCACAACCTTTGGCCCTCCAGGTATTTTGGACTTCAGCTCCCATCATTCCTAAGAACTGGTAAACTGGCTGGGATTTCTGGTTGTTGAAGTCTAACACAACTGGAGGACCAAAGATTGGGAAGCACTGCTATGGAGAGTATTGTGTATAAGCAACTCTCTCTCCATCATCTCCCAATTTTTTTGTACTTCGAGTTGGAGGGAGGGGGGGGGGCACATTAAATATGAAAATGTCTATGGCTGCAGTACTATTCCCAGAAATTAAGCCCATTATTTCCCACTGAGAATGTGGCGCAGCTGGCTGGGTGTCAGCTGCATAAGATCTCTACTGACCAGAAGGTCATGAGTTCGAGGCCTGCCCGGGTAGAGGTGGGTTCTCGACCTATCGTGTAGCCTGTTGTCGACCTTTGCAACCCGAAAGACAGTTGCATCTGGCAAGTAGGAAATTTAAGGTACCACTTAGTGGGGAGGCTAAATTTAACAGATTTACGAGGCCATAAAGATCTCCAGGAAGCACGCTGAGGAATGAAGGAGTGTGACAGCTCCCCTGGTGGCCAGATGTTAAATTGCCTCTGTCTGTCTTGTGTTGTGTCTCTAAAGGCATTAATGCTTGCCTGTATATGTGATCCGCCCTGAGTCCCCTGCAGGGTGAGAAGAGCAGAATATAAATGAAGTAAATAAAATAAATAAATTCATGTAGATGTATTTACTTCTGAGTAGACATGCATGGGATTGCATTGTATGATGGCAATTTGTGTGACCTAATTTAGACCAAGATCTAATTCATGTATTGGTCTTAAGCCATGAAAACCTGTGTGTAATATATTCAGTAAACAGAAACAAAAATACCGTTATTCCACTCTTTCCAAAGCAGTATATCTCCAGATGGTTCTTATTACGGATCCTATTTGATATGGTGGCAATATTGAGTGTTGTAGTTCAACACATTTGGAGTGACAGCCATTGGCTGGACTTCTCAGTTTTGTTGTGGCTTATTCGTTCAGTTGCTTCTGACTCTTCATGACCTCATGGACCAGCCCACACCAGAGTTCCCTGTCGGCCGTGGCCACCCCGAGCTCCTTCAAGGTCAAGCCAGTTAATACCATCCATCCATCTTGCTCTCTTCCTTTTTCCTTCATTTTCCCCAGTATCATTATCTTCTCCAAGCTTTCCTGTCTTCTTATTATGTGGCCAAAGTACTTCATCTTTGCCTCTGATATCCTTCCCTCCAGTGAGCAGTCAGGCATTATTTCCTGGAGGATGGACTGGTTTAATCTTCTTGCGGTTCAAGGCACTCTCAGAATTTTCCTCCAACATCACAGTTCAAAAGTGTCTATCTTCCTTCACTCAGCCTTCCTTATGGTCCAGCTCTCACATCCACAGTTTACTACGGGGAATGCCACTGCTTTAACTATGCGGATCTTCATTGCCAATGTGATGTCTCTACTCTTCACTATTTTATCGAGACTTCTCAGTAGCTCCTGTGAAATTCTATGGGGAAAAAATAGACTGGCTGAAGTTGGGGACACAAAATCTGCCCCATATTCAACCAGCACAGCAAATGATGACAAATGCTCTGGAGGGCCATATATCCCTACCCTGGCATAGACAATAGCATGGGGATCACCATTCTCTGAGGAAAGTACCCGGTTTGACGCTTTAGAAGTCTATTCACTTTGGCCTCTTCTTGTGTTTTATTTAATTTAATTAACCGGGACAGTAGCCCAGCTGCCTGGGAGTCAGCTGCATAAGATCACTACTGACCAAAAGGTTATGAGTTCGAGGCCTGCCCGAGTCGGGGTGAGCTCTTGACCAAATTGTGTAGCTCGTTGTCGACTTTTGCAAGACAGTTGCATCTGTCAAGTAGGAAATTTCCTTCACTTTGTGGGGAGGCTAATTTAACTGATTTACGAGGCCATAAAATCTCCAGGAAGTACGAAAAAGAATGAAGGAATGTGACAGCTCCTTCTGGTGGCCAGAAGCTGGAATGTTAAATGGCCACCAAAAGGAATGTAAATAATAAATACATAAAGCGGAGCAGCTTTTTACCACCTCCGGCAGACTAGGAGGCTGGCTCCCTACCTGTCCCGTCACGACCTAGCCACAGTGGTCCAAGCCACGGTCATCTCAAGATTGGACTACTGTAATGCTCTCTACATTGGCCTTCCTCTGTCGGTGATCCGGAAGCTTAAGCTGGTGCAGAACGCTGCAGCTAGGCTGGTGGCAGGACTCCCATCTCACTGGCTTCCGATAGAGCACTGGATCACCTTCAAAGTGCTGGTTTTGAATCTTCAAGGCCTTGAATGGTCTGGGGCCAGTGTACCTAAGGGACCGCCTCTCCCAATACAATCCCTCAAGACCACTGCGATCTGAGTCTTTAAATCTTCTGGTGGTCCCGAGTTGTCAATCTCTACGCTTGACCGCAACGCGGAGGACGGCGTTCAGTGCCATTGCGCCTGTGCTGTGGAATGCCCTCCCGCCCTCAGTTCGTCCACTATCTAATCTGATGGCCTTCCGTAAGGCTTCCAAGACCCTCTTGTTCTTGCAGGCATTCGGTCGATAAAGGTCATTCGCAGTGTATGTATACCGTATATTTTATCTGAGATATTGACCCGTTGTTTTACAGTGTTTTATAATGTGTTTTTAGAGTATTTTACTGTGTTTTACGATGTTGAAGTTCTGTAAGTCGCCCCGAGCCCACTGGATGGGGCGACTAAGAAGTCAAAATAAATGAATAAATAAATATTTAATTATGTAAATAAATGGACTTCAGCTGATTCGTGAACAGCCCCTTGGAAAACATTACTTTTCCCATCCTGCAACCACAGGGGTTATTGCCCCTAGCAGTGTTGTCCCTTGAAAAATGAGGGGGTGGGGTGGAATCAGGAACACTATTGTATGGGGTGATGCAGTTGTATTTGTGCTTCCTCGATACTTTGGTACAGCTATCACTAAAAGCATGGTCTTTGTCAGATGATGTGGAGATCCAGAACAGACACACACTATACTCCCCTTCCCTTCCCTACACCTGGCTCATTCGGTCAGGAATTTCAGTAGTTCTTAATAAATATTTTTCTTTCTTGTACTATCAAGCAGCTAGCAAGCATTCCTAGTACCCAGTCATTTCTCTCTCTTTCTCTCTCCCCCCCCAAGCTCAGCTGAATCCCTTCTTAATCAATTTAATCTGTAGTCCCTTACTCCACTCTTTGTAGGGAGCCTGTTACATCATGGAATTAATTCATTGGGACTAACATCAATCAGCAACAGAAATGTCTTCTTTCAGATCTCAGCCTTTTATCTCTATTTTCAGTTTCACATGCTCTTCTCCGAGACGGCAGTTTTCGAGCTGGAAGAAGAGTAATCCCTGGCGGGATCTGAATATTTGTTTTGGCAGAATTCAATAGAAATTGTGCAAAAGCCCCCAGCCAGCAATACCACCCCCTGCCGGTTACGGATTTGCAATTTATCTTACACCGGGATGTGGAGTCCGCAAACAAACTGTGACATAGGCAGCCAACAGAGAGGCTTCAAACAAATACGAGCAATAGTTTTAAAGATAATAACTTCTAAAATGCAGTGGATTTGATACAGGTTTAGAAAATATGATCCTAAGCAGTAACATCCCAACTAGACACGATGTGTGTATACATAAGAGGAACAGGAGGGGAGAGGGAGGGAGAGACCTCTTCTGCAGCTGCATTTTCATGTTGAACGTTCTTACATTATATGCTCTTTGACTATTAGCAAAAATAGTTTTTAAAAGGTAAAGTAAAAGCTGTCCCCTGACATTAAGTCCAGTCGTTTCCGACTCTAGGGGTTGGTGCTCATCTCCATTTCTAAGCCGAAAAGCTGGCGTTGTCCATAAACACCTCCAGGGTCATGTGGCCGGCTTGACTGCATGGAGTGTCGTTACCTTCCCGCCGGAGTGGTACTTATTAATCTACCCACATTTGCATGTTTTTGAACTGCTAGGTTGGCAGAAGCTGGGCCTAACAGCAGGAGCTCACCCCGCTCCCCGGATTCAAACCTGCAACCTTTCGGTCAACGAGCTCAGAAGCTCAGCAGTTTAACTCACTCTGTCATCGGGGGCTCCTAGCAAAAACAGTACTGTTCCATTATCTGGACATAGTCCATTTTAAGGGGGGGGGGGGTGGTTGAAGGAGTAAAACCATTTGCCCCTGTTTTCCTGTTATTCCCTCCACCCACGTTGCCATCATGGAAGCAACCCTTGTTTATGAAATGGGAAGTGGAGAGGGGGAATAACCAGTGAAAACAGGGGAAACTATTTTCCTCCTTCAACTCCCTGCTTTCCAATAAAATGGACTGAGCCCCCGGTGGCGCAGTGGGTTAAACCCTTGTACCAGCAGGACTGAAGACCTGTTGTCGCCTGTTGTCGACCTTGGCAAGTAGGAAATTTAAGGTACCCCTTAGTGGGGAGGCTAAATTTAACAGATCACAGGTTCAAATCCTGGGAGAGCGCAGATGAGCTCCCTCTATCAGCTCCAGCTCCACATGCGGGGACAAGAGAGAAGTCTCCCACAAAGATTGTAAAACTTCAAACCATCTGGCCGTCCCCTGGGCAACATCCTTGCAGGCTGCTAATTCTCTCACACCAGAAGCAACTTGCAGTTTCTCAAGTCGCTCCTGACACGACAAAATAAAACGAGATAAAATAAAATGGACTATCCTTCTCTGTCTGTTGCACTCCAGGGGACGTGGACCTTCTAGATGTAATCACACAACACCAGCACTTGGAATATAGTCATTTATTGGAAGCAGATAATATCAGCAATATATTGAAGAATAAAAAGGTAAAAAGAAAACACATCTATAATCCAAGCAGTACAGGTAAAAATAAATCCAATAGAATCCCAAAGAGTCCAATAGAGTCCAAGAGAATCAATAGAGTCCAAGAGAATCAATGTCCCAAAAACTTAAACTAGAAACTTCTATAGGCAAGCAGAAAACTCAAGTCCATGAGCATGAATGCAAACCTAAAGCAAGAGGATCTTCCTGCATCGACGTTGCCAGAAAACTGGGGGTCTCTACAGCAAGCAGAAGTAAAATAGTCAACCAAACCACTTTCGAGTCCCTAATTGAAGCATAGGCCTTGAATTTTGCCAATTAAAATTCCTTCTCTGCTGACTGTACTATCAGCGCAGGTGTTACTATCTCACTCTATTTTAAACAGACTAGTTCCCAGAGAATCTTAGCTCATGAAAATTCCCATCCCTTGTGTCTGTTTGCACTTCAGGTCCCACAATTCTGGTAGCCAAAGAAGCCACAAGCCCAACACTGTCTAGCATTCCCTTTTGGCCTTCATCCAGATAATAGAACAATATTGCAGAAACTGGCATGACTACAGCAATCACTACATCTAGATTATTTTTTTCATGTCAGGAGCAACTTGAGAAACTGCAAGTTGCCTCTGGTGTGAGAGAATTAGCCGTCTGCAAGGAAGTTGCCCAGGGGATGCCCAGATGTTTTACAATCCTATGGGAGGATACTACTTCTACTAGATGAATCTGTTGTTGTCGTTGTTATTAATGTTATTGTTCGAACGCATCTGCCTCTACGTCCCATCTCGCAGCCTAAGATCTTCAGGGGAGGTCCTGCTCTCGCTCCCGCCAACATTGCATATGCGGTTGGTAGGGAAGAGAGACAGGACCTTCTCGGCGGTGGTCCCCTGCCTATGGAACACACTACCAAACGTGATAAGATCGACACCATCCCTCTTGGCCTTCAGAAAAAAGTTAAAATCGTGGTTCTGAGACCAGGCCTTTGGGCAGCAGACATAAGTTGCACTTTACTGGACATTGTTTGGAATGGCGTAGTGGCAGATGATATTGTGTTTCATTTATGGTTTTAACTAATGTTATTTATATTGGTTTTTAATGGCTATGTAATTTTAACGTTTATGTATATGATTGCTATTATATTGTATTGTGGTATAGCAGCTTTGTACTGTTGCGAATGTAAGCCGTCCTGAGTCCCCCTTCGGGGGTGGGAAGGTGATGGGATACAAATGCCAGAAATAAATAAAAATAATAAATATATCCCTCTCTCTCTCTCTCTCTCTCTCTCTCTCTCTCTCTCTCACACACACACACACACACACACACACACACACACACACCATTTGGGATTCCAGACAGCTAACAACAGTTAAAATACACATAAATGTTTCATCATGTAAACAAAATGCTGGGGGAAAGGTTGACCAACTCACCCACCCAGCAGCATGGTTCCAATCCAAAAGAGCCCCTCCATCTACCATGACTGCCATTGGATTATATGCAAATAGCAGGCAATCCCGTAGCAGATCTCTATCAACTCAGATTCTAATTCCCAAGACCCCAGTCAGATTTCACTCTGTTAGTTGCCATCATATGAGGTCTCAATTACATCCAGTATGGCTGACAATATTTGCAAACGTTAACAGGGGGAAAAAAGGTATTTACCGCACCTTGTCCTACCGCACACCTTTCTGACTTAATTCAGGTGTCTTCTCCTCATTTCTTTCATCAAGCTTTGAGGCAGGCAAAAACCCAGTACATGCCAAGGTCAAGCAAAGGTTCGTTGAGCTAAAGAAAAACGTGTTTTGGGGGAAATGGGAATTGCATGCATACGAAGAAGCAGATTTTCTTAAAATGAACATTCCAGCGTGCTTTGGGAGCCACAGGCTACAGCCATGCAGCTATCATTTTACAAGTATCCCACTTGAGAGCAAAACACTTGTCTTTTAGCCTGATAAAAGCCACCTCCTGTGGAGCATGAGCTTCCAGTTAGTCAATTAATGAGATGGCTTACATACTAATCAGTCACTCCGGAAGATGGGATGAGAAATAACTAACTGGTCATGGCTCAGATGCTGGCCCTGTGGACCATATCAGGCTCAGAAGACACAAAAAAGAAGAAAATGCAGAAATTGATGGTGGCCAGAAGTCCATTTACAGTTTTGTCTCTTTCCTTCTGGCAGAGCCTCCAGTGACACAGTGGGTTAAACTGCTGAGCTGCTGAACTTGCTTACTGAAAGGTTGCAGGTTTGAATCCGGGGAGCAGGGCGAGCTCCCGCTGTTAGCCCCAGCTTCTGCCAACCTACCTGCCCGAACGCATCTCTCCCTATGAACCATCTAGGTCAGGGGTGCTCATTTGGTGGATCGCAATCTACTGGTAGATCGCGTAGGGCGTCCTGGTAGATTGCAGGCAGAGCGGGAGGAAGTCCCAGTCCTGCCCTGCAGGCTCCCGACGCCGCCCAGGTGCAGAAGGAGGTTGGACTGGATGGCCCTTGGAAGTCTCCTCATTGTTGTTGTTGTTGTTATTATCAGAGGCTGAATGGCCATCTGTGAGGAATGCTTTGATTGTGTTTTTCCCTTATGGTAGAAGGAGGTTGGACTGGATGGCCCTTGGAGGTCTCATTCTACTCTAGGAACCTGTTGTTGTTGTTACTATTATTAGTAGTAGTAGTAGCAGAGACTGAATGAATATTATCATCATCATTATTATTATGACTAAATTCAGGGGCTTATTATACTCACATTTAGTTGAATTCAGTCTTAAAGTATATTATATGGCTCTCATTGAAATACATTTCCAAATATTTTGCTTTTATGGCTCTCTGAGTAGTGGGTAGGTAGATCATTTTGACTTGGTTGTTTTATAAGTAGCTCGCATGCTGAAAAAGTGTGAGCACCCCTGATCTAGGTTTTTAAGATCGTCCGGAGAGGCCCCGCTCTCGGTCCCGCCTTCTCCGCAGACCCGATTGGTGGGGACAAGGGACAGGGCCTTCTCAGTGGTGGCCCCTCAGCTATGGAACGCCCTCCCTAGGGACATTAGATCAGCCTCCTCCTAACATTTCAAAAGAAAGTTAAGACCTGGCTGTTCAAGCAGGCATTTGCAGATGAAATACTGTATAACTGTTTAATTGTGATCATGGATTGATATGAGGATGGAAAATGACTGTAACGATGAGTCGCTGAGAATTGTATTTTATGGTTTTAATGGCTAATTGCTTACTGTTTTTATTTGGTTATTGCATAATTGTTTTTAATTGTATTTTGGATTGTGGGCATTGATTGCCATGTGCAAATCGCCTCGAGTCGCTTTTGGGCTGAAAGGGGCGGTATAGAAATATATATTTTTTAAAATCAAAAACATGCAAATGTGAGTAGATCAATAGGTACTGTTCCGATGGTAAGGTAACAGAGCTCCATGTAGTCATGCCACCCACATGACATGGGAGAGGTCTACAGACAACGCCGGCTCTTCAGCTTAGAATTGGAGATGAGCACCACCTTCAGAGTTGGACATGACTGGTCTTAATGTCAGGGGAAAACCTTTACCTTTACCTCCCTGTTTCCTCCCATTTTTGGTGAATGACGAAGGAGATTATAAGGCCCTCATCACAAAACTAGTGCTCCTGGAGCATTCAAGAAGTGGCTAAAGCAAGGGGAGAGGCATGTTGTACTGCTGCTGTGGGTCATCAAGAAAAACCCAAGAAAAGGGTTTCCTCTAAAGGAACTCATCATACAGGTCTGGATCTAATCCTTCCACTAGACCACACATGGGCAAACTTTGGCCCTCCAGGTGTTTTGACTTCAATTCCCATGATTCCTAAAAGCCAATATGCTGTTAGGAATTGTGGGAGTTGAAGTCCAAAACACCCGGAGGGCCGAAGTTGGCCCATGCCTGCACTAGCCTCATTGACTTGAATTCTGCTTGGGGGATGAAACTAATAGCCGAAAGTGAAGCAAGTAGAAAACCAAATTATAGCATCTAACCGGGAGCCACTGTGGTTCAATGGATACAAAGCTAGATACAGAGTTATGTCTCTCATCTATGCCACTAATTCAATTGGGCGAGATTTCTCTCTTGCAATTTCAGTGACTTTAAATAACATAGGGGAACTGCACCAGAGGACCAGTGGAAATTAAACAAACTGAAAATTGTAGAAAGCTCTGAAAATTAGAAATGACCTGCCCTGAGTTCTGTTTAGAGATGGGGGCAGGATATTATTATTATTATTATTATTATTATTATTATTATATCTTCTATGGGACACTTTAGCCTCTGATACTTGTTTGGGCAATTCTTCACTCATAAGGATATCCTGCTTGTGGATAACATGACAAATAAACCCAAAAGGCACAAGTTAAACTTCCATACTATCAAAAGTAATGTTTCCTGTGAAGTTGTCGTGCTGAAATTGACACAATGTGTACTCATACAAATAAGGTATCCAAATAGTTAAGAGGCTACCTACAAAAGCCTCTTAGGATCATTCCACATATGACATTATTATTATTATTATTATTATTATTATTATTTACATCATTTCTATTCCGCTCTTCTCAACTCCCGAGGGGGGACTCAGAGCGGCCTAACAAAAGGCAACAATTCAATGTCAATACACAATATAAATGCAATATAAAACCATAGACATTCAGAATTAAAATACAATAAGTATGGACACATAATACACATACACTTAAGTTAAAAACAGAGTTCCGTCCACCACATAAACATTGAGCCATAACCATCAACTTACCAATTCCAATACCAATCCAAGGTGCTGCATTGTGCTAATGTGCAAAAGCCTGGTCCCAGAGCCACGATTTCACTTTTTTCCTGAATGCCAGGAGGGATGGGGTTGATCATATGTCGCTTGGAAGCGCATTCCACAGATGGGGAGCCACCACCGAGAAGGCCCTCTCTCTCGTCCCCACCAACCGCATTTGAGAAGTTGGCGGGAGCGAGAGCAGGGCCTCCCCAGATGATCTTAAATTACGAGGTGGGACGTAGCAGCAGATGCGTTCGGACAAGTAAGCTGGGCCAGAACCGTATAGAGCTTTTTCCTCCATAAATATACATGGAAAGCATAGAGCAATGAATTACCCTTTTGTGTGGTGATAGTAAATATATCTATTCTATCAGACATCAGGAAACTTTGAGTGGTTCCTGGTAGCTTCCATGTCAATAGTGTGGTAAATCCACTCCAGGTTTTTGTTTGGACTTAGATGGGTCAGCCAAGGATCTATTTTGAGGGTAAGGTTCAGCAGTTCAAACAGTTTCTTCAAACTTCATACTAAAACCCAAAGCTGATTCACTGCAGAACTGTATTGGAACTTTTTATAGAGGCACAGACAGATTCATCAATGGGAATAGGAAATAAACATTATCAGAACATTTAACCATTATCCAATAGACTCTCGCCAGAAGCTCAGCAGGGAAAAGATAATTGTAGACTCTGGAAACGTTCAGATTAATTGAAAACAGTTTGTCAGGAGATCCTTCCCAGAATGATGTTCTACAATCCAGGGGGTATGCTTTAAACTATATATCAGTTGCCTTTATCCAACAGAAATCCACATAACAGCACTTACAGGCAGAGTTCATGGTGCCTTAGGGACTATAATAGAACTCAAAGCAGATAATTCACTGAGCAACAAATGTAAGATTGATCTTGATGGTGGGAATTTGCCCAACAGAGATTGAACAGCTCATAAGGAAACATTTGAAGTCTTGGGGATTATTCATTTTACTTTCGGCAGGAAATACTAATTACAAGGATACCTCTGGCAGCAACTGCTCCAAGAACATAAGGCATGCATGTACATACATCTGGGAAGTAAGGTTGGGACTGATTTACCAAGTACAGATGTTAAAAAAGGAACTCAGAAGTACTTATAACTTTCAAGCGACTTCAGAAATTATCTGTGCAGCATCTGTTCACCTCTATCAGGAAATATCCAAAAGAAGAAATGACATACAGTTGAGTTCAATGAAGCACTCCATTTGGTCTTTTCTGTGATGGATTCCCAGACAAAAAAATCATTTTCTTTTCTTTTTTTAAAAAAACCTGGATTTTTATTCAAGAAAAAATAAAACACACAAGCAAAATACTTTTCCCCCAAGAATTTAGGGGTCACCTATAAAAAGGCATTTGTTTTATTGAACTTTTCAAAAGACCTGTTTTGGGTTTTTTTTTGGTATGATTATATATTTTGGGGCCCCTGGTGGCGCAGTGGGTTAAACTGCTGAGCTGCTGAACTTTCTGATCAAAACGTTGACGGTTTGAATCCGGGGAGCAGGGTGCACTTCCGCTGTTAGCCCAGCTTCTGACAACCTAGCAGTTCGAGAACATGCAAGTGTGATCTATCAATAGGTCCTGCTTCTACAGGAAAGTAATAGTGCTCCATGTAGTTATGCCAGCCACATGATCTTGGAGGTGTCTACGGACAACGCCGGCTCTTCGGCTTAGAAATGGAAATGAGCACTACCCTGCAGAGTTGGACACCACCAGACTTAATGTCAGGGGAAACCTTTACATTACATATTTTGATGTGATTTATTTTTAAAGAAGCGTTTTCTACAAGCTTCCTGCAACTCATTGGAGGCAAAAGAAAAAGAAGAATCAGGGTAGACATTGAACTTTTTTAGAGATTTAATATCTCAAAGGATATAAGGAAAGAAAATGAGGTAAGGATATTATGACCACATTAAAGCATTATCTAACCACATGCAGGAAGAACTCAAGACCATTCTTACACACACACACACACACATATATATGTTATATGGGAGCTTTTTTCGTGTCAGGACCAACTTGAAAAACTGCAAGTTGCATCTGGTATGAGAGAATTGGCCATCTGCAAGAACGTTGCCCAGAGGACACCCGGATGTTTTGATGTTTTGTCATCCTTGTGGGAGGCTTCT
This sequence comes from Anolis apletophallus, assembly GCA_030556195.1. Classification (NCBI taxonomy): domain Eukaryota; kingdom Metazoa; phylum Chordata; class Lepidosauria; order Squamata; family Anolidae; genus Anolis; species Anolis apletophallus. The sequence goes on from JARBWK010000005.1 coordinate 137,199,773, forward strand.
TTCATGTCCCCATGGAGCTCAACCCACTCTTCCCGTATTCGAACCGCTGACCTCTTGGTCAGAAGTCCTGCTGGCATAAGTGTTTAACCCTTTGCGCCACCAGGAGCTCCTATATGGAAGCTAACATAGTGTGATGGTTTGAGCATTGAACTACAACTCTAGAGACTATGGTTTGAATCCCCACTCAATCATGGAAACCCACTGGGTTACTTTGGGCAAGTCACACTCTTTCAGCCTCAGTGAGATTGAAAGGCAAACCCCATCCAAGCAATCTCACCAAGAAAATACAATAAAAACCCCTAGGAAACAATTTGAAGGCAGACAACAAGAAAAAAAAAGATATTTTATGGATCTGTATGTATATTTAAATGTATTATTATTTTAACTGCTTTAAGGTGCATTAAGGTTTTTAAAGAAACAAATCGGATGATTTTTTTAAATAAAAAAAATGACTTTTTATGAATTTCAGCTACAATAAGGAACTGTATTTTAGTATTTCAAGGGCAGGGCATTGCCTGTAATTTCTATTTTATTCTAGAAACACTTGGAAAGAATATTCCTACTTAAAGTCAACCTTGAAATATTTCAAACAAAAACAAACAGATCACAGTTTTAATCTGCATGAGTAATTCAATGGCTTGTACACCTTCTCGGGATTTCCTGAAAAAGGTTGGCATGGCTGTTGGCAGGAGTGGAAATTATCATTTTCCCTATCATGGTTAACATATAAAAATAGACAAGTTTATTTCCATTCCATTGAACTATCTTACTACAATTTTAGTTTGGCTGGAACCAGTTCTACCTGGGTAAGAAACCTCTTGTCCTCTGGTCTTTAATGAAATTAATCCATTAAAAACTGAAATATTCCTTAACTACACACCCTCTGTGGTCCCAGTAGGATGTGCATTGTGTCTTGGTAGTATTACAGAGCTAGACACACACAAGCAAGACACCCACAGGCACAGACACCCAGAGACATAGGTATTCTATTATTATTGTAGATGAGTTTCCCACATAGGCAAACACCTCAAATTATAACTATAACTACAGTTGATGTAAGAGCAACTGAAAGAATGTATGTGAAGTGCTTTGAAGACTCTCTAAATAATAATAATAATAATAATCACATCATCATTATTATCTTTATTTGTACCCCGCCACCATCTCCCCAATGGGGACTTGGGGCGGCTTACATGAGGCCGAGCCCGACAACACAACAACAAAGTAAAATCAAACATCAAACAATATAAACAATTACATAAAACATAAGCTATAAAATACTACAACCAATAAAAATTACAATAAAATAAAACCATTCATAACACAAAACAGTGAGCGGGCCGCACATACAGATTAAAATTGAAAAGAAAGGGTTAAAACGGGGTGAGATAGCAGTGGTACAAATTATTTGTGAGGGAGAAAAACTCTTTCGAACTCGGGTCGAGCAAAAGAACCTTCATGTAAAGGGGGGAGGTGTGCACTCAGAGCAAATATTGAGGGTAAATGATAGCATGATTATTACTAAAGACCTTATCACATTGGGATATACTCCATTAATGCATCCCATATTTTTTAAGGACTGGATGCATACTCTCCCCATCATACCTGATTCTTACAGTGTGAAAATACTGTGTGGAAATACTTACTACGCCACGAAAGGCTGGCTCCTTCCAATCTGTTCAAATGCCTCCTTACATCACTCTGTGAATGTGTGTGTTATCTATCTATCTATCTCTCTCTCTATCTCTCTATCTATCTATCTATCTATCTATCTATCTATCTATCTATCTATCTATCAGTGGTTCCCAATCTATGGCCCGTGATGGACCACTAGTGGTCCACAAGAACTAAAATATGGTTTACAGCCTCACTGTTACTACACCATTGCAACGAGAGTGACAGGTCTTGCTAACCCTCTTACTAATGCCATAGCTTATTAAATATTATTTTATATGGGCGAGCATATGGAGACTACTGGATGACATATGTTCTGTATCATAAGTTGGAGCTGATGTGATCTATCCAATGCAATTTTCTGAATCAGCACTCCAAATAACCAAACAGAATGTAAAGTTGACCAAAAACTGATTTGGTATTAATTTTGGTGAGTTTCCCCTGGTCCAAGTGGTCCCTGATCAAAAAAGGGTTGGGAACCACAGAGGGGTGGGGGTGTGTGTGTGTGTGTGTGTGATGTAGCTTGGAAATTTCAAACTACCATTCTTGTGAGATTTTAGCTGACAGGATGCATACTTATTTTCTGATCACACATAAAAACAGTGTTTCAGCAATATATAAAATTGTAGTAATTTTTAAAAAACACAATTAGAATCCAATGTGCAACTACTCAGTTTCTGCTATGTTTCACAGACAGATTCCAAGTAATTACTGACAAACATCATATTAGGACCCTTTTGAAATTGTGTTCAAAGACTCTTAGAAATGGAGTATATCCCAATGTGATATGATCCAAAGTTGCTGCATGGCTATAACCAAATTTAACTACAAGTGACAATTGAAATTACTCATAATTGGAAACGGTCACTAATTCAGCAACCAGCCTTAGTAGGTGGGGCTGCCCTGCAAACTTCAGTGGACTCCTCCTAAGTATAGAGTGGAACAATGTAGACACACCTAAGGCACAGCTACCAGTATATAATTGTAGTTTCCAATACACCATCCTTTTAGACAGTAAGCAATTTCACAAAGTAATCATAACTGAATGTAAAAAAGCGAAATGATTCATTCTCTACATGCACGGCACCCATCCCAATTTCGTCCGGGGAACTGCACCTCAGAATAACCAGGTATAAAAATACTGCATCGTTTCATCTGATGCAATATGAGAACTTCTCAAATCTCAAGATAACAAACAATAGGAAACCCAGCTTGAATTCTTGTTTGTTTGTCTGTTTGTTACGTTCATTTGGGCATGGAAACCTACTAGTTCATCCAGTGGATTATCCTCTCTCAGCCTCAAAGTAAGAAAATGGCAAATGTTCTCTGAACAAATTTTGCCAGGAAAATCCCATGATATGGTCACTACAGGTGCCATATGTCAGAAATGACGTAAAGACACACAACAATAAGGAGCTTGCTTTGAGAAGCAAATAGCATATTTGGAGAGACCACTTTTGCTGGGACTATAATTGAGATAGAAATAGTTAAATTTCTCCCCTAGGCACACTCCCCAATGTCAGATCTAGTTTGATCCCTGTTTGAAGGGAAAGGATTTGTGTCTAAGGACCTTCCAAGTGTCCACTTAAGCAGCACCATGAATAAGAGCCTCCTGAAAGCTATAGGACTAACATTTATATAACATCTACAATTCAGAAGCATGAGGTTTAGATCCTGCTTGACAGCTGGGCCATTTGTTTCTGATCACCAGATCCAGCCTCTTCCCCTTTCTTCACACACACACACACACACACACACAGTGCTTTTGAAGCTAATAGGTGTTTGCAGTGCAAAAGGAGCTTTCATGATCCCAGACAATAAGGATGTGAGATATTTTGACGGCAATAAGAATGTGGGGATATTTTGCATCCTGAAATGGAAGCAGCAAGGGTTATCAAGATTTTCCTCTGATATTTCTAATCATGCTGTGAGTCTATGCAACAAGTTTATGGTGTCTATAAAGCAAGATGAAAGAAAAGAACTTCAATATAATAATTATTAATGAGGTGGGTTGTGCTGTCTATAAAGAGAGATTTAAGAAATTAACTTCAAACTAATAATTATTAATGAAAGGGGGAAAGGATGGATATCATAAAATGTAGGACACTCATATCTGTAGTAAGCTATGGTTCCACTGATTATATGCAGTATTCTGACATTTTGCCTACCACAGGTAATTCAGTACAGTCATTACGGGGCCAATTCCAACAATTGTGTGTTCCTGCACATATGTATTTTCATAAGAACACACAGCCATGATTTCAAGACTCTGGCGACAAAGAATCCCCTGCTATCTCAGAAGCTCCAGCCAAATGAAAATGTGTGCCGTAGTTTCAATTTGAATAAGTCCAGTTTTCATTTTCAGCTGCTATATTTAGCTCTCTCCCCTTCCCTCACACTTCGTTCGCATGTATTACAAACCCCTCACAAACTGGCATTCTGCACAGAAAGAAACTTATTTGGGAACCCTGCTTTGATTTGGCATTCTAGAATGACATCTCACCTCCTTTTGGATTTGAAACAGAAGCTCTCTTCAGAAAATGAAAATAATTATAATGGGAAAGGCAACACACAGTTATGACTCTGCCATGTTTTGTCAGAATTTATCCACATTTTCAGGCATCGTAAACCCTCGAAGGGGAATTTGGAAAATTAGACACACCAGACAAGTTGGAGCAGAAGTGTTTTGCAAAGAGGCTTTGAAATTTTGATTTATTATTATTATTTTAAAGCAGGAACTGCTTTTCTTCTATGTGGTTTTACAGGCAATTTGCATGAACATGGGTAAACACATAAATTTACCCCTTTGTGGTAAATTTGACAGGTTACTTGAAGGCACACATACACATTCTCTCTGAAAACTTTCTGAAGGGAAGGTACACAGTTTAGAGAGTATGATTAATAAAAACAGTGTGAGTCTAGTAAGGAGAGGGGCTCAATAAATGGCTGACCTCCTTCCTCCACCAGCGGTCTCAGCGTGTGAGGAGGGGCGAGGTGGTCTCCGAGGGCTCCCCACTACTCTGTGGGGTCCCCCAGGGGGCCATTCTCTCCCCTCTGTTATTTAACATCTACATGCAGCCGCTTGCACAGCTGGTGCGGAGTTATGGGCTGGAGTGTCACCAGTACGCTGACGACACCCAGCTCATTCTGAGGATGGAGGGCAGGCCGGGTTCTGTCCCCGATAATTTCCAACACTGCCTCGAAGCCGCTACTGGATGGCTGCGAGCCAGTAGGTTGAGGGTGAATCCGGCGAAGACGGAGATCTTGTGGCTGGGTCGCCCGGGTGATGTTAATGTCCAGTTTCCGAGCCTGGACGGTGCGGTGTTATGCCCATCGCCTTCCGTAAAGAGCCTGGGGGTCCATTTGGACTCCCAGCTGACCATGGAGGCCCAGGCCTCTGCGGTCAGCAAGATCGCTTTTTTTCATCTGCGACAGGCAAGGAGGCTGGCCCCCTATCTCTCCCGGAACGATCTGGCCATGGTGATCCAAGCCACAGTCATCTCAAGGCTGGATTACTGCAACGCGCTCTATGTTGCCCTTCCTCTGTCGGTGACCCGGAAGCTCAGGCTAGTGCAGAACACTGCCGCCCGGCTCCTGTCTGGCACGCCAGCTGGCGTGCCACATAACACCTGTTTTGCAGGATCTGCACTGGCTGCCAATTGAGCACCGGATCACCTTCAAAGTGTTGGTCCTCACCTTTAAGGCCTTACACGGCCTGGGGCCAGCGTATTTGAGGGACCGTCTCACCCCATATTGCCCTCCGAGATCACTTCAGTCTGAGGACTCCAATCTCCTGGAGATACCTTCAGCTAAACTCGCAAGGCTGACTGCTACCCGCCGGAGGGCGTTCTCTGTCATAGCACCTACGCTGTGGAACGCCCTCCCGGCCGGAACTCGGGCTATGAAGGACTTGCTCCCGTTTAGACGGGCCTGTAAAACATACCTGTTTAAGCAGGCCTTTGGTGAGTAAGTCCTGCCCATGCCCCGCCATCTATTCGTTCTTCTGAGGATGATGTGCTGTTCATTGTTTTAACTGTGTTATTAATTACTGTACTGCTGTTGTTTTTAATTGTTTTTAACTGCTTATTGCCTGTATTTTACTGTGCCCTTCGGCTCCTGTAAGCCACCGCGAGCCTCAGGGAGTCGGCGGCATAGAAGCCCGAATAATAAAATAAATAAATAAATAAATATTTCAAAATCCTTTCAAGAAGCACTATAACCGGAAGTAACAACTGGAGAACTCTCGTAAAATCCCTCTTGGATTGGAAAGTGGAGCTGTCACTCATAAAACTATACTATTTCCCATTCTCTCTCTCCATTTGCCTACCACACACTTCCCTTCTAAGGAAAGCCCTGGGGAGGTTCAAGACTATATCCATTTTGAACACATATATGTCTAGCATTAACCACACTGCACACTGGGTATAAATCTTTGATAACAGTGAATTCACTTCATACTGCATTAGAGAAAAGATACTTTGGAGGCTGAAGCTATAACTCCAATAAGTTTTCCTACAGAGGATGTATTTACAGGAACATATCTAAACCACGTTAGCCATGCTTTAGTTCCAGAAATCCAATGGGATTGAAGCTAACCATGGCTAAGCTTCCACAGATTTCCATGGAAGTAAAGCACAACTAGCTCAACGTTCAATGTACCTGATATTTCCTAACTATTAAGTCACTTTTATTATGGTATCTTGGATACAAAAGTGGGATAGAAGTACTTCAAATAAATACATCTATATAAATAAAAATGTAATGTTCGTTTGTGGGATCAAAAACCACTGGAGGAATTGACACCAAATTTGGACACATAACACCTATCAGGCCAATGAGTGACCATCACTCATAAAAACATGGAAAAACACAGCAGAAGAGACTTTAAAAGAAAAAAAAGAAAATACATTACAATGCACGCACAAAACACATACACGTACAGGTCCTTCTAAAAAAATTAGCATATAGTGCTAAAGTTAATTGTTTTCCATAATGTAATGATAATAATTAGACTTTCATATATTGCACACCAACTGAAATCTTTCAGGTCTTTTTTTGTTTTGTACTGATGATTTTGGCATACAGCTCCTGAAAACCCAAAAATACTGTCTCAAAAAATTAGAATATTTGGTCGGATGGAATATGCTAATTTTTTGAGATATGTATGCCAAAATCATCAGTATTAAAACAAAAAAGACCTGAAATATTTCAGTTGGTGTGCAATGAATCGAAAATATATGAAAGTTTAATTTTTATCATTACATTATGGAAAATAATGAACTTTAGCACTATATGCTAATTTTTTTAGAAGGACCTGTATACACATACAAAACATATATACACAGACTGGGCCACAGCACCGCGTGGCAGGGGATGGCTAATTTAAAATAGATTTCAATCCTGAAATAGATTTAATTCTGAAATATTCAATATTTCTTCATGGAAGCACCTTCAGTTTTCTCTGTTACTTTCTTTGTGGGCCACAACTTGTCTGAAAGCAAATTGCAGAAGTAATGGCTTAGGAAAATCGTGGTCTTAAGCCTACAGGTTTCAAGTAGTTTCAAAGAAAATTGTTCTCTGACAAGTATCAGCTTCACATCAGGGCGAATCATAATTGCTGTCTTGGGAATATGCACAATGTTCTAAAAATGAAAACGAAAACAAAAGTCCCTGCCAAACGATTTATAGTTTCCACCTCTTTCTGGAGCACTGTCTCACGTTCTCTCTGTTGGGAGGCTCTCACTGAACTAAATGAAACTTCTTCATAAATACTCAGGGGGTTGAACTGCTTGGTACAGTACAATCCTTCCTGGGTGGCTTGATTTCAAGAAGGAAATGACATCCCTTAGTTGTCTGAAGTCAGAACACACACTGTGGCTTGGAGCCAAAGGGGAGTGGTGAAAGTTTCATCCCTTCCTCCATAGCCCAAGTATATCTTTATAGGGTTGAGGGGTCCCCAGAACCAGCTAGAAAGAGACACATTGGGTATAGTGAAATCAAGCAGAAATCCTGGACAATCCTCCCTTCCTCCTTTGTATTTCGTGCCACATCTTTCTAAATATGTCCTCATATACCAAAAAAGGTAGTGGAATAACTTCTCTTTATGGCACTTTGGTGGGTCCTTCCCCTTTATTTTTCAGTAAAAGTCCACCTGTACTCTGATCCTTTTTTCAGTTTTGTAACAACCAGCATTCTCACTACCACGACACTAAACTACAGCTGAAGAATCAGGGTTGTAGAAAGGTTTGACTCAGAATGTTTCAGTCAAGGCAAAGTTTCCTACAAAGGCGCAATCATTCAGGAGCAGTAACCACCCTTCCCTTGAATTCAGAATTACTGGAAAAAATTATTAGAGGCAGTACAGAGAGTAACTCGCCCTGAAACTGATGTGTTACTGCCAAGCTCTTCCCTGACTTGGGATAATCCTGGTTACATTGCAGTAAATGAGCATAAGGCACGTGTATGTGGCTCACTCAAACGAAGACTTGCCTCTCTTCCCATTTCAAAGACCATTGATTTAGTCACTTAATGTGGATAGTCCTTGTCACACCAATCCCACTGTTGCAATTTCCACATTCCATTCTAGTCCGCCAGGCTTGTTGAAAGGATCCACATGTTTCCAACACCCAGCTTATGAGCATTCCTTTGTGGCTAAAACATAGCAAGAATTTTCCAAGACGAAGGCCAACCAGAATGTTCTGGTAAGATGCTCATTGATTTTCGCACCCCCATCCCACAGCCCTACAATTTGCTTACAGAAGAGACTGGTTTTTAGGGATGGATGACACAGACAACTATTGACATCTGGTGGCAGAACATCAACAAGCTTGTGACTACTCCTGTGTGTCTCCTACCTACTAGCTTCACCTTCCAGTTGTCCGGTTCAAGACACAAATATATTTGCTATCTTGGTAATAGACAACAGCAACTTTAGGCGTAAGCTGCAAATTTCAGAGTTGGTATCGAGCAGGGAAATGGTATTCCATAATTCAGTTTAAAAGAGAGAAATACAACCCCAAAGGTAGATGTTGTCAATGTAGTCTCATACCCAGTCCAGTCTCTACTTCTAATCCAAGTGATGCATAAATAATTCACTGTCATAGGACTGCTAAGACATGAAATTGAGTCTTAATATTTCAAGCCTGGCAGCTTCCCACCACCACGGTTTTCAAGGCTGTTACAGGTTTTCTGAATCTAAGGAAGCATTCTGCAGACAAAAAACCAACTGTTGCTGAAATGGAGTACGGTCGCATCCACTACTGCAGGGGTGCTCACACTTTTTCAGCATGCGAGCTACTTATAAAACAACCAAGTCAAAATGATCTACCTACCCACTACTCAGAGAGCCATAAAAGTAAAATATTTGGAAATTTATTTCAGTGAGAGCCATATAAATATATTTTAAGACTGAATTCAACTAAATGTGAGTATAATAAACCCATGAATTTATTCATAATAATAATAATAATAATAATAACTTTATTATTTGTGAGTCGCCCTCCACCACTGGTGCTCCGGGCGACTTACATCATTTAAAAACCCAAAAATACAACAGTTTAAAACATAGGTACACACGCCAGAAAGGCTCAGTCTCCAGGCGTCCGATCAAACCCCAAATGCCTGGCAGAAGAGCCAGGTTTTCAGGTCCGATAGGAATCTGATTTGGGCCGATGTGGCCCTGAGGGCAGGCGGGAGGGTGTTCCAGATCATGGGAGCCACCACGGAGAAGGCTCTCCGTCGGGTCTCCATCAGCCGAGCCTCTCTCACCCCAGGGATGGCTATACGATCACCATTTATGGCACGCGCTGGCCTCTCGGTGCGTTGGACTGTCAGCCGATCGCCCAGATAGGCTGGCCCAATATTATGCCGTGCTTTAAAGGTGAGCGCCATAAGTTTGTAAATCACTCTGAACTCTGTGGGCAGCCAATGAAGATCTTTTAAAATTGGAGAGATATGGTTTCTGACAGATGCCCCAGAGATGAGTCTGGCCGCTGCGTTCTGAATGAGCCTCAGCCTCCGAGTTGTAGACAGAGGTAGGCCCGCATATAGGGCATTGCAATAATCAAGGCGCGAGACGACGGTGGCATGTATCACAGTTCTCAATGCCTCTGATGGTAAATAGGGGGCCAACCGTCGGGCCCTGCGAAGATGGAAAAAGGCGCCCTTAGCTGCGGCCTGGATCTGGGCTTCCATCGACAGTCTCTCGTCCAGAATCACTCCCAAGCTCTTCACCGCCGGAGCCGGGGATAGGGGCTCGCCTTCGAAGAGTGGTAGTGGTGAGTGAGGGTCGGGTCGGCCAGGCCAGAGAATCTCCGTTTTAGCCGGGTTGATTTTGAGTCTGTATGCTTTGAGCCAGCTTGTCACCGCTCTCAGCCCTTGACTGAAACTGTCCGGCACCGATGATGTCCCTGGGTCGAGCTTCAGCAGCAGCTGTGTGTCGTCGGCGTATTGGTAGCAGCAGAAACCATGGCTCCTAGCAATACTGGCCAGGGGCTGGACATAGATGTTGAAGAGGGTGGGAGACAAGATGGCACCCTGGGGAACTCCACACTCCAACCCGCATTTCCTAGAGACCTGGCCCTGCCACTCGACCCGCTGCAAGCGGCCCCGTAGGAACGATCCCAACCAGATCAGAGCCTTGTCCTGGATCCCGGAGGCAGCCAGGCGGTGGAGCAGTAAGTCATGATCAACGGTGTCAAAGGCCGCAGTTAGATCCAGGAGGACCAGGACTGCCGAGCCCCCCCCGTCCAGCTGGCGGCGGATGTCATCTGTAATCGCCACCAGGACGGATTCCACTCCATGACCCGCGCGGAAACCTGACTGGAACGGATCCAGGCCCCCGGATCGATTTAGGAAGTCACGCAGTTGGCTTTCCGCCGCCCGCTCCAGGAGTTTACCCAGGAAGGGTAGATTGGCAACAGGGCGGTAGTTTGCTGGGTCGTCAGGGTCAAGGCTCGTCTTTTTCAGGAGGGGGCTGACTCTGGCCTCTTTCAGGGAGTCAGGGAAAACGCCTGTATCCAGGGAGAGGTTCACCAGGTCCCTCAGAGCGCCCAATATGATGTCAATGCTGGACTTGATTAGGTGCGATGGGCAGGGGTCCGTGGGGCAGGTCGTCGCTCTTGCCCCGGTCACTAACCTTCTCACCTCTTCCGATGTTAGGGGCCTGAATTCTGAGAGACAGTGCCCATTGGTCCGGATTGGGTGCTGGGTCCTCGCGCCCTCTGCCTCGGGAATAAGCGGCAAATCACGCCGAAGTGCCGCGATTTTTCCGATGAAGTGCTTTTGGAGGTCATCTGCTGTTATCGCCGAGTTTTTGAGCTCACTCCGTGGGGCGCTAGGAGACTCCGGACTACTTTGAAGATCTGTGCTGTGTGGGAGCCAGCGGCTGTAATCTGGGCGGCATTATAAGATTTCTTAGCCTCTTTGATCTCATGTTCGTACAGCCTGTGCTGTTCTCTGTAGGCTGCTCTATTTGCCCCGCTGGGTTTTCGTCTCCAGATACTCTCGAGTTGTTTCCTCCGGCGTTTCATCCGCTTTAGGTTCGCTGTGAACCATGGGGAGCTGGTTTTCCTGGGGCGGAGGGGTCGCCTTGGGGCCACCTGGTCGATGGCCCTTGAGAGGACACTGTTCCATCTGGCAACCCGATCTGTCAGTGATCCTCCAGGAACCTCCAAGGGTTCCAGAGCCGCCGAGAATGCCCTCGGGGTCATCGCGCTCTTTTGGCGGGCTAGGATGGTCTTTGGCTCCGATCTTATTGTGAGGAGAATGTTAATGTCTGCCCTCACGGTCAGGTGGTCCGACCAAGGCACAGCTTTAGTGTCCCGGTGTTTTATGGCTAGACCCTGGCTGAAGATCAGGTCCAGCGCGTGGCCAGCTTGGTGAGTGGGGCCCGTTTCAGTCCTGAGAAGGTCTAGGGCATCCATGTGCAAGAGGAGCTCCCGTGCGCTGGATGTGAGAGGAACTGTGTCTGGGTGGATGTTAAAGTCACCCAGTATGATGAGCCGGGGGAACCTCAGGGCCCAGTCCGCAATCAGGTCCAATAAGGCAGATGTGGCCTCCTTATGGGCCCCAGGGGCTCGATAAACCACCAGAATCCCCGTCTTTTCTCCCACTCCGAGGGTTGCTCCCAGGCATTCTATGCCGGTCATCTCTGGTGTTTGGAGGACTGAGGTGGTGACAGCGTCCTTTACGACCAGGCCCGCTCCCCCGCCCCGGCCGGTAGATCTTGGCTGGTGGAAGGCTCGAAAGCCTGGGGGCCATCTCCTGGAGAAAGACACAGTCACCGTCCTGGGTCCACGTCTCTGTGACGCATATGACATCTGCGTCCTGTTCTGCAATAAAATCTCGCAGCGTGGCCAGCTTATTACAAATTGACCTCGCATTGAAGAGCAGGAGTGAGGACCAGGGCGTGATGGATGTTTGCTGACGATCCTGGCAGGTAATGGGGCGCAGCCAGGTTGAAGAAAGTCTGCGGCCCTGTTTGGTGATGAGTGAATTGTTGGTCCTTACCCTCCTCTGTCCACCAATCACTGGGATGGGGCATGCAGAAGCGCTCCGGCGCTGGTGCTGGAAGCCGGGGCGCTGAGTTTGCGGCACGTCCCCCGAAAAGGGGACGTTGGGAGGGTCTGTCCTTGGTCGCAGCTCAGTGGGACCGTATCGAGCGGTGACTGTGCCATGGGGGGACCGGTGGGAGCCCTGGCCCTTCTGGCCCAGAAGGTTCTGGTCCTAAAAGGGCCGGGTTTTCCAGCCGGGAATTCCCTGGGGTTTTTATGTCCCCTGTGGATGATGGTGCTTTGTTTGATCTGTCTGATCGGCTCCTGCCGTGAACCGTTGGACCTTTCTTGTAAAGCCCCTCTCGCAGCGGCTTTACAAGAACCTCCCGTCAGTTCTGGGGGGCACTCCAGCTGCTTGTTGCTGGACTGATCTGCGTGAGAGGGACAGGGGGCATAGAGACCTGTTGGCTGGGGCGATGTCGTCGCCTCGGTGCATGCTCTGGTGGCTGCTCTCTTTCGCCGGCGCCTCAAGGCCTTCCCTGCCCTTCTCTTAGCCCGCCTGATCTCCCAACTCCTGTTGGTATCAAGCCCGCCCTCAGGTTCGCGGGGGGGGGTGTGTAGTTGGAATCTACTGCTTGAGTGTGCCCCTTTGCGCGTCTCCTTCTCCGTCTTCGCCCCCGCCTTGCTCCGTCAGCGGGTGGAGGAGGGGCAGGTGGCTGAGGTGCCAGTCCCCTGCTAGGAAGGGGAATTGGTTGGGCGCTATGAGCTTTTTTTGCCAGTTGGAAGGAGGATTCAGGGGCCATCCATCCCCCCGAGTCCTTTGGCAACTTCACCTGCCTGCGCTCACCTTGAGTGTAGACGTCTTCGTTCACTCTTTGATTTGGAGGGCAGGGCTGGGCATCTTCTCCAGCTTCTTCGTGGCTGCCATCCCGGCTTTGGAGCTGGCTCCGCCCATGGCTCCTCCCGGGAGGCCAGCCGCCTCCCACTCTGCTGACGAAGGAGTGGGGGTGGAGAAGAAGGCGGGGCGCGGGCGCCACCACGGCGTCCTGGGCGGCTGACGCCATCTTGGCCTGGCCAGCCCAGGCCCCCAAGGGGGGGGGGAAACCGGGAGGCCCTGCGGCGGGGCCGCTCACCTGGAGCCCTGGCCAGGATGGCCGAGATGCAGAATGGCTCCTCCAGCTCCCGTGGCTCAGAGCGAGGCCCGACGGCTGTCCAAGGCTCCTGGACGACTGGGCGCCCAGCGGCATCTCCGGCTCCGGCCCGCGACTCCTGGGGCCTCGGGGCCGCTCCGCGATTTCTGGGGCCTCGGGGGCAGCCCGCAGCTTCGCTGGTTTCCTGGGTCGCCGCCGCCGCTGCTGCCTCTGCCCCTGGCTGCTGCCGCCGCCCATGGCCGCCACGGGACCACAAGCAGCTGCCTCGGCCCAGGGACGCCAACGGGCAGGCCTCGCCCAGGACACAGTCCATCGTTGAGTGGGTCTCCACCGGCTTCAGAGGTAGGAGGACAGAGGAGGGGGAGACTGGGAAGGCTGAAAGCATCTTCCCCAGTATCGCAAATTGGGTGGCCGCCCGGCGAAACTGGGCCTGAGGGCCTGGAAGGCTGGGCTCTCCTTCTGTAGAGGATGGAGGCCCGCCTTGCTGGGAACGCCGATAGTCCATCTCCTCCTTTCACTGGGACCTTCCACGACCTTCCCAGGTCGGAGGTCCAGACCCCCAGGGGCTAGTGGAGGTGCAGGCCCGGTAAAGTTGCTAGCCTGACTGGGCGAAGACGCCGGTTCGGTGGAGGTCAACGGAGCTTGTTCTCCCAGCGGCCCAACCGCTTCCGCCATCTTGATAATTTTAAAGGCTCCTGCTGTGTTTGCTCCTTCTCTCACCAGTGTGGAGGTGAGGCAACCAGGACTCCTTCCTTCCCTGTTCTGGCAGGCAGGGATGGCAAAATGGAGCAGCTGGAGGCAGAAGCTTTTAAAGGCTCCTGCTGTGTTTGCTCCTTCTCTCACCGGTGTGGAGGTGAGGCAACCAGGACTCCTTCCTTCCCCTGTTCAGCCTCTGCTACTACTACTAATAATAGTAACAACAACAACAGGTTCCTAGAGTAGAAGGAGACCTCCAAGGGCCATCCAGTCCAACCTCCTTCTGCCATAAGGGAAAAACACAATCAAAGCATTCCTCACAGATGGCCATTCAGCCTCTGATAACAACAACAACAACAACAATGGGTTCCTAGAGTAGAAGGAGACCTCCAAAGGCCATCCAGTCCAACCTCCTTCTGCACCTGGGTGGCATCGGGTGCCTGCGGGGCAGGACTGAGCCTTCCTCCCGCCCTGCCTGCGATCTACCAGGATGCCCTACACGATCTACCAGTAGATCGCGATCTACCTAATGAGCACCCCTGCACTACTGGATCAGCAAATCTGCCATCATGCTCACATGGCATTAAATAGAGTGTCATGATTTTAATGCATTTTATCACCTGAATGGACATGGTAAAAGTATGTACTTCTTTCTTTTCCATTTAGCAATATATTAGATTTGCCTAAGAAATGGGTTCAAGGTAAGGGCTTTTTTTCATGTCAGGAGTGACTCGAGAAAGTGCAAGTCACTTCTGATGCTGAACTGGCCATGTGCAAGGACATTGCCTAGGGGACGCCTGGATGTTTTGATATTTTACCATCCTTGTGGGAGGCTTCTCTCATGTCTCCGCATGGGGAGCTGGAGCTGACAGAGGGAGCCCATCGGCGCTCTCCTCGGATTCAAACCTACGACCTGTCAGTCTTCAGTCCTGCAGGCACAAGGGTTTAACCCATTGTGCAACTGGAGTCTCCTAAGGTAAGGGCTGATAGATATTTAGCTTGGAAAAGGACTCATCTTTTCAGCATTCAACCTGGCTTCACATTACAAATGAAAAACTGGCAGTGATACACCTGCCCTCACCCTTAGAACCATGCGGAACTTTCTGTCAAGTATTTCTAAATACGTTATAACTAGTAATAAAACATTTCCTCTGCCTTTGCTATATATGTTCCACCAGAGAGATCCTTGCTCTCTGTTCCTTATGTAACACACCCAGGACCGTCTGAAGACAGGATGTGGGATCCCTGTAAACATTCACGATGAACCATGATATGGTATATTATTGGCCAAACCCTCTCACTTTTAATTAACCCTGAACCTGCTTCGAATCATATATGAAATCTGCCAGGGAATTTAAGCTGCACGCAATTACAGGTGAGTGAGCTAGATGTATATGCTGCTGCTTTCAGTTCAGCACTGCAGTTCCACTGAAGCCAGGCAGTATCTAAAGGACTCTTGCTAAAGAGAAGGAAAAAGAAATGAGCAAAAGCAAGATTACTTCTAGCAATCTGCCATAAATCATTCAGGGAAGCATTTCAAAGAAAGCCTTCTCTTGCCTTTGCCATTTATAAATCAGTGTCAACGTCCAATGTCTTAAATAAAACTGGAGGGCAGATGTGGAAGTGTGCTTAATTAGTTGAGCTAAAAATCGCCTCCATTATTCTCTTTTGCAAGTTTTTTCCTTTGAAACTTGGACTGAGATCAGGTTACTCTCCTTCCCCACCCCCTACTTATTTTAACAACTGCAGAACACTTGTCCTTTTTTGTTTGTTTTTTGACTTTCAGAGATGATGGGGTGTTTTCTTGGATTTTCTCCCTGTGTTCACTTGAAAGTACTGCATGCATCCTGAAGGTGAAATCCTGAATCTACAGATTGCAATTACACAATCACACACTCCCCACATGTTCCCTCATTCATCATACTGATTTGTATTATTATGTTTTGTTTATAAGAGGCAGAACTAAACCACGTTTTACATCCTTGTTTTGGCTGCTGCAGACACTGAAAGGATGGTGGTCAGATATAGGTGGAGAAGACAAATGCCATTCAAACAGCTTTGGGCACTCCAAACACTCATGGAAACAATCTGGTCCTTCAAAAAGAGAACACTATGTTCTGGTACTTTAAACATAGCAAAATCAATAACAGTCCTACAGAATTTCAATTTTAAATGTATTTCTCTTTGTCTTTCTAACCTGGTGCTCAAAGAAGAAAACAACAATAATATATGGGTAATGATAAAATAATCAGAACATCTGAAACACTGGATGGAATAACGTATGGTTATATTATGGCGGTTCCACACAACCCTCTAAACCGAGTGCAATCACATTTTAAGAACATGATTCCACCCAGGTTCTTGTCCACATCGTCTCTCAGAAAGAAAGACAGGCAGACAACCCTCACCCCTTCCCCAAACCCCTTAACAATGGAGAGAAAAGTAAAATAACTAATCCAGCCATCATGAAAATGCTGCCAACCCTCTCCTGGTGCATAGGAATGATGTGCCAGGAGAAGGGGAGGGGCAGAAGCTATTTTCTTCCTCCCCTTCCTTCCTGTGCGGACGGCCCACTCAGTAGTCACAGAACTTCCGAAGGGGGCATCCAGACAGTCGCCATACTGGATTTGACTCAGATAATTCAGGAAGACCCGTTTTTTCCCCCAGTATCAGATTAATTCATCATAAAGCAGGGTTTTCCTGCTTTGTGCCAAAACCATTAGTTTCTCCCTGATACATCGTCTGTGGATGTCCCAGGGGAAAATGCAAGAGGGTGCGCACTTTAGGCGCTGTCTGGATGCGCCCATAGATGCAATGGTGGCAGTTCTACAACGAAGAAGAGGATCTGACTAATAATTCTGAAGTGAGGCACAGAAAAGGTGTTCATTGGAAGAGATGGGAGCATGCTGCCAACTGCATTTCTCCCTCACCCCAGAGTTTAGCAAGAATACTTTATAAGTAACAGCATTACCTGTAATACATTGTTACTGGAGGAGCAAATGGCATCCTTTTGCCTATACTTTGCAGTTGAGGAATATATGTGTAAATCGAATTGTGCCTTTTTGTAAGCCGCTCTGAGTCCCCCCTCGGGGGTTGAGAAGAGCGGGGTAAAATGCTGGAAATAAATAGTTTGGTGTAACAAATAATAATGTACTTGTTTTTTCAAAATGTGTTTTAAAGACATCATTGGAGGGGTCATCTCTTTGGATTATATTTCTACTTTTAGGGCTAAAACAGTTTACTTATAAAACAATTTACATGCTAATAAGTTACAAAAAATAAAGTTAATTGCTATCACTATCATAAACTCTGCCTCCACCTGAATTTTTGAATTGGTTTTCTCCTGGTGAAGTTTGGGGACTGAAAGCTAAGCATTCTTAAAGGCTTATAAAAAGCAATTTCAGGTGGAATGAACTGGCAGAAGCACAGGCTAAGCCTTCCAGAACTATCTCCTCCTCTGCGCTGTCTTTAAATTGCCTTCTCCTTGCTTCAAAGAAATTCAGCAGCCAATCCAGTTCTGACCTCCAGGTCCATCCATTATCTGTTATCTCAGGGAACAAGAGACATGATCACAGCGGAGAAGGAAATGCTTTGATTCTGTGCCATAAGGTTATAAATGATTGTATGGACACATCTATTTGGTTATAGCAGTCTTTTTTACCAAGACCATCCTGGCAACAGATTCTGATCAAGACTCCAAGGCAGAACTGGCAGACCTCCAAGTATAAGCCCCAACCAGCGCTCTTCAAATGTAGTCCCTTTATCATATGTGTTGGAAGTGCCAATGCAAAGTATAGCCCCATTTAATATATTTGTCCAAAAACTCCCTGTAATGACGCTTGCCGCAAAATAATGTAAAGGATCTTGTTATTTTCAACTTGCTGCCACCAAAATATGTGAAGACACTGCTTACAGCTGGCATCAATTTGTGAAGATTCAAACTCAAAACTGTGACAGGGTCTCTGCCACTAAATTATGAGATGACTCTCTCTATATTTCCATTAGCTGCCACCTTTTACTACACTTGGCTACCCACTAGGAAGAAGTTGTTTTCGAGGCGTGTGTGTGAAGGAATTACGAGGAGAGATATCTTTGTTAAATAACATTAAAGTTTATTTAAACAATGTTCTAAGCATGGAGGTTTCAGAGTTCAAGACTTAGGTGGTTACAATATCTTCTTAGAGGCACAGATCTTAAGGTTACTAGGTTTCTAAATACAATGTTTGACTGGATTTCTCCAAATACTGACTCAACAACACTATAGATACTCTGCCACAATAGGCCTTTTATCAATCTTCTAGGTTAGCTTTCCAGCCTAACCTACAAACATCGGTTCTTATGGGCTTTCTAAACCTAACTGCCTTCCTGCAGTATCAAAACACAGCCTTTTCTGTTCTCCTCAGAACAGACAACAGCAGCTTCCCAAAACTGCCACCAGCTAGTCTAACTGCTCCTGACTAACTGAAGAATTTCAAACCTGGAAATTCTAAGGCTAGTGTTAGGCTCCGCCTCCTGTTGCTATGGCAATGAAACTTCTCAGAGGCCGGGCACTCTAATATCCTTGTTAACCCTTTAGGGTTTGCCAAGTTTTTACCCCTTCAGCATACATACATATATATAAATATCAACCATATTTAAAACCTGTAATACAGAAACATGACTTCACCACACTCCCCCAATGAGAAAGTGCTCAAAACAATGAACACATCAAAACACTAGGAACAATTTTAAAAATGGCCAAATCACATTAAAAATATATACCCAACATACCCAAATACATAGAGTGTCAATTCAGTTAAACAGGAGCCCCAGAACTTAGCACTTATTTGCACGACAATCATGTAAGATCAGGTCAGTATTATTATCCTCATATAATATTCATATTCTAGATGGAAAGATAAGACTGAAAGAGAATGGCTTGCCTAAAGCTACCTCATGAATAAGGTCATAGCAGAGGGAAGATTCAGACCTGGGGCTTCCTAATTCATTACTCACCCTGTTAACCATTATGCTACAGTGAATCTCCCTATTAGAGACACAAATTTTCAACATTATAATGAAATGACAAGATGGGCAGTCCACCACGGAAAAGCCATACACTCCAAAAAGTTTGCCACTAAGAGACAGCAGGCACAAGTAAATGTGTTGCTTGACATTCCTAAGAAGAAATATAGTTCCAAGTGATACAAGCAATTATACCACCCTATCACTTCAATCACTGAAGGTGTTTATAACAGGAGTCCCTATTCGCTTCTACTCCAGTTAGTCCCCCATCCCCACATTTGGCCCTCCACATTTGTTGTGGTTAGGGATACAGGATCCCTGTGAAAGTGGGAAAAACAGCAACTAAAGATCTCTGGGGGACTCTCTTAGGTCCTCCAACTTGACTCCACTGTCAACTTCTGCCAGATGTTGATGACAGAAGCTTGTTTGAGGACCTACAGATACCTAAAGGAAGGTTTTTCTTTAGGAATATTTACGTCTTCTAACACAACTCTATGACCAACATCTGGTAGAAGTTGGTCACAGAGTCACACTGAAGGCCCTAGAGATTCCTAGATAGAACATAGTAATCAAATTCACAAAAATTAAGCCTGCAAACATAGAGGGACAGATGTATTTCAAGGCAAAAGATAAAATGATAAGAAAGGCAAATAAACTTACCGGGGGGTGGGGGGGAGATTAGAACATGTAAACATTTATGTAAGGTATCTACTTTAATTGCTTTATGTTTCACATAAACAAAAAGAGTCTAGGTAAAGTAAAGGTAGAAGTTTTTCCCTGACATTAAGTCCAGCTGTGTCCAACTCTGGGGGTTGGTGCTCATCTCCATTTCAAAGCCGAAGAGCCGACGTTGTCCATAGACACCTCTAAGGTCATGTGGCTGGCATGACTGCATGGAGCACCATTACCTTCCCGCCAGAACAGTTCCTATTGATCTACTCACATTTGCATGTTTTCGAACTGCTAGGTTAGCAGAAGCTGGGGCTAATAGCAGGAGCTCATGCCGCTCCCCGGATTTGAACCTGTGACCTTTGGGTAAGCAGGTTCAGCAGCTCAGCGGTTTAACCCACTGCGTCACCGGGGGCTCCGAAGGAGTCTACTCCAGGATAAATATAAATGTGAATAAATCTGCCTATTCCGACCCGTTGGTGATTGCATGGTTTTGGGTGGCTTTGCAGCAAGTGCTATTTCCCATATTCCATCATACCACTTATTGAAGGACAAACCCAATCTAATTATCATTAATAAAAATGTAACTAACTCTCTAAGATAAGCTGTTGTTACAAAAACTATGTTTAGCAATGTCAACTCAAGCTGCACCTTATTATTAACACCCTCAATTTCTGAAAGCAGCTCCTTCCAGAAAGTTGACACATGTAGGTGCTTCCCATCACATATGTAAATATAAGTCAATTGCTGACATTCTTTCTGGTCTGTTGCAAAACATGGTGGTTTATTAGATTTATAGTGCTTGCATTTACCTTCCACAGGTACAGAATTAAATGGTTTACCACCCCACATTGCTGCCCTGCCCATGTTAACTTCCATCTGAATTAGTCATTTCATGGAGCAACTGGGGTGAAGTCAACACCAGCAATATAACCAAAAAAACCCCAAACTGGTTATATATTTTGATTTTAATTGCTAATTATTACTGTTTTTATCTGGTTATTGTATAATTTTTTTTTTAAAAAAGGTCTTTATTCAGATTTTTCAAGTATTAAAAAAGGTAACAAGAAATACATTACAAAACACATGGGATGGGGGGGGGATTTTCGGAAGGGGAGGGTCATAGGGGGCTAACACATAGGGTGCGGTGAGGGAAAGGGATAGGAGACAAAGGGGGTTACGTGGGGGGTGCTCCAGACCAGACAATGGGGAGAGAAGAGTATTTGTTTTGTGTATTGTACAGCTTGTGACTATCTTCGTTCTTCGTTTCATTTCGTTTTGTAACTTAACCGTGCCTAAGAAAGGGTATAAAACAAGATATCTATTAAACCTCGTACCTAATATATAACACTCTCTCTACTAATAGCCACGTCAACCTTGATTTTTCTGACTAGAGATTCTAGTTCAGAAGTATGTCTATTTTGTGTTCGGACCTATAATAGTCTTTGACTTTTGACCAGTCCATCTTTGTCGTGGGATCCTCCTTGGTTGTCTTCAATGCCTCGGTGAGCCATTCCATTTGGATGGTTTCCATCACTTTATGAAGCCATTCTTCTAACGTTGGGGTTTTTGGGGATTTCCAGTACTGGGCGTACAAAAATTTGGCCGCCGTGGTTAGTATTATATATATACGTCTATCATTGGTGTTCAATTTTGGCTCTACTATACCTAGCAGGAGCGACTCCGGCTTCCCCTCTATAGATAGTTTAAGCACTTTACACACTTCTTTGTTAATCATTTTCCAAAATTTCTCTGCTTTGGGGCATAGCCACCATAAGTGGAAGAAAGTTCCATTTTTTTGGCCGCAGTTCCAGCATTCGGTTTTGGTATTCTTGTATATCTTAGCTAATTTTGCTGGTGCGAGATACCACCTATACATTATTTTTATCCAATTCTCTCTAAATTTGTAGCATGTCGATGAATTTATATTTTTTTCCCAAATAACTTTCCAGGTGTTCCAGTTAATATTGAAACCAATATTTCTGGCCCACTTTTTCATATAATCCTCCGGCTTTTGTTCAGTTTGGCCAATTATTCTGTATATTTTACCCACCGAATTCTTGTCTGGGCCCAATAGAACTCCTTCCAACTCATTCTGGTCCTCCTCAAACCCTCTTTTAGCGTCTATTTTGTATTTTTCCATTATTTGATAGTAGGGGAGCCAGTTCATCTCCTTCCCCTCTCTCGCTAGTTGATCTTTGGATTTCATAGAATACATTAGCCCGTTCCAATACGTAAGATCTTTATACGTATACCATGTCATATTATCGAGTTGCCTAATTCTAAACGCCTCTAACAGAGATAACCACATCGGGGGTTTGGTATAGATTTTTTTGCTATATTTGTTCCAGATTCTCAATAGAGAGTCTCTGACGTAGTGGTTTTTGAAATTTTTGTCGGCTGAGATCTTGTTATAGCCCATGTAGCCATGAAATCCAAATTTCAGATCGTACCCTTCTAGGTTTAAAAGCCTGTTGTCATCCAATTTACACCATAGTCCCAACCAGGCTAGACAATTTGCTTCGAAATATTTCCTGAGGTTCGGGACACCCAGGCCGCCATTTGATTTGTTCTCTTGGATAATTTTCATTCTCACCCTCGGTCTCTTGCCACTCCATATGGATTTTGATATGTCTCTGGACCAGATGTTGAATTGCGAATCTTTTTTTATGATTGGGAGAGCTGAGAATAGAAAATTCATCCTTGGCAAGGCCATCATTTTTACAGCCGCGATTCTACCCAGTAGGGATAATTTCAATTTTGCCCAATTACCAAAGTCCTTTTTGATACTGTCCCATGCTCCGTCATAATTGTTCTTATACAATTGCAAATTCTTGGTTGTCAGATTCACCCCTAGGTATTTCACCTTCTTTGCTATTGTGAGATCTGTCTTTTTGGTTAAATCCAATTTTTCCGTCTCTGACAAATTCATCACCAACATCTGTGATTTCCTTTTATTTATTTTAAACCTGACCAGGCTCCCAAACTCTTCTATCTTTTCCAGCCAGCGCGGAAGTTTGTCATTAGGATCTTCTACGATGAGCACCAGGTCATCGGCAAAGGCCTGGACCTTGAGTGCTTCGCCTTTTATTTGCAATCCTTTTAGTTCTCCCTCTCTTCTAATCTCCTTCAGAAGTATTTCTACTATCATGATGAATAGTAGAGGGGATAGCGGACATCCCTGCCTCACTCCCTTTTGGATCTTGATTTGTTTTGTTTTGGTATTATTAACTATTATTTTCGCAGTTTGCTCCTTATATATAGCTCTAATTGTGTTTCTTATTTGGTACCCAATATCTAATTCCGCTAATAGGTGTTCTAAAAAATCCCAATTGGTTCTATCGAACGCCTTCTCCGCGTCCAAGAAGATCAAGGTGACTTTTTTATTGATATTTTTGTTGTAATACTCTACTACATCGATCATGGTACGAATATTCGTTTTGAGATGCCTGTTTGGCAGAAACCCGTTTTGGTCTTTGTGTATCCAATTATTGAGAAATTCTTTGAGTCGCCCTGATATTATGGCAGCAAAGATTTTATAGTCGACGTTCAAAAGAGATATCGGTCTATAGTTTCCAATCTCCGTTGGGTCTTTTCCAGTTTTACCTATCAGGATCATGTTCGATTCCTTCCAGGAGTTTGGGATTTTGCCATTTGCTAAAACCTCATTATACAGTACCCATAACATGTCCGCTATCTCTTCCTCATGCTCCCGATAGTATTCGGCTGTATAGCCGTCTGGGCCTGCGGCTTTTCCTAACTTTGCCCCTCTAATTGCTTTTATTACTTCTTCTCTAGAAATTTTCTTGTTTAGTGACTCTCTGTCCTCGTCTGAGATCTTGCTTATCATTTTATTGCCTATATAAGATGTTACTTTCTCCACATCAATACTGTCCTTACAATATAGAGCTGAGAAGAAATCCTCAAAGGCTTTTTTAATCTCCGCGTCTGAGATTATTTCGTTGTATAATTATTTTTAATTGTATTTTATATTATGGGTATTGATTGCCATGTGTAAGCTGCCTCGAGTCGCCTTCGGGCTGAGAGGAGCGGTGTGGTGACGTCGTTTAACTGGACAGGGTGGACCCTCTTTTAGACCAATTGTGCCACCAATTGTGGTGAATCAAAATGTACCGTTCACCTTTCTTTACTGTCACCAATTTGTGAAGACTCGTTATTCGCACGCCAACGTTTACACCGTGGCAGGGTAGGCTATCTCATCCACTGCCACATCACTATGCGAATATTTGTCTTCAAACTGCTGCCACCATTTTACGAGAGAGAGACCAACTGGACCAATTTTGTGAGGAATGTCAGCTATTTGTGAGGGTTAATGAGGGTTCTTGTGAGACAGGATAAAACTTTTAAACTGAGGCTTGACTCTTGAAATCAATGGCACAGAGAGATTTTTAGATGAACTAACAATAAACAGTTTATTCTGGCACAAAAGCTTGGTTTGATACTTTGTTTAACACTTCCGAAGAGGCATGACTTTAAAAGGTTACAAATGTTCTAGTTATGGCAAATACAAAGTTGCAATGCTTAACTATTGCTATTCCTCAGCTAGGTCAGCTTCTAACTCTTCCAATACATAGGCACTCTGGCCTTCTTCAGACACTTTGTCTTTATTTAGCCCTCAGGCTTTACATAAAACTAGCTGGCTCGCAAGCTCAGCTCACCAAGGCTGTATTCTCACAGTCCTAAACATCGACTGCTAATCCTGCTCTCTCTGGAGCTGGTCAGTCCTAACTGCTCTCTCTGAGCTCTCAGCACTAACTGTCTTAGAGCTGGTCTGCCAGTTAAACTGTCAAAATTCAAACTTCCACAGAATTCTATTCTTGACTCTGGCAGAAAAACCGTTGACTCCTCCCACTTCTGCCTCAGAGCCACGTTGCTATGGCAACTCTACTCTCCCTGCAGAGATGTGCTCTTAATATCAGCTCTCTCTTCAGTTCACATTATCCTAACATTTCAATACATATTCAATCCTATAATAAAAAATAAACACTTCAGCACAGGCGGTATAGAAATATAGTAAGTAAATAAATAAATAAATATCCTGAGCACTAAGTAATATTCATCTACCCAGAAAAGATTGCACCATATCCTTTCACACAGTCACCACATTGTAGATGTTGACTAAGAGGGAAACTACATAGCTGTCAACATGTCTAAAACCATCTGGGAAATTCCTATGCAGAAGGCTTCACACAAGAACAAGACCTCCCATCATCTCTCCAAAGGACCACTGTAAAGGGATGCTGGGAGCTGCTGTTCCAAACATCTGAAATGCACCAGCTCAGGGAGCCAATTTAAGTAATCTTATCTTAAAATGCAATTGCAAATTCATAGAAAACCTCTATTATGTAAGAACGTATACAGATGGCACTGAGCGGAAGCACATTAAATGTAATATATTTGGAGAAGATCGGTTATACTCATTTATGACGTTATTTGTTGCCATCACTTCTGCAGTCTGTCTCACATGTCTCTTCTAGAAGCTCATATAAGACACGGATGTACATATTGAGAGCGTTAGACAGCATTGTGCAAGCTACCATCACCTAATGTAACCAGACTTCACAATTACTGTAAGTGAATTAACAAAAGTTGCTCTCATGCAAATATACAAACCACAGGAACATCAGACATGTAGAGGCACATTCCTAATAATCAGGTCACCCAAGAGGTAATCTAAATTGGCCAATCAAAAGCTTTGGCAAGCAAATACCTTTCACTCCCTTCCCATATCTATTCTTATGATGGAAAGTATTGAATTACTGAAATTCTTACGTGTTCATATAAAAACAAAATGTTGCTACCATAAAATGGAATGTGCTTTTAACAAGATTTCTTCTATAAAATGAAATATTAAACTCTGATGGAAACAATGCAGATGCTTATCAGAATCTCCAAGTTATCTGAAACCAATAATCCTGCCCACACGAAGATATAAATCAGGCACGCTGTTAAAATTTAGAGCAATGAGCTGGTAAGCAAAACTTACCACTATCTTATAATAAACTAGCGTATACACCAGGCATTGTCTTGATGCTGGAGGGACAGGTGCATAAGATCAAGTCAAGGGGTGCTGTGGTTTTTAACTTTGAATATGTTTTTATTATTTATTTATTTAAAACTTTTGTATACCGATCTTCTCTACCTCCGTAGAGGGACTCAGACCGGCTAACAGCAAGGATTCAATGCTAACAATACAATCTAAAACATCATAAATCAACAGAAAATTAAAATACATATAGAATAAAATACATATAAGCCAATTCGCCAAGATAAAATCATGTCCAACTCAGTCCGCATATGTGGTCGATAACTTTGGTCAATTGCTGGTCTCAGCCATTATTCTAGGAATGCCTCGTTCCATAGCCAGGATTTCACTACCTTCCTGAAGGTCAGGAGGGAGGAGGCAGATCTAATCTCATTCGGAAGAGAGTTCCATAGCTGGAGAAAAGGTCCTGTCTCTCATTCCCACAAGATGCGAGTGCAAAAGTGGTGGGACCGAGAGTAGGGCCCCTCCAGAAGATCTTAACAACCTTGATGGTTCATAGGGGAGAATACGTTCAGTTAATGGAATATAATTTTTGAATACTGTTTAGTGTTTATATTGAATTATGTTTTAATGTTTGTATATTTTACACTGTGCTAATGCTTTCATGTTAAGCCACTTTGAGTCTCCTTAGGGAGAGATAAAGTGGGATATAAATATAATTAATTAATTAATAAATACTCTAAGAAGGCCTATTTATTTATTTATTTAAAACTTTTATATACCGATCTTCTTAACCTCCGCAGAAGGACTCAGGCCGGTTAACAGCAAGGATTCAATGCCAAATTACAATTTAAAACATCATAAAAACAATAAAAGATTAAAATACAAGTAGATTAAAATACATAAAAATACACATAAACCAGATAGCCAAGATAAAAAACATGTCCAATTTCGGTCGACATACATAATTGATGATTTAGTCTATTATTAAACTCAGCCATTATTCTGGGAATGCTTCTTTCCAGATCCAGGATTTTAATAGCTTCCTGAAGGTCAGGAGTGAGGAGGCAGATCTGATCTCAGTTGGGAGGGAGTTCCACAGCTGAGGGGCCACCACAGAAAAGGCCTTGTCTCTCGTCCCCACCAGCCACGATTGCGAATGTGGTGGGACTGAGAGCAGGGCCCCTCCAGAAGATCTTAACTGCCTTGATGGTTCGTAGGGGAGAATACGTTCAGACAGGTAAACTGGGCTGGGACCGTATAGGGTTTTGTAGGTCAATACCAGCACTTTGAATTGTGCTCAAAAGTTAATTGTGCTCAAAAGTGGAGCTGGCATAACAGAGGAGTTGTACACTCCCTGTACCCTGCTCCCGTTAGTAACCTGGCTGCCGAATGTTGGACTAACTGAAGCTTCCGGGTAGTCATCATAGGCAACCCCCATAGAGAGCGTTGCAGTAGTCTATTCGGGATGTAACCAGAGCGTGGACCACCGTGGTCAAGTCAGACTTTCCAAGGTACAGGTGCAGCTGGCGCACAAGCTTTAACTGTGCAAAAGCTCTCCCGGCCACCGCCAAGACCT
This sequence comes from Anolis apletophallus, assembly GCA_030556195.1. Lineage (NCBI taxonomy): Eukaryota > Metazoa > Chordata > Lepidosauria > Squamata > Anolidae > Anolis > Anolis apletophallus. Next base: position 137,227,046 of record JARBWK010000005.1, read on the forward strand.
GGGGTTTCAGGCTCAGCGATGAGTCTAGGATCACACCCAAGCTGCGAACCTGCGCCTTCAGGGGGAATGTAACCCCGTCCAGCACAGGCTGTAACCCTATGCCCTGTTCGGCCTTACGACTGACCAGGAGTACCTCTGTCTTGTCTGGATTTAGTTTCAATCTGTTTGCCCTCATCCAGTCCATTACAGTGGTCAAGCACTGGTTCAGGACTTGAACAGCCTCCTTAGTAGCAGGTGGGAAGGAGTGACAGAGTTGGACGTCATCTGCGTACAGATGACACCGCACCCCGAAACTCTGGATGTTCTCCCCCAACAGCTTCATGTATATGTTAAATAACATAGGGGATAATACCGAACCCTGTGGGACCCCACAGTACAATGGCCGAGCAGGAGTCCCCTAACAACACTTTCTGGGAATGACCCTTGAGGAAGGACTGGAGCCACTGCAAAGCGGTAACCCCAAGGCCCATTCCTTCGAGGCATCTCAGAAGGATACCGTGGTCGACAGTATCGAAGGCCGATGAGAGGTCCAGCAGAACTAACAAGGACACACTCCCCCTGTCTAGTTCCCGGCGATGATCATCCACTAAGGTGACCAAGGCTGTCTCAGTACCATGTCCCGGCCTAAAGCCAGACTGCGCCAGATCTAGATAATCAGTGTCATGCACAGTGTCTGCATGACAACATTATTTCCTTCATACACTTTCTCCAGCCCTCATTTCTTCATTTCTTTGTGGTGGCACAATGGGTTAAACCCTAGTGCCAGCAGGACTGCTGACCGAAAAGTCGGTGGTTGGAATTTGGGGAGCGGGGTGAGCTCCTGTCTGTCAGCATCAGATTCACATGCAGGGACATTAGAGATGCCTCCCACAGGATGGTAAAACATCCCTGGGCAATGTCCTCGCAGTCGACCAATTCTCTCACACCAGAAGCGACTTGCAGTTTCTCAAATCGCTCCTGACATGAAAAAATAAATTCATTTCTTTCCTTGCTTTGCTTCAAACACCTTCCTTCGTTCCCCTTCATTCTCCCTTCCCTTCTTTCTCTTTTTCCTTCCCTTTCGTGATACTTTTCGCCTTTTTCTTCTTTCCTGTATTCCCTGCTTTTTCTTTCTTTCCCTTCTCTTCCTTTTCCCTTCCTTTCTCTTCCCTTTCTTCCTTTCCCTTCCTTCATACGTTTTCCCTTTACTTTCTTCCCCCTTATACACATGTCACCTAGCAAAAGCCAATAACAAAATATTTTCATAAGAATGTACCAATATTTCAACTCTGGTCAGATGGTTTTCTAGTCTTGTTTTGTGATACATAACTGTTTAAAGATACTAAGGTTGAGCATCTGAGATGCTTTCCTGGTTTATACTAGTTAGAATACTGTCAGATCTCATATCTTTAACAACTGAGTAAATGGCAACTCATGAGAGGGACGATCTTTTCCCATCCTTGAATGCTTCTAAACCAGACGATGTGCATTATTGTTGTTGTTGTTGTTGTTTTTACTGAAAATCTGTGATGAAGTTACTTTTAGCAATTAGCTGGAAACAGAAAGTATAAATAGGTTCTACAAGGTATTGCATAAAGTACTGTATAATCCAGTGATAAATTTCCCTATATGACCAAGAGCATTCTGCAATGTTTAGGCAGAAATCAGCTTTGCTCTGCTAATATCCCTTCCAACAGCAATAAAAAAACTTGCTGCGTTCAAGTTCAGGCTTTTTATTGCTTCTTATTCAGCATAGATGGGGAACAGCTAATGCTTATTAGCCAGTTAATTGCTCCTTGAATAGCTTCTCCTAATTGTCCCTTAATGTCAATTCCTATTATTGGAATTGAAGCCTTAATCACTGGTTGCTGATTTTTTTAAATGCTGCACAACAACACTGATTCCCTCCAGAAAATTAAAATTATATGATTACAAACTGCTTGTAATTGGGTATTCCTGCATGACCGAGGGTTGGACTATGTGGCCCTTGGGGTTCCTTCCAACTTTAAGATTCTATGATTCTATAAGGTAACCTAATGAGAAAAATCATTAATGAGAACAATGGGAACTCAAGGGAGGCTATTTATAATACAATAAATAAGTTAGTTAACCAGCAATTCCTTATCCCCAGTCTACAGGCTCCATGAGAAGACAGGATGCTTTTGACACCCCCCAATATATATATATATATATATATATATATATATATATATATATATATATCTATCTATCTATCTATCTATCTATCTCTATCTCTATCTATCTATCTATCTCAGAGGGCAGTTGCACATACAGGTCCTTCTCAAAAAATTAGCATAGAGTGCTAAAGTTCATTGTTTTCCATAATGTAATGATAAAAATTAAACTTTCATATATTGCACACCAACTGAAATATTTCAGGTCTTTTTTTTTTTTTTTAGCTACTTATGATTTTGGCATACAGCTCCTGAAAACTTAAAAAATACTGTCTAAAAAAATTAGCATATTTGGTCGGTAGGAATATGCTAATTTTTTTGAGATATGTATGCCAAAATCATCAGTATTAAAACAAAAGACCTGAAATATTTCAGTTGTGTGCAATGAATCAAAAATATATGAAAGTTTAATTTTTATGGAAAATAATGAACTTTAGCACTATATGCTAATTTTTTTAGAAGGACCTGTATTTAAAAGTTCTTGGAATTGCAGGAGAGAACAAGTTCAACTACGTCAACAGTGGAATCAAGTGGAGAAAAGATGTGAATTTTTAGGTTGGATAGCTTGAACTTGTGAGTGGCAACCATCTTTTTTTCATTACAGAGTCATAAAGTTGGAAAAGATCATCAGGACCATCCAGTCCAATCCCTTGCTTTTTAAGACTTCCCTTATGGTTTTTTCAGACACATCCCATTTTTCATCCCCATTGGAACGAAATGAAATTGTGCCTTCAATTCTCACTTTTGAGAAATACCCATCCATCATTAAATCTCTTCTCTTTTAGTGTTCCCGACCACACCGAATATTTTCCTATGTTTACTAAAATCAGCTCTCATAAAATCTAGAATAAGTTTACAACTATACTTGGCTTTCTCTTTCTGCTGTAAAACACACTCTGGGAGAACACGGACACTCCTACTTTCACCCCATTATCCAGGTTGGTTAGGATAAAAGAACTTCTCCCTCCGCACAAAGCCTGCTCTGGAGGAAACTTGTGGGCGCATTTAGGGTTGCAATGGGGAGGAAAAAAGAAATGTTCACTCAAAGAACATTGAATTTCATCCATAGCTTTCCAGTAACTGAAATATTTTTTATCCTATGTTATTCCGCACTAGTAAAATCACTTCTGGAGTATTATGCCCCTTTGTGGAAGTGACACTTAAGAAAAACATAGGCCTCTTCTACACTGCCATAAAAATCTAGATTATTTGCTTTGAACTGAATTATATGTAAGCTCAGATAATCCAGTTCAAAGCAGATAATGTGGATTAACTGCTTTGACAATCTGGATTATATTGCAGTGTAGAAGAGGCCACAGAAAATTTGGAGGTGAGCAACAAAGATGCCTAAAGATATGGAAAACAAGTTATATAAGGAAAGCTTGAAGGCTCTCTTATTTATTTATTGTTTATTTATTAATTTTATTTATACCCCGCCACCATCTCCCTAAGGGGACTCATGGCGGCTTACATGAGGCCAAGTCCAATAACACACCCTGGATTTGATCGTCGCGGCCGGAATTCAAGTGACCCTAGCCTCTTTAGAAGAGGTTCCATGGTCGGATCACAGTGTCCTGGAAGTTCGTCTTGAGGTGGGCCCCCCTCCCGGTAAGGGTGCCGAACCCATTTTGGTTCGCCCGAAGAGACTTATGGAACCCATTAGGTTCCTGAATGCTCTGAGGGATTTGGAACTCCCCAGCGGCTCAGTCGACAGGCAAGTGGACTGCTGGAACACCTTTTTGACCACGGCCTTAGACGAGATCGCCCCCAGACGCCCTCTCATCCCCCGTCGAAATCGTGCCCCTTGGTTTACCGAGGAGCTTCGAGCGATGAAACGGAGGAAGAGACAGCTAGAGGACGTGTGGCGGGGCCTCCGTGACGGAGCATCGAAATCGGCTTATAAACAATTTAAAGATGTCTATGAGCGAGCTATCAAGGAGGCCAAAAAGGTCTATTACTCCTCCTTGATAGAGGCGGCTAGTTCACGCCCAGCTCAACTTTTAGAATAATTCGGTCACTGACAACAATCTCGGTGGTCCCCAAATGATAAGGATTTGGCTCCTACAGCTGAGGTTGTTCAGAACTATTTTGCCGACAAGATTTCGACTCTCCGCCGGGATATCCCAGCCACTTTTGATACAGTGGCTGAACTCGAGACTCCGCCGCCACTCGGCAGGCCCACCTTCACCCGTTTCCAACTGCTGGACGCAGCAGCTGTCGATAAGCTACTGGCTGCAGCTAGACCAACTACTTGCTCCCTCGACCTGTGCCCCGCCTGGCTAATTAGACCTTGCCAGGAGGGGCTACGAGGCCCCCTGGGCACGATCATAAATAGCTCCCTTGAGCAAGGAGTCTTCCCAGGGGGATTGAAAGAGGCTATGGTAAGACCGCTGCTGAAGAAGCCGAATTTAGATCCTTCGGCTCCCTCCAATTACAGGCCTGTTTCCAACTTGCCTTTCTTAGGCAAAGTAATTGAGAGGGCAGCAGCGGATCAGCTGCAGCGGTTCTTAGAAGACACAGCTGGACTCGATCCCTTCCAGTCCGGCTTCCGCATTGGGCATGGGACGGAGACCGTGCTTGTCGCCATTACAGACCAACTTCGCCGCCAGCTGGACCAGGGTGGGTCAGCCCTGCTTGTCTTGTTAGATCTGACAGCAGTGTTTGATACCGTAGACCATGCATTGTTGGCCCAGTGTTTAGCCGTGACTGGGGTGGGGGGGATCGCCCTTAAATGGGTGACCTCCTTCCTCCAGGATCGGGGACAACGTGTGGAGAGGGGGAGAGTGGTCTCCGGAGGCTCCCACTAAGCTGTGGGGTCCCCCAGGGGCCATCCTCTCACCCTTATTATTTAATATTTACATGCGCCCCTGGCCCAGCTGGTCCGCGACTTTGGTCTGGAGTGTTATCAGTATGCAGATGACACCCAGCTTTTGCTGAGAATGGACGGCAGGCCGGACTCCGTACCCGATCGTTTCCATCTATGCCTTGAAGCCGTGACTGGTTGGCTGCGTGCCAGCCGGCTGAAGGTGAATCCGTCGAAGACGGAGATCTTGTGGCCTGGTCGCCCTGGGCTGGATGAGTGCCGGTTGCCTACCCTGGATGGCGAGCAGCTCAGCCCGTCATCCTCGTAAGAGCTTAGGTGTCCAATTGGACCTTTGCTGACCATGGAGACTCAGGTCTCCATGGTCAGCAAAAACGGGCGTTTCTACCATCTCCGCCAGGCTAGGCGACTGGCGCCCTACCTGTCCAGGGACGATCTGGCCACGGTGATCCAGGCGACGGTCATCTCGAGGCTAGACTACTGTAACGCCCTCTACGGGCCTTCCCTTGGCGACAATCCGGAAACTCAAGCTGGTGCAGAATGCCGCTGCTCGCTTACTGGTGGGAGCACCGGTGAGAGAGCACATCACGCCCATCCTGCGGCAACTGCACTGGCTGCCTATCGAGTACCGGATTTCCTTCAAGGTGTTGGTGTTAACCTTTAAGGCCTTGCACGGTCTAGGGCCTGAGTACCTGAGGGACCGCCTTACCCCATATGTTCCCCGAGATCACTGCGCTCGGAGGAGCAAAACTTGTTAGTCATCCCATCACCCCGCTCCTGCCACTTGTCCAGTACAAGACAGCGGGCCTTTTCATCTGTGGCCCCCATGACCTGGAATTTGTTGCCTAACCATGCTTAGGCGATTCATGAACTTGGCCCTTTCCGAAGGGCTTGTAAGACTGCCCTCTTCAGACTAGCGTTTGGCTGGCCTGAATGAAGAGACATATCATCGTCCGAACTAAGATCCAAGTTCTGTGATCTGCTGGCTACCGATTATGTATTTGTGTTTTACTGAATTTTATTGTATGTTTTATTGTGCATTTTACTCCTATTGTGATCCGCCCCGAGCCTGCAGGGAGGAGCGGAATATAAAACCGAATAATAAATAAATAAATAAATAATAACAACATAACAGCAAATAATAAAACAATACAATCAATATACTTACACACCAGCAATAAAAGATAGTTTAAAACCATTCTGGGTGGGCCAAATGTAGCATATTAAAATTTTAAAATAAATAACACTGGATGCAAACAGAGGTAGAATGTATGTAACAGGGAGGTTTTCAGCCCAGAAAAGAAGAATACCTGAAAGGAGACTGATCTATCACAGGACAGGACCAGATAACTTAAATAACAGCAGGCCGAACATTCAAAGATACTTGCTGAATGTAAAAGCATTTTCACAGTGAAACAAATGACAGGGATGGGCTCCATAGCTGGTTCTCCACTACTAGAGGTCTTCAAGCAGATACCTGACAGCCATCTCTTTCAGATACTCTCATTAAGATGAGATGGAGCAGATGGTCTAAAACTGTAGAATCTTTTACACATGTACACACACACATTCTCCAAAGCTTCTGTAACATTTTGCTAATGCATCCCAGACAGGCTTGGATTGCTATTGTGTATTTCACCACAAAGAACACAACTATCAAATAAGTCTGAGAAGACACAGAAGACCACAGGGTAGCAAATAAAACCCCTGGAATTCAATAATTTGGCAATTCCCCGGGAAATGGAAAAATGCAAATGTTGGGATCTACCAAAGACACAGGAACCGTACAGAACATAGGAATCTAGGGAATTAAGCAAAAGTTTTCAATAGTCTTCAGTAAGCCTTCCTCATTTCAGTGAGAGCTTCCACTAGAGAACTGCCTTGGTCTTGCTAAGAGAAGACAGGGTATAAAACAAGGGACAGACAACTGTGGCTTCTAGATCAGGAACCTTCAGACTTTGATCTTCCAACAGTTTTGTACTTCAGCTACTAGTAGTCTCCACCATAACGGCCAATAGATATGGGTTCTGGGAGCTGAAATCAAAACCATCTTGAGAACAATCGTTCTAGACATTTTTTTTAGCTTCAATGCTGATATAATAATAATAATTGTTTAGGCTGATAGGAGCTCCAAACTAACAATATCCAGGATCTTTTCATGCAGACATATAACCCAGAATATCAAGGCAGAAAATCACACAATATCTGCTTTGAACTAGGTTTTCTGGGACCACTTCCACACGGCTGAATAGAATACCCACATTTTCTTCTTTGTACAGGGATATATGGCAGTGTGGACTCAGTTCAAAACAGATATTGTGAGATTTTCTGCCTTGATATTCTGGAATATAGGGATGTGTGGAAGGGCCCTGAGTCCACACCATCTTATATTCCAGTTCAAATTGGAAAATGTGGGATTTTATTCAGATGTGTGGTCGAGGCTCCAGTGGCCTATAACTGCCCAGCCTTGACAAAAATGTTGTATATAAATAAACAATGAGATTGTGCCTCCAGTTTAAATTGTGATCACAATCAAATCAAGCAATTCCTTTCCGCATAATAACACTATGTAACAAAATTTGAAAAAAAATATGTTCCTGGTTTGAAAGTGTTATTTCATGTTTAATAGTGCAATACTTACTTTGAAAATAGTTGTTATACTCCATAAACTTTGTTTTTGTAGGTGAAGTAACTACTATTATTTCTTTCAGTCTAGGCACCTCATTTGTAATTTTCCTTAGTGAGTGTGCAAAAAGCAAAAACAAAGTTTTTGCAGTTTAATACACTATTCCAATTAGGGGGAAAAATTACAATTAGGAACCAAAATCATGTTACATAGGGCCCTTCCACACAGGCCCTATATTGCAGGATCCAAGGTTTTCTGTTTATCCCATATTATCTGGCAGTGGGGACTCATATAATCCAGTTTAATGCAGAAAACCTGGGATCAGATCCTGGGATATACGACGTGTCTGGAAGTGTAAACTGTATACCTATTTTCTCATGAAAACTATACTTCAAGGAAACAAAAATGTAGGATTTGGAGAGAAGAAAAGATTACTACAGATCTTTGGGCCCCTCCGTACAGCCCTATATCCCTGAATATCAAGGCAGGAAATCCCACATTATCTAAATGTGGACTCAAGGTAAGTAAAGGTATTCTTAGAAATAGCAGCAGTATATAGTAAACTGCTGGTATGGCAGATAGAACAAGAGGTAATAAAAACTGCATGGTAAAATGGGCAAAAAGTTTGGGTCATGAGGTCCCTTTGACTCTTTGGGAAAGACTTTGGAATGTACATTGGAGATATACCTATTCATACGATCTCAAGGAAAGTAATGTAAAAAAATTTCATAGATGGTATCTTACTCCTACAAAAATTGCAAAATATAACAAAAACTATAATCAAATGTGTTAGAAGTGTAAATGATATCTCCGTCGTCAGTGGAGCAGCTTTCCATCACCTCCAGCAGGCGATGAAGCTGGCCCCTACCTGTCCTGCCACGACCTAGCCACAGTGGTCCAAGCCACGATCATCTCAAGATTGGACTACTGTAATGCTCTCTACATTGGCCTTCCTTTGTCAGTGATCCAGAAGCTCAAGCTGGTGCAGAACGCTGCAGCTCGGCTCGTGGCAGGCCTTCCATCTCGCTTCCACATGACGCCTGTTCTGCGCAAACTGCACTGGCTTCCAATAGAGCACCGGATCACCTTCAAGGTGTTGGTGTTAACCTTTAAGGCCTTGAATGGTCTGGGGCCAGTGTACTTAAGGGACTGCCTCTCCCAATACAGTCCCCCAAGACCACTGCGATCTGAGTCCTTGAACCTCCTTGTGGTACCGAGTTGCCAAGCCCTCCACCTGTCGTCAACGCGGAGGAGGACTTTTAGTGCCATCACGCCAGCTCTGTGGAATGCCCTTCCCCCTACAATTCAAGCACAGTCCAATCTGTTAGCCTTCCGCAAGGCCTGTAAAACCCACCTATTTGTACAGGCGTTCGGCCGGTAAATAACTCTAGGCTGCCCATTAGACTATGCGGACCGTGAGAGTTATCCTGATATGTATATGTTAGTATAATTTTAACCTGTGTAATTTTAATGTGTGGACACTGGTCCGTTGTTTTTATACTGTTTTTATAGTTTTAACACATGTAAGTCGCCCCGAGCCTATCGAAAGGGGCGACCAACAAATCGAAATAAATAAATGAATAAATCAGAGGTAGGAAGCCATTTCCACATGTGGTAGAATTGTAGTAAAGTTAAAAAGTACTGGGAAAGATTACATAAGGAAATACAAACTATGTTAAAATTAAAATTTGATTTGAAGCCAGACTACTTAATACTAGGCCTTCTTGATTTTGAAATTAAAAAAAATACTGAAAAATTATTTGTATACTGTATCACAGCGGCCAGGATGACGTTGGCAAAAAACTGGAAAGAAGAGGACCCTCCAAAAGTAGAGGACTGGTTAACCAAACTCCTAGAAATTATGAAAGTGGACATCCTATCACAAGCGGTTGCGCAATAAATAAATATGAAGAAAACAGACTGGTCCCTGGTGACAGAATATTTAAAACATATTAAGATAGAATGGTTAATTTAAAAAGATTGTTAAATTTTGTTAGAGGGTGATATATGTATAGAAAATCGGTTATGGTTTTGTTTTTTGTGTAAACTACTAGTGCAAGTATACTATAGAAAATGTATATGGGGCTATTAACAAGGATGGAAGTACTTGTGTCTCATCGTTTCTACTTCTATGTTTTGTTTTTTTGTTTCTTTTCTTTTTTATTAATTTTGTTTCGAAAATCCCACAACTGCTGTGGTAAATTTATTTGATACTCTAATGGAGTGTTAATATATATGGATGTTTCTGTTCTTGCTTTTTGTTTGTTTGTTTGTTTGTCTGTTTGTTCCTTTTGTCTTTGCTTCAGTGTTTTTTTGTGTGTATTTCTGTTTTTAATTCTTAGATAATTCAATAAATACTTTTTTTAAAAAAAAAAAAGGTAAGTAAAGGTAAAGCTTTCCCCTTGACATTAAGTCTAGTCGTGCCCAACTCTGGAGGGTGGTGCTCATCTCCATTTCTAAGCTGAAGAGCCTGCGTTATCCGTAGACACCCCCAACGTCATGTGGTTGCCATGACTGCCATTACCTTCCCGCCGGAGCTGTACCTACCGGAGCAGGTCTTCAAACCGCTTGTTTGGCAGAAGCTGGGGCTAACAGCGGATTCGAACCAGTGACCTTTCGGTCACCAAGTTCAGCAGCTCAACACTTTAACCCACTGTGCCACTGGAGGCCCCGTGGACTTCGATAACCTAGTTTAAAGCATATATTGGGTCAACTTCTAGAGGTGCCCGACATTAAAATATACCATCTGACGGCCACAAGAAGGAGGGCCTTCTCAATAATTACCCCCACCCTGTGGAACGCACTGCCTTCCGGAGTCCGTGTCCTTACGGACTTAGTGGCATTCCGACGTGCAAAACCCTCCTGTTTCGGCAGGCCTTTGGGTATTAATGCTGAGATTTGTAGGCTACTCCTTGCATTGTGTATGCCGATGTAGTTACACACACCTGTGCCACCGGCTTGCTGTGTATTGTACTTATTGTATTTTACAGTGTTTTTATGTGTTTTATGGTGTTTTTATTCTGTTTTTAATCCTGAATTTTGGTGTAAGTCGCCCCGAGCCACCCGGGAGTGGCGACTCACAAATTTGAATAATAAATAAATAAAATATTGTGGGATTTTGTGTCTTGATATTCTGGGATCTAGGGCTGTGTGGAAGGCCCCTGAGTATGCACTCAGATAACATTGGATTTTCTGCCTTGATATTCTGGTATATAGGGCTGCGTAGAAGGGTCCTTTGAGTAATGGGTTTGTCAGAAAGAATACTATTCTGGAAAGCTGATTAAAAATGTTAAAAACCCACACAGTTCAACTTTGAGATGCAGAAACTAAGGACTGATCAATCAACTGCCCCAGCAGTGTTATTAAGGATTAAAGAAATTAGATGCTGAATGCCCAAGTATGAACAGCACTTAAGCCTCCCCTTGAGCCTTCGACCTTTATAATTCTAAGATGACAACTACAGAAAAACCTTTGCTGCTTCCCTGACTGAGCGGGACTTCTATTTTTCTCTCTGGGAAAAAAGGAAAACATTGATTTAAATCCTGACCTTTGGTTTCATTGTCACAATTTAACTTCAGGCTCAGCAAATATGATTCATGACTGTGCAGGTGGGGGCAGGGGGAGATTTCTACCATCATGTTTTATGCACAAGAGTTATTTTAGCAACTGTGCAACAGAATTAAGGGATTTAATTCTAATTAAAATAAAAAAGAAATAGCACTAGTTCAAGAAAGAAGTATTTTGTTTACTAACCCATCCCTTCTCTGAAAATGTATCTTGCTTCCTCTTAATTCAACTAATTTTCATATAATAAAAGCCACCTGTGTAATGACATATTTCCAATAAAAACTGGTAAAATATCTTTGATATATCCAACTCCATTACACACAACTGGAAAATATGCAGCTCTACCAGCCCCATCATCTTGAGTTCAAAGAACGACCAACTTTCACATTTCAAGCACACATATTTAATAGTAAAAAAAATAAAAAGGCAAAATGCAGAAGAGCCACGATGCTGCCACTCTAGAACTCTATAGCTTGGCAAACACATCTCTGACTACACGAAGAGGTGAAAGGCAAACCTACCTGGTTCAGTGCAGTTTTTGAAATAAAGATGCCCTGTTGTTTCGGGGTTATCTGTGACGTTCTCCTCAGCTTCCTGCAGTAGCCTTCGTCCAACCCACTCGTCACTGGTTTCCAAAGCAGAGTTCAGAATATCATAAACTAGAGAGGAAAAAGAAACAAACAAATATTATAGGGTGAAAGGAAACAGTACCAATGGTTTCTGGGGATGAGGGACAGGGCCTTCTCGGTGGTGGCCCCTTGCCTGTGGAACTCGCTCCCCAGCGAAATTAGATCGACGCCTTCCCTCCTTTCTTTCTTAAAAAAGGTAAAGATGTGGCTGTGGGACCAGGCATTCAGTTAGATACTGGACAGATGGCGGACATTAACTGATGATAAGGCTTGACATGGTTAACTTGAATACGGAACTGGAGTGAGTTTTGTTTAATTAATGTTATTTAATAGGTTAATCTATTTTAATGTATTTTACAATGTAATTGTTGTTTATTGTTGTTATGAAATGTTGTTAGCCGCCCCGAGTCCAACTTCTGGGGTAGAGAAGAGTGGGTTACAAATGACTGAAATAAATAAATTAATTTCTGGCAATGTTATTAAATACTATTATAGTAAGTGTAGCCACATGGTTTAAAAATGGAGTCAGGTGAAAAAGGGATTTAGTAAGGGAAGAATGGTCAGAAAGTCACTATATCAGTGTTTCTCAAACTTCCTAATGTCGTGACCCCTTAATACAGTTCCTCATGTTGTGGTAACCCCTCAACCATAAAATTATTTTCATTGCTAATTCATAACTGTACTTTTGCTACTGTTATGAATTATAATGTAAATATCTGATGTGCAGGATGTATTTTCATTCACTGGACCAAATTTGGCACAAATACCCGATATGCCCAAATTTGAATACTGGTGGGGCTTGTGGGGGATTGATTTTGTCATTTGGGAGTTGTAGTGGCTGGGATTTATAGTTAGCCTACAGTCAAAGAGCATTCTGAACTCCACCAACAATTGAATTGAACCAATCTTGGCACACAGAACTCTCATAACCAACAGAAAATACTGGAAGGGTTTGGTGGGCATTGACCTTATGTTTTGGAGTTGTAGTTCACCTACACCCAGAGGGTATTCTGGACTCAAACAATGATGGATCTGAACTTGCACAAATACTCAATTTGCCCAAATATGAACACTGGTGGAGTTTGGGTGTTATAGTTGCTGGGATTTATACTTCACCTACAATCAAAGAGCATTCTGAACCCCACCAATGACAGAATTGGGCCAAACTTCCCACTCAGAACCCCCATGCCTTGAAGGGACTCGCTGGCACAAGCCTCCCTCCAGCCTTGCACGCTCTCTGTCACCCACACATGTGCACCATGATGCTATGAACCAGGTATGCCTGCTCTCCCCTCCCCGCTTGGAGTCTCAGAAACAGCCTTCCCCTTGGCCAGCCAATCACAGTGGGGGGTGGGGGTATGGGGAAGATTTGCTGTCTGTTTGCAAAAAGGAAGAGAAGGACAGGCGGAGAGATCTTCTGCCTTCTCTGTCAAAGGGGTTCATAAGAAAATCAGAAATATATGTTTTCTGATGGTCTTTGGAGACCCCTCTGAAACCCCCCTCAAGACCCCTCTCCCAGGTTGAGAAACACTGCACTATATGCTCATAATGCTAGGACAAAACTTCCTTCTTGTGGCCTTTCTACAAAGACCTTAAATATCCTTGTTCTCATGCCTCCACCATTCAAAATGTAGGGAGTTCTTCCCACCCGTGTTGTGGATTCCCATGAAAAATTGTTGTGAATAATACTGAGGCAGAGCCGGATCTTGCACTCCACAAAGTAAGCATTTGCTTACCACTTGCCAATATTCAGGGGCACATTTTACATTGTCCCCATCGCCCCACACCACGAGGCCAAAAAGGAGGAGTGCTCTGGAGGCGGCAAAATGCTCCTCCCTCCCGGCAGGGCGATCAGTGGCTCCGGGCAGCCGGGCCCGCCCTGCGGCAATGGCACACACGCGGAAGTGTCACGTGTCATCGCCGCAGGGCGAGCCCAGCCTCCCAGAGCCGCCAACCGCCCCACACCACGAGGCCTCTTGCCGCCTCCAAAACGCTCCTCCCTCTCGCCCCTGCATAGGGCAAATACCAACCCCGGGCAGCTGGGCCCGCCCCGCAGAAACTAGCTGGCTCCGCGCATGCGCACTCCGGCACAAGCGCACACCTTCCACAAGCCTGGAGAGCGAGGGGGCGCCAAAATGAGGTTCGATTACCATTTTAAAATACCGTAGTCCGGCTCTGTACTGAGGAGAGGCATTACAGAGTAATAACAACAACAGACAGAACCAAACACATTTGAAGTCAGAATTTCTGGTTCATAACGAACTCCTATAAGATCTGGTTTTTAAAAAAATCTGACCAGGGAATTCTATGAACCACAGTCTGAAGGAAAAGAGTGAGATATTGACTATTAATTAGGACCCTTCCAGGCAGGCCCTACATCCCAGGTTCTGATCCCAGGTTTTCTGTTTATCCCAGATTACCTGGCAGTGGGGACACATATAATCCAGTTTAAAGCAAAAAAAAAAACCCCTAGGATCAAATCCTGGGGTAGAGGACCTGTGTGGAAGGGCCCTTAGAGAGTGAACCTAGGATGTCCTACTGAACAATCATCTCTACTCCTCCAAATGATTTGCCGTGCAGACAGGGAAGAATGCTGGTAAGTGTGTCAGCTTGATGTATGAAATACTGTTGGCCCTGGTGTTTCTTGAAACCGTCAACTCCTTTTCAATAGTATGTTTAGAAATATGTTCCGCAATACAGTACCGTAAATGGATAGGAGAAACAGAGGAGAAGGAAATGGCACAGAATCTGAAAAGCTAGCACAGTCGAGTGAGTCTGTGTTTCTTCTAGACAGGCTGTGAATTTTTTGAAAAAAGATATTCCAAAACTCCTTCCCTACAAGCTATCTTGAGTCCCTTTAAACAGAAATGTGAAGGGTTCAACCTGGGACCATGTATGTACAACACACGTGTGGTTACTGGTTTACATGATCTGTTCTCATGCATACATTTATTTATTTATTATTCGGACTTATATGCCACCACTCCCCAAGGGCTCGGAGCGGCTTACAAACAGCAATATTGACAGCATAGTCATATTACTCCCGAAATAACAATTTAACAATTTATAAGAGTTTAAAATCCACATTCAAATTCAAATGCCAGACGAAAAAGGTGGGTTTTACAGGCCCTGCGGAAGGTCAAGAGATCCTGCAGGGCACGGACTTCGGCTGACAAGGCATTCCATAGTGATGGGGCCACAGCAGAGAAGGCTCTACGTCTAGTCGATACTAAATGAATGGTTTTGACACTGGGTACTTCCAGTAGGTTTGAGTCCTCTGAACGGAGTGATCTCTGGGGCTGGTAGAGGGTAAGATGGTCCCTCAGATACACCGACCCTGGACCATATAAGGCCTTGAAGGTTAGTACCATCACCTTGAAAGTGATCCGGTGCTCCAGTGAAGCTGCTGCAGAATAGGTGTTATGTGACATCTCACTGGAGCCCCTGTGAGAAGTTGAGCAGCAGCATTCTGGGCGAGCTTAAGTTTCCGGATCACGGACAAAGGTAGGCCGATGTAGTCTAGTCTTGAGATGACCGTGGCTTGGATCACTGTGGCCAGATTGTCCCTGGTCAGATAGGGTGCCAGCCACCTAGCCTGCCACAGATGGAAAAACGCAGTTTTCCTGACATCAGAAGCACATAGGTTTTGCTTTCCTCAGTGGCAACTCAGCTCAAATTTTCAAATAATATTTAAACAAAATAAATAGTTACAACAACGTACTAAAGAAAAAAAGCATGAAAAGGCTTCTGGAGGCATCTGGCTGTTGAAAGCACAATGCAGGACAAAATAACACCGCCTAACCCAGCCATTCCAGGTTTATTTTTTGTCGTTCTCTATAATTACTTTCCATCTGTGTCTGTATATGGGACCCATAACTCCAACACCATGACATCCAGGCATCTGATAATTTGCATGCTCACTAGACATGAGTATCCAAGGGTGGCTTTTTAATTAAATTAATTTTAATCAGTTTAAATATAGATAGGATGTCTGGTGATTGCTTCTCTAACCAGTTCCTAGTTTTATAGTCGGTGCTGTCAGCTCCTTCCTTTGTCATGAAGAAGGAAGACTGCTCCCTTAGGAAGCTGAAGGGATGCTCTGTGACCCAGGATATACCTAATAAAGGTATTGGTGATTATGGCTTCAGGTAGATTGGGCGGACACAAAGGATGGCATCCTTTGGTTAGTTCCAACTAGAGTAGACTCTTCCATTGTCTTATTGAATGGTGAAAAAACACATTTATTATTTATTTATTTACTGTATTCCTCTCCAATGGCGCCCCCTTGTCATGGGGGAGTGGCTTGCGTACCCTAATGAAGTTGTGAGCTATGCTGGCAGTGGCATAGCCACCGGTAGGGCCTCCCATGCCAGACAGGTCACAACCGAATGGTCTGACCAAGAGCGTCAAAGGGCAGGATGGGCTCTCTAGCCTTTTGGCAACCATCCTAAGAGAAGGAAAACTCTAATTTCAAACCCGGGCAGATGGTGCTCGTCTATCCCTGTTAGGTCAACCATCTAGAGAAGGAAACTCAAATCAAACCTACGACCTGAGGACCTCGCTGCCACCGTCTTAGGTTTGCTAGGCCCTGCAGACGAACCTTTGGTTTAAAGGGTGAGGTCAGTTCTGTGCACACTGAGCTCCACCAGAAAAATGCATTGCACAGGCTCGAAGGACACATCCAACCTCCTTAGTCATCAACTCGCTTGTAGAAAGTGTGGGATGAGTCCTTCCTAAGAATCTTTGTTCGTGAAGTAATGCCAGAGAGAATTTTCTGCATTTATATACCGCTTTTCTCATCCCTCAAAGCCATTTCCAACATAATAATGGCAAAAATGCAATGCCGTACATACACATGAAAACCAAAGCATAATATCTAGACAATAATGTATAGCTATAAATTAAAAACATTACCTATATTAACACATAATTCATAAACAAAATTTATACATTAAAACATATCAGTATCAACATTAAAATCACGTAATCCAAAACCATGATCTGAAGTCATTCCAACTGTCAATTGCACATATTTCCTATTCAGTTCTTGTGCTGCTCACTGCCCAAAGGCTTGGTCCCATAGCCATTTCTTTGCTCTTCTTCTTAATGCCAAGAGGAGGGCACTGATCTAACTTCACTCGAGAAGGGCCACCACTAAGAAGGTCCTGTCTCATGCCTTCAACAACCACACCTTCGAAGGAGGTGTGATTGAGAGCAGGGCCTCCCAGAAGATCTTAGCCTCTGTGATGATTCATAGATGCGTTTGGACAGGTAAGCTGGGCTGGAACCGTTTAAGGCTTTATAGGCCCTATAATGCTGCATTCAAGCCCAAATCACCTGTTACTGAGTGTTAGTGCTTTACTTGAAGACTTCGGTGAATCAAACAAAGAACCTCATCCAATTAAGCAACTCAAGCCAAGGGAAAGCAGGGGCATCTGTGGGGCACTGGGGTAAATCTGGTGCGTAGCAGGGAAAACCATTGCCCCGCATCGCCCACCGTCCCCATCACACGGAGGTGGGGGGAGGAGCACTGAAGTCTGGCTTCCCCCTGCACATTCGACAGCTTTTCTTATGAGAACATGCTATGCCCCTGTGGGTCTGGTCATGTGGAAACAACTGAGCACGTGTTTCTTCAATGCATGTTCTACAGAGATCTTAGATCCAATCTCATTGGACCATGGCTTTTAAAGTACCCGGGGCGCAGTGAAAGATGTTATTCCACCCTGCTGCTTTCGGACTCTAGCACTGCAATGACTTACAGTGTTGCCAAGTTCTGTGCTGCTGCCCTTAATATCAGACGGGTGATGATTGACACCGTAAGGCAACAATATCCTGTCTTTTAAAATATATTTTTATACTGATTTCTAGTCTGATTTTAAATAACTGTTTACTGGGGAGTTGTCCTTCTCCTCTTAGGGCGCTTGTGCCCGCTTTGTGCTGGTCTGTGACCGTAATAAAGTTTTGATTGATTGATTATGAGAACAGGGGAAGCCTCCTGTGTTCTCTTGGCTTCATCCTGCAACACTCCTGGGTGAGAGCCAAGACGGAGCCCCACTGGAAGTAGCCCTGCATCATGTGATAGGCTCCGTTATGGCTCTGTCTTGCAAGTGTCCTACGATGGAGCCAAAGATCAATATGTTGAGGTCCTAATTTATATAAGCCTCCAAGTTGCTGGAAGAGCATTATGAAGTTTTGCAAGGAAAGGAGCATGTCACTAGATATGCACAATGGTGAACTATTGTTGCCTTGTGACTTCCACAGTATCCTCATTCTCTGTGTTACTTTAAAAGAGATGCTGGTGAGGAAAACTCTGGGTTGGCAGCTTCAACACAAACATATGGCACCTCTCCAAGGGATTTTTCCCCCTCCAGCCAGAGCCTGTTCATCCTGGAAACTTGCATGTTGCTCTGATTAAGCTAGGAGTGCATGTTCATGCGCCAGTAACATCTGGCAGGGCTGCAAGCATGGAGAAAACAGCAGGGTGCCCATTGTATGTAGCACAGCTCATGGCTCGCTCTCTTTCAGCAAAAAGTTAGTAGAGCTTTCTGCCAAGTTTCCATTACACACACAAAAAGGTCCACTCTTTCTTGCTCCAGTTCAACACATTGCAGCTCTTTCTTCCCCACATGTCTCCCTTTCCCATTGGGCTTTCTTTTATCAAAAGCTGGGGGGAAATACTGAACTCAGCAACAGCGCTGCTGGACAGGTCTGGCCACACAGGTTGCGAGTTGAGATGACACTTAAAAGAAATGGTTTGCTTTTAACAGGTGGAAGCACTTGCCGCAAGAGCAGTCAACTTCTCACCAGCCCTGCTGTTGTGCACTTAATGGCAACCTCTGCTCAGAAATTTCACAAATGATGTTTTTCACAACACTTACATCGCTGCCAGAAAAAACATCATCTGCTAAACTTCAGATGATGTGTCAGGTTGCTGTTAAAAATCTAGGAACTGAGCCAGAAAAAAGGTCTAGTTCATTTATCATGCCTGACTAATGATTAAAACAATCTATATTTAACAGAGAGCTGCTGAGTATTTTATTCACAATGGCCAGGAGGCAAAATGTGTCTTCTTCCAGGAAATTCTGGGTTCAAGACTTACCTATGGATATTCAGAAGGGCACCGAGCAAACTGTATAACAATGTATGTACTTATAATGAGGATTTGGTGGATGTGTTTTTTTAATCGAAGCATTTCTAGCTTTCTGCATTAAAGATGTTTCAGAAAAATGATTTTTTTTCATTTACCACACTTCATAGAATCATAATATTAGAAGAGACCTCGTGGGCCATCCAATCCAACCCCCAGCCAAGAAACAGGAAAATTATATTCAAAGCACCATCCTCTTCAGAACCATCCTCTACACACACACACACACACACACACACACACATGTATATGCTCTGTTCGTAATGAGGCTGAATTAAACAAAAGAACAAGTGAACAGAATCACACCAAATTTGGCAGAAAAACCTCTCACAATGCAAGGTGTGGCCAACAAAAATTAAAAACTAAAAAAACCTAAAACTAATTTACAAATCCTAAAAAAGGAGAAGACGCCACTAAGGCCCTTGCCTTTTCACTCTCAGCCACTTCAGAATGTTAGAATGCTGAGGTGGACCAATCAGAACCCATATGCAAATAACACCACAGAGGCAACCAATCACCATTTCTGAGAGCCTCAGGCGCTTGCCTTTCCCCTCTCAGCCACTTCAGAGACTTAGAATGTTGAAGCTGGCCAATCAGAAACCAAATGCAAATAATACCACAGTAGGAACCAATCAGAAAGCTGCCACTTATCCGCACTCTGCACACATACATACATACATACATGCAAACATAATATAATGTTACTACTATATATTACTATATTAAATACACTCATAGAACAGAGTTTGAAGGGACTCCACCATGGTATTAGAGGAGAACACACAGGAAGGAAGGAGAGAAGGAGGGAGGGAAAAAGGAAGGAATGAAGGAGGGAAAAGGGAAAGGAAGGAAAGAGAGAAGGAGGGAGAAAAGAAAGAGGGAAGGCAATAAGGAAAGATGGAAGGAAAGAAAGAGGTACCAAAGGAAGGAAGAAGGGAAAGTAGAAAGGAAAGAAAAAGGAAAGGAAATGCAGGAAAGAGGTAAAGAAGGGAAGGAGGAGAAAAGGAAATAAAAAGTGAAAGAATTGGACGAATTGACACGAAATTTGGACACAATACACCTACCAGACCAACGAGTGACTATCACTCATAAAAACACTGAACACAGTGGAAGAGACGAAACGGCAAAACATTAAAATTGCATTACGACACATGTGCGAAACCACATATTATACACACACAAAAAACATACAAAGACTGGGCCACAGTAATGCATGGCAGGGGACGGCTAGTATAGGTATGAGGGCGGGTCAATAAGTCCGTGACTTTTTGAACTTCCCGCCTCTTAACTGAAAGGGCAACACTGCTCCTGTCAAAAGTCATCTGTCAGTTGACTCCTGTCAAAATCTGAACAAGCTGCGTCATTTAGTTTGTTTGACAGCCATTGATAGCAGACTACTGCATGATTTGAGGAGAAAATGGAAAAAAGTGATAATGCTCATTAAGCATTATTTTTTGCAGAAAAACCCATCACTCAAACCAAGGCTAAGCTTGATAAATACTATGGGGATTCTGCACCATCAATTTCAATGGTAAAAAAGTGGTTTACTGAATTTCATTGTGGCCGTACAAGCACGGAAGATGCCGAAAGTTCTGGATGCCCAGTTGAGGTCTCTACAGGGGCGGTCCTACAAGGTAGGCCAAGTAGGCGGCCGCCTAGGGCGCCATCTGGGAAGGGAGCGCCATCCTGGCTGCATGGGGCGCCATCCTGGCCATGCTGATGTTCTTCAGACAGTGCCGCAGCTGCCTGCTTTTGGGCCCGGCCTTGTGTGCTCGACGCCGCTTCTGGGCATGCGCGGAGGTTTTCGCGCAGGCGCAGTTGCTCCAGAGCTGAAGTTGAGCGCAGGAGCAACTGCACATCCGCAAAAACCTCCACGCATGCCCAGTAGCTCCCTTGCGCAGAAGCCTGTAAGCAAAGCACTCCCTATTGGGCAGGCAGGGAGTGCTTCCCCTCTCCTTTTGTCTCCGCCGCGCGCGCGCGTTTGCAGGGAAGGAGAAAAGAATCAGTGAAGGAAGTGTAAGTGAAGGAATGAATGAAGGGCTTTCCTCCTCCTCCTCTGTGACCTCTCCCTCCTTCCTTTCTTCGGCTCTATTTCTGTCTAGACCTGAGGGGCCTGAGGCTATGAGGAGTTGTGGGAGTTGGAGTCCAAAACACCTAGAGGGAGGGAGGGAGGGAGGGAGGGCGGGCCCAAGTTTGCCCAGGCCGCGCTGCCTGTATTTGACCTCATTTGAACATTTTGGCTGTTTTTCTATTTACATTTACATTGGGATCCTAATTTTTGGACCTATGGGAGACTCCTATGAATTATGAGTCGGGTGGTAGGTAATATATTCTGATTTTGATGCATTTACATTGCATTTCTTGTTGATTATTATACAGTTCTGCTTAATATTGTCATACAATATAATACAAATACAATATAACAATAGAATAATGATATATTTTATATTACATGTAGTATTACAAACAATATTGCAGTATAGTGGTATTGTACAAAATAGTAATATATAATATTTTATTTGACTTTATTTTGGGTTATTTGAGTTTTATAGGAGTCATGAAAATATTTAGTAGAGGATAATTTTATTGAAATAAATAATTTTATTTATTATTTTATAATAATAATATAATAGAATGTTATCTTATATTATAATGTCAATATAATATAATATAATTATATTGTAATGTAGTATAATATAATTATGATATAATATAGTATGAGTATGGTATAATATATTGTATATACATTGATACAATATAATACTACTAATGGTATTGTGATATTATAATTGTATATTTGTTTTACATGGGGGGCGCCAAAATAATGTTCGCCTACCCTTTCAAATTACCTTAGACCGCCCCTGGGTCTTTACACCCGAAACAATTGAAAAAAATCATGATATGGTGTTGGCCGATCGGAGATAGGAAGAGCGAGAGATTGTGGACGCTATAGGCATCTCACATGGATCAGTGGTTTCAATTTTAAATGATCACTTGGGTATGAGAAAGCGTTCCGCAAGATGGGTGCCACGTTTGCTCACAATTGACCACAAACGCAATCGTGTGACAATTTCGCAAGAGTGTTTGCCGTTGTTCAACCGCAATATGGACACGTTTTTCCGCCGTTTCGTAACCATGGACAAAACGTGGATCCACCACAACACACCAGAGACCAAACAGCAGTCATAACAGTGGGTTTCTTGGGGTGCATCGGCGCCAAAGAAGGCCAAGGTGGGTTTGTCAGCCAAAAAAGTCATGGCGGCCGTTTTTTGGGATGCACGCAGTATAATCCACATTGTCTACCTTCAAAGGGGTAAAACAATCAATGGCGAATACTATGTCAACTTATTGGGTTGATTTAATGAGGATTGGGGGGGGGGGACCAACCGCATTTGGCCAAGAAAATTTGCACCAGGACAATGCAAGGGTGCACACATGTGCAGTTTCCATGGCAACAATCCATGAATTGGGATATGAATTGCTCCCTCATCCACCCTATTCTCCGGATTTAGCCCCAAGTGACTATTTCTTGTTTCCAAACCTGAAGAAATGGCTCAGGAGAAAGAGATTTGACTCCAACAATGAAATCATCTCACAAACAAATACCTATTTTGATGACCTCGACAAATCTTATTTTTTGGAAGGGATAAAAAAATTGGAGAAATGTTGGACATTGAAAACTAAAATGATTTTTTATCCAAAAACCTGTTTTCATTCAAAAAGTCATGGACTTATTGACCCTCCCTCGTATAAATTGCTCAGGTGAAGGACATCTATATATAGAGAGCAGGTGGAGACTGTCAGGGTGGAGAAGTTTTAAAAGGTATAATTTTCCTTTCCCACCCTTTTGAAAGCTGACTGCGCTGGATAGCTCTGCCTCTTAAAGACATGCTGTAACATTTTATTACAGATGCAACTGTATGTTTAAATAAGTATTCAAAACAACTTTAAGGCCACAGCTCAGCTTTTTCCATCTTTGCGGAAGTATAAGTATGTAGGTGATGCAACATATAAGACAATCTTCTATATGCCTACTCAGAAGTAAACTCCATAGAGTTCAACACCTATCACAGCGAGGTTGTTTTTGTCCAGAGGAGTTTTGCCATTGCATTCTTTGGAGGATGAGAGAATGTGACTTCATTTTTTTCCCTTCTAATTTTCATCACAAGCATGTTACAAACTGCAGGGGATGGGTGCTGAGAGAGCAACTTTCTAACCTATAACAAGTTTGTGGAAAGTATAATATTCAGACAAAAAAACATCCTGATTTCTTAAATGAAACTCTTTTCTATGTGACACTAGTTCAAATATGAAAACAAAGTCTCCCCATCCCTTATTTCGTCTCAGAATGCTTCCTTTTCAATCATTTTGCTATATTTGAAAGAAAAAATTGTCTAGGGGGCTGCAGTGGTGCAACGGGTTAAACCACTAAGTTCTGTCTATGGTTCGAATCTGTGGGGAGAAGTGAGCTCCCAATGTTAGCCCCAGCTTCTGCCAACCTAGCCGTTCGAAAACATGCAAATGTGAGTAGATCAATAGGTACCGCTTTGGCGGGAAAGTAAACCACTCCATGTAAACCAGACCTGCTATCCGTGCCTGAAGATACAAGTGAGAGGGTAGAAGAACTACATACACCAACTAACCAGATATTTGACCACTTCAAAGCCCTGGACCTGGAGGCAGTTAATAAAATCATCTCCACAGCAGTACCTGCTCCACGGACCCTTGCCCATCCCATCTAGTTAAGGACTGCGCAGAGGCAGCAACCCTGAGCTACAAATCACTCCCTTCGGATTGAGACATCACTCTTGAATCTGGACCCAGCGATGCCAGGCAGTAAGCTGGAGCGCGGCAGCCAGCTACAAAAGTTCTTGAGAATCAGGGTTGGACCCCTTTCAATCAGGGTTCCGCCCGGGCATGGACCGAGACCGTCCTGGTGGCCATCTCGGATGATATCCTCTGCCAACTAGACAAGGGAGGCTCAGTAGTTCTGGTATTGCTGGACCTTACCGCCGCATTCGACACGGTGGACCATGATCTGCTGATGCGACAACTTGCCGCCATAGGGATACAAGGAACAACTTTAGCTTGGCTTAGCTCCTTCCTGCGCGGACGTAGTCAGCGAGTTGAATGGCTAGGCCAAACATCTAGGAAATCTCTCCTCGAGTGCGGAGTGCCCCAAGGCGCCATATTATCACCAACGTTGTTTAACATCTATGTTCGGCCGTTGGCTGGTATAGCCGGAGCTTCGGCCTAGGGTGCTACCAATATGCCGATGACACCCAGCTCCTACTGAAACTGGAGCCTGGCGCAACTTCGGTGCCCGCAAACTTCACTCGAGGCCTAGAAGCAGTGACAATATGGCGCCGCGCCCACAAACTTACAATAAATCCATCAAAGACTGAGATCTTATGGCTGGGCCGCCCAGAACCACCTTTCTCGCTGCCCCCTTTGAAGGGAACCATTGATTCCGTCCCCTCAGTAAAAAGCCTTGGTGTTATCCTGGACTCCAAATTGTCGATGGAGGCCCAGGTTGCCTCCACAAGCAAAAGGGCCTTCTTCCACCTGCGCCAAGTGAGACAATTGGCGCCCTATCTTTCGACGGAGCGCTAGCTACAGTAATCCATGCCACGGTTACATCAAGGCTGGATTACTGTAACGCTTTTGTATGTAGGTCTACCCCGGTCACTAACCCGCAGGCTCCAGATTGTGTAGAACGCGGCCGCCAGGCTTCTCACAGGAACATGGATGAGATGCCACATTACACCATCTCTGCAGCACCTGCACTGGCTGCCCGTTGAGTATAGAGCCTTACACAAGACCTTGACCTTGGCTTTGAAAGCCCTACGGAGCCGGGGCCCAACATACCTAAAAGACCGCTTGCTGATGCCTGCTTACTCAAGGACCCCGCGGCCAGCAAACAAGAACCTTCTTCACGTACCAGGCTTGAAAGAGGCCCACCTGGAGACCACGAGACGGAGATCGTTCTCCGTTGTGGCCCCCGTTCTTTGGAACTCGATGCCACCGGACCAGAGAGCCTCCCTCGACCTGCCCCAGTTCCTGACCGCTCTGAAGACCTGGCTATTTAGGAAAGCCCATGGTTAATGCAGAACCAGGAACTCAAATACCGAGCCTGGCCCCTGCATTTAACCACTGAATATTTTAATCTAGTTTTAAATACTCTATTTTAATTGTGGAATTTGTTGTGTGTAAGTCGCCCGGAGCACTAACGTGGAGGGCGACTCAGAAATAATAAAGTCAGTCAGTCAGTCAGTCATGCTGGCCACATGACCTTGGAGGTGTCTATAGACAGCGCCAGCTCTTTGGCTTAGAAATGGAGATGAGCACCACTCCCCAGAGTTGGGCACAACTAGACTTAATGTCAGGGGAAACCTTTAGCTTTTATTGTCGTAATAGTCCTGTGTTTAACAAATCACTCTCAGCTACCTTTTTGACATCAAGTTTTCATATTTAATTTCAAACATTTGATATTTAATAGCAGATATAGGCTGGAATATGTTGCTTTATCTCAGAGTAGACCAATTCAATGGGCTCTTGAATGGCGAATCAAGACATATGGTAAATCAAGTTAATTTAAAGGCTGTACACTAAGTTAGGCCATGGTGTTTGAAAATAGTGGTTATTCGCACAAAAGTCTGTCTTTAGTAAACTGTATTTGAAATGAATTTTCTGTCTTTTATCTGTTTATTGATGTTTTATAAACTGTACCGCTCTGGGCTCCAGAGAGAGCGGTCTACCAAACAACTATACATAAATAAATAAATAAATAAATAAATAAATAAATATATTTCAGATTCATTTTGAGTGCACTTTTGATTTCCTGACAGTAATTATCTGAACTTGATAGGATGCGAGGTACTTGCTTAAATTAGAACAAGTACAGAATATTATTGTGAAATAGTTTGATAAATGATTTTTAAAAAATTCAGTTTAGGACACATTGAGACATGTTTTAAAATGGATCTTCAAACATCCTGATTCTTACAGCTGCCAACTCAACTACAGGGCAGGATTCCTGTATCTTGAACAATTAACAGATACAGAAGCAGGAAAATATCGCATAAAGTTGTGCCAGATGGACCTACACAACATTTCCTCCCTCACCCCAAACACACATTTTATTTGCCGCATCCCCTGCCTCCCAAAGCTGTTTACTGCTAGTGGATAGTGGGAAGGGACATAGAAGTGTCCAGCAACGTTTCTATAGGGGATGCAACACACTGAAATGTTTTGTTTCTGAACTGTTAAAAATACTAGAGCACTGTCCTACATTCAACCTGGCACCCCTATCACAGTGAGATATCAAATTACTCACTGGCTTAGCAATAACAGCGGGCCAAGCAGTGAGGCCTTTGCTACTTCTCATTGTAGTTGTACTTAAAGTTTACTATATGGAGCCACTGAACATTGCTGCCAGCAGAAAAATAAAATGAGTGTCCTATCCCTCTGTCTCAACTTCTGATTGGATAACAATAGTCGGGGGGGGGGGGTCACCATAGTTTGGAGCTGTTCTACTTTGACAGTATGAGCAGTAAGAACCTGGAACACAATAATGATCCACATCTAAGGCCCCTTCTACACTGCCATATAATCCAGATTATCAAAGCAGATAATACACATTATCTGCTTTGAACTTGATTATATGGAGCTCCCGGTGGAGCAGTGAGTAAAAGCACTGAGCTGCTGAACTTGTTGACCGAAAGGTCGCAGGTTCAAATCCGGGGAGTGGAGCGAGCTCCCACTGTTAGCCCCAGCTTCTGCGAACCTAGCAGTTTAAAAATATGGAAATCTGAGTAGATCAATAGGTACCGCTCTGACGGGAAGGTTACAGCACTCCATGCAGTCATGCCTGCCACATGACCTTGGAAGTGTCTATGGACAACGCCGGCTCTTTAGCTTAGAAATGGAGATGAGCATCAACCCCCAGATTTGGACATGACTGGACTTAATGTCAGGGGAAAACATTTACCTTATATGAGTCTACACTGTCAGGTAACCCAGTTCAAAGAAGATAATCTGGATTTTATATGGCAGTGTAGAAGGGACCTAATCTAAACTTAGGGGTCTTCCACACAGCCCTATATCCCAGAATATCAAGGCAGAAAAATCCCACATTATCTGCTTTGAACTGGAATATATGGCAGTGTGGATTCAGATAACTCAGTTCAAAGCTTTGAACTGGAATATATGGCAGTGTGGATTCAGATAACTCAGTTCAAAGCAGATTATGTGGGATTTTCTGCCTTGATATTCTGGGTTATATGGCTGTGTGGAAGGGTCCTCATTCAAAATTTCCCTACAGCAGGCCATGATGAACTTTTAGCTTCTTTGCCTGTTGAATAACCATGATCCTAATTGTGAATATGCCATCATATGTATGTGATTAGATGTATTCTGCAATTCCTTATGCAACGCCGACCTCTCAGTGCCATTAGAGATTCATGGTACCGAGGGCCCTTCCACACAGCCCTATATCCCAGAATATCAAGGCAGAAAATCCCACAATATCTGCTTTGAACTGGGTTATCTGAGTTCACACTGCCATATGCTCCGGATAATGTGGGATTTTATTTTATTTATTTTATGTGGAAGGGGCCTTTGTCCACACTCGGATATTGTGAGATTTCCTGCCTTGATATTCTGGGATACAGGGCTGTGTGGAAGGGCCCCAAGATACACTCCATGATCAACGTAAGGTCAAAGGAGCAGGAAGGCACCTGAGCATCATTAACTGCTGTTGGGACAACTGGGGGAAATTGTTATTTATTTTATTTATTTCACAGGCTTCTATGCCGCCATTCCCAGCAGGCTCGGGGCGGCTCACAACCACACAATACACAATAAAAACAAAAAGCGATAAAACACGCAATAAAAACGGCAGATTAAAATACAAAATGCTGTACATAGTACAGGCACAGCATAGTGCAGTGTAGTAACGATGAATAGCAGACATTTCAGAGAGCAACAGCAGTTCCTTTTTTGGCTGCCTACTTCCAACCAGATGTTTCTCACCATCATAGCCATGTGGAAGGAGCTATTCTAGCATCATAAAGATGATGCCCAATCGCTGAGCCCAATGCAATTATGTATGTTGGTGGAACTATATTTTTCCTGCGTTGTTGTTGATATTAGTGTGCTTATTTATACCTCACTTTTTCTCTTCACAAAGGGAGGCTCAAAGCGACTGGATCCCAGCAATATTTATTTTTTTACTATACTTGTATACCACCTTTCTCAGCCTTATCGGAGACTCAAGGCGGTTTACAACAAGTCAGTACACATAACAACAAAATACAAATTAAACATTAGAACAGTATAAAACCACAATAGAAGAAATAAAAACAATAAATTTCCAAGGGCCCTTCCACACAGCCCTATCTCCCAAAAAATCAAGGCAGAAACTCCCACATTATCCGCTTTGAATTGGGTTATCTGAGTCCACACTCAGATAATGTGGGATTTTCTGTCTTGATATTCTGGGATATAGGGCTGTGTGGAAGGGCCCTGAGAGTTTTAATCCATCAAAAGTACCACTTCCGCACTCAGACTACATCACATAAAAATCATGGTCAAAATAATTCACAATGAACAAATAGAAAAGAGAAATAATCCTCATGTGAGTCATTGCCATGATGGACAGTTGTTATCATGATGGACAGTACAGTACAGCTACTTAGAAATGTTCTGAAAGAAAACTACACCGAGGCAACAGAACTTGGATCAACGTTTGACTTTTTCTATCAGGTCTGCACTTGCTACTTCAGATGGAAGCCAGAGATTACTAAAGAGATGCATTTCTTTCCCAAGTGTGTCCTCGGGGAGTTCATACGGCAAGTGTAGCAATTCCAATGTAGCAGGACAGAGCAAAATGAATCAGGTAGAGAAGCCTTTATCAAGGACTTAATCTGAGCAAGGACTCAAAAGGATTAGTTTTAGAACTGACTTGGAGTGGCATGAATACATCAAGTACTAGCAGGCTGGTACACCTGAGAATATATAAAGTGTTTTTCTGTAATACTGAAAACAGCTACTACATCCCCATCTCTGAGAAGGCTAGCTTCTGTGTTAAAACAATGTCAGCCAATAGCAAGCTTCAACTCCAGCAATTTCCTTGTAGAAATTAAACTTACGAAATGTATAAGCACTCTTGTCCAGGATCCCAACCAACCAGACATACACATTTCAGGGACTGACCAATTTGATGCCTCCTTCATCTCCATTTCCATTTGTCTCCAGTGGGCCAGCAATCAATATGCGCCACTCTGAATTGCCTTATTTATTTCCTAAAATATATTTTTATTTCAACCAAACACACAGTTCTGCAGTTTAAATAAGGATTCACACCCTCCAAAATGTCTGGATTTGGCAGAGGTGGTAACAATTAATTCTCCATCATCCTACTTTTTCAATGGCTTTGAAATGTCCTAGTTCCTGCCTCCTCTGTCTTGAGTTTACTTCTTCCCATCTTCCCAGTTTACTTCTTCTCTTAACTTGTGTGTTTGTTGATATAATATATGCATGCTATCTTGACAGCACTCTCTTGTTGCGTGGCCATCTGACGTTTCTGGTCTACATGGTTTATCATGTGATCCAGCTATGCATCCTGTGAAACATCTTTTCACAAGGTAACCAAATTGTGTTTTTCATAGCAGTAAACAGAAAATATAATTACTATTTAAATTTGTCTGTAAAGAGACTGTTCTTGGAGGTGTGTTGCATCAGAACCAACTCTAGTTTGGTTAGTTTAGATATATCATTATTCAAACACCGTTTTTCACCAGTCAACACCACATAATAGTCGCATCCCTTCTGGGATTCCTGAATTAGATTATGTCTCTAAAGAGACTGTCCTTAGAGGTGTGTTGCAGTAGAACTAACTCTAGCTTGATTAGTTCAGATATATCATTGTTCAAACACCATTTTTCACCATGTAATAGTCGCTACAGCATAATAGTTGCACCCCTCTTCTGGGATCCTGAAATTGGATTCTTATCTGTTCTCACTTAATCGTTGCATTAGAGCTGGCTAGGTCTGGGGCTCCCCTTCTCTTTCCTGCCTCATCAGAGGTAAGACCCTTTCTTTAAAAAGGGAGACACCTGGATCTTGTCCCTTCTGCCTCCTCAGAGGTAAGAGAGGGAAGCCCCAGGTTCAGCCAGCTCCACAGAATTTCTTTCTTTGTATAATAATCACACCTCATTTTTAATAAAGAAAACATTTGATACAAAGTGTGACTACTATGCGGTGAATACAGTATTTCTTTACACCATGAGTAAACAACTAGATTTTTTTTCTTTACGCCACAAATAAACAACTGTGGTCCTCTAGATATTTTTAGCCTACAATTTCCATCTGTACTAGCCAGCACAGCAGGGGATTAGGGGAGTTGCCATCCAATGAAAAAAAATCTTAGTTCATACTTGTTCACATCTGTTTCATCCTTCATGCATACTGTGAACTGATTCAACTGAAATTAATTAGAATATTCTACAAAATAGTCTCCGGTGTGGTGCCACTCCAACCAATCGTCATGTTTCAGTTACTAAGCAACAGAAAGCCTATCCTTCAATTGAATGGCGAAATGAATGCAACACAATGGCAAGCCCTTTCCTTAATGTCACTCCTAACAGAAGCAGAGGGAAAAGAAACATTGGGAAGGGCAGAGATGTGGGTTCCCCCCACTATTTTGAATGTCTAAACATACAATTATACAGAGAAAAACCTTGAGCAAATGTATGGGGAATGACATAGCAATCCCCATATCTTTGCTCAGAGCTTTTCCCTGTATATAAAAACATGTAGGATGACATAGCAGGTTCTCAAGCTCCAAGGCTGTGGTATAGGAGGAGGTTGATTCCCACCAACATTTTCCCAGTCTTTTTAAAAGCATGTATCTGTTATCATGTGTGCGCATACATTTTCCCCATCTTTTTAAAAGCACATATCTGCCTAATCAGGTTTATACACTGTGATGTTGTCTCATCCAGTTCATAACTCCCATAGCTGGTGGTACTCAGAATTTTGAAAAAAGATTGATTGTTGCCAAGTTGACTTTATCTACAGGGCAACTGATTATAAAGTATTTTCTTAACCTTAGATCTATTTTAATGGATAACTAGCTCTAACGTAAAGGTAAAGGTTTCCCCTTGGCATTAAATCTAGTCGTGTCCGACTCTGGGGGGCGATGCTCATCTCAATTTCTAAGCCAAAGAGCCGGCGTGGTGCGTATACACCTCCAAGGTCATGTGGCCAGCATGACAGCATAGAGCACCGTTACCTTCCTGTTAAAGTGGTACCTATTGAGCTACTCACATTTGCATGTTTTCTAACTACTAGTTTGGCAGAAGCTGGGGCTAACAGCGGGAGCTCACCCTGCTCCCTGGATTCAAACTGCCAACCTTTTGGTCAGCAAGTTCAGCAGCTCAGTGGTTTAACCCGCTGTGCCATTGGGGACTCAGTTAAATATAGGCAGATGTGTTACTGGCCATTAATTCTCTAACAGAAGCTTTGACACCGTGGCAAGAGTAATGTTCCTATACTACAAAAAACAAGAAGAGTAGCTTGAACATGTGTCAGCAGACTTTTTGTTGAGAGCTAAAGATATGCACAGATAAATTAAATGAAATGTAAGAGTTGCATGAATAAATAAAAACATTTGAAATCTAGAGACCACTTCAAGGCTTCTTCCAAAATGCATCCAGTGATTTTTTTTCCTCCAGCACCCTCCACTTATCTAATATTTTCCATTTTGGTAGCCAAACTTATAGAGGGTTCTTTTTTAAACATGGTGGTGTAGCTGGTGAGGGTGATCTGCTCTCCTCTTCTCTATTTTGGTTATCATAAATGCTTAGTAAGAGATTCTTACCTGGGTTGCTGTGAGTTTTCCGGGCTGTATGCCCATGTTCCAGAAGCATTCTCTCCTGCCATTTCACTCACATCTGTGGCAGGAATCCTCAGAGGTTGAGGGCAAAACATCAGGACTGAATGCTTATAGAACATGGCCAGGCAGCCCAGAAAACTCACAACCCAGTGATTTCGGCCATGAAAGTCTTCAACAACAGATTCTTACCTACTGGAAGGAGGCAGAGACAGCTAAACTAGGATTGGCTAAAGTGGAATTGTTCTTCCCCTGTTGCAAGTTGTATTACATTACTCCAGGCATGCTCCTGCAACACAGTATCAAAATTTTGTGTTTCCCAATCATAATCATCTTTCCAATTCTGATGCTGCTAAAAACCTACTAACTAGACAAAGTATTCGTAAAAATGCTGGGCTGAGAAGGCACAGAGAGACTTTTCTCAGAGGCTTTGTTCATTGAGGTATGTTTGAGGGGGCCTTGCTGACTGCCATCAACTAAGAATCACATGCAAATGGCAGAATTATAGGTCTCTGGCATTGGGTTACCAGGAAACGAAATGAAATAAAGCTTTGAAATTTCAACATGAGCATTCCCAAAACCAGAGTCATTATTAATTGCTCTTCTGATAAAGATGTCTTCAATTTATGAGCATAGTTTGTATTTGTTGTATCATATTGACGTTTTTGTAAACGAGCTTTGAATGACAACACACTATTTTGCCAGTGTTCACACAAACAGTTGAAAATTCAATGTGTCGTTGAAGGCTTTCATGGCTGGAATCACTGGGTTGCTGTAAGATTTTCGAGCTGTATGGCCATGTTCCAGAAGCATTCTCTCCTGACATTTTACCTGCATCTATGGCAGGCTTCCTCAGAGTTTGTGAGGTCTGTTGGAAACTAGGAAAATGGTGTGTGTGTGTGTGTGTGTGTGTGTATATATATATATATATATCAGCAATCTTGTGAAAGTTCAATAGAATCAAGCTCTAGTCATTAGGAAGAACTTCCTAACTGTGAGAACTGTTCAGCAGTGGAACTCTCTGCCCCGGAGTGCAGTGGAGGCTCCTCCTTTGGAGGCTTTTAAACAGAGGCTGGATGGTGTGACGACTTGGTACACCCAATTCTTAAACTCCGCTACCACCAACCTAATATTTTATTAGGATTTTAAAATAAATAAGATTTTCAGTTAGGCTCCTAATTAAATCACTTGGCTGAGAGGAAACTGAGAAGAAGTATGATGGAGGCTTTTTAAAAGTTAACAAGGAAGAGTTTATTAACTAAAACAGGCTTGTAAAACAAGAAACAGTTCTTCTTGTTTGGTTCTTCTATTGAGGCAACAAGAGCGTATGGTTACAAAAGATGGTTCAACAATTGAGGCAACAAGAGTGTATGATTACAAAAGATGGTTCAACAATTGAGGCAACAAGAGTGTATGGTTCCTGGATAATAAATGTGCTGGAGCGTAATGGTTTTGATAGAGGTTTCTTCTTCTTAGATCTTAAAAGCAATTCCAGTCAGTGCTAAAACTTGACTGTAAAAGCTCTGTCCCACTAATGTTGAAACTAGTGCAAACAGGTGTTTCTAACTTGGAACTTCTAACCCTAAACGTTCCCTGAGTCTTGTCTGAATGAGCTAACAGACTTGTGCTAGCTCCCAGTCTCAGAGCCCACCTTTCTCTCTATATCCAGAGACTCCAAGGTGTCCTGACTGACTATCCCAAGTCAGCCCTGCCGGCTCTAAACTCTAAGCGGCACCCTGAATTCTCTTCTGACCCTCAGCGCTGTCAGCTACCCTGACCCCTTAGTTCAGACTAATCCCTAGGTGTTTCACTATAGAACAGACTGATTCAGACTTCTCCACAGCCTAGCTCAAGACAGATTGCTGAGGCTTGGATGTTACTCTTCCACAGCCTAGCACAAGACTAAACTTTTCTGACAGGAGTTCTCCCTCCTAGTCAGCTCAGCTCCTCCCCAATGGCTCTCAGCCAATCTCCTGGGAGACACTGTATCTAGACAGAGGAGCTCTAAAGCCACTCCCCCTGTCTCTGGCAATTACCTTCTTCTAATGGCTGCCCTGTGGAACTCCCTTCCTAAGATGGATGCCAGCTATTCCATCCAGGGAGCCAAACTGCGACACAGGCTTCGGCCTGCTCAGAATGGGTGAGTCCTTACAGATGGCCATCTGTTAGGAGTGCTTTGAATAGGATTTTCCTGCTTCTAGGAAGGGTTGGGTTAGAATTAGGTCTCTTCCAACTCTATGATTCTATAATTCTAAGTCTAGGTATTGTCGGTTGAAGGAATGATGCCATTGCAGACACCCAAAGTGAGAAGAGCTGATCCTAGTCTCTGATATGCTGCTCTTTTATGGGCTGGAGTTTCTGTTGTTTTAGGGGTTTAGAGCTACAATCCATTCACCCACCTCTGTCCTTATAACCAAGCAAAAGCCTCACCAAATGATTCTGCTGACCAGTTAAAATGCATGTGCTCACTGCCCTTTGACATTTTCACTCCCTTCCCTCAACAGAATCTGGAATACTTTTTACAGAAAAAAAAGGAAACGTCAAAAAACAGAAGCCTCCCTTCCATTATGCTCTACATACAGTATGCAGTTTCAGAGGGTCATCTGAGATGAGAACTGCACAACAATTTCACTCTATCTTCATTATAGCCTGATATGGAGAACTGTTTCGTACAGAGATGTCAGCAATACTCTCCAGATCTAATGGTTTGGATTTGTTTTTTAATATATTTTTAAAAAACAGTCTGCAGTCTGTCTCCCAGTGACCAAAACATTTTAGTAATGAAATTCTTTGTGTGTAAACATGGCAGATAAATCTAAATAATGTTGGATAGAAGATTAGGGAAGCAAATCAGAAGAAACCTCAGCAAGGATCTTGGTTAAGGTTGAAAGCAAATGTTCAAGGTATCTTCCTGGTTCAATAAACAGAATAAATCTTCATAGTGCAACAACTGTGAAGTGCTCTTCAAATCCATACATTTTGCAATCAAAGCTGACATGTTGGTTGGGCTTTAAAATAATTGCCGAAACAGACACCTATAATAGATCACACTTTTGAGTAAAGTAAATGAACATTCACTAAATCTGATACATTTTAAAAGCATAGAAGTTTTTTCTTTTTTTAAGCTAGGAAAGTGATATATATATATATATATATATATATATATATATACACACACACACACACACACACACTGTATATGGAAGGGTTTTTTTTCTTTTGGGCTGTTTAGTTTTCTGAGTTGATTTGAAAGTCTAAATTTAGATATGTTGTAGATGAGTCTTTGAGTACTGCTGAAAGCATGTAAAGCATGGCTCTTTAAGGCTCTCTGTATTGCAACATATGTATTGTACTAATTCTTTAGAAGTAAGAGGCCATGAACCTCCAACATCACTGAATTTGATGAGGGCCCCTGGTGGCACACTGGGTTAAACCCCTGTGATGGCAGGACTGAAGACCGACAGGTTGCAGGTTCAAATCTGGGGAGAGCGCGGATGAGCTCCCTCTATCAGCTCCAGCTCCTCATGCAGGGACATGAGAAAAGTTTCCCACAAGGATGGTAAAATATTTTTTTAAAACCACATCTGGGAGTCCCCTGGGCAACGTCCTTGCAGACGGCCAATTCTCTCACACCAGAAGTGACTTCTAGTCTCTCAAGTCGTTCCTGACAAGAAATAAAGTGAATTTGATATTATTAGGGGATATACATGTTTTTAAGCCTGTAGAATACTTTTGTGAGTAAATAGCTTTCAAAGAGTGGTCGGTACTGGGCTTGAACCCAGATTTGTTTGTGAATGTAATGGCAAGGTCCCTGCTGTCACGATTTTTTGTCCGTAATGGGACCACGTGGCAGCTGATCATGACTCCTCCTCCCCTATTCGGAATCACAGTTGAATCTTTTTTTATTTTTCTTTATTTTTCTTGATTCTTTTTATTAATGGGACTGACTAGGAGTTGGGAACATGTGGAACAGGTGGGTGGGGTGTGCGTGAGTGTTTGAGGGCTTGGAGAGTCACCCTTTTAGCTTCTTTTTCACCTCCCCTCCTCACCTTCAGAAGATACTTCTAAAAGATAATAATTGTTAATAATAGTAACCCCAGAAAACAAAAAGAGAAGCCTCATTCTCAGAAAACTACTAGTTACCGCTCCTCTAGAACAGAAAGTAGAAACAGCTTCAAGGAAGCATTAAACCCGAAGCAGAACAGAGATTAAAGTGTGCCACTCCAGGCAAGGCCTGCAGTGGAGAAAAATAGGGCTTTTTAAAGGAAGCCCAGGGAGGATAGGTCCGGATTATTGCTCTTCCTTCCCTGGGCCTCCTTAAAATGCCTTGGAAAACTGTGTGCAGGGAGAGAGGGAGGGAGGGAGAGCGGGAGGGAGGGAGGGAGGGAGGGAGGAGGGAGGGAGGGAGAGAGAGAGAGAGAGAGAGAGAGAGAGAGAGAGAGAGAGCCTGACTGCAGCACTGGTCTCCTCTATAGATAGAAGGGAAAGAATCACATAAAAAGTGGTATCTTAACTCTGATACTTTTTTAAATTCAGGTCTTAATGGATGATATAGGGTCAAACAATGCCTAAAATGATGGGAAGGGGAGAATGGGAAGTGCCCCCCCCCCCATAATGGGCCAGATAGGGTGCTTTCTAAACCCCGTTGCTGAATCCCAGGGTCCCTTGAAGGGAAAAAAGGAAAGGCTGCTAAGAACGGAAAGTGGATCCCTGTACGTTCCCCATTTCCACCAATGAGCAGGATCTAGCCATATTTTTTGGGTGAGAAACCCCTGCCAGCCAGGGTCATAGCTGTGTGGAGGGGGGGGCTTGAGGGGCTCAGCCCCCCCCCCCCAATTCTCAGGGTGGTCTACAAGAAAGCCTTACTGGTACATTATTTAAACTGTTCTGTGTATTCATATCATGACCTGATCATCATGCTCAATATACCTCATATGCATGGGGGTATTGGGATAACGATACAAACGGTTTGCTAGGGTAGATCCTCTCTCACTCAGACTCAGCCCCCCTTTATGGCTAAGGCTGCAACTCCCAGAAATCCCAGCCAGTTTACCAGCTGTTAGGATTTCTGGGAGTTGAAGGCTGAAATATCTGAGGACCCACAGGTTGAGAACCACTAGTCTAGGCAGATTATTCCCCGTTGGTGTGCACCTGGCTCCTTTCCATTTTTGAAATATTAATGATAGGTGCACTAATCAGCATGCCAATGCTAATATGGTCATCAGATCTTGTGGCTGGGCTGTCCGGGTGATAGGGATGTCCAGCTTCCGACCCTGGACGGTGTGGTACTATGCCCATCGTCTGTAGTAAAGAGCCTGGGAGTCCACTTGGACTCCCAGCTGACCATGGAGACCCAGGTCTCCATGGCCAGCAAGGCCGCTTTTTTCCATCTCAGACAGGCAAGGCGGCTGGCTCCCTATCTATCCCGGAACGACCTGGCCACGGTGATCCAAGCCACGGTGATCTCGAGAGTGGACTACTGCAATGCACTCTACGTTGGCCTTCCTCTGTCAGTGACCCGGAAGCTCAGGCTAGTGCAGAACTCTGCCGCCTGACTCCTGTCTGGTATGCCAGCAGGTAGTCACATAACACCTGTTTTGCAGGATCTGCACTGGCTGCCAATTGAGCACCTTCAAAGTGTTGGTTCTTACCTTTAAGG
Source organism: Anolis apletophallus (assembly GCA_030556195.1). NCBI lineage: Eukaryota > Metazoa > Chordata > Lepidosauria > Squamata > Anolidae > Anolis > Anolis apletophallus. The sequence continues at coordinate 137,264,564 of JARBWK010000005.1, forward strand.
CCTTACACGGCTTGGGGCCAACGTACCTGAGGGACCATCTCTCCCCTTATTGCCCAATGAGATCACTGCGGTCAGAGGGAGCCTATCTCTTGGACGTCCGCGAGGCTCGCGCGCTTGACCTCAACCCGCAGGAGGGCGTTCTCTGTCATCGCGTCCACACTGTGGAACGCCCTCCCGGCAGAAACACGTGCGATCCAGGACTTGCTTGCATTCAGACGGGCCTGCAAGACCCATCTTTTCTGCCAGGCGTTCGACCTGTAGGTCTTACCTTGTGCAGCCCCTGTTTCTAAGTGCTATCTGTGGTAGCGTGTTGTATCGCAGTTTTAATGATTTTATGGAGTGTACTGTTTTTAGCTAATTTGCTGTTGTTTTAATCATTGCCATTGTTTTTATTGTGCCTTGTTTGGCTCGTGAGCTGCCCCGAGCCCTCCCGGGAGTGGTGGCATAGAAGCACGCTTAATAAATAAATAAATAAATCAGTCTTTTCCATAGCTTAGACTCGCTGCCTGCCTGTATTAAAAAGTTGCTTTGAACCACAATGGACACTTTTGCAGATTCAAATTCTGTCCCTTTGAAAAGTTGATTACGCTTAAAATATGTCTGTAGAGCAACTTGAAAACTTCAAAAGACAGGGAGGTTTGTGAAGACTTCAGTACAAGCCAATGAGCGCTGCACCCAGGTAGCTTTTGCAGTAAGCTTTCCTTGTCTGTTAGGATGTGCATAATTCATCTAATTGAATGAGGACACGTCCAAAGTAGCTTGATCACTAATTTAAGTATGTTACAATCTTATCTGCTAATGGTTATCATTGAAAATATGTGTTTTGCTGACATTACATTGGCATAAAGCTGCACACCAACTTGCTAAAAGCACAGGACTATTTGTCTTACTGGAATCTGGTCTTGTAATAGGTTTGGGATGCTCGTTCATGCTCTCCTGATATTATTGTTGAATATATTTATTTGACCGGGTTGGTAAGTGTTAGTTACTTCAAAGCTGTCAGTGAAGCATGTGGTCTGTTCAATGAAAAAACAAGTACACACACATACATATATAAACATTTGCAAAGAGACATTTGTCTCATTTAAAATGTATGCATTTGCTGATTCCTTAAAATATGTAAGGGAACTTTCCATTTTGTGCCTTCAAAAATTAGCATGAATTCTGCACAACACTAGACAAAAGATGTGTCCCAGATGCTTTGACAATTTCATATGCAAAATCTGTCTCTAATTATACTGCACACATATAGTATCTTTTTACTCAAGCAGACGTACCCCACAATGAACATAAAGGGCAACTTTATATGTGTCTTTTTACCATATCCCATTGCTCACGTGTCGTCAGGCTGCAACTATACGGCTTACCAGAGAGTAAGTCTACTGAACTCAACAGGGCTTCTCTCTGGGTATGCAATCATGGAATTGTGCCGTCTGCATTTTCCTTCAGGCAAGCTATTCATTATTTTTCATTGCAGCTTTCTGCTGTCATTGGAAACAAGGTGACTGCATTCCTCCTCCTGGAGGTAAGGAGAAATCATTGGTTTAAATACCAGTCAGTTGGGTATTTTTAGCATTGCGTGTGTCTCTATTTCATCATTGCTTAAGGGAATCAGAAGTCTTTCATCAGAACATTCATTTCCTTAATTTATTTGCATGTTAACAATGTAAGATCTAAACATTGCTGATATTCCTGGTATTTGGCAGCTTCCAAGTGTCAGGCTGGCTTTTGTCATTGTCTCTCGTGTTCTTTACCTCCTGTGGAGGAATTATAAGCAGGGCTGTTTCCCCGTTCCTTCAACACTCTCAATGGTGGAAAGTACCAGCTTCCTAGAAAAGGCCAAGGGCCCTTCCACACAGCCCTATATCCCAGAATAGGGGTGCTCATTAGGTAGGTCGCAATCTACTGGTTGATCACGTAGGGCGTGCTGGTCGATCACAGGCAGGGCGGGATGAATGCTCAGTCCCGCCCCGCGGGCTCCTGATGCCACCCAGGTGCTGCCGGCCAGGAAGGAAGAACAGAAGGGAGGGAGGGAAAGAAGGGAAGGAAGAAAGGATGGGAAGTAGGGAAGGAAGAAAGGGAAGTAGGAAGGAAAGAGAGCGAGGGGTAGGGACAGGGTGTGTATGGCTTCCATGCCATTTCCGCCGCCGCCATGATGTCACACACCCCGTTTTCCCTACCATTTCAGTGGGAACGAGAGGGGAGGGACGCGGCCAGAGGCGGTTCAAACTGCGGCTGCTGCAGCATGGACTGGGACTCAGAGCTGCCTGCCAGTGAAGGGGCTTCCTCTTTTCTCCCTCCCTGTCCCTCCCCCTCGCTCTCTTTCCTTCTTTCCTTCCTTCTTCCCTTTCTTCCTTCCCTCTTTCCTTCCTTCCTGTGATGAGGTGTGTTATTTGTGTGTTAATGCATATGTTATATGTTAATCATGTTTGTCTATGTGCTTTAAAAAGGCAGTCTTTAAAAGCCACAGAGAGTAGGCAGTAGAATGTTCGCGACAGCAAGCCTCAAACAGAAGCTGTTGCCATGACAACGAAAGCCACTCAAGCTTTAGAATGCTCGCAGTTTGAAATGACAGTTGGGATTTGGCAGTTGGTGAATAAGCAGCTGTCTGTTAGAGCTGCAAGTGTGCAGTTCAGCTCTGTGTGTGGGACAGGTTTAAGTCCTACTTAGGATTGAGAAGAACCCAGTAGTAAGCAGTTAAGTACTATAACTGCTGGTACTTGTGCTATTAACTGTATCAGGGGAAATTAAAGCCCCAGTGTTAAATTGTTTGGAACTTCAAGTCTGTACCTCTTTGGAGCTTTCTGAAACCACCTAAGCATTGTACCTGTTTGTGAAATAAATTGTTAAACACTTTCAACACAACACCTGTGGAAGTCGTTTATGAATAAAGACCCTCACATCTAGTGGTCAAGCTTTGATAAATGGTGGCAGCAAGTTAAAGAGAAAAAAACATTGCTACTTCACACTTCCCTACTTCCCATCCTTTCTTCCTTCCCTTCTTTCCCTCCCTCCCTTCTGTTCTTCCTTCCTCTCTCTCTCTCCCTCCTTTCACTTCCTTCCTTCCTCGTCTCCTTTCTTCCTTTCCTTCCTTTCTTCCTTTCTCCCCTCCTTCTTGCCTTGCCTTCTTTCCTTCCTGTTTCCACCCTCCCTCCCTCATTCCTTCCTTCCTTTCCTTCATCTCTGCCTTGAACATTAGCTATGGGCTGTGGGGGTTCTGTGTGGGAAGTTTGCCCCTATTCTGTTGTTGGTGGGATTCAGAATGCTCTTTGATCATAAGTGAACTATAAATCCCAGCAACTACAACTCCCAAATGACAAAATCATTTTTTTAGTGATGGTCACTCCTTGTAGATATCTTGTGGCCAAATTTGGCAGCAATTCGTCTAGTAGTAAGAAATCAGTTTGTGTGTGTCAACTGTAAAATAGGATGTGTTGAAGGGCCCTGGGTTATCTGAGGTCCTTTCTACACAGTTGAATAAAATCCCATGTTATCTGCTTTGAATCAGATTATATGGCAGTGTGGACTCAGAAAACCCAGTTCAAAGCAGATATTGTCTTATATGTTTCACATTTTTGTAGTGGGTAGGTAGATCATTTTGACTGGGTTGTTTTATAAGTAGCTCGCATGCTGAAAAAGTGTGAGCACCCCGTCCCAGAATGTCAAGGCAGAAAACCCCACATTATCTGCCTTGATAGTCTGGGATATAGGGCTGTGTGGAAGGGTCCCAAGAGAAAGTATTCATGAGGAACTAAAAGGTACCTTCATATTGTTTCTCTGTTTGTCTGCCTGTTTATTTACTTCCAGCAGCAACATAAGGCTTTTCTCCCAATAGGTTCAAAATCTGAGTTAGTCAGTGCATAAAAAGAGGAAATTGAGGTATGGGGAAGATACCATTAAACTGACTTAACACTCAATGCTTGGTTATATTTGGAAATGAAGACGAGAGAGATGAGCCAGAGGCCATATAGAAACTGTGAGTTTTTAAGGAGAAACTTCAAGGAGGACACCACATATATGGTCAACAAGTTAGTCCATGCAAAAAAGAGCATGAGACCTTTAACTGGATGGCGATGGTAAAGCCGTATCTCTCCTTATGAACCACCTAGGATGTTAAGATCTTCTGGGGAGGCCCTGCTCTCGTTCCCGCCTTCCTCGCAGATGCGTTTGGTGGAGACGAGAGACAGGGCCTTCTCGGCGGTGGCCCCTCAAATGTGGAACACCCTACCTAGGAATATAAGATTGACCCCCTCTCTGCTGACTTTTAGAAGGCATGTGAAAACCTGGCTTTTCGAACAGGCTTTTCCAAGTACAGCATAGCTATAAGAATCCACGGAATGACCTGACCATGAAATTGAATTATGACACGACATGGTAACGCCCACAATAATGTTTTTAAGGCTGTATGGTTTTTAATATTTTGTAATATCTTTAAACTTTAATTTTATATTGTATGTTAAATGTTTTAATGTTTTTACGGTGGTTTTTAACTGTTATTCGAGTTGTGCCATTGAATTATTGCCAATTGTAAACTGTCCTGAGCTGCCCTCAGGCTGAGAAGGGCAGTACAGAAATACCATAAATATAAATAAAGTCAGAGCAAAAAAACTGGGGGAGGGACAAGAGTGGGACCACACTCCATTAGCAAACACCATGGCGGCTAGCTAGCACAAGATCTCAGATTCATTTTCATCATTTAACCCTGCTGTTCTGTCCGGACAAACTGTACACTTGTTATGTTCGGGTCATTTTGACCCGGGTGTTATTTTGAGCCACTGAAAAGTTCTTTTGAATACCTGTTGCATTATTATACTGTGTGTGATCATAGTTGTTCATTATCAAAGAAAAATTGAATAAAAACTTTTCTTTTTTAAATTTTATGTTGATTAATGTAAAAAGCCTAATTTGCATGTTACACCAAAGTAACAACTTGTGCGTGAATAATCAGCTATATCTTTTACAACAACATCAACAACAACTTCAGGTAACTATTAGAACAACTAACTTAAAACCCCTGCTGTTCTGTCAGGAAAAACTTACACTTGTTATGTTCGGGTCATTTTGACCCGGATGTTATTTTGATGTTATTTTGAGCCACTGAAAAGTTCTTTTGAATACCTGTTGCATTATTATACTGTGTCTGATCATAGTTGTTCATTATCAAAGAAAAATTGAATAAAAACTTTTAAAATTTTTTTATGTTGATTTATGTAAAACAGCCTAATTTGCATATAACACCAAAGTAACAAACTTGTGCGTGAATAATCAGCTATATCTTTTACAACAACATCAACAACAACTTCAGGTAACTATTAGTACAACTAACTTAAAACTAAAATAAATTTTAACAGTATAAAAGCATTTTGAAAAAATAATCAGAAAAAAATAATCAGAAAAAAATAAATAAAATCAGTTTTTCCCCAAAAGGTTTCTGCTAATCTATTTATTCAAAGGCAAAGAAAGAAAAGCACTTTTTTCCACACCCCTTTCCCATCTAAATCTTTATTATTATTATTATTATTAATTATTATTATTATTATTAGTTATAAATGTATCCATCCATTTATGTCCACCTAAAGCAAGTAGATAACTTGATAAACAATAGTAGATGCAATAAGTAGTCTCAAAATAAACTAAAAATCCTTTGTTTTACTCAAAATATCGTATTAGATTAGTATAAAGGCTACCGGGTCAATTTGACCCGAACATAACAAGTGTGTAAAAATCTGTAGCGCAAAAAGTAAAGCACCGAAACAAAAAAATTAAGTACCCTTAGTATGAACCCCGTAAATTAGGAAAATAGAAGGAACCACAAGTTTCAAAATCAAAAAATGAATGAATAAACAAATATCTAATTTCCAAAACGGGTCAAATTGACCCGAGCAGACCAGCAGGGTTAAAAGGATCAGGTTGGGGAGAAAGCTCTTAGACTCAAGAGAACTGCCCACTCCTACATAAAGGCTGACAAACCCAGGGGCCTTCCTATATCCAACAATATTAAGTCAGAAAATCCCAATATATCTGCTTTGTATTGGGCTATCTGAGTCCACAGTCAGATAATGTGGGGTTTTCTGCCTTGATATAATAGGATATAGGGCTGTGTGGAAGGGCCCCCAGACTCGATGGCTGAACAGTCCAACCCACTATAAGGCACCTTTCCACATTTGTGCAAATATGAAACAACAACTTTTAGAAAAGCAACAGAGAGAGGGAAAGCTGTGAGTAGCTCACTGGGTAAGGCAAAAAGCCTGAAGGGGTTGAAGAACCAGTAAAAGTTAGCATATGCAAGAAATATGCACAAGTGTTATTGAACTCAAGAAGGGAGTACATACATCCAGACATAGAAAATAAATATTCACAAGATTTTTTCCCCTATTTTTCTTTTATGATACAACAATAGCTTTTGCACAAAATATACTATTTTATGCAAACAAGCAACATTTTTATACCTCCAAAATTCCAAAATGTAAAGCAAATCAGCAAACATTCTAATAATCTCTTCCAGGAGTGAAAACTTTTGGAACTATTCATTCACGCCCCTTCCACACAGTAGTATAAAGGCCACGTTGAACAGGATTATATGACAGTGTGGACTCAGATAACACAATTCAAAGCAGATATTGTGGATTATCTTTGAGGGAGAGCCGCTGATCCCGGCCCCGTCGGTGAAGAGTCTCGGTGTGATACTAGACTCGAGACTCTCACTGGAGGCCCAGGTTGCTGCGACAAGTAAGGGAGCTTTTTTTCCACCTACGCCAGGCACGTCAACTGGCACCTTACCTTCCATCAGATGCGCTGGCTACTGTGGTCCATGCCACAGTGACATCACGGCTGGACTACTGTAATGCCTTGTACGTGGGGTTGCCGCAGTCAACCACTCGTAAAATCCAGCTGGTGCAGAATGCAGCCGCCAGACTCCTCACCGGGACACCACTGAGATGCCATATCGCGCCATCTCTGCAGCGCCTGCACTGGCTGCCAGTCGAGCTCAGAGCCATCCACAAGATCCTGTCGCTTACCTTTAAGGCCCTCCATGGTGCCGGCCCAGCTTATTTAAAAGACCGCTTGTCCGAACCAGCTCATTTAAGGTCGCCGCGCTCAGGAAACAGGGACCTTCTCCGCATCCCAGGTGTGAGTGAGGCCCGCCTCGACACCACGAGACGGAGAGCTTTTTGCATCGCGGCCCCTGTCCTTTGGAACTTGATGCCGGCGGATCAGAGAGCTATCCGGGACATGCCCCAGTTCCTGACCGCACTGAAGACCTGGCTCTTCCGAAAGGCTTATGGCTAAGGACACCTCCCAGACTTAGCCTGAGCTACTGGAACTATTTTAATTAATCTTTTTATTCTTTTAGCTTTTAACTATTGAATTCTTTTATGTGTTTTTGTGTGTAAGTCGCCCGGAGCACTGACGTGGAGGGCGACTCATAAATAATAAAATCAATCAATCAATCAATCAATTATCTGCCTTGATATTCTGGGTTATATCGCTGTGGGGAAGGGCCCTCACTGAAATAAAGGGGAATTCACAAGAAAGGGACATGAAGAAGGATACTGAATTTTCATCCATGGGATAAAAATTTAGGAGTGGATTTTGGCAGTGTTATACAAAGAGAAGCAATATATCTTCTCAACAGATCAAAAGTGGAAAGCAAACAAGAGAGAAGGATTGAGGATAAAGTAAAAGCCTAATGTCCTGCCAGATAAACAGATGTAGATGATAATTTTGTTGACCGATAGAGAAAAGGGTTGGTAATAAGGCCGCCTAGAAGGAGGGATAGCTTGGTCTTGGATCTATTGTATTTGAAATGGCAAATAAGATTTCTAAGATGGATAAAGGGTACAACCAACCAGAGACATAGAACTGGAGATGATCTAATTTAGTTCTCCTACCAATTACATAACTAAATTGGTAACAGAAGAAAGACGTAACTCCCAGGAATGAACAAAGGTATTAGCAAAAGAAATTCAGTGGCTTCTAGTCACTATAACTATGTTTTTTAGTTAACAGAGGGTGGAGAAGATAACCAGAAGGGTTCCTTTGCACTCACATCCTGGTTGTAGGCAATCCATGGGCATCTGGACAGGCAATGGGCTCATGTTAGGAAGGAATTCGAGTGATATGCTTCCACTTCTCAATTACTGCGATTCCTCCAACTGCTGAAATGCCTCTCAGTTATCTATTACACAGCTGGACAAAACACTATGGCCTGTCATGAAACTGTGTTTTCAGATTTTCAAAGCACAACTGTTCAGCCAGATAAAGCTGCTGCATTGGAAAGTCATAACTTCTCTGTTTTGAAGGGTAATCCATGGTTGCACTACTAGAATATATGCTCTAAGGACTTCATCACACTGAAGTCAATAAGGTGGGTGGTAGCATGGGGATTCACCATACAGCATGGTGAACCCAATGGGCAGCAAAGGCCCATTGGGTGACCCACATCATTCGCTGTGCCCCTTACCCTATCTCATAAGGGTAAGCGTTGCCACCCAGTTTCCATTCATTCTTCTTAATGAGAACACAGGAAACCTCCCGTATTCTCAGGGAAATGTCCTAGCATGCTACCAGGATGCTTCCTCTATAGAGACCCACTGGAAGTAGCCTTACGTTGTGGGATGGTGTCCAGTGGGCTCTGTCGAGGAAGTGTCCTGGCAGTGTGCTAGGATGCTTCCAAGTCTCCATGTGATGAAGTGATAAATGGCCACCCTGAGATTTTTAATTTTTTTATTGAACTGTGTTTTAATCTGTGTTTTTTCGGGCTTGTCCTTTTGTAAGCTGCCCCAAGTCCCTTCAGAGAGATGGAAGCGGGGTATAAAAATTAAGTTATTAATAAGCACAATTCCCAATCATGTCAACATGCATAGCTCCCCCCTTTATTCCTTTCCCTCAATATGTGAATATCTGGGGAAAATAACTGGTGAGGCGCAATTTACAAAGGGAGCTCAGGGAAATAGTATTCAGCTATTAAGCCTAATATAACAAGTTTTGTAAGTGAAATGCCTTTTCATTAATTAATTAATCAATTAAAATTAAAATTAACAAGTAATATGCGGCCATTGTTCAATGTTGTTGATGTTGTTTTTGTTGTTTTTCTTATCACTATAAATCTGTATAGAATTATTTCCCAAAAAATCATACTAAGAGCATATGCATTTTCTTATTTCAGTCTTCTCTTCAAATTTGAAGGACCTAGATGTTAAATAAACACTTGTTCAGAGGTTCATATGTAATATGTTAAATGCCCCCTCTCTATGGCAGTGGTTCTTACCAGGGATTCCCTTTACCAGGGACCCCCAAGACTTAATTCAAGATTTAAAACCTGAAGTACATCAAGTGTTTATTTAACGTCACTGATCCAGGTCCTTCAAATTTGAAGAGAAGGCTGAAATAAGTAAATGCATATGTTCCTATTATGATGTTTTGGGGAAATTATTCTATACAAATTTATAGTGATAAGAAAAACTTGTGGCCTCCATGTTTGGGCCTCCAACTCCCAGAAGCCCTTGCCAGTTTGTTCAATGGCCAGGAATTCTGGGAGCTGAAGTCCAAAACACCACTACCCTAGTTCAACCCTCTAGCTTGCATCCCTAGCAGGGACTCCAATCGTCTACTCATTTGTGGGCTGTATCACCAACAAGGATCATTCCAGTAAGTGATATTCATACTAAACGCTCATGGATACATAATGTGTGAACGTATGTGTTCGTCTGCTCTGTATGTCTTATTTATGAACTGGGGTTTTCTGATCCTTATGCTTGTTTTTCCTTTTGGGAAGACACAGTGATTTTTCATTTCAAAACATTATTGGTGTTGACAAGCAAGAGTTCTTTTCAATTTTCTTTTCTGGGTCTCTAGAAGCTAAATTACTGACCATTGATCACATACATCTTGACTCTAATGCGCCCGCACATGTAAATATATGCATTGAAGACACAAGCATGTACACAAAACCATCTGTCGAAACAACAACAGCTGTTGAATGTGTTTGAGTGGAGGCTACCCAATTGGCACAGCTGGATCCAATTAGAGGTGGAAAAGACTATTAAATATCTTTTTTAATGTACAACAGGCGGAGACGGAAGTGACCAATAAATTCTGGGAGCTTGCCTAAGTTTTGAGATCTTTAGTGAATTTTTTCTGTCAATTCCACAATATTCATGGGAACATCACGTGGGAGCCTTTTCAGTGGCTGTGGAACACTCTCCCACAAGAGACTGAGTATTCTCTGGCAGCCTTTCTTCCAAGAACTAACCAGGGCTGACCCTGCTTAGATTCTGACATCAGACAAACTCTGGTGCCTTTGCGATATTTAAGCAGTCTAATTAATACAACATCAAAATATTGAAACTTCAGTATCAAAGATCTAAGAGATAGCAAAGACTGAGGGGCATCCCATTAGTGATTTATGGAAGTAGCTTTGTTCTGCTTTGAAGCTTTCCATGTCTTCTAAAGGATTAGGGAATTGTCTCGTTCTACTGAATAGCTGCCTACATCCACTTGAAAAGCCTCAACAGAATATTGATATCTTCAGGGGCTTATCTAGACATATACGGTCAAAAGCTCATTGTTGGGGTGGGAGAAATACATGTTACAAGAACTAGGAAGAAAGGACTTCGAAGGGGTTTTTTTGGCATGGATCTGAGCCTGGATGAGAGTCTGGGGGGAAAATGGTCCTTGATCTTGAAATAAAGGAACCAGCTGGAAAGTCCCACTTCAGAGCTGGAAATGTTATTTCCCCTAAAGCAGTGTTTCTCAACCTGGGGGTCGGGACCCCCAGGGGGGTCGTGAGAGGGTTTCAGAGGGGTCGCCAAAGACCATCAGAAAACATGTATTTCTGCTGGTCTTAGGAAGCCCTTTGGCAGAGAAGTTTGAAGATCTCTCCGCTTTTCCTTCTCTTTCTTTTTGGAAACAGACCGCGAATTCTCCCACCTAAAGCTCCCCTCAGCTGTGATTGACAGGCCTCCCAGACAAGGGAAGGGCTGATTCTGAGACTCCAAGCAGGGAGGGGAGAGCAGGTGTGCTTGGCGCATGGCAGCATGATGCGCGTGTGTGGGTGAGGGAGAGTGTGTGAGGTGGGATGGAGGCTCACACCAGCTAGTTCCTTCAAAGCATGAGGGTTCTGTGTAGGAATTTTGACCCAATTCTATCATTGGTAAGGTGCAAGGGGCTCTTTGATTGTAGATGAACTATAAATCCCAGCAACTACAACTCCCAAATGTCAAGATCTATTTTCCCCAAACTCCACCAGTGTTCACATTTGGGTATATTGAGGATTCGTGTCAAGTGTGGTCCAGATCCATCATTGTTAGTGCTCCCTGGATGTAGGCGAACTACAACTCCCAAACTCAAGGTCAATGCCCACCACACCCTTCCAGTATTTGCTGTTGGTCATGGGAGTTTTGTGTTCCAAATTTGGTTCAGTTCCATCGTTGGTGAGTTGAGAATGCTCTTTGATTGTAGGTGAACTATAAATACCAGCAACTACAATTTCCAAATGACAAAATCACCCCTCCCCCCCCCCAAATACAGTTATGAAATAGCAATGAATATGTTATGGTTAGGGTCACCACAACATGAGGAACTGTATTAAGGGGTCGCAGCATTAGGAAGGTTGAGAAACACTGCCCTAAAGGAAGCAGCATCCCTTAGGCCAATATAAGGCACATCTACAATACAAGTTGAATGAAAAGTAATGCCACCTTCGTAACTCCTCAACAGATAGCAGTACTGGTATGCAGCCGACACTGGCTTGTTCAGTAGACTCTCCTCTACAGTTCCATTTTGGCGGGAAGCCTTAGCATTGAACAGTTGTGTTGTTAAAATGCGAAGTATGGAACCCTGCACAGACGGTTGGTCAATGCGACTTTAGCAACGTGAAGTCATTGAATTCTTGACAGCAGAAGATGTCACCCCAAAGGAGATTCATCAGAGAATGCAAGCTGTTTATGGTGATCGTGTAGATGTGAGTACTGTGCATCATTGGGTGGGTCAATTTAAAAATGTTGAGATGGCAACATCTGACTTGCATGACAAACAAAGAGTTGGACGCCCTGTGACCACACACTTCACATGCCATTACAGCAGAACTTTAGAGACTGAATCTCGCCACTGTACGGCATCCTCCATACAGTCCACATTTAGCACCGTCTGACTTCCATCTGTTCCCGATAATGAAAGAAGATCTGCGGGGACATCATTATGCTTCTGATGAAGACGTTCAGAGAACTGTGAGACGCTGGTTGCGGAAACAAAGTGTCGACTTCTTCCGTGACAGCTTCAGAAAACTTGTTCATTGTTGGCAGAAATGTATCCAATTATCTGGTGATTATGTGGAAAGGTGAATAGTGGTAATTAAAGAGCACATTCTAAGGATTATTTCTGCGTTTGATTTATTAAAATATTTCCATCTAAATCCAAATAATGAAGGTGGCAGCATTATTTTTCATTCAACCCTCGTAATTACTACTTCTTCTTTTTCCTCCATTTCCTCTTCCTCCTCTTTCTATAAATCCAAGATGAAGCCAGCATAGAGTACAGGCAGTGCCCGATTTACAAACATCCAACTAACCAATGACTAATAGTTAAGAACAGGGATGAGACAACAGAAAGTGAGAGAAATCTACTGGGAAAAAGGTGCCTCAATTGAAGCTTTTTCGTCAATCCTTGTTTCTACAACAAGCCAATTTTCCCCCAAAATTCAATTCTCACAGGGACAGAAAGTGAGGTGCAATCTTCTGACTTACAAACAAATTCAACTTATGAACAAGTATACAGAATCTATCTTGTTCGTAATTTGGGGGCTCCCTGTATTCCTGATCCCAGCCCTAGAGGTTACCTTTTGAGATGTTCCTGTTTTCCTGCCAATTGATGGTCCTCTAGTTCCCAAAAAGGAGTTTTGATGGTATCCACGGCAGTACAATACCAAGGAGGAGCATCTAGAAGAACTGGAATGCCCTGAGGAAGCATCTACACGAAGCGAAAAGGCCCCTTTTACGGCGTCCTCGTATTTCGAGCCGTTGGCGCACTTCTAGCTCGACCGTCGCAGCTACGGCTGTCATTGTTGCTCCATGCCCGCTTAACCTTGTGCTCTAAGACCATAAGTCTATTTGGGCACATTTCACGAACTTCCTTACTGCCCTCGCTTAGCCAAGCCGCGATTCGGCTTACTCCTTCGGACCTTTTTAAAATTGTGTCAAACTATGGTATTTTCCACTGCTATCAGATTTATTGTGTAGAACTCTTTGATATAGTGCTTAATGTGTTGAACTTTGTATTGTGTAGAACGTTATCCAGTATATAGATTGTGTTGACCTGAATATTTTGCTCTGTGAACCCCTTTGTACACCACGGAAATCCCTCTTATACCGGATTATACCGGGTTTTTCTATCTACTGTCTGTATTTGTATCAGTGCTTCCTTCACATTGAACCAATGCATATAATTTTGAGATAATACTTATATTTTGTATAAGACAAGATTGTATGTGCTTTATTGATACAATAGGAGATAATCTATTTCTTTGGGATTCCCTATCTGTTGCACCCCAGATCCCGAGGGAACCTCAGTAAACCACCACCAACAGCAGCAAGGGTTAAATGCTTTATTTAGAATAAGTAGATAGGAGGAAAAAGATCAAGATATAGTCCAAAGATGCTCCCTGCATCCGAGTATTGCAAAGCAATAGTTCAAAAGAGTTCAAGTTCCAATAAATGAAGGAAAAAAGCTTGAGACCCCAATGGGCCAGAATCTTGGACAAGTCCTTAGCAAACAGTGACTTGGCTAAATACTTGAGTACGTTGACTTGGAGGCCCCAAAGCCTGGTTCCATGAAGCTTGGCAAGGAAAACTGAACGTTGGTGCGAGATGCGGAGCGCCTCCGAGACCTAACTTAAATAGGTCTCACACGATGTTGATCTTTCAGACGCCTACTGCGTCGTAACTCGTTCCCATGGGCAGTTTGGGGCCTTGACTTTCTCAGGCCCTTTACTGCAAGCAAAAATGTCAACTCATTAACACCTGCACCTGGCGGTGCAAGGGAAAGCAAATCTCTGCCTCCCCAGCTCTCCTTATCAGCTTGAGAATGAACAGGGCTGTGGCTAGCCTTGACTGTGAGCTGACACGGAGGCCTCTGCAGAGGCTTCTCTTTAGACTTGGTTAAGGCCTGTGGTTTAAAATGGCTTCGATCTTGCTTGGCTTTAGAATCAGGCTGGGACATGACACTATCCTTGGCTAATATACCCCCCCCCCCAGTTCAGACTTGGCCCCCTGTATTCTCCAACTTTGTTTATTGTGGTGTAAAGGCCTTCATGCTGTGCATTGCTCAACCACCTGCTGTCAAGCTGCCTTCAAACTGCATTTAATGGCCAGTGTAGATATGCCTATAATCATGAGACATACTGATTAGAAGATTCTGGGAACTGCAGTCCCAAAAGTATTTTTTTCCAATGCTTTCCTTCAGTTGGCTTTCCTTCAGTTGTGCCTACTTTGAACTGTAGCAAGGCTAGGAAATATGGGACTCTGGCTTCATTGAAAGAAGAAGAAACTGGTTGTCAGGCAGTAACCTTTCACACTACAGATGTAGATACTCAAAAATGAATGTCTCCATATAAACACCCAAATCCTGTGCACCAAAATTTATTTATTTGCAATATTTCTATCCTACCCCATATCTTAAAAATTCTGGGTGGACAATTTAAAAATCAGCTGGACAATGTAAAACACAGCACACATTCTGAAAAGAGATTCCAGCAAAATGCAGTTCTTAGGTATATAGGTGCAGGTACATTTGGGGACCTCAAATAGGAAGATTCCCTGCTATTAGGAGCTTTTAATGTCATTAGTATTTAATGTCATTGAATTCAAAATGGAAAAATATTGGCTTCCTTTGCTATTCAAATCTGTTGTTTTATGACTTCTATAAGCTGTTCCTATTTACAGCCTTGCTGTTTTATTTTGCACTAGCTGCAGTTTCTGAGATGTCAAAGGGCAACTTCATACAGCGGGTATTGCTACAGTCTACCCAGGAGGTTACCAATACATGAACGACTGCAGCCAATTTTTCCCTGTCCAGGAAAGACTGTAGCTGGAACAAGACCAAGTACTCCAAGCCCTGGCGCCCTCTTTGACCTACAGCGATAAAGATGAGTCTACAAATCCTGTTAAGATAGGTAGTTGCTCCTTCATGAGAAGTGCAACCCCATTCAGGCTGGTTCACTTACCCACTTCTAAGATTTGGGAACCACCAACTACAGAGTCTCTATGTTAGTAGCATTCGGCTTCAATGAGTTGGTCCTCTTCCAGCCCATCATAACATCTAGGCACTTATCCAACTTCTGTACAACTCCGGCTGATTCCAGTGACAAGGAGAAGTAAAGCTAAGTGTCATCAGAATACCAATGACACTCCACTATGAAACCTCTAGTGACATCCCCTATTGGATTTATATAACTATTGAAGATGTCAGGTCAGGTTAAGATATCTTAAACTTCCGTAACTATCAAAACCAATGAAAGCCTTTGTTGATTATTTATACATTGCCACCATTGTGCACAGTCCATTGTTACATGATGACATTGCCAAAGGTTAGTCTGTGCCCCAAACAATTTATATTGTAAATTTTAATACTTGGAAAACAACACAGGGATGAGAAAGAAAAGTATAAGCAAAGGACTATTAGGTGCAAATATAGCTGTGCATGTCCTGTAGGATGCATGCAGTTTTACAGACTGCTTGAGACCTTCACGTGAGATTTGTCCAGACCCTCCTTGAGTACAACTGCACACACAAATGTTTTCCTTTGTGCAATCAGGAAAAAGATCCAGAGTTTCCAGTACTGCCAATAAGCAGGGGCGGTCCTACAAGATAGGCCAAGTAGGCGGCTGCCTAGGGCGCCATCTGGGAAGGGGGCGCCATCCTGGCTGCATGGGGGCGCCATCCTGGCCCTGCCGATGTTCCTCAGACAGTGCTGCAGCTGCCTGCTTTTTGACCCCGGCCTTGTGCGCTCCGACGCCGCTTCTGGGCACGCGCGGAGGTTTTCACGCAGGCGCAGTTGCTCTGGAGCTGAAGTTGAGCGCAGGAGCAACTGCACATGCGTGAAAACCTCCGCGCATGCCCAGTAGCTCCCTTGCGCAGAAGCCTGTAAGCAAAGCACTCCCTATCGGGCAGGCAGGCAGTGCTTCCCCTCTCCCATTGTCTCCGCGCGCGTTTTGCGGGAAGGAGAAAAGAATCAGTGAAGGAAGTGTAAGTGAAGGAATGAATGAAGGGCTTTCCTCCTCCTCTGTGACCTCTTCTCTCCCTCCTTCCTTTCTTCGGCTCTACTTCTGTCTAGACCGGAGGGCCTGAGGCTATGAGGAGTTGTGGGAGTTGGAGTCCAAAAAACACCTAGAGGGAGGGAGGGCCCAAGTTTGCCCAGGCCGCGCTGCCTGTATTCGACCTCATTTGAACATTTTGGCTGTTTTTCTATTTACATTTACATTGGGATCCTAATTTTGGACTTATGGGAGACTCCTATGGATAAGGAGACGGGTGGTAGGTAATAGATTCTGATTTTGATGCATTTACATTGCATTTCTTGTTGATTATTATTATACAGTTCTGCTTAATATTGTCATACAATATAATACAAATACAATATAACAATAGAATAATGATATATTTTATATTACATGTAATATTGCAAACAATATTGCAGTACAGTGGTATTGTACAAAATAGTAATATATAATATTTTATTTTACTTTATTTTGGGTTATTTGAGTTCTATAGGAGTAATGAAAATATTTAGTAGATGATAATTTTATTTAAATAAATAATGTTATTATAATGTCAATATATTATAATATAATTATATTGTAATGTAGTATAATATAATTATGATATAATATAGTATGAGTATGGTATAATATATTGTATATACATTGATACAATATAATACTACTAATGGTATTGTGATATTATAATTGTAAATTTGTTTTACATGGGGGCGGCAAAATAATGTTTTGGGGGGGGGGCACCAAAATAATTTTCGCCTACCATTTAAAATTACCTTAGACAGCCCCTGCCAATAAGGAACTATGTGCATGCAAAGATTCATGCCCCCAACCAGGGCCGTAGCCAGGATTTTGTTTCAGAGGGGGCTGAGTTTGGTTCGGGGGGCTGAGACTGGGTGGAAGAGGGTCTACCCTAGCAAATCTTTTGTATTGTTATCCCAATAACCCCATTAATGTGGGATATAATGAGCATGGTGATCAGATCATGATATGAATAAACATAACAGTTTAAATAATGTACCAGTAAGGCCTTTTCGCGGACCACCCTGAGAATTTGGGGGGGGGGGCTGAAGCCCCCTTAGCCCCCCCTGGCTACATGCCTGCCCCCAACACTTACTCTTTTTTAATGTCTGAATATATACCATGTATACTCTGGTTATTTAATACTTAATGTTTATTTTACTTGAGTGATATTTGTCTTTACTGTTCTAATGTAGCATAAATCCTATGTAAAATCATACTACGCATTTTTGACATTAATACTGAAACCTTAAATATACTGTATATAGAAAGTATATTCATGCCCCCAATACTTATTCATTTGTAATGTCTAAATAGAGATATGCTCTATATACTTGAGTATAAGCCAGGTTATTCACCCCCCTTTTTTAGGCTGAAAAATCCTCCCTCAGCTTATACTCAAGTCAAAGCTATTTATTATTTTACTGGGTTATTATTTTTTATTATTTTACTTTATTATTATTTCATTTATTATTTTTCTCTATTTATTATTGTATCATTACATTTATTTTATTCTATTTATTATTGTTATTATTACATTTATTACTTCCTATTATTATTACATTTATTATTTTACTCTATTATTACTGTTATTATTACATTTATTATTTTATTCTCTTTATTAATATTGGAAGAATATGTAAGCACATTTATATTAAAGAATGTTAGAATAATGGCTTAATAAGGGACAGTCTTTTTATTTTGAAAGTTACCAGTAGCTGCTGCATTTCCTACCCTCAGCTTATACTCGAGCCAATAAGTTTCCCCAGATTTATGTGGTAAAATTAGGTACCTTGGCTTATATTCAGGTCGGCTTATACTCAAGTATAGACAGTACTTGTGTTTGAGCGAGGATGTTGCCTCTTGTGTTCTCTTTACTTTTTAAAATGAAGTGTCTCTCAGCATCCACAGACTTAGCCATCAGTGTCTTGATTTTTTTAAATTCCCAAAGGCAAACCTTGATTTTACCATTTTATATAACGGACACCATTTCGCCATTGCATATTGTGAGATTTGAGGCTGATATCCATGGGAGTTCTGGAATCAAACCACAGCAAATATTACTGTACTTTGCAATTGGTTTACAAACTGTGGGCAATCCCCCCCCCCCCAAAAGATGGAACTGTCAAAAGCAAGCATAATACATTTGTATAGTAAAAGCAGCCCTGTTGAAACTGAAACCATGTTGGCCATCTATAGGGGGTGCTTTGAATGAGATTTTCCTGCTTCTTGGCAGGGGGTTGGACTGGGTGGCCCACAAGGTCTCTTCCTGCTCTATGATTCTATGAAACTTGTGCCATCACACCCGGTCTGTATATACACAGGGAGGGTGAGGACATAGACTCTCTCTACCGGGGAATTGCTTTTTGTCTTCCTTTAGAGGCTTGGGGCTCCCAAGGACCAAGCTGGACACTATAGATAACTCAAAACAGGCTTTATTGCTTTAAAGCATGAGTTATCCGCACTCAGGCACTTATTTTTGTTCCCCAAAAGGATAAAGAAAAATACTTTAGTCTCTTAGTTGCTTCGGTCCTGGATGCTTCAGCTAGATGGCTCTCCAAGTCCTCTCTGTCTTTATGGTCTCGAGGTAAGGACACCTGAGACCCCAGTCAGCTGGCCAATACTGAAGGTATGGGATCTTCCTCTGGATGCCAGCCAACTAGTTTGAAGGCGCCTGAGTCTCCTCACAGCTACCCAACTGTCTGGTATGTTGGGCTTTCTGTATGAGACCCAGGGAAAGTCTTTGCCTTGTGTTGAGAGATGGCTTGACCAAGGCTGGCCCTGTCAAACCTTCAGATATGTCCTCTTCTGGAGAGATCTAGGAAAGCTCTGTAAAGAAATGGCTAGATTTCCAAGTCCCTGGAAAAGGGGCGGAACAAACTTAATTGGGCTCTGTTAACAATGATTGACAAGTATAAAGAACCAATCAATGCAACCAAACCTTTGCAAAACGAAACAGGTTTGTGGAAACACAATACGACAGTGCAAACCTTTGCAACTTAAAGTTTTACATACAATGCTGCGCCATCACAAAACCAATAAACAAATGAAAAACCGAACCTTAGGAAGAGGGAAATGAGGCTACACCTTTTATCAATTATTATAGTAGCATCACTGAGTATTGCTGTGGCAAGGAGTTATTTGTGGTAGCATTCTCACTTCAATCCATTCTCCCACCTAGTATCATGTTCTAAAATTAAAAGGCTTTGTAGTCAAAACTGGTGAAACCAGGCTAAAATCAGTTTCCAGAAAGCTGCCCGAACAAGTGAGGCATATGTGGAAAGCAACGCTGGTCTCAGGACCGGAAAACCAGGAAAATGCAATCAAGGATGTGTAGCAGAACAAGCTGGGACAGAGCAAAGCATTTTACCTGCGAGTAATGTGTTACATGCCAATGGCAGTTTTAATATGGGACTAATGGAAGGAGAGGCTTTTTTGGAATCACACTTTATCGGAAAGAGAGAGTCCAATCCCAACTCTCTCAGTGTGTTAGACACAGTCTCAATCAACCATCTTTCCAATGCAATTTAAAAATAGAAGACATGCTAAATGGAACCGTACATTTGAAAAAACTGTACCTTCCTATATAAGTATATACAAATCTCTTAATCCTCAAGGATGGACTTTCTCTCAGCTGCTTAGATTTGACTGATGAGGACACTGGACAAAGTCTTGTTAGTTGCTATTCCTAGGTCATGGAAGTCTCTTCCTAGATAGACTTTATTACCCCCCTTCTCGTTAATCTTGTTATTTAAACAGTCCAACTTTAAACTGGTTGGCACAGAAGAACTTTATAATGGGATACAATATCTTTTAACTATGCTTTGAATATGTTTTTACCTTTTAAAAAATTTAATGTTTTGATTGGCATGTTCAATGGCTAAACTTCTTTACTTTTTGCTTTAAGCTATATTGTTAGAGGTCTTTGGTCCCATGGTGAGAGAAAGGCAAAATGTTAAATAAATAAATGTTTGAGCCCAAAAAGGATTTTATATAGGAATAGAGATGGATGAGGGCCACTCAGAACAGAGCATAACAATTATCCTAAAATCTCTTTAGACCTACTGGGAAAATATGGCTTCCTACAGAATAGTGGTGAGCGCAGGGCTCTAACTATGATCTAAGATCTGCATCTGGAAAAGTTATTTCTTTTTACTTCAGCATCCAGAATTCTCCAGACATCATAACCCATAATAGCAAGCTTCTCATGATCTGAGTCCACCCTGAGGGGCAACCTTCACATTTGAAACTTTGAGTGAAATTTTCAAGAAGTCCTTCCAAAGCAATCCTGGAGCTTCCAAAACTGGTAACAAAACATTCACTCTATCAGGTCTTCCATTTTCAAAGGCATGAAAGCACCAGCCACATAGTTTATAGTCTGGTGTCTAAGAAAAGACCATGCCAATGCCATCGTTTCCTTAACTGAAGGGCATTAAAGAAAAGGGCATAGACTAGCAAGGTTATGATCCAGAGCGCAGTAAGAGCACAAGTAAAAATATTGCACAGGAACACTGAGGTGACTTTCTTCTATGGTTCCTTCTACCCAACTGAATAAACTCTCACATTATCTGCTTTGAACTGGAATATATAGCAGTGTGGACCCAGTTCAAAGCAGATATTGTGGGATTTTCTACCTTGATATTCTGGGTTATATGGCTGTGTGGAAAGGCCCAAAGATGCATCAATCAAACTAAAGAAACACCACTTTTGAGACAATATAGCAAGCAGTGACATGCAACTAACTCCTTGTTGGGAATCACACAACTCCCAGGATCAGGAGAATTCTTGTCTGGTACTTCTATCCTAGCAGAAAGGGATAAAACTCTGCAAAAATAAGCATGCATATAGATTTGCTCAGTATAGGCCGCATATACACTGACTATGTAATGCAAGTTGAAGTGAGCTTTGAACTGGATTATCTGAGTCCACACGGCCATATAATTCACTTCACAGTGGATTTCATACAGCTGTGTGGAAGGGGCCATAGATAGGACTACAGACCTCCACAACCTGGTGTTTAATTACAAACCCCAATATGAGCAATCAGGACGTTGGGAATGCTGGAAGTTGTAGTCCAACACAGACTAGGGAGGGATGGCTTAAGACTTAATGTATGCAGGAGTTCATTGTCAAGATTAATGCCTTGTATACAGCAGCTACCACATTCATTCCTCATTCTAACCATCTCTGGTCAGAAATATGTTTGCAGAGCTGGGAAAGACAGACCCTGCTCAAGCTTTTGTTGTAAACTCAAAACAGATAAAGCAACTTCACCTCTTGCTTTGTGCCCTAAAAAGGAAATCTGCACAGCATCTCCCAGTGGCATGCCCAATAATTAAGTCTCATACACTAGGATAAAGGAAAAAAACCTTGCAGTTGTGTGAGTGAATGTGTTATTTTCCAACCTCAACAAGAATTCTAACATATTGCAGAACACAATGTTATAATTATTAATTGTTTATAGTTTTACCATGCTCAAAGAAGCATTTGCGCACACAGAATCAAGTGTGTACCATTCAAACCCAACCAAACAATACAAGATGGAGGAAAGCTGAAATAAAACCAGATGCAATCTAAGGCATTTCCTGATACTAACGAATTCTAGAGTCCACCCTCTTATCATGGAAATAATTTCAGTTTATCCCAAACGGGACCAGCCAATTTACAAAAAGAACACATTATTTCTGCTTCACTCTAGTGCTATTCAGCGCAGAACTGCATGAGACACTTTATGTCTGTTTAATATATTGAACAGATCAAAAGTTACTTTAATGACAGAAGTCAACAGACTGCAGGAGGTCATTGTTGTTGTATCTGAATTGTAGGGAGGGGAAGGAAAAGTCTGCAAAGCAGTAGCTAAACTTTGGGGAAAGCGTTTCAGGGAAAGTTCTGAGAGTTGCTTACATCACATGAGTTCTAAAGGGCCTTCTCGGCGGTGGCTCCCCATCTGTGGAACGCGCTTCCTAGCGACATACAGTACATTCAACTCCATCCCTCCTGGCATTCAGGAAAAAAGTGAAATCCTGGCTGTGGGACCAGGCGTTTGCACACTAGCACAAGGCAGCACTTTGGACTGGATTTTAATGGCAAGTTATTATTATAGTTGGTGGATATGGCTCAATGCTCTTTTTATGGACGGAACACTGTTTTTAACTTAAATGAATGTGTATGATGTGTTAATGTTAATTGTATTTTAATGTATTATAATGCTGAATGTTTTCGGGGGTTTTATATTGTATTTTACTGTGTTTGTTGGGCTGCTCTGAGTCCCCCCTCGGGGGTTAAGAAGAGCGGGGTAAAAATGCTGGAAATAAATAAATAAATAAAATATCCTCCCCTAATGTATAATGCAGTGGTTTTCAACCTGTAGATGTTTTTGGACTTTAACTCCTAGAAATCCTAGCAGCTGGTAAACTGGCTGGGATGTCTGGGAATTGTAGGCCAAAACACCTGGGGACCCAAAGGTTGAGAGTCACTGGTATAATGGTTAACATTTCTACTTTACCGAACAATTGGAATCAGCAGATGCTAGCACACCAGCAGGTCCAGCAGATGTTTTAGCATCAAAAGTCTTTAAAGAATCCTACATGACCCAGACTAACTTGGGGACAGTTACCACTGATTCACTTTATGCAGTTTGGCAAATGTGCTCTTCATCACTATTACCTTGTGGACATGGAAATACATATAGGACAAAGAACTAAACTAGCTTTTTCACAGGGAGAACAACTCATTCCAAAACAGGATGGGTCTGGAGGCAATATGAACCCTCCCTGTGATAAAGCAGGGCTTCCAAACAAACAGAGAACAGCTGAGAACAGGGGGCATGGGGCCAACAACATTTGGGATATGCTAGGACAAAGCTGGCACACATGCAGCTTATACAGGTTCATATTTCCTATTCATGCATTACAGATTTTAATGTACTTGTGGGGTGGTGGGACTGAGAGAAGGACCTCTCTTGATGATTTCAAAGCCCATGGCTTGCTCATATAGGGAGACAGAGTCTGCCAAATAACCTGGAACTGAAACATTTAGGGCTTTATAGGTCATAACCAGTGCCATGCGAAGCCCTGACATGACAAGTAGGATGATTTCAGTAAGGCCTTCACCAGGGTCCCCCATGACGTTCTGGCAAACAAACTAGTCAAATATGGGCTAGACCAGGGCTGTCCAACTTCTGCCAGCCCAAGGGCCGGACTTCTGGTGAGTGATCACCTGGGGGCCACTCAGCCATGCCCCCGGCCACGCCCCCGGCCACGCAGCTCCGCCCCCTCTCCCAAAGCGTCACAATAGCCTTGGAAGCGGGCAATTTCGCCCACTTCCGAGGCTGTTGTGACGCTTTGGGAGAGAAGGAGGAGCCACGGGGAGCCTTCCGCGGCTCCGCCCCCTTCGCCCAAAGCATCACAACAGCTGTTGTGACGCTTTGGGGGAGAGGGCGAAGCCACGAGGAGGCTTCCGTGGCTCTGCCCCCTCGCCCAAAGCATCACAACAGCTGTTGTGACGCTTTGGGGGAGAGAGCGAAGCCGTGAGGAGGCTTCTGCGGCTCCGCCCCCTCGCCCAAAGCATCACAACAGCCTTCCAGCGCCCCCCTAGATCACCCCACCGCCTACCAGGGGGTGGTACCGCCCACTTTGGGAACCACTGACTTAGAAGAAGGGTTAGAAGGCATGATTATCAAGTTTGCAGACAATACCAAATTGGGAGGGATAGCTAATACTCCAGAAGACACGAACAGAATTCAAAACCATCTTAACAGATTAGAGAGATGGGTCAAAACTAACAAAATGAAGTTCAACAGTAACAAATGCAAGATAGGTAGGGAAAAAATACTATGCAAAGATACAGAATGGGGGACACTTGGCTCGACAGCAGTACAGGTCCTTGTGGACAATAAGTTAAACATGAGCCAACAATGTGAGGCGGCAGCTAAAAAAGCAAAAGGGATTTGGCCTGCATAAATAGGAGTATAGTGTCTAGAGATCCAAGGAAGTCATATTACCCCTCTATTCTGCCTTCATCAGACCACACCTGGAATCTCACTGTATCCAATTCTGGGTACCGCAATTTAAGGGAGATGTTGACAAGCTGGAATGTGTCCAGAGGAGAGCGACTAAATTGATCAAGGGTCTGGAGAACAAGGCCTATGAGTAGCATCTTAAAGAGCTAGGCATGTTTAGCCTGAAGAAGTGTAGGCTGAGAGGAGACAGGATGGCCATGTATAAATATGTGAGGGGAAGTCATTGGGAGGACAAAGCCAGCTTGTATTCTGCTGTCCTGGAGACTAAGACGCAGAACAATGGCTTCAAACTGCAGGAAAGAAGATTCTACCTGAAAATTAGGAAGAGCTTCCTAGCTGTGAGAGCTATTCTGCACTGGAACTCTCTGTCCTGTAATGTGGCGGAGGCTCCTTCTTTGGAGGCTTTGAAACAGAGGCTGGATGGCCATCTGTAAGGGGTGCTTTGAATGCAATTTTCCTGCTTCTTGGCAGGGGGTTGGACTGGATGGCCCATGAGATATGTATAAGATATCTTATACTATGTCAATCTGTGGCTGCACCCCCATTGAAGGCATGCATTTAATATCGGCTCGGACATAGCATAGTTGCTTCAGTCCTTTTGTCTATGATGGCAGAGACATTTCCTCAATAACTAAAACCCAAACACCAAGATCCCCAACTCAACAGGCTGTTTGATGTGAACTTCTTCATCTCTGGCCATACACATGCCTCATAAGGAGGCTTCAGTACTATATATAAATTGATACATTAAACTTCCATTTAAGCAGATCATTGTACCATCTAGCCCCACATTGACTAACTTGGCAGGAAGTGATTCTATGGAGTTTCTGATAGAGGCTCTTAACAGGAGACAGCAGATACCAAACATAGAAACATTTGTGTACAAAACATGTGTTCTACTGCAAGACAGTTTGTAAGATGAATGATTTATTACAAAGCTGTGCTACAAATGATCAGAGCCATTAAAACGGCAAAAAACTGATATTGTGCTGAGTTTGGCAGACTCAGAAAAAGAAAGCAATACTTTTATGTCAGTTTTTACATTAAAAAATGGATAGTACACATACCAAAATTCATAGAAAATGCATACTGGAGAGAATGGAAGTTTTCTGTAAGAGAGGCTAATAAACTTAATAAACTAAATATCTGGGCATGCAAACAAAATGCTAGATAGTGTGGTGTTGCCAGAAAATACAGTTGGAAAAACTGGTTTCAATTCTAACCATGAAGATTGCTAAGTATTCCTGGATAGGTCATCAACTCTCAGCTAAGCCACTGCGCAGGGCTGCTTAAAAGCAAACTGGTGATGATTCCTATATGCGCTCTCCTGAATTCCTTGGAAGTAGGCTACAATATAAATGATCCATCTAGATCACGGATTCTCAAAGTGGGTGGTACCACCCCCTGGTGGGTGGTGAGGCGATCCAAGGGGGCGGTGGGAGGCTCAGGGGAATTTGGGGGGCGGTGAACCCCTTTAAGGTGGCGGTGAATGATTGGCCATTTAGGAGGGGTTCCGCGGCTCTCTTCCTTGGTCCCACCCCCTTCGCTTTAACCCCCACATGCAGTGCAGTGCGAAGGCTGCAGTGCAAAGGCCTCCGCGTCTTCCAGCAGAGCTTCGCTGCCACTGCGGAAGAAAGCACGGCATTTCCAATGGAGGCAATTCATTCGAAACCCCTCCAGTATTTTCTGTTGGTAATGCAGGTTCTCTGTGCCGAGTTTAGCTCAATTCCATTGTTGGTGGAATTCAAAATGCTCTTTGATTGTAGGTAAACAATAAATCCCAGTAACTACAACTACCAAATGAGAAGTGCTATTTTCTCAAAACTCCACTTGTGTTCAAATTTGGGCATATTGAGTATTCGTGCCAAGTTTGGTCCAGATCCATAGTTGTTTGGGTTCTCAGTTCTCTCCGGATGTAGGTGAACTACATCTCCCCTAAATCACTGCCAATTCCTCCCAAAGCCCTCCAGTATTTTCTGTGAGTTCTCTGTGCCAAGTTTGGTCCAGTTCTGTAGTTTGTGGGGTCTCAGTGGTCTGTGGAAGTCAGAGCTGAATCGATTGAAGGTACTGCAAATCCCATAATCCGTTGACCATACTCCCCCAAACATATTGTTTTTGTGATTAATCACCATGCTTTAATTATGTTCAATTTTTAACAATGAAAATACATCCTGCATATTAGATATTTGCATTAGAATTCGTAAGAGTAGCAAAATTATTTATGAAGTAGCAACGAAAATATGGTTGAGGGTCACCACAACATGAGGAACCTTATTTAGGGGTCACTGCATTAGAAAGAACCACTGCATTCATTCATATATCTTTCTGTTTAATTGCTATTAAATATTTTTAAACATTTCTAGGGGGAGGTGAGTAATTTTTTTTCTGGAAAGGGGGTGGTAGGCCAAAAACGTTTGGAAACCACTGGTTTATATTATCTGAAGAAGGCTGCAGTTGAAAGAGCTGAGTAGGAGTCATATTCCCTACAAATGTTGTTATGAGTACATCAATTCTTCTTAAGCTTTTATTGTTTGCACCAGTACCAAACACCTTTTTCACCAAGTGCATGTACTCTGTGAAAAGATCTAGGGACTGAGCCCCCATTCACCATTGGAACTACAGTCAACTCTCCACATCTGCAGGTCATCTTTGCGGATTTTATTGTTCATGAATTTGCTGAAAGTGTTCTTTAACTCTCTATGTGTTAGAGTTGGCCATAGAATGTACTTCCCTGGCCAACTTCTGCTGGATGTTGATCTTAGAGTCATACTAGACGCAGTGGTTCTCAACCTGTGGGTCCCCAGGTGTTTTGGCCTACAACTCCCAGAATTCCGAGCCAGTTTACCACCTGTTAGGGTTTCTGGGAGTTGGAGGCCAAAACATCTGGGGACCCACAGGTTGAGAACCACTGTGCTAGAGAGTCCTAAAGGGCACCTCTCTGGGAATCTTTAGGTCCTCTAGCAGTCTTTCTCAACCAGTGTGCCGTGGCACACTAGTGTGCCGTGACGGACCGCCTGCTGTGCCGCGAGAAAAGCTCTCTGCCCCCCTTCCTCCCCCCTCCTGCTAAACTCCTGCTGCTTGGGGGAGGAGAAAGGGCCAGGCAGTGGTGAAGAAAAAGAAGAAGGGACCGGGGCGCCGCCTCCTTCGGCCGTTTCCCCAGCCAGCCTCCAATCTGCCATGACTCCCACCATGACTCTTGCCCCTCGCTCGCTGAAGCCGCGTGGGGGAGGAGCCCCGCCCACTGAAGCCCATCCACTGCTCATGCTCCTCCTCTGTAGGAGAGCTGAAGCTGGGGGGAGGGGGAGGGGCATGGCGTGGCCTGTAGGAGAGCTGAAGCCGGGGGAGGGGGTGGGGCATGGCGCGGCCTGGCTCTGCCCCCTCCCCTGGCTTCGGCACTCCCAGCAGCTGCTCCAGCCTTGAGGGGACAGTGCCAAACCAGAATTGTGCTGGCTCTGGCACCGCTGGCTTGGCACTGCCCCCTCAAGGCTGGAGCAGCTGCTGGGAGAGGTGAACCCGGGGGTAGGGGCGGGGCATGGTGCAGCCTGGCTCCACTCCCTCCCCGCTTCGGCACTTCCAGCAGCTGCTCCCAGCAGGCCACCAACCCCCAGCCGTTCTTTACTGTGTTAAAGTGTCATTTTGTGTCATTTTGGTTGGTGGTGTGCCCCCGGATTTTTTTAATGTTAAAAGTGTGCCGCGGCTCAAAAAAGGTTGGGAAACACTGCTCTAGCATGACCCTATGGTCAACTTCCAGTGGATCTAGTACTGGAGGACCTAGAGACTTAGAATCATAGACAGAGTTGGAAGCCAACCAGTCCAACGCCCATATCATGCAGGAAAGACACAATCAAAGAACCCCCGACAGATGGCCACCCAGCTTCTGTTTAACAGCCTCCATCAGACGGAGAGTTGCATTGTTGAACAGCTCTTACAGTCAGGAAGTTCTTTCTAATGGTCAGGTGGATTTTGCAAGGGGTGTTCTCTCAGATAAAAATAGCATTTTTATTAGCGGTGTTTCACTTTTATGTGGATCTTTTGCCCCTAACTTCAGCATATATGGAGGGCTGATTGCATTAAATTAGCTAGGTTTATTTGTATGGAACCTCAGCTAGGGATCCAATGCTGCATACAAGAATGCTACAACAAGATAAGCTAAAAACCTGACAATAAAAAATTAAAGCACAATAAAACAAGTTATTGAATTGAAGAATTGTTAAATTTTATATAACACCACTTAAAGATATAACAATAAAGTTAGGAAATGGAGTGCGCTCACGCCATAAAAGGCTCCCTTCAATTAATTAATCACGAAATGCCTGTTTCAATAAAAATGTCTCTACTTGCCAGCAACGAGGGAAGTGACTCAGGCCTCTTCTATACTGCCATATATCTCTGCTCTTGTTACATCCCGAATAGATTACTGCAACACGCTCTATGTGGGGTTGCCTTTGAAGACTGTTCGGAAGCTCCAAATGGTCCAACGGGCAGCAGCCAGGTTACTAACAGGAGCAGCACTCCGGGAGCACACTACTCCTCGGTTGCGTCACCTCCACTGGCTGCCAATTTGCTACCAAGAACAATTCAGAGTGCTGGCTTTAGCCTATAAAACCCTAAACAATTCCAGCCCAGCTTACCTGTCTGAATGTATCTCCTCCTATGAACCATCTAGGAGCTTAAGATCATCTGGGGAAGCCCTACTCTCAATCCTGCTTGCCTCGCAAGTGCGATTGGCAGAGATGAAGAACAGGGCCTTCTCAGTAGTGGCCCCCAACTATGGAAGTCCCTCCCCAGGGGTATTAGATCAGCCCCTTCCCTCCTGACTTTCCGGAAAAAAGTAAAGACCTGGCTCTTTGAGAACGCTTTTGAGAATGCAGCAGAATAGAAAACACAGAACTTTGAATGATGAACATGGAATGGCCAGACGATGTTACTGGATAACGTTTTTAACAGGATGACACCGATGATTATATGTTTTAATGGTTTTAAAATACGTTTTAAATTGTCATGTTGGTTGTTTTTAATTGCACTTTTATGAATGCCTGGCATCGAATTATGCCAATCTGTAACCCGCCTTGAGTCGCCGTATGGCTGAGAAAGGTGGGCTATAAATATCATAAATAAATAAATATAATCCAGTTCAAAGCAGATAATCCACATTTTATATGGCAGTGTAGAGGGGGGCATAGTCTCTCATGGATGGAAACTCCATATCCTGAAAGCAGTCACCAAGAAACAGAAGGGATGCCTAACTAGACCACCTACTAGAAAGGAGTGTGACTGGCGTGGGACAGATTCATAAAATAAGCATTCTTTCCTTTATTTCAACTCTGGATGAATTTCCCTATGAGGGATTCACCTCAGGAGGCATCTTATGAATCTTCCTGAGTTTTTGTTTTGTTTTTTTTAGCTGTAAGAAGCCAAAGTGTCATGGCTAAATGCCCTGTTGGAAAAGCTGGCCCTTTGAGACCAAGATTTTGCAATAGAGTAACAGGAGCATTTCCGAAATCTCTAGCACAGTGAATCAAACACAGAAAACCCACAGACTGGTAAAATGTCTTTCCTGCCTCTCCTTCATCTCTAAAAATTCTTTTGACATCAAAATAGGAAAACCATAGGGAGCCAGAACATGGAAAATCCACCTAACAGATCAGAGAGAACATTGCCCTACATAGTTGGCTATAGATCAGTTGTCTTCTTCCTGATCTAGGAACTGCTTTGTAGTCTCGCTGCACTCTGTTCAGCAGATGTCCCCAGAGTTGGCGGAGTAAGTAACAGAGAAAGAAAAAGTATTTTGGCCTCTTTCGTCAGGGCAGTCATTCACGCAGGTACACGTACAAGAGGCGGGTGTGTAACTATTATTTTATACCTGACTTTTTTGACCTTAGATTCTCTCCTCAGGCAGACAAACACTTGGAAACACTGCTTTGGGGGGATATAACACCAGGGCAAAAAAAAACCCCCCAACAACAACAAAGAGAGACTGGCAAATGTCAGAATTTAGGATCTCATTTATTTTTATTCAAAGTCCATTTCTACAACCAAACACAACAGAACTGAAATGTTCCAAAGTCAAGATAACCCTGAACACTGTTTTGATGAAGACATCAGAAGCAAAACTATAGTTACGTAAAAATTGGCACATTAGATCTTGTCATTTTCACATTATCTCACAATGCCGCCTATCCCTCCCTCAAATATATTCAGTTTCACCGTTGCCATGCAATTCTTATATGTATACAAATGTCATCGACATACTACTCCCATATATGTACATTCTCTCTCTCTCTCTCTCTCTCTCTCTCTCACACACACACACACACACACACACACATGTAATGTATGATCTTTTCTTTGCTACATTCCTTTACACAAATAGTATGCAGCTTCCTTGGTTTCCAGACCTGTTATGTTGTCAGTTCTAAGAAGCTGGGGTGTTTGCAAACATTTTGCAACACCTTAGTATTGGAGACATCGCCCAGAGAGAGTGCTTCTTCCAGTCAGTGACAACAATTTATCTTAAAATGAATTCCTACAGCATTTGACAATTATGGAAGCTGACACTTAATTCATCTTTTTGTGCTTTTTTTCTTTTCTACTAAGTTTATTTGATCTGCAAAACCATGTTTATGCAAATGAGCTTGTTCTGTACTTTGATTTGTAACCTACTTGGCTTTTTATAGCCATATTTAGTCTCTTAAATGCACCACATACCTGGTTTTGCTTCAAGATAAATAAATGAATATCACACATATCATATTTCAGGCCTTCTTCTCCCTTGCTGTTATTTACCTTGCTAGCTTCACAACAACTATGAAAAATTCCTATGTGGAAAAGAACTCATTACATGTGATCATTTTCCACACATCGGATCTTGGTAATTTTTTGGGAGGGTGGAGAAGTTGTTTGCTTGTAGCCTTTGGGCATGGGTTGGGGTCATTTCTCCGAAATTCAAAGTTTCAGGTCTCAAGTGATCAAGGCAGCATGGAGCTATATGTACATTACATGGAAACACCCATCAACATCCATAACTTCAGTCTGAAAGATAAATACACAAATACCCTGGTAATAGACCCCCAACTCATACTAGGACCAGACCTAATCCAAGAATTTATTGTGATGCATGCCTCAAACCAAAGATAGTGGTGAACATGTAGACAAGCTCCTATTGGAAAATGGAAGTACAGTGTTCCCTTGCTACTTCACAGTTCACTTTTAACAAACTCGCTGTTTCACGGAGTTTTTGCCGCCGCCGCCGCTCTTCGAGGTGCTTTCCCTCCTCAGTCCTCCCTTCCACCTTGAAGGGCCTTTCCTTCCTTTCCTTTCCTTCACTTTATTTAAAGTTTATAAAGACTTACAATAGTGTATAACTACTATAATAATGTATAAATATTTAAATAAATAGAGCGTCCCTACATCATGGTTTTTCACTTATTGCGGGAGGTCCTGGAATGTATGTGTGTGTGTGTATATATATAAACATATATATGGCATTACTTCGTGAATGAAGATTCTTAGGAAGGACTCATCCCACGCTTTATACAAGCGCATTGTTGGATGTGTCCTTCAAGCCTGTGCAATGGATTTTTCTGGTGGAGCATGCACAGAACTGGCCTCACCCTTTAAGCCAAAAGTTCATCTGCCAAAGCCTAGCAAGCTTGGACGGTGGCAGCGAGGTCCTCAGGTCATAGGTTTGATTTCAGTTTCCTTCTCTAGATGGTTGACCTTACAGGGTTAGACGAGCACCATCTGCCAGGGTTTGAATTTAGAGTTTGCCTTCTCTTAGGATGGTACCAAAACGCTAGAGAGCCCATCCTGCCCGTTGACGCTCTTTGTCAAACCCTTTGGTTGTGACCTGTCTGGCATGGGAGGCCCTACCAGTGGCTATTATGCCACCGCCAGCATAGCTCACAACTTCATCAGGGTACGCAAGCCTCTCCCCCACAACAAGGGGGCACCAACGGAGAGGTCTGGAATGTAATCCCCGCAATAAGTGAGGGAACACTGTACATGCTTAGAGGCGCAGGACTTTCCTTCATTAAACTCTATTCTTCCAATTAGTTACTTTCAGAGTCAAAGGTTCTATCAATATGCCAAGCTGGGTAGAGCTACAAAGACCTATCAATAAAAGTCAAGTATGTGTTGTTCCAGATCAGTGGTTCCCAACCTGTGGTCTCTGGACCACCAGTAGTTGCAAGAACGAAAATAAGGTCCGTGACCTCACCATTACTACATCATTGCCTCGAAACAACGAAACGAGAGCACCTGGCCTCACGAAACCCTGAGGCAAATGAGATGTCGGGAGGAGAAATGCTGACTACCCACAAAAAAATTTCTACTACCACATCAGCTCTAGATTATTAAATATGGTTTTCTGTGGGCACGCAGGTGGCAATTACTGGATGGCATATGTTCTGTATCAGAAATTAGAGCTGATGTGGTCTATATAATGCAATTTTCTGAATCAGCACCCCAAATAACCACACTAAATCTAAAGTTGACCAAAAACTGATTTGTAACCCTTTTGGGACTAATGTTGGAGAGTGATCCCTGGTCAAAGTGGTTCCTGGCCAAGTTGTTTCTGGTCAAAAAAAGGTTGGGAACCACTGTTCTAGTTGGTATGGTATACATCTGCTTAAGGTAGTTTATAGAAAATACCCCTGCTATTTTCAGCAACTGGTTGCAATATCAGCATTCCCTCCCAATTGGACACCTCTTGTTGTGTTTTCTACCAACACAGAAGGCCTCTTGTTATCAAGCTTTCTGTGTTGGTAGGAAAAGGACATAGAAATAGCTTTAAGCTGCCACTGTGACATGCTTGTTCCACTCTTTTAAGAATGTAGGGCAGGGGACGGGAACCTTTTGTACTCAGAGAGCCATAAAAGCAAAATATTTGGAAATTTATTTCAGTGAGAGCCATATAATATATATAATATTTTAAGACTGAATTCAACTAAATGTGAGTATATACGTACATACTATGAGGAAAGGATTCCCCCGGCAGAATGACGGGACACTTCAGACCTGGCGCTGCAAAAGGCATGCTCGGGACTCTGGGAAGGAAGAGAAGATGGAAGGAAGGGGGAAAGAAAGAGGAACTAAAGGAGGGAGGGGGAGAGGAAGAAAGAAAAGAAGAACTAACTATGGAAAAGGAAGAAAAGAAAAGCAGGTGCGAGACAAGAAGGGGAAAAGAAAGAAGGAAATGGGAAGGGAGGAAAGGAAAGGGTGGGGAAAAGAAAGGAAAGGGAGTGAGGAAAAAGTAAAATAATGAAGGGAAAAGAAGAAAAGAAAGAAGGGGGAGAGGAAAGTGAAAAGAAAGGAAGGAGAAGGAAAGGAAGACTTGGGGGAAAAGAATAGAAGAGGAAGGAAGGAAGGAAGGAAGGAAGGAAGGAAGGAAGGAAGGAAGGAAGGAGGAGGAGGGAGGGAGAATGGAGGAAAGAAGGAAGGAGAGAAGGAAAGGGTGAAGGGGGAGAAAGGAAGGAAGGAAGAGGAAGAAAGAGGGAGAATCGAGAAAGGAAGGGGAGAAATGGGGGAAAGGAAGGAGAGAAGGAGAAGGAAAGGGTGAGGGGGGAGAAAGAAAGGAAGGAAGAGGAAGAAAGAGGGAGAATGGAGAAAGAAGGAAGGGGAGAAAGGGAGGGAAAAGGAAGGAGAGAAGGAGAAGGACAGGGTGAAGGGGGAGAAAGGAAGGAAGGAAGGAAGAGGGAGAATGGAGGAAAGAAGGAAGGGGAGAGAGGGAGGGGAAAGGAAGGAGAGAAGAAGGAAAGAGTGAAGGGGGAAAAAGAAAGGAAGAAGGACGAAGAGGAAGACGAGAATGAGCCGCCGCCGGGCTTCACCATCCCCAGCGAAGAGGGCGCAGGGCCCCAAGAGCAGTGGGGGATGAGAAAGAGACGCTGATGGCGGTGCGGAAGCAGCAGTCACCACACATTTGCGTCACTCTTCCCCGCTGCATGCTGGGAAACCGAGGCCCGGGCTGCTCTGGAGAGCCAGATGCAATCATAGAAAGAGCCACATCTGGTTCCCGAGCCATAGGTTCCCTACCCCTGATGTAGGGGAAATGAGATTTGAACCATTGAGTGCCAGGCAACAAGACTGTCTCGATCTATTGGACATCATTTCGCTGGGGAAAGGAGTACGACAGGTAGGCTCAGGTGAAGAAAGGATGCAGCATTCTTTCTCCTGCCCATTTCTTTTAGTTTTAAAGTCAAAACCACATCTTTTTATATAAGGAGCCCTCGGTGGCACAATGGGTTAAACTCTTGTGCTTCAGAACAAACACAAAAACAAAGTATAATATCAAAAGAGCAAAATGAAGAGGAGCAACCTCTCTCAAATGTGACAGTTCTAGGTCTGGATAAGGGTTCCACTGTACATAGGCTTTAGGGATACATTCAAGGAGAAAAATTATTTAAACAAAGCAAGCGTTGAGTCATGAGGCTATATGTAGACTGAAGAAAATAATGAAGATGGAGCACCATTCTCAAAAATATCTTCATGGCTAAAGTCCAAGTCAAGTCCAGTGAAAATGGAGCGCTGCTTCTAAAAAAAAGTCTCTGAAGGAAAAGTCCAAATAGCATTCAACAGGGGTGTCCGGGTATTTTTGTACCCTGTTTCGGGGAAAGAAATCCCCTTCTTCAGGAGTTGATATAATCAGCAAGTCTAGACTCATATATAGTGCCTGATAGCTTTACAAAAAGTGACTCTGCTTGTAGTAATTCAAACTGAATTTTAGTTGAAAAATGATTGAAGGTGGGACAGGGTTAAAACGCTGAGCTGCTGAATTTCTTGACCGAAAGGTCGCAGGTTCAAATCCAGGGAGCGGCATGAGCTCCCGCTGTCAGCCCTAGCTTCTGCCAACCTTGCAGTTCGAAAATATGCAAATGTGAGTAGATTAATAGGTACCGCTCCAGTGGGAAAGTAAGGGTGCTCCATGCAGTCATGCCGGCTATGGACAATGCCATGCCGTCTACGGACAATGCAGGCTCTTCGGCTTAGAAATGGAGATGAGCACCAACCCCCAGAGTCGGACACGACTGGACTTAATATCAGGGGAAAACCTTTACCTTTACTAGGGATGAATATGTCCTAAACTTTAAGAGAGAGAGAGAGAGAGAGAGAGAGAGAGAGAGAGAGAGAGAGAGAGAAGGGCCTTGGGGGTTAATCCTTCTGCAACTGCCTTCTATGCCTGCCATCATTTCTACACATGGCCCATACCACAAAGAGTTCTGTGTGCATAGTGGTTTGTGTTATTGGCAGCATGTGACGGGGATGCTAGCACACTAAGGGAGACAGGTATGATTCTCCATGATTCTCCTTGTATAAATCCATGTTGTGTGCATAATGTTATATTATATTATCACAGCAATGGTAATATTATATTACCACAGAAATTCGTAATATTATATTACCACAGCCCCTGGTTAAACAATGGGTTAAACTCTTATGCTGGCCAAACTGAAGACCAACAGGACGGAGTTCCGAATTTGGGAAGAGTGTGGATGAGCTCCCCCTGTCAGCTCTAGCTCCCCATACGGGGACATGAGAGAAGCCTCCCACAAGGATGATAAAACATCAAAACATCCAGGTGTCCCTTGGGCAACGTCCTTGCAGGCGGCCAATTTTCTCACACCAGAAGCAACTTGCTGACATGAAAGAAAAAAAATCCCACAGCAATACAGTATGGCTCTATCACTTAGAAATAATGCTGTCATATTATATCACCACAGCAGTGATTCACACAGTTTTATATTTATGTTTGCTTTTCCAAATATGAAATGCCAATATTAATCCCATGCCATTGCATTTTCATATTATTGGTGTTTTTATGGCAACGAAATGAAGATGAATCAAGAGGTAACTGGAATCAAGCATCAGTCTGCCAAACATTAAACTAGATATGCTGCTAAATTTATCCCTGTGTCTTTTTTTAATCCTCTAGCATATGCTCAGAATTGCTCCATTGTATTCCGCCACGACATAAAGACATTAAACTGTGTCAGACAGTTCATTTTTCCAAAGCTGTGGGCTCTGTGACTCAGTGACATCACTATAACAAGGGGAAAAAACACACAATTGGTGAATTCAGGGGGTTTCCCTTTGTTCAAAGATAGGTAATGCATTGTAAACAGCCTTTCTTTTATTAAAAAAAATCCAGCAGCAGAGAGGGGATTACAAAAGAAATCTAATGAATAGCCTTTCCACCAGAGTTATGCAACCGTAGCAAAACAGAACTCTGTGAGATTTGCAACTCGTGAAAATGCACGTCTGCTGTCACAACGCTGCCGAGAACAGCTGTAGCCCACATTCACCAATGCAGCTCTGGTCCAATAAGTCCACTTCCAACCAATGGAAGAGAAGCCCAAGGTTCTTGGGAAGCTCAGGCTTGACAAGGCAACTTGACAGTGGGGAAAGAATTGTTATAATAAGCGCTGTCACAGCGCAGCATCTAAGAGACTGAGAGATATATGTCATCTCGGTTCCACCCTTTGCCATCAAGCTATTAGTCAGGTCAATCTTCCTTAGACACAATCCTGGATTTATGCATGTGCAAAAACACAAATATGAATAACCTACCTCACAGAGTGCTAATAATAATTACTATAAAATGTATGTGCCGTGTAGTTGCAGACATGTCAACTATAATTATTATAGTTACTGCTCAAAGCTGACAATTAAGGGAGACACCTGATGAAAGGAAGCATGGTTGATCAAGCCTAGGAGTTTCAGTCACTGCTTAGTCAATGAAATCTCCATTTGCATAATATTCTGAAGCAAAAGAACATGTTTTCTCAATCAGGCTATGAAGAAATGCATTCTGCCAATTTCAGTAGAGCTACGACCATGAAGAAAAGGACGGAATAGCCGCCTGACAGTCTGCTTAGAAATGCAGATGACGTTGCTTGCCGTGATGGAGTGGCAACGCTATTTCTCCTTTTCCGAGCCAGCTCCTCCAAGAGATGTGATGAGCACCAGCAACATGCTGCCCCACGAGCGAACTCTGAGCTTCCACCCCACTATCTCTACTCTTTCCCTTTACCAACAGGATTCCCGATCATTTATAACAGGGAGATCTCTAATCAGATCATTGATTTGATCCATCAACAGTTCCGTTCTAAAAATGTATCTGCAAGTCCCACTGAGTTCAAAGAGGCTTCTTCCCCTGAATGGCAGCAAGGTTTTGTCATTCTCTGTTAACGCAGTAAAGGGTTGCCGTCTCTGAGTTGTACCCCGTGAAAAACATTGATCAGGTCACAAGCTGAATGCCTGAATCCCTGTTTAAGTTTGATATGTGCAGGTTGGCCATCGTTCCAGACAGCATTGGATGTGCTTAAGGCAGAGGTGTCAAATGCATTCCCATCAAGGGCTACATCAGCCTGATGGTTGCCTTCAAAGGACCGTGGGATCCATGGATGGAGAATCCGTGGATGCAGAGGACCAACCATAATTATTTTACATAGTGGTTGGTGTCCTCTAGTTTTTACTAAACTATTAAGTTCATAATTTTATTGCTAAGTTTTGTTACTTGATAGTGCTGTATTTTGTGTTTTATATCATTTGGATGTGTTATTTATTGTTTACTCCATTTATGTATGTTATTGTATTGCACTTATTGTATTGTTTATGTTGTAAGTCTCCTGGGGAGAGGGGTGGGATATAAATAAACATTATTATTATTATTACCCATTTTCAGTCCCCAGATGTTACTGAACAACTCCCTTCACTTTTGATTATACCCACATTCCTCTCCGTTGGCGCCCCCTTGTTGTGGGGGAGAGGCTTGCGTACCCTAATGTAGTTGTGAGCTATACTGGCGGCGGCATAATAGCCACCGGTAGGGCCTCCCATGCCAGACAGGTCACAACCAAAGGGTCTAACAAAGAGCGTCAAAGGGCAGGATGGGCTCGCTAGCCTTTTGGCAACCATCCTAGGAGAAGGAAAACTCTGATTTCAAACCTGGGCAGATGGTGCTCTTCTAACCCTGTAAGGTCAACCATGTAGAGAAGGAAACTCAAACCAAACCTATGACCTGAGGACCTCGCTGCCACCGTCCTAAGCTTGCTAGGCCCCAGCAGATGAACCTTTGGTTTAAAGGGTGAGGCCAGTTCTGTGCACGCTGCGCTCCACCAGAAAGGTCCATTGCACAGGCTCGAAGGACACATTCAACCTCCGAATCATCAACACGCTTGTAGAAAACATGGGGTGGGTCCTTCCTGAATCTTTGTTCGCAAAGAAAAGCCAAGATACCCACAATGAGGATTGGGGATAATGGGACTTGCAACCCAACCACCCTTGTGGGTCTGAGGTTGGGAAAAGCTTGAAGGACATTTTAAAGTCAAGCATCATACTCACAACCCTTGTATCTAAAGCCAAACCCCGCTCTCTTGACTAAACAGAACAAACTTCCAGATGTGACGACCGTATCTCAACTCTCATCAGATCTACCCATGATGCTGAATGAGGAGGAACAGAGGAGTTGGTAGTCCTGCTTCTGGAGGACTGCATGAAAAAAAAAGACAGATAGTGGGCTGGATTTGGCCGCAGGCCTCGTGTTGGATGTATGTGGCACAAGGCCATGGAAATTGATGCTTTTCCTACATGGCAAGGGGTTGGACTGGGGTCCCTTCTGCACAGCTGAATAAAATCCCTCCTTATCTTCTTTGAACTGGAATATATGGCAGTGTGGACTCAGATAACCCAGTTCAAAGCAGATATCGTGGAAGGATGTCCTTGGAAGTCTCCTTCTCCTGTGCTGAAATATCTTGCCTGATCCAGGACTGCCTTGCCATATCAGTTGATGGTCAACTTCCTCCAGGTGCCTCCACGAGTCCTGACAAAAATTATGTACCCAACTAGCAGGGTTTTGCCTGTTTCCTGTGATTTCATAGATATTTAGAGTTGTAAGAGACCACATGGGCCATCCAGGGCCCTTCCATGCAGCCATATAACTCCTGAGGATCAAGCCAGAAAATTCCCCATTATCGGCTTTGAGCTGGGACATGTGGCAGTGTGGACTCAGATAACCCAGTTCACAGCAGATAGCATGGAATTTTCTGCCTTGACCTTCTGGGTTATGTGGCTGTGCG
Organism: Anolis apletophallus; assembly: GCA_030556195.1. NCBI lineage: Eukaryota > Metazoa > Chordata > Lepidosauria > Squamata > Anolidae > Anolis > Anolis apletophallus. The sequence goes on from JARBWK010000005.1 coordinate 137,303,949, forward strand.
GAATGGCCCATGTGGTCTCTTACAACTCTATGATTTCACAGGGAAACGGGTAAAACCCTGCTAGTTAGGTACATCGTTTTTGTAAGGACTCCTGGAGTCACCTGAAGGAAGTTGACCTCAACTGACGTAGCAAGGCAGTCCTGGATCAGGGAAGCTATTTCAGCGCAGGAGAAGGAGACTCCCAAGGACACCCTTCTCTCAGGGATCTTCAAGAAGATTTGGCCAGGAGTTCACTATAAGGAAGCGGGGGGCTGTGCATGAGGCAACTTCTGGAGAAGTATAGGGATGTCAAACCTAGTCAGAGGCGAGGGGGAAAGCTGGGTGCCAGGCAGCAGAGGGTGCCCTCTGGGCAGGGGGGTGCATGAGGCAACTTCTGAGAAGGATAGGGATGGATGCCAGGGAAAGGTGGGTGCCAGCAGTAGAGGGTGGTCAAGTCCACACACTCCTTTCCCTCTGGGCAAGAAAGGTTAGAGCCCCACTAAGGAGGGAGCCTCCGGTGGCACAGTGGGTTAAACCCTTGTGCTGGCAAGACTGAAGACCAACAGGTTGGAGGTTCGAATCCGGGGAGAGCGTGGATGAGCTCCCTCTGTCAGCTCCAGCTCCACATGCGGGGACATGAGAGAAGCCTCCACAAGGATAGTAAAAACATCAAAACATCCAGGCGTCCCTTGGGAAACATCCTTGTAGACGGCCAATTCTCTCACACCAGAAGCAACTTTCTCAAGTTTCTCCTGACACGGGAAAAAAAATCTCTTTATGTCTGAACAGGACTAATATAGGTAATAATAATGTCTTAGTAGTCTGGCTCCTGGCAGATATCTTGACATTTGAGGTGTGACGTTTACTCCATCCTAGAGGCCCATGCATGCAACCAAATGTTGGTCTGATGAAGTTTACTCTTTTTCCAGCTTAAATTTGAATGTTTACCTATATATGTGCATTGTGATCCACCCTGAGTCCCCTGCGGGGTGAGAAGGGTGGAAAATAAATGATCTAAATAATAAATAAATAAATAGATTTGAAGATTGTCTAGTAGCACATGTCTAGTTTTAGCTGGAAAATGATTTAAGGTGGGACAGGGTTAAAGCACTGAGCTGCTGAACTTGTTGACCGAAAGGTCGCAGGTTCGAATCCGGGGGAGCGGCGTGAGCTCCCGCTGTCAGCCCCAGCTTCTGCCAACCTAAAGTAAAGGTAAAGGTCACCCCCCAACCCTGACGTTAAGTCCAGTCGTGTCCGACTCTGGGGGTTGGTGCTCATCTCCATTTCTAAGCCGAAGAGACGGCTTTGTCCGTAGACACCTCCAAGGTCATGTGGCCAGCATGACTGCATGGAGTGCCATTATCTCCCCACCGGAGCGGTACCTATTGATCTACTCACATTTGCATGCCAACCTAACAGTTCGAAATGTGTTTTCCTCCTGGCATGTCGTTTGGACTGTGTGACGATGCTACTAGTTCTTGACAACGCTGTTACCATCTGTTTGTTACTCTGCCTTGGAGTAGCCTGTTCTTCTGGGCTGGTTGTGACCTTGGGCTGCTCACACACACTCTCTCAGCCTCATTTCCTCTTGTGAAGGAGTTGGAACTTGGGGTTTTCTACCTATTGGTTTGTCTCATCATTTTGCTGTGCCTTTTATCATATTTGAGACACAACAAGAAGCTTTGGGGCTGTCGCTAATAAACTCGGTTTACTTTATTGTGCCTAGCTTCTTAAGGTGGTCCGGTTCACGACCGGCGCAACGGTTCAAAGTGTTGAGCTTGCTGAACTCGCTGATGGAAAGGTCGCAGGTTCGAATCTGGGGAGTGGGGTAAGCTTGCTGAACTCGCTGACCGAAAGGTCGCAGATTTGAATCTGGGGAGTGGGGTGAGCTTGTTGAACTCGCTGACCGAAAGGTCGCAGATTTGAATCTGGGGAGTGGGGTGAGCTTGTTGAACTCGCTGACTGAGAGGTCGCAGGTTCGAATCCGGGGAGTGGGGTGGGCTTGCGGAACTCGCTGACCGAAAGGTCGCAGATTTGAATCTGGGGAGTGGGGTGAGCTTGCTGAACTCGCTGACCGAAAGGTCACAGATTTGAATCTGGGGAGTGGGGTGAGCTTGCTGAACTCGCTGACCGAAAGGTCGCAGATTTGAATCTGGGGAGTGGGGTGAGCTTGCTGAACTCGCTGACCGAAAGGTCGCAGATTTGAATCTGGGGAGTGGGGTGAGCTTGCTGAACTCGCTGACCGAAAGGTCGCAGATTTGAATCTGGGGAGTGGGGTGAGCTTGCTGAACTCGCTGACCGAAAGGTCACAGATTTGAATCTGGGGAGTGGGGTGAGCTTGCTGAACTCGCTGACCGAAAGGTCGCAGATTTGAATCTGGGGAGTGGGGTGAGCTTGCGGAACTCGCTGACCGAAAGGTCACAGATTTGAATCTGGGGAGTGGGGTGAGCTTGCGGAACTCGCTGACCGAAAGGTCACAGATTTGAATCTGGGGAGTGGGGTGAGCTTGTTGAACTCGCTGACTGAAAGGTCGCAGATTTGAATCTGGGGAGTGGGGTGAGCTTGCTGAACTTGCTGACCGAAAGGTCGCAGGTTCGAATCTGGGGAGTGGGGTGAGCTTGCTGAACGCGCTGACCGAAAGGTCACAGGTTCGAATCCGGGGAGTGGGGTGAGCTTGCTGAACTCGCTGGCTCAAAGGTCGCAGGTTTGAATCTGGGGAGTGGGGTGAGCGCCCGCTGTTAGCCCCAGCTTCTGCCAACCTAGCAGCAGCGGGAAGGTTAACAGCGCTCCACGAAGTCATGCCGGCCACATGACCTTGGAGGTGTCTACGGACAACGCCGGCTCTTCGGCTTAGAAATGGAGATGAGCACCAGCCCCCCCAGAGTCGGACACGACTGGACTTAATGTCGGGGGGGGGGGAGACACCTTTACTTTACCTTAAGCACGGATAGGAAGGGGGCATTGCATTGAGACACAGGGATGGGATGGACCAGGAGAAAGGGGGGAGGAAGGGGCAGCTCTTCTTCTTCTTCCCAAAGCACAGCAGAAGCAACAGCCAGGAGCCCCAAGGGGAGCCAAGGGGAGGGGGGAGGGAGGGGGCCCGGGGAGAGAGGAGGCGCCTTCCCCCCTCCCTGCCCCTCTCCCTGGCACTCACCGGCGGCGTCTTGCTGGCCTGCCAGGTCTCGGGCCAGCAGGGCGAGGAGCAGGAGGGAGGCCAGGGCGCCCAGCTGGCCCACCAGCAGCGCCTGCCTCCTCCTCCGCCGGCGACCAAGCGGGAGCATCGCGGCGGGCGAGCGGGCGGGCGGGCGAGCGGAGATGGCCCAGCGAGGCGAGGTTGCGGCGAGGAGCTGCTCCGAGAGGCGAGCCGGGCTCACTCCGCGCCGCCTCCCAGCCTGGGTGCCGCTCCTGCCGCGGCTTCTGCCTGGAGGGCGCTCGACGGCGGCGGCGGGGCGGCGGGGGCGAGGCGCTGCGCCATGGGCAGGGCTGCTGCCTCTCTCTCTCTCTCTCTCTCTCCCTCTTCCCCCTTCTCTCTCTCTCTCTCTCTCTCAGTATCCGCGCCCAGGCGGAGATTGGGGGGCTCCCGACTCGCCGGCCGGCTCCGCCCCCTCTTTCTCTTTCTCCTCCTCCTCCTCGTCCCCCTCCTCGCCGCTGGAGGGCGCTTCGGGACCCCGCCTCCTCCTCGCGCTCTCTCTTCAGAGCCGGGGACCCCCGTGGAGTCCTGCTGCTGGGATTGCAGAGCCCAAGATTGGTGGCCCAGCCCAGGGGATCCCCTTTGGAGCCCTGGGTAAGGCCCCGGAGAGACACCCCCAGATAGGGTTGCCACTTTGGGAGAGAAGAAATAAGGGATATTGACCTACAAATACGGGATTTTTCACACACACACAGAAAAGGGACACTTCACCCAAACTTCAAAATCAAACCTTAGGTAGAAATAGTTTTATTAACAGAATAAGATCATAACTGAAATTCATCAAAGAAACTGGCTTACACCCTCCTAACAGTACATAGTATGTTTCTGCATGTTTTGTCATACCTAATGCATTGTACTGTACTACTACTACTACTAATAATAATAGCTTTATAATAATGTTAGATAATTAAATGGTAGGCTGCAGGCCCGGATTGCCCATAAGGCCAACCTAGACCAAGGCCTAGGGCAGCACCCATTGGGGGAGCAGCAGGTCCGGACCCCCCCCAAAGTTTTTTAAAAATAATTAAAAAAATAAAGTGCACATGCGCGCAGCCCAGCCCCCCTTTACTCACTCCAAAGGCTCTGCCCCCACCCCCGGCTCCGCCCCCGCCTCCTTGCCGGCATGGTGGCTTTAGGAGGGAGGGAGGAGCTGTGGGGAGGCCCCGGGGGTGGGGCTTTCCTCCTCACTGGCGGGGGTGGGGCGGAGCCAGGGCGGAGCTGGGGTGGGGCTTTCCTCCTCGCCGGCGCCGGGGGCGGCCACCAGCGAGGGGGTGGGGCGGAGCCGGGGCTGGGGCTTTCCTCCTCGCCAGCAAGGGGTGGGTGGAGCCAGGGTGGGGCTTTCCTCCTCACCAGCGAGGGGGTGGGGCGGAGCCGGGGTAGGGCTTTCCTCCTCGCCAGCAAGGGGTGGGTGGAGCCAGGGTGGGGCTTTCCTCCTCACCAGCGAGGGGTGGGGCGGAGCCGGGGTTGGGGCTTTCCTCCTCGCCAGCAAGGGGGTGGGGTGGAGCCAGGGTGGGGCTTTCCTCCTCACCAGCGAGGGGGTGGGGCGGAGCTGGGGTGGGGCTTTCCTCCTCGCCAGCAAGGGGGTGGGGTGGAGCCAGGGTGGGGCTTTCCTCCTCACCAGCGAGGGGGTGGGGCGGAGCCGGGGTAGGGCTTTCCTCCTCGCCAGCAAGGGGGTGGGGTGGGGCCAGGGTGGGGCTTTCCTCCTCCCCAGCGAGGGGGTGGGGCGGAGCGGAGGGGGGGCTTCCTCCTCGCCAGCAAGGGGGTGGGGTGAAGCCAGGGTGGGGCTTTCCTCCTCACCGGCGAGGGGGTGGGGCGGAGCCGGGGTGGGGCTTTCCTCCTCGCCAGCAGGGGGGGGGTGGAGCCCGGGTGGGGCTTTCCTCCTCACCAGCGAGGGGGTGGGCGGAGCCGGGTAGGGCTTTCCTCCTCGCCAGCAAGGGGTGGGGTGGGGCCAGGTGGGGCTTTCCTCCTCACCAGCGAGGGGGTGGGGCGGAGCCGGGGTGGGGCTTTCCTCGCCAGCAAGGGGGTGGGGTGGAGCCAGGGTGGGGCTTTCCTCCTCACCGGCGAGGGGGTGGGGCGGAGCCGGGGTAGGGCTTTCCTCCTCGCCAGCAAGTGGGTGGGGTGGAGCCAGGGTGGGGCTTTCCTCCTCACCAGCGAGGGGGTGGGGCGGAGCCGGGGTAGGGCTTTCCTCCTCGCCAGCAAGGGGGTGGGGTGGAGCCAGGGTGGGGCTTTCCTCCTCACCAGCGAGGGGGTGGGGCGGAGCGGGGGTGGGGCTTTCCTCCTCGCCAGCAAGGGGTGGGGTGGAGCCAGGGTGGGGCTTTCCTCACCAGCGAGGGGGGTGGGGCGGAGCCGGGTAGGGCTTTCCTCCTCGCCAGCAAGGGGTGGGGTGGGGCCAGGGTGGGGCTTTCCTCCTCACCAGCGAGGGGTGGGGCGGAGCCGGGTAGGGCTTTCCTCCTCGCCAGCAAGGGGTGGGGTGGAGCCAGGGTGGGCCGGTCCTCCTCACCAGCGAGGGGGTGGGGCGGAGCTGGGGTGGGGCTTTCCTCCTCGCCAGCAAGGGGGTGGGGTGGAGCCAGGGTGGGGCTTTCCTCACCAGCGGGGGGTGGGGTGGAGCCAGGGTGGGGCTTTCCTCCTCACCAGCGAGGGGGTGGGGTGGGGCCAGGGTGGGGCTTTCCTCCTCACCAGCGAGGGGGTGGGGCGGAGCTGAGGTGGGGCTTTCCTCCTCGCCAGCAAGGGGGTGGGGTGGAGCCAGGGTGGGGCTTTCCTCCTCACCGGCGAGGGGGCAGGGCGGAGCCAGGGCGGAGCCAGGGGTGGGGCTTTCCTCCTTGCCGGCAGAGCCGGGGGCGGCGGCAGATGGCCCTTTTGGCCTAGGGCGGCAAAAGGGCCTGATCCGGGCCTGGTAGGCTGCCCATTTTTTCCCAGAAATGGTTGAGATTGCAGGAAAAAGTGAGCCAATTCCTAAATCACCCCCCAAAAGGCAGTAAGCCTCACTGACCTGCTCCCTGCTATGTTCCAACACTTCGAATGGACTCTTCTCTCGGCTCGGTGTCGTCCTGCTCTCAGCTCAGCCTTGTGGTGTCTCTACTGCTCTTGTCTCTCTCCCGTACGCACGCTCCGTGGTGGCCTGCCCTCATTGGCTGACCTGAGCGGAGCCCGCCATAGGGTAGGGGGCAGGCCAGGAAGAAGGTGGGTGCTGGCCTGGCGGCGCAGCAAGGCACTGCCTGTGGCCGGGCAGGTGCGCGGCCCAGGGGCGGATCTAAGTGTAAGTGAAGTATGCAGCCACTTCTGAGCACCACATGGCCAAGGGCGCATCCGGCCATGGCTGCCAGGTTTGGCGCATCATGCTGCGCCATTGCTGCGGGCCGGCACACCAGCGGGAGGCAGGAGGCTCCGTCCCGGCTGCAAAATGTTCCCCCGTCCTTTTCATCCTCTTGGGAGTGCGTTTCGCTATTCCGTCCACCAGAAGCGTTCTGTCCCAATAGCGCATGCGCGAAACTAGCTGGCCGCATGCATGCGTGCTCTGGCACACGCACACATGAGCCATCTTCACCAGGCTGGAGAGCCACGGGGCACCAAAATAATGTTCTTTACTACTATTTTTTACCTTCGTCCGGTCCTGGGTGCGCCGCTGCTGGGGCTGCTCTGTTGCTTGCCATGAGTGTGAGGTGAGTGAGCGCAAGCACTGCGGAGAAGCTGCTGGCAGTGCGGTGGCACTCACTACTGGCCCGGCCTCGTCTCCTGCTGCCACCTGTCCTGTCCTGTCAATATGAGACAGGAGCTGAAAATACGGGACACAAAATTCAGAGCAAAACTATGGGATGTCCCGTATAATACGGGACAGGTAGCAACCCTACCCCAAAGTCTTTCTCCCTCCCTGCACCAAGAAAGGGGCTCCACTCACTGAGAATGCCTGACCTCAATTGACTTGGCCAACTAACTGTTGCTTTTTTGGGAAAGGAACATGCAGGGAAGATGCTGCTTTATGATTATTTTATTTATCGTATCAGGACTCAAACCAAGGGTACAGTTGTGATGTATTGTATTGTTGGGTTGTATGGCCATGTTCTTGCAGCATTCTCTCCTGACATTTCACCTGCATCTATGGCAGGCATCCTCAGAGGTTGTGAGACCTCACAACCTCTGAGGATGCCTGCCATAGATGCAGGCGAAATGTCAGGAGGGAATTATTATTATTATTATTATTTATTCCCCGCCTCCATCTCCCCAAAGACACTCGGGGCGGCTTACAAGAGACCAAGCCCGACAATTACAACATAGCAAATATACAACATAAATACAGCAATAAAATAGTGCAAATAATAATATCAAAAACAACACAGGTAAACACATCATACAGTAGAAAATCGCAATCAATGGACACAATAATATTTTTTAAAAAATAAAAATAAAATACAATTACAATAACAAATGAAATGATACAGAACATTCACACTGAAATGTAATGTAATGTATCTGGATGGAGGCTCAGGTGGGACAAAACAATGAGGTTTAATTGCACTAAAGGCTGTAATAAAATGCATCCGAGGGCCTTTTATGCTGGGTTTGGTCAAGGTCAGGGATTGTTGTTCATTCATTCATTTATTTATTTATTATTTCGATTTCTTAGTCGCCCCTTCCGACTGGCTCGGGGTGACTTACAAATCATAAAAACACTTACAGATCATTAAAAACACAGTAAAAACACAATACACAGTAACATATTAAAACATGGTTGGATGTCGGAGTTACATCCGTAGTTAAGTCAGACAGTGACGCGCGCCCGCTACATGTAGTCATAGCCCTTGGCCATTGAAGGCACACTGGAACAGCCAAGTTTTTAGGCTCCTCCTGAAGACTGCCAGAGTGGGGGTTTGCCTAATTTCTCCGGGGAACAAATTCCAGAGCCGAGGGGCCACTACAGAGAAGGCCCTCTCCCTTGTCCCTACAAGTCGCGCTTGTGCAGGAGGCGGAAGCGAGAGAAGGGCCTCTCCAGAAGAGCGAAGGGGACATGTAGGTTAGTAGAAGGAAATTTGGTCCCAAAGGTAGGCGGGTACCAAACCGTTCAGGGCTTTGTAAGTAAAAACCTGCACCTTAAATTGGGACCGAAAAATAGAGCCAAAAGAGCTCCGTGAACAGGGGAGTTGACCGCTCCCTGTAATTGGCTCCAGTTAGTAGTTTGGCTGTCAAACGTTGGGAATGCATCTAAAACATCTGAGGATGCCTGCCATAGATGCAGGTGAAATGTCAGGAGAGAATGCTTCTAGAACATGGCCGTACAGCCTGAAAAACCTACAAAAACCCAGTGATTCGACAATATTTTGTGGTTGTTTATTTGTTCAGTCGCTTCCGACTCTTCGTGACCTCCTGGACCAGCCCACACCAAAGCTCCCTGTGGCCGTGGACACCCCCAGCTCCTTCAAAGTCAAGCCAGTCACTTCAAGGATACTTTATGGTCCTTATGGTCCAACTCTCACATGCATAGGTTAGTATAGGGAATACCATTGCTTTAACTATGCAGATCTTTGCTGCCAGTGTGATGTCTTTACTCATAACTATATTATCGTATTATTCTTGTATTTGAGAAAACACAAACTTTGCAAACTTGGCATTTTATTAAATGTCCTTTGGCCAGTAGCAGGCCACTTGGAGTGCTTTCAGGTTTTGCTATAAGAAGGTCCTCCATTGTGTATATGAGGCTGCATTGTAATAAGTGGTCTACGATTTGCTCTTCTCCACACTTGTATGTCATGGACTCCACTTTGTGGCCCCATTTATTATAGTTAATTCTGCATCTCGTGGTGCCAGAGCGCAATCTGTTCAGCGCTTTCCAAGTTGCCCGGCCTTCTGTGTGCCCAGGAGGGAGCATCTCATTTGGTATCAGCTATGGGTTGAGGTGCTGGGTTTTAGCCTGCCACTTTTGGACTTTCCCTTGCTGCGTTGTTTCTGCAAACTGTTCATAGGGGGTGCTTAGCAATGACTCATCCATCCATATATGTGGCCTATCATGTCCTCAACAAGCCCATAGCCAAGGGGGCAGTTTAGGGGTTCAATCCCACCCCCACAATCTCTACAGACCCACTAAGAATATCCAACAAATGCTACGATCAGCAAAGGACAAGAGGGATCCTTGTCTGTGAGGTCTGTTGGAAACTAGGAAAATGACCTTTATGTTCACCTCACTCTTATTTATTTATTTATTTATTTCAGGATTTTACCCCGCTCTTCTCAACCCCGAGGGGGGACTCAGAGCGGCTTACAGTACGGCACAATTCTTGCCGTGAGGTTAGGCTCTTAATGAATTCCATGATGAAAGGATATAATGGCATGTTATATATTGAAGCCTTGAAAAAGCTCCACCCGGGAGCGAAACGGATTTAAGGTGGCCCAGTGAATTGTGAGACCGTCACTCTGTCGGCTTCCTGTGACTTCATAAGATATAGGAGTATATTTACTACTCTTTTGTCCATTTTTCGTTTGAATTTGGATGCCTTATACTTCTCCATTATGGACATTATTTTGGTTGAATCTACACCATTGATAAATTTGGAATATATCAAACCACTGGACGCCTACACAGATTTAACCCAGTTTATTGTAAACCATCTATAGACCCTTTTCCTATGAACTGCATTCTTTCCAACACATTGTAGACTTAACCATTTTGGACTTAATCATTTAGGACTATGGGACCTATTCTATAGGGTAATGTATGCGTCTCTTTGGCTTTGGTATTATTATTCATTGTGAACGTGTGTTTATTCAACTTTGATGTGACTTAATATATTTTGTATTTTGAGATATACGCTGGCTTTTGCCTTGTAGTAGTTTGTTACTATTGTAACCATGGAGACTCAGGTCTCCGCGGTCAGCAAGACGGCGTTCTTCCACCTACGACAGGCTAGACGACTGGCACCCTACCTGTCCAGGGACGACCTGGCCGCGGTGATCCAAGCGACGGTCATCTCGAGGCTGGACTACCGTAACGCCCTCTACGTTGGCCTTCCCTTGTCGACAATTCGGAAGCTCAAGCTAGTGCAGAATGCCGCTGCTCGCTTACTAGCGGGAACGCCGGTAAGGGAGCATATTACGCCAATTCTTCGGCAACTGCACTGGCTTCCTATGGAGTACCGAATTGCCTTCAAGGTGTTGGTGTTAACCTTTAAGGCCTTGCACGACCTAGGGCCTGCGTACCTGAGGGACCGCCTTGCCCCATACATTCCCCCGAGATCACTACGTTCAGAGGAACAAAATCTGTTACTTGTACCATCAATCCGCTCCTGCCATCTGTCTACAACCAGGCAGAGAGCCTTCTCCGTGGCAGCCCCGGTGCTATGGAACTCCCTCCCAGACGACGTCCGGGCGGCCACAGAGCTCATCCCCTTTTGGAGGGCTGTTAAGACTACACTGTTTAGATTGGCCTTTGACTAGGCACACTAGCTGGGGTGGCTGTTTATCACAGTTCCCTAATATATTTGTGCCTCGGGTCCGAGGAAAGGTTCTACATTCCTTTCAAACACCTCGTGATGTGACTTGTAACTGTTTTAATGTTTTACTGTTTTATTGTATGGCTGCATGGCTATCACATGCAGCTTGTTTTATATGTTGTGACCCGCCCCGAGCCTGCAGGGAGGAGTGGAATACAAGACCAAATAATAAATAAATAAATAAATAAACCCTTGCTCTAGTGTTAAGACTTATAGCTTCAAAGCCTGGCTGCTTCCTCCCTGGGGTTCCTTTGTTGGGAGGTCTTAGCTGGCCCTGATTGATTCTTGTCTGGAATTCTTCTGTTTTATGAGTTGCTTTTTGTTTACTGTCCTGATTTTAGAGTAGTTTTTTTAAAAAATACTGGTAGCCAGATTTTGTTCATTTTCATAGTTTTTTCCTTTCTGTTGAAATTATTCACATGCTTGTGGATTTCAATGGCTTCTGTGTCATCTGACATGGTGGCTGTTAGAGTGGTCCAGCATTTCTGTGTTCTCAGATAATATGCTACGTCCAGGTTGGTTCATCAGGTGCTCTGCTATGGCTGACTTCTCTGGCTGAATTAGTCTGCAGTGCCTTTCATGTGCCTTGAGTCGTGTTTGGCCAATGGTGTGTTTGGTGCTCCCTACGTAGACTTGTCCACAGCTGCATGGTATCTGGTAGACTCCTGCAGAGGTGAGAGGATCCCTCTTGTCCTTTGCTGATCATAGCATTTGTTGGATATTCTTAGTGGGTTTGTAGATTGTTTGTAGGTTGTGTTTCCTCATCAGCTTCCCCATGTGGTCAGTGGTTCCCTTGAAGTATAGCAAGAACACTTTTCCTCTGGGTGGATCTTCGTCTTTACTCTTGTGGCTTGTTCTCGGTCTTGCCACTCTTCTGATGTCTGTGGTGGAGTATCCATTGGCCTGTAGAGCCAAGTTTAGGTGGTGTAGGTGTTTACACGATCTGCCAGGGCTCTAATTGTGCTTCTTTTTTGACCTGGGCAATAGTTGGAGTTTTTATGTAGTGTGTACGGTTTTCTGTAAACTATGTGGCCCAATTATTGATTGGGTTTGCGGGTGACTAGGACATCTAGAAATTGCAGATTTCTTTCTTCATAGTGAATTGGATGTTTGGGTAGATGTTGTTGAGGTGATCTAGGAATTATTTATTTATTTATTAACTTCATTTATACCCCGCCACCATCTCCCCAAGGGGACTCGGGGCAGCTTACATGAGGCCAAGCTTACTAACACATAAGAACAAAACAACAGCAATTATAAAAAACAATGCAATCAATAAGGAACTTATTTAATTCTTCTTTTCCATGGCTCCAATTGGTGAAGGTGTCATCCACATATCTGAACCATATAGTGGGCTTTTTGTTACTGTTGACAGGGTTTGTTTTTCTAAGTGTTCCATGTAGAAACTATGACCAGGCTTATTCACCCCATCATTACCTACCTTTCTATCAATTTACATTGCAATAGCAGCAATAGCTGACATAGTGGAAGCAACCATAGTACCAAAATGTAGTAGCCAACAGGCAAAGCCAAATGCGTGGGGTGGGGATTTGACCTGGACTGAAGGTGGAAACTGAGGTGTCTCCCACTGGTTCATCTAATCCAGTGGTTTCCAAACTTTTTTGGCCTACCTACCCTTTCCAGAAAAAAATTTACTCACCGCCCCCCTAGAAATTAATTTTTTAAAATTTAATAGCAATTAAACAGAAAGATATATGTATTAATGCAGTGGTTCTCAACCGTTCTAATGCCATGACCCCTAAATAAGGTACCTCATGTTGTGGTGACCCCCAACCATATTTTCGTTGCTACTTCATAAATAATTTTGCTACCCTTACGAATTCTAATGCAAATATCTAATATGCAGGATGTATTTTCATTGTTACAAATTGAACATAATTAAAGCATAGTGATTAATCACAAAAACAATATGTTTGGGGGAGTATGGACAACGGATGATGGGATTTGCAGTTCCTTCAATCGATTCAGCTCTGACTTCCACAGACCACTGAGACCCCCATAAATTACAGAACTGGACCAAACTTGGCACAGAGAACCCACATGACCAACAGAAAATACTGGAGGGGTTTGGGAGGAATTGGCAGTGATTTAGGAGAGATGTAGTTCACCTACATCCGGAGAGAACTGAGAACCCAAACAACTATGGATCTGGACCAAATTTGGGCATGAATATTCAATATGCCCAAATTTGAACACAGGTGGAGTTTTGAGAAAATAGCCCTTCTCATTTGGGAGTTGTAGTTACTGGGATTTATGGTTTACCTATAATCAAAGAGCATTTTGAATTCCACCAACAATGGAATTGAGCCAAACTTGGCACACAGAACCCCCATGACCAACAGAAAATACTGGAGGGGTTTGGAATGAATTGCCTCTGCCGGGGAAGGCCGCACTTTCTTCCGCGGTGGCGGGGAGGCTCTGCCAGAGGATGTGGAGGCCTTTGCACTGCAGCCTTAGCATTGCACTGCGTGTGGGGGTCAACGCAAAGGGGGTGGGGCCAAAGAAAAGGGCTGCGCACCCCTTTCTACATGGCCAATCATTCACCGCCCCCTTAAAGGGGGTTCACCACCCCCAAATTCCCCTGAGCCTCCCACCGCCCTTTTGGATCGCCTCACCGCCCACCGGCAGATGGTACCACCCACTTTGAGAATCAGCGATCTAATCCAAGTCCTGCCAAAGAAACCATGGAACAGGAACAAAGAGAAGAAGATGTGCCATTGGCCTTTATATAAAGAAGACTGTTTCTGATAACTAAATGAAAGTTCAGTTAGTGCCAGGATATGTAAACTTAGAGGCACCTAAGTTTTCATTCCAAGTGGTTCAGCAGATTCCCCTGGCTCACCTATTCATTTCATGTACAAGGTGCACTCTGTAAGTATGGTGTGGTATTTGGAGGAGAAGCTGGGGTAAAGGTGCTCATCAGAAGCTTGGTGCATTAGTTACTAAACCATTTGTTTGGTGGGAAAATGCAATAGAAGTTTTCACTAGACACCAAAAACAGAGTACCTTGGCTGAAAACTTCTTGCTGATTCACTGTGGAAAACGTCTTGAGGATAAAGAAAATAAGAAGAAAGCAGAAGAAAACAGAAAGAAACTTCTGCCAATTGTGGAGCCTATTGTCCTTTGTGGCCAAAAAGAACTGGCTTAAAGAGGGAACGATGATTCAGGACCTATTACCTGTGAAGAACCTTTGCACAATGGTGGTAATTCCAGGGCCTCATTAAGATCTCCTGCCAGATCAGGAGACATTGACGTGAAAGGTAATCTGTGTAAAAAAAGTTTCAACCCCTCCCTATCTATCTATCTATCTATCTATCTATATATATATATATTTCTGGTTACAGGCCTTGTCCCCAAAGGACTCCTGCAATGCTCTTTATATTGGGCAACCTTTGTACCAAGTTCAGAAACTCCCATTGCTTCAAAATAGGGCAGCCAGATTGGTTACAGGAACATCTAGGAGTGAGCATGTCACACCTTTCGTAAAGTCACTCCACTCGTTGGCAAAGTACAAGATGAAGGTTTTGATCTTTAAAGCCCTACATGGTTTGGGTCCAAGTTACCTACAGGATCACCTTCTCCGTCCTGTACAATCCAAACGTTTAGGACCTCTGAGGGGCGGTTACTCTAACCAGCCAGAACCTGATTGGCAACCATCACCCAGAGCAACTTTTCATCTGCTGACCCATGACAATGGAACGACCTGCTGGAAGAGCTCTGACAGCTAAATGAGCTATAGGAATTTAAAAACCATCTAATAATAATAATAATAAGCTTCCAACATGTTAAAATACAATACAAAAACAACAACAATCAAATATATAAATACCTATCTTTTCTGACAGGACTACCCAGCCAGTTTTAATTATGAATTTTAATCTCTGTCCTGTGTATTTAATATGTATTTCATAGAAATACAGTAAAGTCTCGTTTATCCAGCCTTCACTCATTCAACATTCTATATTATCCAATGCAGTCTGCCTCCTGCCTGGATCCACTGCTGTTTTATTGCATTGCAATGTTTTGGTCACAAATTTGTAAATACAGTAATTGCTACATAACGTTACCATGTATTGAACTGTTTTTTCTGTTGATTTGTTGTAAAACATGATGTTTAGGTGCTTAATTTGTAAAATCATTACATAATATGTTTAATAGGCTTTTCCTTAATCCCGCTTTATTATCCAACATTTTCACGTATCCAGTGTTCTGCTGGCCTATTTATGTTGGATAAGCAAGACTCTACTGTACATTATAATATGTATCTTATAGAACTACTGTATATTTTAATGTGTGTGTTTATAGAATGTTTGCCACGCTTGTGTGTTTTGACTGTGCTGTGACCCACCTCAAGTAGATGAGGAGAGGCAAGTAAGAAATAAAATTATTATTCTTATTCTAAATAAGAATGATTTTTTAAAAAAATTAAGAAACATGCAATTACAGTTTATCCTCTTCGAAATAGGCTTCTTGTGATCAAATACAGCGTTATTGCCCTCAGGGACGGTCCTACAGGTAGGCCAAGGAAGCGGCTGCATGGGCCGCCATCTGGGTAAGGGTGCATTCCCCTGCCTGCCAGACAGCGTCCGGCCTCCCTCCCTCTCCCTTTCTCCCTCTCCTGGAGCATGCTCACAACCACCGCCCCCCTTGCTGTCCCTGGGCTGCGAAGCCACCAGCAGGCGATGGCCGACCATCTCCACTGTGGGGCCCATGGCAGAGCGACCCCTCAGGCAGGAAGCCACCAGCCAGGCGTCACTGTAATGGCGCGAAGCCACCACGATCCTACAAGACTTTCCAGGGGCCCATGGCATCTGAGGGGGCAGAAACAAACACAGCTTATATACAGTCCCCGCTCCAACATCGCATCCTAGTCATAATGCTTAGCAGAGGTTGTCATCTCCCCTTTGACCCAGTATCTCAATGAGTGGCCCTGAGTCAGCATGTCAGTCATTGCCATTCTGGCTGCAAGGCCCATTCTCAGCACTGCCGTCATGTTGGGATTATCCCTGTTGGAAGGGTCTAAGATCAGAGCACTCTTTGCTCTAATTGACAGATCCTTACAAAATACCCTCTTCCCTCCCCCCTGGGAGAAAGAGGATCTGAAAATATCACTTAACTCTACTATCCAAACCCTACTCCTAATACTAAACAAGAGTCAAGACTACCTCTATAAGATACAAGGCAAAAGGAACCAACCCCGCCTTTCTCCACTACACACACACTAAGACAAAACCTTGCTATCCACTTCTCATACTAATCCGGAACTCCCCCACACATCCAATAACCAAACATCTCTCTTACAAATGCTCAGCTTGTTCAAGGATAAATCCTATCTTTTACTACCAAAACTTAAAACAACCCCATCCCTTCACAAAACCAAAAAACTCTAACAAACTACACCCTTACATGCAACACAGGATCAACTCAACTGTGCCCCACAAATACACACTATCCTTACTACCCTGGCAGAAGGCACTTGGGAAAACTACAACTTTCCACTCTTACATGCAACACAGGACCAATTCAACTGTGCTCAGCCAATACACAACAGAAACCCACTATCCTTACTGCCCTGGCAGAAGGCACTTGGGAAAACTACAACTTTCAACTCTAACCTACAGAATCACACTTCCCATGCAACATTTATCATACCAATCCCAACAGTCTAGTGCACAGGGACAAATCAACTGCGCATCCGTTACCACACGACCAAGACTCCAAGCCTCATAACTCCCCAAAACCTTCCACTGCCAAATGCAGGAGGCACCAGGAACAGAACTACACCTCTAACCAAGTCACTCCCCGGGGAACCTAAAACGACCATACAACTTCACTGGCAAACAACCTAAACCATCCTTTCACAAAACCAAAAAACTCTAACAAACTACACCCTTACATACAACACAGGATCAACTCAACTGTGCCCCACAAATACACACTATCCTTACTACCCTGGCAGAAGGCACTTGGGAAAACTACAACTTTCAACTCTTACATGCAACACAGGACCAATTCAACTGTGCTCAGCCAATACACAACAGAAACCCACTATCCTTACTGCCCTGGCAGAAGGCACTTGGGAGAACTACAACTTTCACCACTGCATAAGCAGGAGGTCTACAATCCATAATCAACAAGCAATACAAGGGCTACTAACTACCCTGTAACTTAACTCCTCTTGGCTCCTAGCCATGAAACCCAAGAAAACCATAAACTACTAACACCCTCAAAAGCCCATGACGCAGGGACAAAACACTTCCAGAAACAACCTTTAACTATTCAGCAAGTACACAGGATTACTCAACTGTGTCAAGTACTCTTATAACCGAAATCCAATACCCTTGCCACCTTAGCAAAAGGCACACATCAATCTTTCATGCGATCAAATACACAATCCTAGCACTTGATTACTCTGAACAAACTATAACACCCCCTCACATGGGGAAAAGCACCTAGGAAAACTACAATTCCTCACTCTAGCTCATCCTAACTATCGCATGGAAAATTAACCACCCCAACTAAGTGATGCACACACACACCCTTAGACCAACATAATCTTCACCCAGGCACAACCATCTGGGTCCAGTTAACCCCTCCTCTCAAGGAAGGCAACACAAACTTCCACTCTGATTCCAAAATCTATCCTCCCAAAAAAGAACTCCAACACTTGAACGCAGGCATGTCCATCTGCGCATAAACAACACATCCTTTCTCCTGGCCAACTCAACAGGAGATAATACTATAACCAAACCTACTCCAAAACCTATCCTCCACCTAAAACAACTTTCCTGCTGCAATTAACTTCATTGCAGGTCCCAACAAAGGCTGTATCTATTCTTCCAAACACTGGGAACAGAACCCCTAATACATCAGCAGAATACACATTCGAAGTATCATCCCCACCTAGCATTTCTAACAATGGATGCAAATCTAAACATTCCCCAATAACATGAATAATACTTTAAACATCATATCACCGTATCTATCCTTCCAGGGTCAATTTTACCATAAAACCATCTGATCACAATGCTTAGAGCAATACATTTAAGTAACACCTCTTACACATATTAAAACCATTTCAGTCTCAACCCCTTTTTTTTGGACATTTCCCCCTCACATAACAACCTCTTTAACAACAAGCATAACACAATCCAGTCTTCACCCTTTCCCAAAGTCACAAATATTATACTGGCTACTGTAACACTGGCCCATAGTTCATTTCCAAGGCTCGCCTTGTTCCAAAGTTCGTCTTCCGACGTAGCAAAGATTTGCGCCCACAATTCAGCCACTTTCTCAGGAGGATCTTGCTCAGGCCCAAACCAATTCCCTCCCCCCGAGGGACCAAGTAATAACCCTAGTGCCATCTCCGAGGGTTTTCTCAAAACAGCCGGCACCATCTCCAACCCAACAGCTCTTCTTGAATCCAGGATCTCGCCGCGCTGGAAATCTTTGATCAAGACAGGATCGCCTAACCCCATCTCAACAGGCAAAGACTCCAACAACGGGAACTCCCAGTATCTCCCTCCAGGGGTACATCTGACGACTGCCACCCGGTCGCTCCAGCCCCCATGGATCTCGCACTGGACTGCTCGCACTGGACCTCGCCAACTGCTCCACTTAGCAACTCCACAGCCCCATTACTCCCGGCTGCCACCGGCTCCTTCAGAGGAATATCGGCTCGCTGACACTTGACTGGCACCTCCACCGCATTCCATGGCTCTCCTTCCTCAGACAAGGCCAAAACAGCGACACTCTCCTCAGCAGTCTTGGATCCCGGTAAGAAAGAGTTGTGGCTCAGTTCTTTCAAAACATCACCGGCCTCTTCTACTTCGGTATGCTGCTCACCTCTCTCCTGGACCTTCAACTCACAAAGGGCCTCACCACATTCCAGGGGCTCGCTTACTTCCAGGGAGGAAACAACTTGACTTATTCCCATAGCAATGGGAACAGGTTTCACTTCCCTCTTCTCTTCAACACCTCTGGGAAACCAGCCATGAAGGATTCCAGCCCACACAAAAGCAACGGCCAAGGGAAACATCTGGTTGCTCTCCTCGCAGGTCATCAAAGCACTGAGAGCCTCTGTAATTGTAGAAGCCTCTTGCTTCCCTTCCCCTCACCAGCACGTTCGCTCTTCAAGGCAATAAGCATTCCCGGCTTATCTGGTTTCTGCATTATCTCCTTCGCAACTTGCTCTCCTTTATCTTTTAAGGGTTGCAAAACTTTTTTCACTTTGCAGTCCTCTGCAGTTTCTCTCTCAGGAGGCTTGGCTTCCAACTCAGCAGGGCACTTTCCAGTATCTTCGGCCGCCCACTCAAACTTCTTAGGTAAAGCAGCTTCTGCAACTGGTTTAAGCCCACACGCGCTCCATGCCTCTGGCTGGACTTCCACCTCCTCTGGAGCATCATCAAAACGCCCTTCTCCTTCGTCTGGGAGACATGCAAACATTCTTTGGAGCCTATCGACTCTCCTTTGTAGGACTTCCATTTCCTTTTCCAGCACTCCCACATCATGCCGTCCACAATAAAGAGCTTTCCTCAATACTTGCATCCTCAACCAAACTCGCTGCATTTCCCGGACCACCTCATCTCTGGTCCACACAGAAAACTGAGCTCTCTCCTGCCCAGTCTCTTCAGCCTTCATCCCATCCTTCGATTCAGGCCTTGCGGTCCCTCTGCCGCACTCCACCAGGTCCTTCCAAACTGGCCCATCCTTTGGCTCAGTCACCCTGGCCGGCCCCTCTTGGGCCCCTCGGGATCCCACCTGAACTGAAGCACTTCCAACCGCTTCTCTGGGTCCCCTCCTCAGCCCCTCGACAATCCACCTGAGCGGAGGCACTTCCACCCGCGTCTCTGGGCGCATCATCTTGGGCATTCCCATCATCTCTCCTTCCAGGAAGGCTGGGACTTCTTCCTCTCCTTCCCATACAGTCCGCAGAGTTCGTAGGCAGTAATCTCACCCGTCTTCCATCTCCACACGGGGAAAACCACTCCTACCTCCACAGGACCGTCTTCATCCGCGTCGCTGTCCCAGAACTCCTCGGGACTCACCCATTCCACCTCCATCAAGGGTTTTGACATTGCGGATGGCATCCCCAAACGAAACAGGACAAGCCCTCAGCAGATTTCTCCACGATAGGCTTTTGGAGATCTGGCTTTCTGTAATGAACGCTGGGAATATCCCTGCAAAGACGATAGCACACAGCCACTCGATCCTACAAGATTTATTTCCAGGTATCATAACCTGTGAAGCCAGATCTGCTTCACCAGAAACAAACACAGCTTATATACAGTCCCCGCCTCCAACATCTGTCCATCATCCCAAAGACCCAACCCCCCTAGCATGCAATGCTTAGCAGAGGTTGCATCATCTCCCCTTTGACCCAGTATCCCAATGTCCAGTGGATATTTCTTCATATTCTTCCTGAGTCAGCATGTCACCAGTCATTGCCATTCATGTTGGTGTGGTGTGGCCCAAGGCCCATTCTCAGCACTGCACATGCCTCCAAGGTCACACCTGTTTGGGATTATCCCTGTTGGAAGGGTCTAAGATCAGAGCACTCTTTGCTCTAATTGACAGATCCTTACAGTCACGTCACCTCCCGGCCTCGGCGGCCGCCGTCCCCAGCAACAACAGCGAGAGAGGCAGCAGCACCTCGGTGCCTCAGGAGGAGGAGGAGGAGGCGGCGGAGGGCACCTGCGAGGAGGTGAGGCCAGGCGCGGCTTGCCTCCCTCCCCTTCCCTTGGCTTGCTTTCTTTCCCTTCCTTGGCTCCCTCCAGGACCCCCTTCTCTCTTGGAAGCGCACCAGCAGCAAAGGGATTGATGGATCCCTTTGCCTTTCTCCCCTTCTTGAGACTCAGGGGTCACAGGGAATTTGTTCTCCCCCAATAAGGTCCTTAGGCTATGGCAGGTGCCTCTCCAAACTACAACTCCCAGGACCCCGTGGCGGTTAAGCAAGGCCAGGCTGCATTCATTCATTCAGCAGTGTAGACATGCCGATTGCAATATTCACACTTGCCTCAAGCAGACAAGGGTTCTTTCTCCCCCCCCCAAACTTGGCTGCTAATCTGGTTTGTGAAGCCCCCAATGAGGAGGGCGCCAAAATAATGTTGGGGGGGCGCCAAAATACTGTTTGCTTACCATTTAAAATCACCTTAGACCACCCCTGATTGCCCTTCTTCATCACCATGGAGGAAAACTTCCCTTGAGATGTCATTCAAAATTCTCATAGCACCTGCCTGGACTTTTTTTTAACTGTCCCAGAATGATGTTCTTTGAGGTAGGTTTTGAGCTTCGGGAAAAGAATTGTATGGAGTCAAGGCTCTGTGTAACAATGAATTCAAATAGGCTTAGAAAAATAAACGTTTTTCATTTGCAATATCAACAGGCATAAGATCAGTCAGCATATACAAAATAATGTGCTTACAATAGCATTAATCATACAGATTATAATACACAAAACCAATTATGATGGTGATATACATCCTTCCACACAAATGGAGCCACTACTCACGATAATACACAATCAATAAGGCAAATGTCCACAAATATGACACAGTAATCTTGGTGCAGCGATGAGTAGGGAATGGAGACTGGCTCACGAAGATAATAGGATGGGGAGATGGTCGAGTGGAAGGCAGGAAAAGATGATAGGAAGCCCGAATCGGGGGAGAAGCGTTCGGCGTTCCCGCAAGTAGCGCTGACGAGCGCCTGTGTGCAGCACCAAGCCGAGTTCAAAGGCGTAACGTGATGAGTTCTGCTAATGCAGTGGCTGGTGTGCTAGCAAATGCCGGCGAGGACTCGATCTGGAGGCAGAAGGGGCTGTGTTACAGGGAACACAGTCCTCCCACAAACGGAGCCCCAGTAGGGGCGTTCCGTGGGGCTTGCCTGACGGCGTGAGCTCTTTCCAAAGGCCGGCTAGGGGCCGTTTCGTCAAAGACTTCCTCAGAGGCTGTGTAATCAATAATAAGGTGACGTCCTCACACTCAGATGAGTAATCTAAACAATATAAAGGAATAATAATGTAGCACTATACCACTAACAACGGTGTTGGAAAAAGAGAGGGAAAAATACCCAAATATTTACCATATAGTATCTTCCAAGGTACACGGAGGACGGACCATTCCATCCGGGGGGAAATGGTAAAGTATAGGGAGCAGCAGGGACCCATATATAGCAATTAAGAGAGGGAGGTCAATTACTTATTAAGCAAAGCATTAATGCTGAGTGGATCGTTTAATCCTCCAAATTGTTTCTCTGATGACAGCTGTATGATCCAGAATGTTTCCCTCCTTCTGAGTAGACCAATGAGGTCAGAATGAGGAGGTCCCTGTACTTTTTCAAGCACTTGAATGCCAATTTGGTCAAAGGAGTGACCTAACTCTGTGCAATGTTTGTAAAGGGTAGAGTCAGTAGATTTTAATTTAATTCTCGATTTATGTTCCAGAGATCTTTCTCTGAGACTTCTTGAGCTGTAACCTATGTACTGTTTTTTGCATTTACATTCTAACAAATAAATGATTGCTGTAGTCTGGCAATTTGCATATGATTTGAGTTTGAACACCCTGTTGTTACTGCTACTGGTGACAGTCTTGGATTGACGTATGTTTCTGCAAATGCTGCATCTGCCACAAATACATGTGAAATAAGGGGCCAGTAGCGTTTGACTATTTGTTCAAATATGCAATACACGGAGTGTAGGAAATAATCAAGTAAACTACTAATTAAGAAATTCTCAAAGTGTTAATACACAAATCTTAAGGAAATATACATAAATACAAGGTACAAATTAAAGCGTGCGCCCGCTCTGGGCTCCTACCCCATACGCTTAATAGCGTTACTTAAAGTCCAGGAGTTATCGAGTTCGAGGAAAAAGTTCAAGGGTTCACAATAATAGACAGGCTTTCCAGGTAAGTATATGAGAGGAGGATAGACAAAAGGCCCACAGGGCCGCGTCGTAGCCAAAGAGCGGGTTGGCAAACAAGCCGTGATGGAAATCCAGGGAGCAGTAGTAATGCGAAGTTGTTTGCTGACCGGAGCCCAGGTGATTCACGCGCATGGAAGGCGGATACGTAGCAATAGCGGCTGGGTCTCCGAGGAGTAGTTGGGCCGACGGGGATACGCTGTACAATGGTCCCAACTCCCGTTTCGACCCCCTGAAGCGGGGTCTTTCTCAAGGCCAGAGTGATAGGGCAACACAACTCGACTCCATACCCAATAGAGGTAAGGTCTGTGGGCAATAGATTACAATGAGTAACCGGCTGCAAACACATATATAAGAGACACTCAAAAGCAATTCAAATATATCAGAAAGTATTATACATAGTATAAGAGATTTAAATGCATACATCACATAGTAGTGAATACATACCTAATTCATAGAGGCAATTACACACATCTACAAATGACCAACGGCCGAAGCAACTGCATAGTGGGACTCGGTTCGCTTATAAGCGTAACCAAGGGTCAGGTGCAGGCAATACCTAAGCGAATCAATCAAGTCTTATCGCAGGAGTTCTGTTAAGGTGATTTTATCATTAAGTCCTATTGGAATTTCTGTACCCAGGGTATGAATATACCGGGTTTCGGTTCTGCGGAGATGAAGGTCCAAATCGCCATGAGGGGGGGCCTGGACCCGTTTTACACCAAAGAACTTGAGGTCATCAGGTCCATGTTTAAAGGTCTTAAAGTGGACGTATAGGGGGGAATCCTCAGACAAATTCCTAATTTTAGACCGATGTTCAGAGATCTATGTCAAACCTAAACCTAATACTCTATATAGGTCACGCAGTATTAGATTCTCCCATGAGTCTATGGACTTGAATAACTCCCAGGAAGAGAATCCTACTAATGTTAGAGAAGAGCAACCTTCTACCTCTGGAAGATATAACTTTCGTAATAGAAAAGACCCAGAACCACAACCCCAGCCCCAACGAAATTTTCGCGGGGGCCGTGGCAGACGGGGGAAGACCTGATAATTAATCTATCAGATTACGTTCTCTCGGACGAGGAACGTGGGGTACTCAATCGAGGCCCCTCCTTTGTAATCACCCCTTACAATTATAGATTCGATATCAGAAAAGATCTTGCTTCCCTATATAGGATTATCCGTCTGAAAGATTTTTTTGCTACCTCTAATGACCTTACCCCTGTTTCCTGCACCACCTCTACCACCCTGAGACCTAAAAGTACTTTCACCACCTCGATTGTCCCAAGCAATATCCGTGCATTTGAAGATATTGTTAACAAGGAAGTTACTAAGGCCCTTGTTAATAAAAAAGCCAAACATTACAACCTGTCTAAGAGGGAAGTTGATTTACTATATACTCTTGGGAACAACCCTGACCTTACATTCAAGATGGCGGACAAAGGGGGCGGGCTCGTATGTATGAACACGACTGACTACATAATTGAGGCCAATAGACAGCTTAATGATGCCAGATATTACCAGCCCCTCCCTAGTGACCCTACCAGGTCCTATCTCAACTCGATCAGAAACATAGTGTCCCATGCGGAACTTATGGGGTACATCAGTAATGATCTTGCCAAATTCCTTGTTAATTCTCATCCTAAGATCCCAGAATTCTACTACCTCCCCAAAACTCATAAAAACATCACACCGGTGCCAGGCCGGCCCATCATAGCCAGCACCGGAGGACTCTTACAGCCCCTTGCTATTTTCCTAGACCGTCTCCTTCAGCCCACTGTCCAAACCAGAAAGGCCTATCTTCAAGATACCAGACACCTTATTTCTAAAATCGAAGGCTTCCCCCTTGAAGATGGTGACCTTTTTGTGGTCGCCGATGTGCAATCTTTATATACTAACGTGCCTCTAGATACAGCTAGAACCGTCCTCTTGGATACGTTCGACTCATTACAACACTCTGCCCAAGACATACCCCCCACTGAGTTCCTGATGGATCTCACAGATTGTGTTTTCGAATATAACTATTTCAAATTCGGCTCACAGTTCTATTTGCAGACAGGGGGGGGGGTGGCCATGGGAAGTCCTTTAGGCCCCACTGTCGCCAACTTGTTTATGGACCATCTTGAATGCCAATTTTTGTATAACCCGGATTATAGTCCCATAACTGACAACATCCGCTTTTACGGGCGCTATATTGATGATGTCATCCTGATTATATCTAATAACACCACCCCCCACCAAATTATCTCGTGGATGAACTCTTGGGAAGACTGTATTAAATTTACTTTCAATTCTTCCCACTCTAGCATTGATTACCTGGATGTTTCCATCTATGCCCATCTTAACTCTGTCAAAGTGAGATGCTTCCACAAACCGACCGAAAAAAATGCATTGCTCCATCATGAGAGTTTCCATAGCCATTCCCTTAAAGCCAATCTACCCTATGGGCAGTTCTTACGTTTAAAACGTAATTCCACTGAGCCGGATTATTACCATACTGAGGCTGAATTACTTCATGATAAACTCACTAGCAGGGGATACCCTAATAAGACCATCACTATTGCTAAAAGGAGAGCTGCTCTGGTCCCTCGTGAGTCGCTCCTCACCAGAAAAAACAGGACCCCCTTAGACAGAGTAGTCTGGCCCCTTACCCTGACTAGTCATACCACCGAAATCCGTAAAATTGTTACCAAGTATTGGCCTCTGGTTAGTGGGACACCAGGCTTATCCAATGTGCCCATGATTGCGCACAAACGTAGTAAAAATATTAAGGATATCATTGTCCTCTCTGGTCTCAGAACCCCCGTAAAAGAGTACTCTAACACCCAAAAACCCCAGATGTGGCACTTGTGCCCAATGTAGATTTGTGTACTCTGACAAAGAAATCTTCAACCCTGGCACTGGGCGTATGGTTGTCTTCCCGGAGTTTTTACGTGCAAAACGGACTCCTGTGTGTATGGGATTTGTTGTCCATGTGGGAAGCTCTCTCTGGGCGAAACCAAGAGAAAACTGAATACTAGGATCTCTGAACATCGGTCTAAAAAAAGGAAATTGTCTTATGATTCAACCCTATACGTCAACTTTAAGACCTTTAAACATGGACCTGATGACCTCAAGTTCTTTGGTGTAAAACGGGTCCAGGCCCCCCCTCATGGCGATTTGGACCTTCATCTCCGCAGAACCCGAAACCTGGTATATTCATACCCTGGGTACAGAAATTCCAATAGGACTTAATGATAAAATCACCTTAACAGAACTCCTGTGATAAGACTTGATTGATTCGCTTAGGTATTGCCTGCACCTGACCCTTGGTTACGCTTATAAGCGAACCGAGTCCCACTATGCAGTTGCTTCGGCCGTTGGTCATTCGTAGATGTGTGTAATTGCCTCTATGAATTAGGTATGTATTCACTACTATGTGATGTATGCATTTAAATCTCTTATACTATGTATAATACTTTCTGATATATTTGAATTGCTTTTGAGTGTTTCTTATATATGTGTTTGCAGCCGGTTACTCATTGTAATCTATTGCCCACAGACCTTACCTCTATTGGGTATGGAGTCGAGTTGTGTTGCCCTATCACTCTGGCCTTGAGAAAGACCCGCTTCAGGGGTCGAAACGGGAGTTGGGACCATTGTACAGCGTATCCCCGTCGGCAACTACTCCTCGGAGACCCAGCCGCTATTGCTACGTATCCGCCTTCCATGCGCGTGAATCACCTGGGCTCCGGTCAGCAAACAACTCCGCATTACTACTGCTCCCTGGATTTCCATCACGGCTTGTTTGCCAACCCGCTCTTTGGCTACGACGCGGCCCTGTGGGCCTTTTGTCTATCCTCCCCTCATATACTTACCTGGAAAGCCTGTCTATTATTGTGAACCCTTGAACTTTTTCCTCGAACCCGATAACTCCTGGACTTTAAGTAACGCTATTAAGCGTATGGGGTAGGAGCCCAGAGCGGGCGCACTCTTTAATTTGTACCTTGTATTTATGTATATTTCCTTAAGATTTGTGTATTAACACTTTGAGAATTTCTTAATTAGTAGTTTACTTGATTATTTCCTACACTCCGTGTATTGCATGCTTCACAGCAATTCTCCCCTTGTGGTTTATTTGTTCAAATAGTCAAACGCTACTGGCCCCTTATTTCACATGTACAGGGCTTAGAGCAGTTCCCCATGACAGCCCACAAACGCACCCAAAACATTGGTGACATACTATCACACACTGACCTACTCCAACCCACACTTAAGAGTGCTCTTACAGTGGGAACATATATTTGTGGCAGATGCAGCATTTGCAGAAACATACGTCAATCCAAGACTGTCACCAGTAGCAGTAACAACAGGGTGTTCAAACTCAAATCATATGCAAATTGCCAGACCACAGCAATCATTTATTTGTTAGAATGCAAATACAAAAAACAGTACATAAGTAATTGACCTCCCTCTCTTAATTGCTATATATGGGTCCCTGCTGCTCCCTATACTTTACCATTTCCCCCCGGATGGAATGGTCTGTCCTCCGTGTACCTTGGAAGATACTATATGGTAAATATTTGGGTATTTCCCCCCCTCTTTTTCCAACACCGTTGTTAGTGGTATAGTGCTACGTTATTATTCCTTTACATTGTTTAGATTACTCATCTGAGTGTGAGGACGTCACCTTATTATTGATTACACAGCCTCTGAGGAAGTCTTTGATGAAACGGCCCCTAGCCGGCCTTTGGAAAGAGCTCACGCCGTCAGGCAAGCCCCACGGAACGCCCCTACTGGGGCTCCGTTTGTGGGAGGACTGTGTTCCCTGTAACAGCCCCTTCTGCCTCCAGATCGAGTCCCCGCCGGCATTTGCCAGCACACCAGCCACTGCATTAGCAGAACTCATCACGTTACGCCTTTGAACTCGGCTTGGTGCTGCACACAGGCGCTCGTCAGCGCTACTTGCGGGAACGCCGAACGCTTCTCCCCGATTCGGGCTTCCTATCATCTTTTCCTGCCTTCCACTCGACCATCTCCCCATCCTATTATCTTCGTGAGCCAGTCTCCATTCCCTACTCATCGCTGCACCAAGATTACTGTGTCATATTTGTGGACATTTGCCTTATTGATTGTGTATTATCGTGAGTAGTGGCTCCATTTGTGTGGAAGGATGTATATCACCATCATAATTGGTTTTGTGTATTATAATCTGTATGATTAATGCTATTGTAAGCACATTATTTTGTATATGCTGACTGATCTTATGCCTGTTGATATTGCAAATGAAAAACGTTTATTTTTCTAAGCCTATTTGAATTCATTGTTACCCTTTTGCTCCTACGTGTTTACCACGGTGTAGCCCATTGTTGTTTCTTGTTCAAGGCTCTGTGTAGCAGGTAAAGAAGCATTCAGAATGGCCAGAGAACAATGTTAGTTTCAGTTTTTGAAGCTGAAGGATGCTTTGTCAGACTCCGCGTTTTCGCTCATGACAAGACAGAAAAACTACGACACACTTTGCTAACCTACCTACTGCTACGAAGGTGTGGACTCAGTTAAGGTCAAACTATATGCCTGGGTTCCCCCTCAACCTGCCTCAACCCCTCTGTTTTCTATCCAGGCTCTTCTGTTCTGGAAATCACTACTTTTTGGGCAGACCACAAATACATACATGTCATGCACACATGCATTGCCCTTCATCTTGTGATAAGGTGCATTTGTGAGCCAGCCAGAAAATGCCACCTTCTGATAGAGATGCTTGTGTTAGAAATTCTTCCATGGGTGGAAAAAAGAGGGAGAAAGAAAGTTCCTTCTTCAAGGGAAGCCTGTCCCCACCTCCACATGGACCCCATTCAGCTTGACTGACAACAACAATGAATGTTGCTATTTATTCTGATTTTTCCAAACGCGCTTCCCCAATGTATTTGAAGTCATTTTCTCCCCAGGGATCCTCCACAATTAAAAAAGACTGCCTTAGTAAGCCATACTTACTGACAGATGGTGAAAGTATGTCCTGAAAATATGCAACCTAATATATATACAGTACGTATAAGCTTTGCATAAGTCTCTTGTTCGTTACCTTTTGCAAATCCTAAATAGTTTATATTCAGAGCTCACTGTTGGTGGCATGAAAATCATTATCCAAAGCTCTGTTGTAAACACTGTAACACATCTATGAAAAACGTGATGCACACATTGCCATTCAGAAAAGCCTTGTGCTAGGGAAAGTATGTGTTATCCAGCACATGCTGGGCCTGGGTGGAGACAAGAAAATCAAAAAATAGAAATGTGACATCTATATGACAGCTATATCCCAAGAGCCCATCGATCAGGAACTGGACTGGCAACAAAGCTCAGACGTAGAAGCCTCTAATAAGCTATGGGCACACCTCAGCTCACATCCCTGAATTTCACAACACACATAATGTCACAACACACACACGCACACTGTTCCATCATCCTTACTAGTTCAGCCAGCAATGCACCTGCAAATGCCAGTCCTTTAGCATACCTACAGATTATGACTGATGAAAAATGGCACTGGGAAAGCAACCCATTGGATTATCTTGGATATTCTTGCATACCAGGGGTTATTCTGGATGGAGTTTCAGAATTGGACGTCAGTTATTATTTATTTATTTACAATATTTATACCCCACCTATCTCATGCCAGAGGGGGACTCTGAACATAACACACGCACGGCAAACAATCAATGCCAATTTTACAATTAACAAGGATGGACAACACAAACAGAGGTAAACGCAGCTCTTTGTTTCATCTTATTTCTGGCATCTTGGAGGCTGTGCTCAATTCCGGCCACGGGGGGTGGGGGTACTGTCACTTCGCTCCATCTTCCATGCCAAGGAGCTTTCCTTCAATCAATGTCCTTAAGGGTGTCCTTATTACCTCCCGAGGTACCTATTTTATCTATTCACATTTCTGCTTTCAACCTGCTAGGTGGGCAGGTGAGCAGGAGCTAATGGCAGGTTCTCACCCGGACACAGGGTTGAACTGCTGACTTTTCAAAAGGCAGGATTTTTCTGCAGCACAGTGGTTTAGCCTGCTGTGCTAAGTCTGGCCCCTTACTATCTATTTGGATCGCTGATCCCATTGGGTGGTCCTGTGGGATAACTGTTCTATAGCATTGTACTAATGCTTTGGGGTCCTAAGCACTCTGATTTACCTCTTCCCCTGGTGTGTAACCAAAGAAGAGATGCTGATGTCACACCATCAGTATTAGATAAGGCAGAGCTTTCCAAACACACCTACACACTGAAGTCGACACATGTTGCAACACAGAGTTTGGAAAGCTCTGAGGTAAGGCATTAAACTCTCTACTTCACCTTTTCATTAAATCTGCTTTCCAAGCAACTGGTCATAAGAGAGTGACTTTTCAGCAGTGGCACCTAGGTTATAAACCCTTCTCATAGTCATGTGCCTGGTCTGTACACTGTAGTGTTTTGAGCACCAGGTGATTATCTAATAATAATAATAATAATAATCTTTATTTGTACCTCACACCTATCTCCCCAATGGGGACTCGGGGCGACTCACATGAGGCCAAGCCCAAACAGCAAATTGCAACAAAATAAAATCAGGAACATCAACAATAAACATAATAAAAATACATACATATAAATTTTTAAAAAGTATACAACTAGCTATCTAAAATCACAAGGACAGGCGGGCCACAGACACAAATATAAAGTGTTAAAAACTCAGGGTGAGATAAGTGGAATGGTATCCTTTACACGGGGGGAGGGGGATAGACTCTAAGAACGGGGCATTGAAGAGAGCAATGGTAGAAATGAAATAGTTACTCTCCAAAGGCACAGCGGAAAAGTCAGGTTTTCAGGTGTTTTTCAAAGATCTCCAAGGTGCGGGGCTTTCCTAATCTCTCCGGGCAAGGAATTCAGGAGTCAGGGGGCCACAGCGGAAAAGGCCCTTTCCCTTGTGCCCACCAAATGAGTCTGTGAGACTGCTCAGGGGCGACAGGAGGGCCTCCCCCAAGGAGCAGAGGGTTCAAGCTGGTTCATGGAGGGAGATCCAGTCACGAAGTTAGGCGGGTCCCGAACCTGAATTGCCCCCCCCCATTTTAAAATAACCATTGCTTTTAAAATCCTTTACACTATAGTTATCCCTTGGTCTTAGTTTTATGCAATTGCAGTTTTATTTTGTTTCAAACTTCCCGTTTGTTTGTTTGTTTGTATTGTACTCTGTTCAATGGGTTCAGTTTTTATTGCACCCTAGGGAACCTTGATTCTTAGGCATTCTATAGGAAGCAAACAGTACATGCCTACATCTCACAAACAGTGTTTTGGAGCACCACAATGCATAAAGAAAAGAAATAAGAGCTCGTACTACACAAATTCCTAGTCAAGCAAAAGAACATACATAGTGTTCTGGGAGCAAGATTAAAATCTCATTTAGTTACTCACCTCTAGAAACAACGTACATTACAAAGCTTACTTTTGCAGTATTTTAACTGCCATGCTTTCATAGTCTCATCAGATATTTAGACTTTTCTGCCAAAAACATCTAATGTCTCCCACAAAACTACAGATCCCAAGATTTCATAGGACATACTTGTGTCACGTTAAGCTGCATCAAGGGGCCCTTCCACACAGTCCTATATCCCAGGATATCAAGGCAGGTTATCCTACATTATCTGAGTGTGGACTCAGATAACCCAGTTCCAAGCAGATATTAAGGGATTTTCTGTCTTAATATTCTGGGATATAGAGCTGTGTGCAAGGCTCCAAGGTTCTATGGTTCTTAATCATAAAAGAGGCCAAAGCCTTTGTTGTACAGTAGTTAAAATGGAGTTGAACCTGAAAGCAACATGTAAAGATGTCAACTGATTAAATAAATTGACTTGAAGACCTTGGTCAGTGATTTGACAGGTTACATATGAGAGTGCCACATAGCTCCAGTTCCATTCCCAATGCTGTTGATTAACCATGCAAGGGCCCAGAAATTACCTGAGGGTGCGGAATAGTCTGGTATTTTAGCCTTATGCAACTAGCACAAGAAATAGTATTGAAAATTAAAGACATCATATGGAAATTTTCCTGTTTACCCATTTCTACACTTCAAAGATGGACTCCCATGGAACCAATCAAGTTATTCACAATCTACAATTAAGGGAGCTTCCACTAATTTGATCTTCCATTTTACGAAGTGGGCTGTAGTCCACAAAAGTTTATACAAAACAAAGCCTGTTTGTTTTTATGTCTTTGTTGTTTTGACCGAGGCATGACATGAAGCCTAGGGAGGAAAGGCCAGGGGCAACCTGGTTAGTGCAGGTCATGAGGTGGATCTCCTTCCTGCTTTGCATGGAAGGGCATGTGGGGGTTGATCTCATTGTTGTGTGGAACAGTTATCCTTGGGCACCACAGAGAGAGAGAGAGAGAGAGAGAGAGAGAGAGAGAGAGAGCAGTGGTCAAAAGTCAACTGGTGGAGCACATTGTCCTCAGATCTGGATGCATGGAAACTATTTTGGAGATGGGAGAGTTGGGAGTGATGCCTCTCCTCACCTTCATGCTCATCTGCAGGTCTTTCTTCAGCTATCCACATCCTCTATCTGCACATTATTTATTTATTTATTTACAGTGTTTATATTCCGCCCTTCTCACCCCAAAGGGGACTTGGAGTGCATCACAGAACACATATATGGCAAACATTCAATGCTGTTATACATTCACAAGACAGACAACTGTACATAGATATATAGGCTTTCCAATCTTCAGCATCTTGGAGACTGTGCTCGGTTCTGGCCATGGTGTGTGTGTATGTGCTGTTGTTTCACTTTACCTGATGAAGAGCTTTGTTTGTAAACTTCCTCCTTCATCAAATCGGCAGCATTTTTCTGGCATTTCCTTATGGGTGCCTTAAATATCTCCTTACTAAGCGGTACCTATTCATCTACTCGCATTGCTATTTTTTGAAACTGCTAGGTAGGCAGAAGCTGGGCTATCAACCTTTCAGTTGGCAAGATTGGCTGTAGCAGGTGGTTAACCTGGTGTGCTAAAGTTCGGCATTGGTTGTGATCTGGCAAGACCCAAGTGCCCATGATAGTTTGGCCAGCACAGCCAAGGGATAATGGTCACATGGGCAGGGAGAGAGAAGTACCCCCACTCTGTATGGGGCAGATCGCGCTCTCTTATATGTGTTGTGGAAAGAAGAAAATGTTAAGTACATAAATAATGGAAGGCAAAGTGGTTTCAAAATGCAAAATATGAGAGACATTTTGTAGCCTGTTATATTCTCACCTTGCTTACTCTTACTTGGCCACAAAGTAGTTTTTTGTATCTAAGCAGGAAAGTGTTAGCAACATTTGCTGGAAACAAGTAGTTTTGTTTTAAAATGAACACAAAACGAACAAATAAGGCACCGTTTCTCCCCTTTTTAAAATCATCAAAACTTCCTCCTTGTGTGAGATTTACAAATAGGGATATTCAACTTGTATTACTCCTTCCCTTGCCTTTCCTTAAGAAGAGCCTATGTTATAATTATCTATTAGTGAAGAGCTACTTTTTATATACCTTATGAAGCAGACTTTCATTCTTTTCTCTGCTAGGTGTTATGAGGTTCAGTGGGCTGCTGAACTTTTGAAGGTTCCTCTTAGACAGAGCATTTCTCAACCTGAGAGTCAGGACCCCGGGGGGGGTGGGGGGTGTCACAAGGGGGTTTCAGAGGGGTCATCAAAGACCATCAGAAAACATATATTTCTGATGGTCTTAGGAATCCCTTTGGCAGAAAAGGCTGAAGATCTCTCCACCTGTCCTTCTCTTCCTTTTTGGAAACAGACATTAATCCTCCCATCAAAAGCCCTCCCCTGCTATGATCGGCCAGGCTCCCAGTTAAGGGGAGGGCTGTTTCTGAGAGTCCAAGTGGGGAGGGGAGAGCAGGCATGCTCAGCGCATGGCAGTGTGGTGAGCATGTGCAAGCAGGGCCGGATTACCCATAAGGCCAGCCGAGGCACTTGCCTCGGGCGGCAGATTTTGGGGGCGGCATTTCCGGGCCTGAAGAGGCCCAGAAATGAATCTCCCGCTGCCCCTAAGGGGATTCAGGTGGTTTTCGCCGCCGCCGCCCCACTCGTGTTTGGGGCACGGGCGAGCGGGGCGGCGAAAACTTCGTTCACTTGGGAGGGGGAACCCCGGAGGAGCACGAGGCGGCGCTAAGGGGCGCCACGTCAGGGCCAGGCCTCTGACGTGGTGCCTCTTAGTGCCGCCTCTTGCTCCTTCTCCTTTTCCCCCGACGGCGCCCTCTCCCCGCACGTCGGCAGCGGCTCCGGCCCTACTCCCTTCAGGGAAGGGAGGAGGGGCGGACTCGCCCGGCGCGCGGGGAGAGGGCACCGCCGGGGGTCCCGCCGCCACCGGGCCCCAGGATGTGCCCTCCCCCGCCGCCTCCTCGCTTGCACGGGAGGCGGGCGGGCTGGAGGAAGGCATGTCCGTCGCCCCAGGAGCGGCGGCGGCGGCGGTGAGACCCCTCCCGGCTCCCTTTCTCATGCGCCGCCGAGCTCCGCCCCTCCTCCCTTCAGTGAAGGGAGGAGGGGGACCAGCCCGGCGTGAGAGAAAAGGAGCCGGGAGGGGTCTCGCCGCCGCCGCGCCGTAGCCCCGCCACCCCCAGGGCGACGGACGTGCCCTCCCCCGCTGCCTCCTCACTTGCACGGGAAGCAGCGGGGAAGGCACACACGCCGCCCCAGGGGCGGCGCTGCGGCGCGATGGCGGCGAGGCCTCTCCCAGCCCCCTTTCCCTCATGCCGGCTCAGCCCCCTGCAAGAGGCCACGCCCACTCAAGCAACCGCAGCCCCGCCCGGGGCGGGATTTAGAGTGTTGCCTAGGGCGGCAGAAGCCCTTAATCCGGCCCTGTGTGCAAGCAAGGGAGAGCATGCAAGGTGGGAGGGAGGTTCAGGCCAGCGAGTTCCTTCAAGGCATGGGGGTTCTGTGTGGGAAATTTGGCCCAATTCTATAATTGGTGGGGTTCTGGATGCTCTTTGATTGAAAGTGAACTACAACTCCCAAATGTCAAGGTCTATTTTCCCCAAACTCCCCCAATATTCACATTTTGGTATATTGAGTATTCATGCCAAGTTTGATCCAGATCTGTCATTGTTTGAGTTCACAGTGCTCTCTGGATGTAGATAAGGATCTGGGTTGAGCAACCGCCTCCCCCATGCAAGGGCGCTGAACGGATTTTGGTTTGCCCGAGGAGACTTATGGAACCCGAAAGGTTCCTGAATGCTCTGAGGGATCTGGAGTCTATCAGCGTCTCAGTCGACGAGCAGGTTCAATCCTGGAACACCTCTCTAGCTAGAGCTTTCGATGAGATTGCCCCTAGGCATCCTCTCTGACCCCGAAAACATCGATCCCCTTGGTATACAGAAGATCTTAGGTCGATGAAGCGGGAGAGGAGATGGCTAGAGTGCGTGTGGAGGAAATTCCGTGACGGAGCCTCATTATCAGCTTATAAGCTATTTAAAAAGGCTTATGAGCGTGCTGTCAAGGCGGCCAAAAATGTGTACTTCTCTGCCTCGATAGCGTCTGCTAGCTCACGCCCGGCTCAACTGTTTAGAGTAATTCGGTCCTTGACGACGGTCCCTACTGTCCCAAAAAATAGCGATCAGGCCCTCACTGCCGATGCTTTTCAGAGCTTCTTTGCAGACAAGATACTGAGTCTCCGCCGGGACCTTCGGGCCACGGTTGATACATTAAGAGAACTTGCGACCCCGTGGCCCTCCGCCGGGCCCATCCTCGACCGGTTTCGGCCACTGGACGCAGATGCTGTTGATAAGATTGTGGCTGCAACTAGGCCTACCACCTGCTCCCTCGACCCGTGCCCCTCCTGGCTTGTTAGATCTTGCCTGGAGGGGTTACGTGGACCTCTGTTGAACATCGTAAATAGCTCCCTTGAGCAAGGAGTCTTTCCAGAGTGCTTAAAAGAGCTCCATTACTGAAGAAACCGTCGCTAGACCCGGCAGTTCCCTCCAACTACCGACCAGTGTCGAATCTCTCGTACCTGGGGAAGGTAGTTGAGAGGGCAGTAATGGAGCAGCTGCAGTCCTTCTTAGATGATGCAACATGGCTTGACCCCTTCCAGTCCGGCTTCCGTTCGGGGCATGGGACGGAGACAGTTCTGGTCTCCATCACAGACCAACTCCGCTGCCAGCTTGACCAAGGCGGGTCTGCACTGCTCGTGTTATTGGATCTCACGGCAGCGTTTGACACGGTCGACCACAATCTTTTGATCCACCGCCTGGCCATGGCTGGAGTGAGGGGGACAGCCCTTAAATGGCTGGCCTCCTTCCTCCACCAGCGGTCCCAGCATGTGAGGAGGGCCGGGGTGGTCTCCGAGGGCTCCCCATTAGTTTGTGGAGTTCCGCAGGGGGCCATTCTCTCCCCTCTGTTATTTAACATCTACATGCAGCCGCTTGCACAGCTGGTGCGGAGTTATGGGCTTGAGTGCCACGCTGATGACACTCAGCTCATTCTGAGGATGGAGGGCAGGCCCGGATCCGTCCCCGATAATTTCCAACACTGCCTCGAAGCCGTTACTGGATGGCTGCGAGCCAGTAGGTTGAGGGTAAATCCGGCGAAGACGGAGATCTTGTGGCTAGGCCGCCCGGGTGGTGGGGATGTCCAGCTTCCGACCCTGGACGGTGCGGCTTTATGCCCATTGCCTTCCGTAAAGAGCCTGGGGGTCCACTTGGACTCCCAGCTGACCAAGGAGACCCAGGTCTCTGTGGTCAGCAAGATAGCTTTCTTCCACCTCAGGCAAGCAAGGAGGCTGGCCCCCTATCAATCCCGGAACGACCTGGCCACGGTGGTCCAAGCCACGGTCATCTCAAGGCTAGATTACTGTAATGCGCTCTACGTTGGCCTTCCTCTGTCGGTGACCCGGAAGCTCAAGCTGGTGCAGAACACTGCCGCCCAGCTCCTGTCTGGCATGCCAGCAGGTTGCCACAGAACACCTACCTTGCAGGATCTGCACTGGCTGCCAATTGAGCACCGGATCACCTTCAAAGTGTTGGTTCTTACCTTTAAGGCCTTTCACGGCCTGGGGCCAGCGTATCTGAGGGACCGTCTCTCCCCATATTGCCCTATGAGATCTCTCAGCTCTGAGGATACCAACCTCTTGGCTGTCCCCTCTGCAAAAGCGGCCAAACTGATAGCCACTCGCCGTAGGGCTTTCTCGGTGATTGCACCGACACTTTGGAACGCCCTTCCGGCAGACACGCGGGCCATTCACGACGCGTGCAAGACCCACCTCTTCCAGCTTGCCTTCCATGGGTAGGTCTTAGCGGGACGCACCCCCCTGTTGGAAACGATCCTCAACCCAG
Organism: Anolis apletophallus; assembly: GCA_030556195.1. Classification (NCBI taxonomy): domain Eukaryota; kingdom Metazoa; phylum Chordata; class Lepidosauria; order Squamata; family Anolidae; genus Anolis; species Anolis apletophallus. Next base: position 137,340,860 of record JARBWK010000005.1, read on the forward strand.
GTCGTTTTTAATTGCTGTATTTTGATATTTTAATGATGTTTTATGCTCTGTTTTTATTCTGTATCACTGCTTTTACCTTTGATCTTCTTTTTAGTGCTGTGAGCCGCCCCGAGCCCACCGGGAGTGGCGGCATAGAAGCCGAATGAAATAAATAAATAAATAAATAAATTACAACTCCAAAACTCAAGGTCAGTGCCCACCAAACCCTTCCAGTATTTTCTGTTGGTCATGGGAGTTCTATGTGCCAACCAAGTTTGGTTCAATTCCATCATTGGTGGAGTTCAGAATGCTTTTTGATTATAGGTTAACTATAAATTCCATCAACTACAACTCCCAAATGATAAAATCTATTCCCCCCCACAACCCTACCAGTATTCAAATTTTGGCATATCAGGTATTTGTGGCCAAATTTGGTCCAGTGAATGAAAATACATCCTGTATATCAGATATTTACATTACGATCCATAACAGTAGCAAAATTACAGCAATGAAAATAATTTTATGGTCGGGGGTCACTACAACATGAGGAACTGTATTAAGGGGTCACGCATTAGGAAGATTGAGAAACACTCTCCTGGAGAGATTCACCGAATCTGTCATATTTCCCAATAATTCTCAGCACTACCAGAAAATATCTGCAGACATTTTCCATCACCCCAGTCTGTAATGCTTCAGCAGCCTTTCAACTGGGGTGCTAGCAGGACGAAAAACAAGACAGGCAGATATAACTACAACAGACTTCCATTACCATCATCAACATTATCCTCCTCATCATGTCTGGTGATACAGAATAATTTCGATGACACCACTCTAGAATAAACATGGCTTTCGGTTGATTGAGCTTAAGCTCAATCACATAGGTGAGGTGAGAAGCTTTGACATTGCTTTTGCTAATAGGTTAACCCCTCCCTGTCACCCCTGTAGTTGTTAGACACAACATAGTTTGGTGAGACAAGACTCTTTTTCAAGCACTTTCCTCATGCTTGTGTATGATACTTCCTTTTGAGGAGGGGAAGCAAAGCGGCACCGCAGCCCCAAATAATGATGCTTTCCCCAATGATTTTTTCCCTACTTTCTCAAATCCCTAGCAATGCAGTTCCTTAAAACTTCATTTTAGCATCTAGAAATAGTTTCGGCATCAAAAGGACAGGAGCAAGCAAAGCTACAAAGAAAAGCAGACATAGCAAATTTAAGGTATGAGTTATTTTCACTGTTTCATAGCAATGCTAGAAATTTCAGGACTGAAGGAAAAATTAATAGGAAGGCAGAATTCTTAGTTAGAGGCAATGTCTTCGTTCCTTCCTATCCACCCCACATAGCTATACCCTTAGGCCTATATGGCCCAAAACATTTCATATGGCTTTGAGTTCTGTATTTGCTGCTCCTTGTATTTCAGTGGTTCGAGAATATGTTATTCTCTTTCTTTGTTGTATGATTTCAGTCTTCGTGGTTGTTTTTTTTCTTGGTTTTCCTCTTATCTCCTTAACCATACTTAAGTTTCTATTAACGTCTCTTCTCTGTATTTCTTTGCTCAGTCTGCCAGTGTTTACTGGGGTTTCATTTCAAATACTTTGCTCTTCCTTCTTTATCTTTACCCACAAGGCCCTCTTTATTTTGACATCAGTTATCCATGCTGGCAACTAATAATTTTTCGTCTCCTAATTTAAAATACGATGCAAAGTACAATTCATGGGTGGCAACTTCATTGTACCCAATGGCAGAGACTTATTTTTCAGTCATGTTTAATGGGATTGTTCTGGTTTTTTCCCCTCTCCTAACTTTAATTATTTATTCAGGGTGATATCATTTTATTTTTTAATTTAAAGTACTTCTGATCTACTTGGGAAGTGAGGAATTGGGCAGGTCTTGCTGAAGGCAACTGTGGATGTTGAGGATGAGCAATGTAATGAAAACAGAGACATGTATCTGGAGAGGCCAATAGGGTTTGGATTTGACAGCTATAGGATTTTGACCTTAGGGATATAAGGAACAGATAGTATAGAGACATAACAGCATGATAGGACGAGGCTATTGGCAGGTGACTACAGGCTAGACAGCTGGGTAAGTGCCACTGGGATGGGGTAATGACTTTGGTCTCTGCATGAAGGGAAAGGATTCAAGGAAGGGTCTCTTGTCCTAGTCCTTTCCCTTCCTGACTGCCAGTGGATGGAGACAAACTCTAGGGACCTGCCTACTGGGAATAGGTCTTCTAGTAGTCTTGGGCTTGAATCACTGTTAATGTAAAGATTTGTAGTTTTCGGTGGGCCATTTTTGTTAAATTTCCAAAAACAGAAAGGGGAGGAAGGGGACTAAAAGATCAGCGAAAAGGATTCATAGAGCCAATATTTTTGGTTCTAGAGAAGAAAGAGTTAAGTCAGATGAATCATAGATTAATCACGAGGAGGCACTGACTATTGCATGCATGGTGTCATATAATAGGAATCATCACAAAAGTGAATGTCCAGCTTCAATACCATTTTGCCTCCATTGTGCAATATAGACTCCACTCACTGCTTCTTCTACATGTTTTGTGTGGTATCCAGTTATAATGGGAGTGGCAGTGATGGTGGTGATTTTCTTTGTAAATGTATATTCTAGCTCGGGCCTGTCCAACATGCGGCCCACGGGCCGCACACAGCCCGCCAGCCCCTTGGATGCAGCCCCCTACCCTCCTGCAAGAAATCTGCTGTTTAAAATAAAAAATATTTATTTATTTATTTATTATTTTATTGCGGCAGGGAGTGAGGGGCGGGGCGGGGCAGGGCAGGGAGGAGGAGCAGGCTCCCTTTCCTCCTCCGCCTCCTACTTCCCTCCCTCCCCTCCTCTGCCACCACCTCCCACGCAGGCCCAGCCGCAGCCGGCCATCCCCAGCCTCATGGCGGCCGCTGCGGCCTTCCCTTTCGCGGCGGTCCCGCCTCCTCCTCTGCCGCCACCTCCGCCGCCGCTGCCTCAGCTGCCCCAACTGCTGCCTCAGCAGCCGCCGCCACCGCCACCCCCTCAGCAAGGCCAGGCACCGCCACCTCAGCAGGCCCGGTACGCGCAGTACCACTTCCCTTTGCCCCGCTGCCTCAGCAGCAGCAGCAGACGGTCGCCGCGCCCCAGCACCTCCACCTCCACCTCCAGCAGCAGGACGAGGGCAGCCAAGGCAAGTCCGCCTATCTCACCCTCAGCCCAAGTATGTACCCTGAAGGCTGCATGGCCGCTTCCTTCCGCAGGGTAGGCCAGGCCGGGGTCCGCCTGGGCCTTCCCTCCCTCCCTTCCTCACAACTTCAGGCCCCTTCCTGGAGTGGCTGAGGGGGATTGTAGATGAACTATAAATCCCAGCAACTACAACTCCCAAACGTCAAGGTCTATTTCCCCCAAACTCCATGTGTGTTCATAGTAGGGCATATGGAATATTCCTGCCAAGTTTGATCCAGATCCATCATTGTTAGAGTCCACAGTGCTCTCTGGAGGGAAGGTGAACTACAACTTCCAAACTCAAGGTCAATGTGTCCACCAAACCCTTTTAGTGTTTTCTGTTGGTCATGGGAGTCCTGTGTGCCACTTTTGGTTTAGTTCCATCATTGGTGGAGTTCAGAATGCTCTTTGATTGTAGGTGAACTATAAATCCCAGAAACTGTAACTCCCAAATGTCAAGGCCTATTTCCCCCAAACTCCATCTGTGTTCATATTTGGACATATTAAGGCCAGGCTTGGAAAAATAATATTAATAATAATAATGGGTTGCTGTGAGTTTTCCGTATGGCTGCCTGGCCCTGTTCAAGAAGTATTCTCTCCTGACGTTTCACCCACATCTATGGCTAAAAAGGCATCCTCAGAGGTCTGTTGGGGTTTGGCCAGTGGGGTTTATATCCCCACTGTGGGTGGGAGAAAGAAAGAAAGAAGGAATTCTTGTCTGCTTGAGTTGGGATTGAAGGTTGCCCTTGGACACCTTGATCAGCACTGGATGGCCTTGCAGCTTCAAAGCCTGGCTGAACAGCTTGGCCCCCCAGGTGATTAGTGACCGGAATTCCGGCCCTTGGGCCGGTAGAAGTTGGACAGCCCTGTTCTAGCTCTATGAACAAATAGTCATCATGCCAGTTTACACCATAATGTCATAGGTCCGCAGTTTGGGGGTCCTCCTGGATTCAACACTGACACTTGATGCTCAAGTGTCGGCGGTGGCCGGGAGGGCCTTCGCACAGTTAAAATTCGTGCGCCAAATTCGTGACCATACCTCATGAAGTCTGACTTGACCATGGTGGTCCATGTCTTGGTTACCTCTAGACTGGATTACTGCAATACACTCTATGTGGGGATACCCTTGAAGACAGCCCAGAAACTTCAACTTGTCCAGCAATCAGCAGCCAGATTAATAACTGGGGCAAGTTACAGGAAGTGGTCAACCCCCTTGTTTAAAGAAATGCACTGGCTGCCATTTATTTTCCGGTCCCAATTCAAGGTACAGGTGATCACCTATAAAGCCCTAAACGGTTCAGGACCCGCCTACCTCTGTAACCAGATCTCCCTCCATGAACCAGCCCGAACCCTCTGCTCCTCAGGGGAGGCCCTCCTGTTGCCCCTGCCAGTCTCACAGACTCCGTTGATGGGCACAAGGGAGAGAGAGGGCCTTCTGGAATTCCTTGCCCAGAGAGATTAGGAAAGCCCCCACTTTGGAGACCATTAAAAAACACCTGAAACCTTGGCTCTTCCACTGTGCCTTTGGAGAGTAGTTATTTAATTCCTACCATTGCTCTCCTGAATGCCCCCGTTCTTGGAGTCCATCCCCCCTCCCCCATAAAATGATGTTTTCCCCCCGTAAGGATGCTATTCTGCTAATCTCACTCTGAGTTTTTAACATTTTATATGTGTGCCTGTGGCCCACCCTGTCTTTGTGATTTTAGATATATAGTTGTATATTGTTTTTTATTTATATGTATTTCTGATTGTGTTTATTGTTGATGTTTTGATTTTATTTTATTGGAATTGTTGTCTGGGCTTGGCCTCATGTGAGCCGCCCTGAGTTCCCATTGGGGAGATGAGGGCGGGGTACAAATAAAGTTTAATAATAATAATAACAATAATAGGAAAACAAAATACAACTAATAGTGATTATTTTTAGAAATCATTTGTAACTGCTGTTATTTTGTTTTCAAAATATGTTAAATTATGTGCCGTATAATCAGCAAGAGAAGAAACAAGAGAATTAATACCCAGCCAAGAGATGATTTAAAAGTTTCTAAAAACCTTTTAAAAAAGCATCTGACTCAAACATTTTCTCAAGCAGCCTATTTATCAAGTTCTGCTTTGCCTGGGATTCCTTGATCGTAGCATTTGGGTCATCTGTTGCTTTCAGAGAAACCATGGCAACAGTTCTGCCAGTAAGCTGGCCCTTTTTCATATCCACCACTGCATATTTGTGGAGTGCCATCTCACAGCATTCGTTCCCCAGGAAATTTTCTGCATTCTCCAATTTGACCCTTAGAGAGATAAGGAAGAACTCTCTGGAGCACATCATGATATGTTTGCTCAGTCTCTCTCTCTCTCTCGGCATTACTTCGCGAACGAAGATTCAGGAAGAACTCATCCCACGCTTTTTACAAGCGCGTTGATGACTAAAAAGGCCAATCTGAGATAGGCAAGTTCGGTTGCAGAAAGCGCAGCAGAAAGTCTCCTTGGGTGATGTTTTTCCAAGTTGCGGTTCTTTCTGCGTTGTCGTTTCTCTTCGAGACCCATTCGGCGTGTCTTCTCGAAAGAGGCCGCAGCATTGTGGATAGTGCTTCTCCATGCCTCCCGATGTGAGGCCAGGGTGGACCATTGTTGGTGATCAATCTGGCCAAGCCTGAGATGTTGTTTCAGGGAGTCCTTATATCTCTTTTGGGGGGCGCCTCTCTTGCGCTGACCCATGGCGAGTTCACCGTAGAGTAGTATCTTTGGGAGGCGGTGGTCCTCCATCCTAGAGACGTGTCCTGCCCAGCGCAGCTGTGTTCTCAATAGCATGGCCTCAATGCTGGTGATCCCTGCTTGCTCAAGGACAGACCCATGTTTCAGACCCATAGAGGAGAATGGACAGTATGATAGAGTAGAATTTGTCTTTCTCCACAGGGTCAGCTTGCATAGTTGGGGCATATATACTGAAGAGAACAGCATGTGGGAGGCGTAAGGCAACGTCTCGAGTTTAGAGGCGATGGAGTTTTTAATCATAAAGCCTACTCCTGAAAGATGTTTCTCAGTTTTGGGTTTGCCAGACCAGTAGAGTGTGTAGCCGGCACCGTGTTCTTTAAGGCTGCCTTCCTCATGGAGACGAACTTCACTAAGAGCAGCGATGTCAATGTTAAGCCGTGATAGTTCATGGGCTATTAGAGCAGAACGATGCTCAGGACGTCCACTATCTGCAGAATCTTGCATGGTTCTGATGTTCCAGCATGCAAGTGTCAGTCTATTTGCACCTTTGCAGGCAGGTGTTGGCCTTTGTTTCTTTGTCTTTGTTCGACCGCATCGGAAGATACCCGCTGGCCGCGGCTAGCCAACCAGGTAGACGGGGATGAGCTTTCGTTAGGCCACCCTTTTCTAGGCCCTCTCCATACGGAGCAAGCAGTGCTCTCCTTAAAAAAGGCTGCTTGGTCGTTCAGGATGCTGCCGAACAAGACTGTCATCTCCCGGGTCAGTCTCGAGCGACCAAAGTCCTGAACCGCCTGCATGCAGGGTTGGGTCTGCGGCTTCCAGTGCATCTTTACACCTACCGTTTCGTCCCTCGCCTATCGCTACAGGGCTTTTTTGGAAGTTGGATGTGTCCTTCGAGCCTGTGCAATGGATTTTTCTGGTGGAGCGCAGCGTGCACAGAACTGGCCTCACCCTTTAAACCAAAGGTTCATCTGCCAGGGCCTAGCAAGCTTGGACGGTGGCAGCGAGGTCCTCAGGTCGTAGGTTTGGTTCGAGTTTCCTTCTCTTAGATGGTTGACCTTACAGGGTTAGACGAGCACCATCTGCCCGGGTTTGAAATCAGAGTTTTCCTTCTCTTAGGATGGTTGCCAAAAGGCTAGAGAGCCCATCCTGCCCATTGACACTCTTTGTCAGACCCTTTGATTGTGACCTGTCTGGCATGGGGGGCCTTACCAGTGGCTATTATGCCACCGCCAGCATAGCTCACAACTTCACTAGGGTACGCAAGCCTCTCCCCCACTGCAAGGGGGCGCCAATGGAGAGGAATTTTGAAGATAAATGACTCTCTTTGGTTTCAACATAATTAGTAGGCATGGTTAGGTTCATTTGGATTAAAATCAGAATAAATCCCTTTTTGAAGCGATTTCAAAGTGATTTGGAAAAGGGCCTTGTGGACTCATTGCTAGGCGGAGGCGCAAACGGGACGGGACTAGGGAAGGGTGCTTGGGTGGGATCGCTTTGCAAAGGAAGGACAAGGTTGGGATGAAACAAATAATTTCCTTGGGGAACCACACAAAATACCACCAAGGAGACCCCTTTGTCTGTTTTGGGTTATACATTGTAGTTTTTGAAACTAGAAAACAACTTTAAAGGGCTTTTTTCCTTCTGGGGTTTGATGTCTGTGCTTTAGAAAACAAGAATTCCTCTTTGCTGATAATAATTCCCTTCCTAACGCAGGGAAAACAACTTTTCAGGGCTTTTATTCTCCTGGGGTTTGACTTCTGTGCTTTGGAACACTAGAATTCATCCCCCCTCGAGGTGTTGGGGGAGGTGGTCAGGGAGGACCGCTGGCATCCACAGAGCAAGCAAGCAGTCAGTCCCTGGGGGCATTTGTCTGTTTTCCTGATGTTAGAGGGGGTGGTCGGGGAGGACTGCAGCCTTTCACAAGGCCGGATTGTGCAATCGCACCCGCCATTAATGAAGCAATTCGGAAATTTTGGAAAATTCCGACTTTTTTCTGGAAAATGTTGGAAATAATTTCAAAATCAAAATCCCAGCACCCCCTACATCCAAAACAAGTTTTGATTTTTTTTCTTGATCAAACAAGCCTAATAATTAGCTCTGCAGCTCAGTCATAGGATTTGTCCAGTTTAGGATTGGGGTAGGGTCTTCCATCTTCCAGGGTCCCAAAAGGGGCTTTAGAACTAGGACAAAGCGAACTCTGACCCTGGGGGGGACGGAATTAAGGATTTCCCACAAACAAGAAACCTTGGACCTCTAAAAAAGGTGCTAAACTCAAAGTAAGGGGACTAAACAGATTTATTGGGTACAATCAGAGATAAGAATCTGATGGCTTAAAAGGCTTGAGTTGGTTGCAAAAGTCCTTAGGGAAAAGGGAGTCTACCATGATGCTATAAATAGCACAGTGGCGGTATCTCTAATGAAGTCCAAAGCGTCGTGTTGTTCTCTGGCTCTGCAGATCCGGAGTTCTATAGCAAAGCCCCCAAAATCCCAGCCTCTGGTGAAGATGAATTCTTCCTTTATGCTGAAAGTTCTGGGTGAAAACGTAGGAAAGCCAGTAGATGAAAACGGTTGCCCTATGCAGCCGTCTGACCCTTAGGCCTTGCTCTGTCCTGTTGGTGTTGGCAAAGAGAAGGAGGCGGGGCCGAGACACCCCTTAAATAGACTCCAAAAAGGGGGGTGGGGTTGAAGGCAGGTCACCAGGTAAAGCCTATGAGGTGGCTTACCCTAAGTGACCACATGATAAGGTCAAAAGTCACATGACCAAGGACCTCATGACAAAGGCAGAGAACAAAGAACCATTACAAGTAAATGGTAACCCCAAACATAGACAAACAAACAAGCAGCCCCTATAGGGGGCGTCACATAGGGGGTATTTTAAGTATTGCATCTTGAAGAAATGGACAAGAACGATCCATGTTTGTCCCTCATCCCATCCATGTTTGTCACTTCCCAGCTTGTAGCATCTTCTAATAAATCACTGTTTCTCAACCTGGCGGTTGCGACCTCTAGGAGGGGGTCACAAGGGGGGGTGTCAAACAGGTCACCAAAGACCATCAGAAAACACAGTATTTTCTATTGGCCATGGGGGTTCTGTGTGGGAAGTTTGGCCCAATTCTATCATTGGTGGGGTTCAGAATGCTCTTTGATTGCAGGTGAACTATAAATCCCAGCAACTACAACTCCCAAATGTCAAGGTCTATTTTCCCAAACTCCACCAGTGTTCATTTGGGTACAGTATGGGTTGGGGTTTGCAGTTTGGTTTCCTATGGGGCTACACTTTGTATCACTCTCTATGCATTAGCTGCTGTTGCCTGCCCTGTGCTTGACTCAGTTCACTGTCTCGACATTGCTGTCTTCACCCTCACTTGACCCGAACTGCCGTTTCTCCCTTTCTGACGCCGGAGTGAATTGGACAACGCGCTTGCTTCCTTCCCTTGTGATGACCTCGGACTCTGTTGATGCTTGTTCGTTCTTTGTGTTCCTTCCTACTGACGCCTACATAGATGTGCTTGTTTTCTAGTGCTTTTTCCCCTATTTTGATGCGCTTTGGGGATAAAGCGGGTTTTGTGTCCATTTAATCTGGGTTTTCTGCATTCTTGAGTTTTTTTGACCTATTTGGTCCTTATTTTACATTAATTGAACTATTAAACTGAAGTCTAAGTGTTTTTGGGACAATTTGTCCATGTTTGAGTTGACTGTTACGTTTTGAATAAACTCTACTTTAAACTGCGGACTGGTCTGGCCCTTTAAGGTTTCCTGTGTTGCGACAGGACCTTTATTTTATTATCCCACCGCTGCCACCAATTGAAATGAAAGGTCTTTAACTCACAAAGCTGCCACCAATTATGTAAGAGATGAGGCTTTGTTTCTTTGAGAGTGAGGCTTGTATGAGAGAGATATTTCTAAGACACCTGTTTATTTCACTTTATATGTGTAGTCCTATGTAACAAATTTATCTTTGACTCCACAAGACCTTTCAACTTCTTTTCTTATATGTAATCTTCTCCTAAATAAATAAACCCGAATTCTCAGTATCTGAACTAAATATAAACAACATTATTTGAAGATTTCTCAGGTTTACAATGCTTGGCAGTTACAAAGTATCTGCTTATTCTTGTTCTTCCAGAAATGTGAAACTGTTACTAATAACTTTTAACATCTGGTTATCTTCTATCTCTTCAATATCTGCATTTTCCTTTCCTTTTAGACTTATAATCTATCCTCAGTTTCACTCCTGCTACTTCAGACTTATTTTATTTATTTATTTATTATTCGTTCTTATATACCGCTCCTTCCGGCGGGCTCGGGGCAGTTCACATAAAAACACATAGCACAATACAATTTAATACAGCAACAATAAAATCTAAAAATCTAAAAACATACTACATCTAGCCAAGCATCTACATAACAATTTCAGCTACATTCCAAGAAGCGTTAACTCAAGGGCCAGCAAGGTTGAAGGCTTGCCTAAGCAGAGCTGTCTTGCAAGCTCTCCGAAATGGGCCCAACTCCCTGATAACGTGGACCTCATCCGGCATGGAATTCCATGAGGATGGTGCTGCCACAGAGAAGGCTCTCAATCGTGTCGTCGACAGCCAACAGGACTGGATCGAGGGGACTACTAGGAGGTTCTGTTCTTCCGAACACAGTGATCTCGGGGGAACATATGGGGTAAGGCGGTCCCGCAGGTACACCGGCCCTAGACCATGCAAGGCCTTAAAGGTCAACACCAACACCTTGAAAATGATCCGGTACTCAATTGGTAGCCAGTGCAGTTGCTGTAATATAGGTGTTATGTGCTCTCGTACCGATGCTCCCACCAGTAGTCGAGCCGCAGCATTCTGCACCAGCTTGAGTTTCCGGATTGCCGTCAAGGGAAGGCCAATGTAGAGGGCGTTACAGTAATCCAGCCTCGAGATGACTGTCGCCTGGATCACCATAGCCAGGTCGCCTCTGGATAAGTAGGGGGCCAGCCGCCTAGCCTGTCACAGATGGAAAAATGCGGTCTTGCATACCGTGGAGATTTGCAGCTCCATCTATAGCAACGAGTCCAAATAGACCCCCAGGCTCTTTACAGAGGACGACGGGCTTAAAAGCTCACCATCCAGGGTAGGTAGCTGGCATCCACTCAATCCACACTGGAGAATAAATACCTGGCTCACCACTTAGTGCAGCCTTTTTTCCCCTGACTACCTGTCAGGGAGCTAAACTTCTTGGTCTATTTCCACCTCCCTAGAACTAACCATCCTCAAGCTAATCCAGCCACCAACTGACTCTTTTCAAACCAACATTATTTATTTCGGTGACAATTGGTTCCTCCTTTTTCTCTTCTGCCTGGGGAGCTGCGCTGCTATGGCAACACCCTAGTTCAAGCCACCCATCAACTGGCCAGCACTTATATCCCAACATTAATAAATATATGTAAAACTTACACTATAATTAGGAATTTTGTTACAAGGAGTCACCCTGAAAAAGGTGTTTACTCAGAAAATAATTTTCTCTGAGTTCTAAGGACTGCAACTGCAATTGGTTTGTCGCACATGTCCTGTTGACCTCTTGGGCCAGGCAGACAAAGAGGCCAAAACATTTGATATTTGATTGTGAACCTTTGGCAAATAGAACCATAAATATTTAGAAAGTGCAGGCCACTCTGAGCTCATGAAACAGAATCAGGGATCAGTCATTGTTATGCACCTCCAAGTTGATTCCAAATTACAGGCAACCCTATCAATCTTGGCAAGTATTTTCCACAAAGGGTTGCCATTGCCTTCCTCTGGCCTGAGAAAAGGTGACTCAGCCATTATTACCAATGGATCTCCATGACTGAGTAGAAATTTGAATCCTTGTTCTACTGAAATGCTCATTCAGTGCTCAAAACACTACACCTTCCTTGAAAGCTTATTGTTTTCTTGATAAATCAACTTTGCATTGTGGTGACCCCACCATTGGGTTTTCTTGGCAAAATTTATTCAGGGAAGATTTATAACTGCCTTGCTCAAAAACTGAGATAGTGTAACTTGGCCAAGGTCACTCAGTGGATTTTCGCAGTAGAAAGAGGATTTAAACCATGGTCTCCTCTAGTCCAGGATGTACCATGCTACACCACAATCACTCTCTGAAATAAATAAAAACGGTACAAAATTGTCATGCAGTTGAAATACTTTTGGATGGAACAGATTAGCTGGAGCCCTTTCTATCTGATTCCAGGCTTATCCTAAAACTGCCTTGGTCACCTTGTTTGTGGCCCATACTGGAAGACAGACAATGGGTATGCAATTCTGCTCATTCTCCTAAATCCCTTTGGTGATCTTGATACTGTCAGGCTGTTTTCCTCTTATCTTTCGAACATACTTATCATGTTTCTGTTAACGTCTCTTTCCCTTCTTTCTTTGCTTAGTCTGTCAAGGTTTACCAGGGTTCTATTTTAGATCCTTTGCTCTTTATCTTTATCCATAAAGCCCTCTTTATTTCGGCATCAGTTATCACACCCATGCTGACAATCTACCGTTATTTATCCACTTGCTTTTAAAATAGGATGCAATGCTACAGTCACAGTTCATGGACAGAAACGTCATTGTACTCAGTGGATAAAACTTAACTTTTCGGTAAAGCTAAATGGGATTGTCCTAATATTTTCTCCTAACTTTTTTGATCTTCCTGTTCTATCGTTTATTCTGGGTAGTACATTTTTATTTCTTTTTTCAAAAACGCTTCCTAGACTATCTTTTAAAAAGAATGTATAAAACAACAGAAATATTGAAACAGTGAAACAAAGCTGAATAAACACATCCTTTTGTTGATACCTATTTACCTTGAAGAAGTCCAACCATTCTAATCACAATATATCTGTCTTCCTATGGACAGGTTATGTGGTCTAGGGATTAGGGCATGAAAAGTTTGCACTTCCATCATTCCTTGGAGGGCTGATTCCAGAACTGTTGTTCAGCCTATAGCAGTTCCAGCAAGTATCCCAAAAGTTTAAGTAAAGGTAAAGGCTCTCCCCTGACATTAAGTCCAGTCGTGTCCAACTCTGGGGGTTGGTGCTCATCTCCATTTCTAAGCCAAAGAGCCAGTGTTGTCCGTAGACATCCCCAAGGTCATGTGGCCAGCATGACTTCAAAATAAGTGTTTGAAATGAACACTTAAACACATAAGGAAAAGGGAACAGGCATGTTTTCTGTTGCCCTAGAGCAGGGGTGCTCATTATGGTGATCGGGAGCACCTAGGTGATCTTCAGCCCTCTTCCAGGTGATCTTTGGACCTCACCAGAGAGGGAGAGAGAGAGAGAGAGAGAGAGAAAGAGGCGAAGGAGGTCAGGCAAAGTGGGGCAAAGCCAAGCAAGCCCTGCCGCAAGCCCTGCTGCTGCCATCGGGACTCCCATTCCAAGCCGAGACCTGGGCGAGCGAGCTGTATGGGGCTGCTTTCTTTCCTTGGTTGGGGGCGAGGAGGGAGGGCTCCGCCGTGTTCCTGGGGCTGAACCCAAGGAGGAGGGGGCTGCAGGGATGGAGACTCCACTTGCTGCTGCTGCTTGTGCCCTCGCCGCCTTTCTCCGCCTCGCCCTCCCTCGCCCTCGAAGGAGAAAGGTGGCGAGGGCCCACGGGGGAGAGAGAGAGAGAGAGAGAGAGAGAGAGAGAGAGAGGCGGCTAGGAAGAGCCACCCTCTCTCTCTCTCTCCCTCCCGTGGGCATGGACTGCCACCAGTGGGAGGGGTGCTCCTTCCTGCCAGCTGTCCACTTGGGCGTCCTTTCTGAGTGACACCCTCGAAAGGAAAGAAGGAAGGGCGCCCCCCGCTGCATCTGTCACCTTGGGGAAGCACCTCTTCCACTCTTCCTTCTACTGCCCAGGTAAGGAAACCTTGAGGGAGGATTGAGGGGGGGGGAGGCTGCCATGGGGAGGCTCCAGCCTCACGTGGCTCCCTCTTTCGGTTGAGTTTCCTGGCCCAGGCAGCAGCCAGGCAGCCCCTCTTCCCAGCCCTGCGCCTTCTGAGCCGCCGCCGAAGCCATACCTGGCCAGAGCGCTGGCGGGTGTGCCTATAAATATCCTCCTGCTGCATGCATGGGAGGGGCCTGCTGTGCACGCAAGAAGCAGGACGGGATGGGGACTTCGCAAAAGCACGCAGCAGGAAGGCAACGAAGACATTAAGAGAGAGCGCTCGCGCAGGCAAGGAGGGTCCCCTTCCCGGGTGCGTGCGGCGGTGAGTTCGTGGGCAGGCAAGAAAGAAGCCCTGCGCGGACGGAAGGCTGCAGTAGGAGCGTCTTGCGCGCACAAGCGCACGCACGCTCACATGCACAACAGGTGATCTTTTCAACTTGATTGTTCATATAGTAGCTCGCATGATGAAAAAGTGTGAGCACCCCTGCCCTAGAGAGTAGCAATGAGTTCAAATGACAGGAAAGAGATTCAGAAAAAAATTTCTGCCTCTAGGAGCTGTTCAACAGTGGAACTCTCTGCCTCAGAGTATAGTGGAAGCTCCTTCTTTGGGGGATGGACGGCAATCTGTTGGGGGTGCTTTGATTATGCTTTTCCTGTATCACAGAGAGTTGGACTGGATGACCCATGTCTCTTCCAATTCTATGGCCCATGTCTCTTCCAATTCTATGATTCTGGTTATAAGAAGCTACCAGTATATACTTTTGTTAGGCTCCTTGCAATAGTCCTTGTTTATTCCTGGTAGCTCTATTCTGTGGTTCAACCTATGTGGGTTAATTTGTAAGCTACCAGTGTGCAGAGCAACCTGCTTTTTGAGGGCAGAATTTGCAAGCTCCTAGTCCATAATCATATCAGTCACTCAACATCTAACTTAAGAGCATAAACAAATCCTAATTGCGTTGCTTTAGAACCAATCAGTTTTGACACATTTCCAGGTGTGCTTGCCGAAGATTGGGAAAGTGGTTTTGCAGTGATTCTGTAATGGCACTTGATACAGAGTCTGCCTGCTTCAGTTGTCATAGGTACAGTTGGACTTGTGTATTCTCAAAGCTCCCTTGGGAAAATCAGAGTAGACGAGTTGTTCAGGATTTCTTCCTCTTACTTGTGTGATGATAAACTTGTATTCCACAGATCTAGCCTACAATTCCATCTTAGCAAGAGAATATAAATGCAGAAAGTGACCTTGCCTGAAGCTACCATGATTTCAAGAGAAATGAGGGCCACCACAAACAAACAAACAAACAAACAAACAAAACATAAGGACACACCTGTTAGATCAGATCAAAGGCCTATGTGGTGGCATGGTCAGATGCCTATCTTTGTCCACACACATTCCTTACTAAAGACTCATCCCACTGAACAGGTCAAGTGTTTAGGAGGGTAGGTTAACCATTCCGTTTAGGCATACTCTGTTTTGAAATGAAATAGATGATTCTCCTACCATCATCAGGGCTGGGAGTTTAGCACAGCGGATAAAACAGCAGCTTTAGCCAGGCCCGGATCAGGCCCTTTTGCCGCCCAAGGCCAAAGGGTCTGCCTCTGCCCCTCCCCACCCCGGCTCTGCCCCTCCCTGCCCCCCGGCTCCACCCCTCCCCGCCCCCAGCTCTGCCCCTCCCCGCCCCCGCCTCCTTGCCGGCGTGAGGAGGAAGGGAAGCCCCACCCCCGGAGCCAATGCGGGGGCTCCCCACGGCTGCTCCTCCCTCCCTCAGTCACCATGCCAGCCTGAGAAGCGGCCAAAATCACCCTTTTCAGGCCGGCTTTAGAAGGGAGGGAGGATCGGCTCCGCGCCGGCAAGGAGGCGGGGGTGGAGCCGGAGGTGAGGAGGGGTGGAGTCAGGGGCGGAGCTGATCCTCCCTCCCTCCTAAAGCAGAGCCGAGGAGAGCAGAGCAAAGGGAGGGGCGGTCGCGCATGCGCCCTTTTTATTAAAAAAATCGATTTTTTAATTTTTTGGGGTATTTTTTTAAAAAAATTGGGGGGTCTGGATCTGCTGCCCCCCCAAAAGAGCCACCTGAGGCCATGGCCTTGGGTGGCCTTATGGGTAATCCAGGCCTGGCTTTAGCTGTAAGATGTAAGATCTGAACGTGGCAAGTTCGAATCCCAGGCTGACTTGGGTAAGTCAGCTGTAAGCCCTGCCCCTGTTGACCTAAGCAGTCGAAAGCTAGCTGCAAGTAGAAAAATTAGGTACCGCATAAGCGGGGAGGTATCCTAAAGGACTTTTTAACTTCAATAAATATTGAAGACGAGTACCGGAAGAGGATTCGGCTGGCAGGCTGGCAGGATCTTCATCAAGAAGGAGGAGGTAGCAAGGAGGGTGGAACAACAGTGCCCCCGTGACGAAATGGAGCAGCAGCACCCAGTGATGAATATAACAACAGTACCCGGTTGGAAGCGAGGAAAAACAAAGGCTCAATTCAGAAGATCCTCCTGCTATATGTTGTTTATGTCTTGTACGTCAAAAACGGCAGGGATTGTCTGCTGTATGTGTTCTGTGATCCGCACTGAGTCCCCTTCGGGGTGAGAAGTGCGGAATATTTATTTATTTATTTATTTATTATTCGGGCTTCTATGCCGCCGACTCCCTGAGGCTCGCGGCGGCTTACAGGAGCCGAAGGGCACAGTAAAATACAGGCAATAAGCAGTTAAAACAATTAAAAACAACAGCAGTACAGTAATTAATAACACAGTTAAAACAATGAACAGCACATCATCCTCAGAAGAACGAATAGAATATAAATCAAGTGTATTATTATTATTATCACCACACACTTTTCAATCTATCCACTTTACTCAGGAGTCATCCATTGATTTGCCATTACACAATTGAGATTTGTCCTTGCCCACTGTCCCTTCCCCATTTTCTTTTTGGAAAAAAACCTGAAGAAAATTGCTGAAAGTAAAACATAGCTGCTATTATGGAAAGTTACATATGTACTGTGGTGACCTCACTTCTTGTGGATTCCTTACTTTCTCTCAGGAGGGTTTTCTGTGTTATTGCTGCCACCATACATGAAGAGAGTAGCCCAGAAATGGAATGAGAGAGAGGCTTACTGGTAGATGAAACAGTATCTTTTTTATTTATGTAATTCTTATTGTATATGCTTATTGGTTACATAAGATCAATTGCTTGCAGAACGTTTCAAAATGGGTTTCCTTCATACCAGACTGTTATGTAGATCAGTGTTTCCCAACCTTTTTTGAGCCACGGCACATTTTTTACATTTACAAAACCCTGGGGCACACCACCAACCAAAATGACACAAAATGACACTCTAACACAGTAATACACATAATTAATATGTTTTAAAATGTATTTATACACTCAGTGTGAAACCTGGGCCTGTTTCGATGAACACAACATAGATATCCTGGCAGGAATGGCAGAAAGACACAAACTTCCCACGCAGAACTCCCATAACGAAGAGAAAATACTATAAGAGTTTAGTGGGCATTGACCTTGGGTTTTGGAGTTGTAGTTCACCTATATCCAGAGAGCACTGTGGACTCAAACAATGTTGGATCAGGACCAAACTTGGCATGAATACTCAATATGGCATGAATACTCAATATGCCCAAATGTGAACACACATGGAATTTGGGGGGAAAATCTTGACATTTGGGAGTTACAATTTCTGGGATTTATAGTTAACACACAATCAAAGAGCATCCTGAACTCTTGCAACAATGGAATTGAAGCAAACTTGGCATATTGAACTCTCATTACCAACAGAAAGTACTGAAAGGGTTTGCTTGGGAATTGACCTTGAGTTTGGAAGTTGTAGTTCACCTACACCCAGAGAGCACTGTGGAGGGGGAAGAAAGGGTATTGGAGGTTCCAATTTCCCACGACACACCTGATGATCGCTCACGGCACACTAGTGTGCCATGGCACACTGGTTGAGAAACACTGATGTAGATACCTAAGAACAGATTTCTTTATTCAACTCTCCAGCTGTTCCTCAGCTTTTCCTTTCTCTAAACCTTAACTCACTATTTAGTGCCACTTTTCACTTCCTAAAAGTGAAAGGAGTCTAAATCCTTTTAGTCTAGTCCCACATTCTTAGGACTAACTATACTTAAACTCCTCCAGTGAGTAACTCTACACAAAACAGAATCAACCCTCCTCTGGTTCATTCAGTCACCAACTGACTCTCTTTTTTAAACCAACACTTTTTTTCCTTGGTGACAGTTGGCTCTGCCCCTTTTCTGTCAGCTTGGAACTAGGTTGCCATGGCAACGCTTGGGGCCTCTGTCTAATTCTCAGCCCATACTGATAAACCTATCTAAAACTTATACTTTAACTGAGCATTTCATCACATACACCCACCTTTAAATAAAACAATTTCAAAGCAAGTTTATATCAACACACTATATATAAATACTCAAATACTTATACATTTCCCTGTTTTCCATACTTACACACATCAAAACCAATGAACACATTTCCTGGAGGGAAAAACACATTGCCATTTTGTCACTCCACTGCAGTACCATTACAAATATTTAAAATCCATCAGTCTGTAGCATTGATCCATGGCAGTTGAAGTGGTATCAAATTTGACAGTGCAGATGCACTCATATATTTAGCTGCTCTGGTTCCCTGAACTAAATTAATAGCCAAGAGCTATACCCAGCAGCAGAAGTCGGTTGTACTAGTTTAGTCAGACAATCATTTGTAAGAAAGGACTAGAACCCATATGAATCAGAACCAGAATCACCGGCAGAACAGAACAGATCTCTTTCACCCAGTGCAGCTCCTGGCAGTTAAAGTGGATGTGAACAAGGAAGACATGGGCCTAAAGCTTTGAAACATTCTCAAGAGTTTCTTCTTGGGAAAGAAGGGCTTGCCTAGGAAAGGAACGCACCCTCGCCCTCCAATCACTTCCAGGCTAGTGGGAGCTGTTCCGAGGAACTCTGTCCTCACTCAGCGAGGTAGGACTCCTCCGTTGAAGCCTTGCTCAACCCCCCTCATTCCTTCCCTCCTTAGACCTACATTGGCTCCATCCAGGGGCGGTCTAAGATAATTTTAAGTGGTAAGCGAACACTATTTTGGCGCCCCCACTATTTATCCCGGCGGTGAAGAGCGGGTAGGAGAAGTAGAAGCAACGTCAGAGCGGCTGCCTGCTTTTGGGCCTTGTGCGCACCAACATCGCTTCTGGGCATGCGCGGAGGTTTTCGCGCATGCGCAGTTGAGCTCCGGAGCCACTGCGCATGCAGGAAAACCTCTGCGCATGCCCAGAAGCTCCTGCAGGCAGCAGCAGGGAGGTTTGCAGAAGCTTCTGGGCATGCGCGGAGATTTTCGTGCATGCCCAGAAGCTCCGGAGCTGAAGTTCAGGGAGGTTTGCTACGGGCCGCCCATCCACGCAACCGCATAGTTTGCTTCCATGGTGAGACCGCCCCTGGCTCCACCCCTGTTTTGATTTCAGCTCCTGAAGCTCCTCTCAATCCTCAGCTCTTTGGCTCAGAGGCTGTGCCCATATCTTCGTGCACCGAAGATACTTCTCGACGGGTGGTAGGAGGTGGGCTTCTTGTAGTAGGTGATTCGATTGTCCGGAACATAGAAAGCTGGGTTTGTGATGGACGTGATGACCGCATGGTAAATTGCCTGCCGGGTGCAAAGGTCGCGGACATTACGAGGCATCTAGATAGGCTGGTAGATAGTGCTGGGGTGGAGCCAGTGGTCGTGGTACACGTTGGTACCAATGACATTGGGAAGGCTAAGCGGATGGTCCTGGAAGCCAAATTTAGGTTGCTAGGTAGAAGATTAAGGTCCAGGACCTCAAGGTAGCATTCTCGGAAATGCTACCTGTTCCACGCGCAGGGACAGCCAGACAGGCAGAGCTCAGGAGCTTCAATGCGTGGATGAGGCAGTGGTGTCGAGAGGAAGGTTTTAGATTTGTTAGGAACTGGGGAACATTTTCAGGAAAGCCAGACCTGTACAAAAGGGACGGGTTACACTTGAACGAAAATGGAACCAGACTGCTGGCGACTAATATTAAAAAGATTTCAGAGCAGCTTTTAAACTGATTCCTAGGGGAAAGTCGACAGGAGCTGGGCAGCTTCCGGTTCGAGAGGGTGAAATGCCAAGTATGGAGGACGAAATCCATACACAAATGGCTGAGTCAACAGAAAAGATAGATAGTAGTAGTCGAGAGGTAGGACATGGTAGGCCTTCTACAAATTCTCACAAACAGCCAAAGTTGAAAGTGCACCAGAGAAATAAATATAAATGTCTGTACGCAAACGCTAGAAGCCTTCGAACAAAAATAGGGAGTTGGAATATTTGGCAAAGGGAAAAAAAATATTGATATTATTGGCATAACAGAAACCTGGTGGACGGAGGAAAACAAATGGGACACAAAGATTCCAGGTTATAAACTGTACAGGAAAGACAGGAGAGGGAAAAATGGTGGCGGTGTGGCCCTGTACATAAATGAGGAGCTAGAATCTCATGAATTAGAACTTCAAGAAATTTCAAACTCACCTACAGAAACATTGTGGATAAAAGTCCCAGGACAAAAAACTAATCTAGCACTAGGGATCTGCTATCGCCCTCCCAACCAAACTCCAGAGGCAGACTGCTATCTGGAAAATGAAGTTAAACAGGCCTCAAAAAGAAATACATTAGTCATAATGGGGATTTCAACTATCCCCAAATAGATTGGCCAAATTCTTGTTCTACGCATGAAAGAGAGACAAGGTTCCTCGACATGCTAGCTGATTATTCCCTTGAGCAGATGGTCATGGAACCAACCAGGGGAAAGGGGATCCTGGACTTGGTGCTAACTAATGAACAAGATCTCGTTCAAGATGTCCTTGTAACTGAGCCCATAGGTACCAGTGACCACAACACAATAACCTTCAACTTAAGTTTGGATAGCAAACTGTCAGTGAAAACTAACACAGAGACCTTAAATTTTCACAAAGGGAATTTCACCAAAATGAGAAAAATTGTAAAGAACAAACTAAAAGGAGCAGTAAAAAAATCAAATCCCTCCAAAATGCTTGGAAACTGTTTAAAAATACCTTAAAACAGGCCGAACTAAAATGCATTCCAATAAAAAGAAAGAGGCATGGAAAGTCCAAAAGGACACCAGTATGGCTTACAAACGAAGTAAAAGATGTGATTGGAAAGAAGAAAAACTCATTTAAGAAATGGAAGGCTCTTCCTACCGAGGAGAACAGAAAGGAACACAAGCTCTGGCAAACTAAATGCAAAGCAACAGTCAGGAAAGCCAAGAGAGATTTTGAGGCACACATAGCAAAGAATATTAAAAAAACAACAAAAACTTCTTTAAGTACATCAGAAGCAGGAACCCAACTAGAAAAGCAGTTGGGCCACTACGACAATGGCCAGAAAGGGAAAATCAGCGAAGACAAAGAGATTGCTGAGCGGCTAAATGACTTCTTTGCCTCCGTTTTCACACAGGAGGACAGACAACATATGCCTTCAGCTGAGTCAGTTTTTCAGTGAGGGAATTAAAAGAATTAAAACAGATAGAGATAAACAAGGAGGATGTTCTCATATGCCTTACTAAACTAAATGTCAACAAATCACCAGGTCCAGACGGCATCCACCCCAGAGTTCTTAAGGAACTCAAGTGTGAAATTGCTGAACTTCTAGCTAAGATATATAACCTTTCTCTAAGATCAGGCACTGTACCCGAGGACTGGAGGGAGGCAAATGTAACACCGATCTTCAAGAAAGGATCCAGAGGTGATCCAGGAAATTATAGACCAGTCAGTTTAACCTCAGTTCCAGGCAAAATGATGGAAACCATTATTAAAAGAAAAAAATTACTAGGCACATAGAAGAACAGGCATTGCTGAAAGAAAATCAACATGGTTTCTGCAAAGGCAAATCATGTCTTACTAACTTGTTAGAATTCTTTGAGGGTGTAAATAAACACATAGATAAAGGGGACCCAATTGATATTGTTTACCTTGACTTTCAAAAGGCTTTTGACAAAGTCCCTCACCAAAGGCTCCTAAATAAGCTCTTCAGCCATGGAATCAGGGGACAGGTCTTGTCCTGGATTGGAACCTGGCTAAACTGTAGGAAACAAAGGGTGGTAATAAATGGACACTTCTCTGGGTGGAAAGAGGTGGGAAGTGGCGTACCCCAAGGTTCAGTTTTGGGTCCGTTACTTTTTAATTTATTCATTAATGATCTGGATGTAGGAGTGAATTCTGAGGTAGCAAAGTTTGCAGACGACACTAAATTGTTCAGGGTAGTTAAAAATGAAACTGATTGTAAAGAGCTCCAGAAAGATCTCTCGAAATTGAGTGAATGGGCAACAAAGTGGCAAATGCATTTTAACCTAAACAAGTGTAAAGTCATGCACATCGGGCAAAGAACCCCAACTACACCTATCAACTGATGGGGTCAAAGCTTTCCGAGACAAACCAGGAAAGGGATCTTGGGGTCTTGGTGGACAGCTCAATGAAGATGTCAACCCAGTGCGCTGCAGCAGTGAAAAAAAGCAAATTCTATGCTAGGCATGATCAGAAAGGGAATCGAAAATAGGTCAGCAAATGTTGTATTACCTCTCTACAAATCGATGGTAAGGCCACATTTGGAGTACTGTGTACAATTCTGGTCTCCGCACCTTAAGAAGGATATAACGGAACTGGAAAAGGTACAGAAAAGGGCAACAAGAATGATCCAAGGGATGGAGGGCTCCCTTATGAAACCAGGTTGCAACGCCTTGGTCTTTTCAGCCTTGAAAGACGGCGTTTAAGAGGTGACTTGATCGAAGTGTATAAAATCATGCATGGGATAGAAAAGGTGAATAAAGAAAAATTATTTTCTTTGTCACAAAACACTAGGACTAGAGGGCACTCCCTGAAGCTCCAAGGTAGGAAAATTAGGACTAATAAAGGGAAATATTTCTTCACCCAGAGGGTCATTGGGTTATGGAACTCACTTCCAGAAGAGGTTGTGACAGCTGTCAGCCTGAACAACTTCAAGGCAGGATTAGACAGATTCATGGATACCAAGTGTATCGGTAGTTACTGAAAAGGACATTCAAGTGCCACCTCGGAGTTGGTTGAGGTAGGCAGGATTTCCCTGGGTACTGGTTGTGGGGGTCGGGAGCAGGTCAGGGTTTTGCCCTCCCTTCTGCTCGAGATCCCGTGTACACCTGGTGGGCCACTGTGTGATACAGAATGCTGGACTAGATGGGCTGAGGTCCGATTCAGCATGGCTCTTCTTATGTTCTTATGTTCTTATGTGTAGCAACCAAAGCTCACAGATGCAGCACAACGACAGTGGAAAGGCTCAAGAGAAGTGATGTGTATAGTTTTAAAAGAAAGCACAAGGGAATGCCTGGGATGGCACTGTTGCGGGATCCAGCCAGGTAGAAGGATGTGAGAAGGGAGACAAGGATGAAACAAGGAATGGAGGAGGGAAATAAGGGATAGAAGGAAGAAGGGAAAGTATCGAAGGAAGAAGGGGGTAAGGGGGAAAAGAGAGAAGAAAAGGAAAAGAGGAGAGGAAAGGTTGAAGATGAAAAGAAAGGGGAAAGAAGGGAAAGAAATTTGGAGATTTTGCTCTCCAGGAAGTGAAAGCAATGGCCTCCCTCCCTCCCTTCCTTCCAGCCACCCCCCCCTCTCTCCTTGAGCAAAAGGTAAGCAAAAATGAATGAGAGGTTTTTCTCAAACGGGCATTTCTGCTCCTCCCACAAATTGCACAACCATTTCATTTTAAAGCAGAGAACAGGGGGAATTCATCACATGGCAGAATTGGCAATTTTGCCAATCTCTATGCGGATATTTTACACAAAAAAAGTCACTTGCCAACCATCTTAGAAAGTGTCTGAAAAGATAACTCTTTAAAACACTTTAAAAACGCCAAGATATCTCTACCCTACATTTGAAGCCTACGTTATGTGATGAACATGGAGTCGAGCCAGACAGAGGCTAACTAAAAGCCTGCAGCAGGGAGTTCTGCAGATCCCTGCTGCCTCCTGGGCCAGGCTGAGTAGGAAGTGAGGCCAGCCAAAAAGCAGCTTTCCCCTCTTACATCTGCCTGTGCTCCATTCCCCTCACACATTGTAGCCATCACCAAAGAAAGCACCTTTTCAAAGTAGCAACATTCATTTTCCCTCTGCAATGCTTCTCTCTCTCTCTCTCTCTGCCACATTGTTCCAAAAACAAAGAAACAAACCTTTCCAAGTGGCAGAACCCCTGCCAGCTTGCCCTGGATGCCATTTTGGGTGTCTGGGGGATGGGGGACCTGCGCACGTAAAAACCATGAATACAGGGTCTCCCATAGACTTCCATTGGATTCGGTATCCACAAAAATAAAGTTTAATCAATCATCTTCATTTTAGTCTCATATTTCTGCTATATTATTTCTACACATTTCTACCATTTTGGATTTTCCCCTCGCCTGGAGGGAACAAACTGTTTCTGGCATTTTTACTCAGTGCAAAAAGGGTTCTCACGGCCGTATTAGCTGGAGTGAAGGAGGGGGCCATAACAGAGTGATGAATTTGACCATGGGAGAAATTCTCACGCCTGAAGAGCCTGCACTCTACAAGGGATTCTGGACTGTGTATTGATCCAGGGCAATGGAACTTTGGCAGGCTGCCCCCCCCCCCAGGACTCAGGGTGGCCCAGCTTGGTATTTCTAGTTTCCCCAAGTACTGTTGCAAGATTTCTAGTTTCCCAAAGGACCAGAGACTCTTTTTGTGAGCCAGAACACAGGTTCTTCTCTCATGGACTCAAAGACCTCTCTCTCACTATTTCTTGATTATTTCCTGGACTGTTGAATCTCCCAGAAAAGATGCAACGGCTGTTTGTTCACTTATTATGATCTTTCTTTGTCTGGATTGCAAAGGAACAATGTATAGTTGCTAGATGGTGCCCCGTTGTCCCAATGTTTTGTATAATTTTCCCCCTTTATCATTTCCCCATCGTTGTTGCTTTATGTTTAGGAAAAACCTCACTGGGAACCTTATGCAGGGGATCAGGAGGACCGCAGTCTGACCAACAGTTACATTACAAACCAGCCACTATTTTGCTATTGCATGACCATAAAAGGTAGATGCCAGATCTTTCTCAGGGTCTTTCCTCTCTGAAACCCCACTGGGTCTACCTACCTGTGTTCCTATTAATTTCTGGGGATTCATCTGTTAATAGAATCATAGGTATTTTCACAAAAAGACCATTATTTCATAACAAGGTTATATGTGGGGGATCAAATCCCCATGTATGGCCGAAAATAAAACTTGTTTAAACCGGCCACCCCACAAAGAAACCAAACTTCTGTTGGTCAATGTTTTTCAATAACAGGAAGGTATCGATCTAGGGCCAAAAACCATTTATTTTCAAATCTAAACAATAGCCAGGCTAGCTTGTAGGATGTGCAAGGGTCCTCGTTTGCCCCTAGGACATACCAAGCCCACCTTAATCCCATCATCATGCTCAGTTTCGTTGTTTTCGCCGCTTTGTCCCGCCTCCCTGGTTTCCTATTGACTGGATTGCAAGAGGCGCTACCTTGCGATTGACCGAGGGGTTCCGGCCGGCTTTCTGATGCTCAGCTGTTTACAACATTCCAACCACTCAGCTGAGAGTGCACGTAGCCAGGGTGGGCACCAAATTTGAATCTGAATGGACTCAGAGAGTATAAATGCTTTGTATTTTGCCAAATAAAGTATGTCAGCTTGCGGAAACTCAGGACTTTGCGGTTGTCATCCTTTCTCAGCTGGGACAGAACTTCTCTCGGTGGGCACGCTTCCGGATCTTGGTGAGACCATTGATTGGGTTTGGGAAAACTAGCGCTTCCAAAGGGTCCACCGAGGTTTATTTGGGATCCTCGCTTTTAGGGGAGGTCTGGGCCCTTGGCCCCATCTGGGCAGGACCCCTTGTTTGTTCAATATAAATTACAATAGGTTGCCGTTTCTTTTCTTTATTTTTTATTGTTTTATAGTGTATCTAGAAAACAAAACAAAAGAAAAAAGAAAAAAGGAAAAAATATGCAAAAGATTTACAAAAGGGTGTACATTCAGTGCTCGTTAAACATATGAACAATCAGACTTGGCTGTACAATTAATTATACCTTAACATTTTAACCCTCTATCCCCCCACCTGTGAACCTCACCCCATGACCTCTGAAGCCCCTCAAAAAAGGATCACACAACTAACCAGCAACTACCCATATATCTTCTTTCACTGAATCCCCTTTATGGCAATTTTCAAGTTTACCTTTGTCTTCTTTTCCAGATACCCAAGTGCCAGCCTCCATTTGTTTGCAAATTCTTCATTATTTCCTCCTCTGATGTTATTTGTCAGCTTGGCCATTTGAATATAGCCTACTAATTTATCTCTCCAATCTTTGATAAATCTTTTTCCCCTTTCCATGTTTTGGCTATTATTAGTCTTGCGGCAACAAAGCAATATTGACAAATTTCTTCATCTCCTGCACTGATACACCTTCTAAATAATCCTAATAGACACATTTCCGGGTTTTTCTTGACCTTTTTGTTAATCATATTGTTTGTTTCTTTCACCACTTTTTTCCAAAATTCTTTAACTATATTACAAGTCAGCCATACATGGAAAAATGATCCCTTCGCCTTCCTACATCTCCAGCAAGTCCCTTGTTCTGTTTTCTCTATTTTAGCCAATAGTTCTGTAGTTATATAAGTTCTAGTTATATAAGTTTTAAATATATTTTCTCTAATTGAGCTGGCCACTGAAAATGTAAACCTTTTTTGCCCTCCAACCCCCTGAATAAAAGAGACGACAAACAGAATATTGGGTTCAAATTGGGGAACTTTTATTTAACGTTACCTATTTAAATTTCCTTAACTTTAACTCAGGGGGTGTCAGGAATCAAGGTGTATCCAAGCCGAGATATCATCCCACCTTGGCTAATCATATCAAGAGGAGTTAAAAGAGGCGGTGGTTAGTCCATTGCTGAAGAAGCCCGGGTTAGATCCCGCGGCTCCCTCCAATTACCGCCCAGTGTCCAATTTACCGTACCTGGGCAAGGTAATTGAGAGGGCAGCAATGGACCAGCTGCAGACATTCCTGGATGATGCAACCTGGCTTGACCCCTTCCAGTCCGGCTTCCGTTCAGGCCATGGGACAGAGACCGTCCTGGTCTCCATCACAGACCTACTCCGTTGCCACTTGGATCGAGGCGGATCGGCGCTGCTCGTGTTATTGGACCTCACGGCAGCGTTTGATACTGTCGATTACCAACTTTTGACACACCGCCTCGCGGTGGCAGGGGTGAGGGGGACAGCCCTCAACTGGCTGTCCTCCTTCCTCCAAAACCGCCTGCAGCGAGTGAAGTGGGGAGGGGTGGTCTCCGAGGGCTCCCCTTACATTGTGGAGTTCCTCAGGGGCCATTCTCTCCCGCTGTTATTTAACATCTACATGCGACCACTCGCCCAATTGGTACGGAGTTTTGGGCTGGAATGTCACCAGTACGCTGATGACACCCAGCTCATTCTGAGGATGGACCCGGGGTGGAATCTGTACCGATAATTTCCATCTCTGCCTAGAAGCCGTAACTGGATGGCTGCGAGCCAGTAAGTTGAAGGTGAACCCGACGAAGACGGAGATCTTGTGGCTGGGCCGCCCGGAGGGGGTAGAGACCCAGTTGCCGACGTTTGATGGTGTGGCACTTCGCCCACAGCCCCTAGTTAAGAGCCTTGGGGTCCAGCTAGACACCCAACTGTCGATGGAAGCGCAGATTGCCTGCGCTTGCAAGACAGCGTTTTACCATCTGCGGCAGGCGAAACGTCTGGCTCCTTACCTCTCCCGCTGCGACCTGGCCACGGTGATCCAAGCCACGGTCATCTCGAGGCTTGATTACTGTAATGCGCTGTACATTGGCCTACCCTTGTCGGTGATCCGGAAACTTAAGCTGGTGCAGAACGCAGCAGCGCCTGCTGTCGGGAGCCCCAAGATCTGCGCATGTGACCCCACTCCTGCGTGCACTGCACTGGCTTCCCATCGAATTCCGGGTCTCCTTCAAGGTGTTAGTTCTAACTTTCAAGGCCTTATATGGTTTGGGGCCAGTGTACTTGAGGGAGCGTCTTACCCCATACAAACCCAGAAGATCACTGCGCTCAGAGGGGCTTAATCTACTAGAGGTCCCTAGTATTAAGATCTGTAGGCTGTCGAGCACCCGGCAGAGAGCATTTACAGTGGCCGCTCCGACCCTCTGGAATTCTCTGCCGGAGGAGATACGAGCACTACGGGGTTTGTTGGCCTTCCGCAAGTCTGTGAAGACTTGGCTATACAGGCAGGCATTTGGTCCCAACTGATGCCTCCTTAGTTGCCAGCTGCCAACATACCGTCCTGCCATGTATTGCCTCTGCGTATTATTGCTTGCCGGGATCATTTGAGAGGAGGGGGGCTTTTGGGTATACGTCTTTTATCTGTTTACTGATGTTTTATTGATTTTATGCTGTAAACCGCTCTGGGCTCCAGAGAGAGCGGTCTACCAAATCGAATTTATAAATAAAAATAAATAAATTTGCGGGCGAAACACCTGGATTCCCTGATTATCCAACCAGAGCAACCCTTTTAGGGAAATGAATGAGAGATCTATTCTCAAGATATTGAGATCAGCCTCTCCCCATTCCAGGGCCATTCAACTTTACTCACCCATCAACTTGAACTTTGAGGTGAGTGTTTAACTTAATGGCCCTCACCCCTGAAGGAGGTGCCTTAGGTGCACACCGACTATGGGATTTCCCTAGCTATTTATCACTAAGGCCTATTGAGTACACTCCACCACCCTTTCTAGCCCCTAAACAGTAAAGGGATGGGCAAAAAAAACCCTCCCCATAAATTAGGGTGAAAAAAGAAAAAATTCCTACCTGATTCCGGAAGGCAACTAAAAATCTTCACTGTTAATGGGCGAAAATGGTGGATCAACGTCCAAGCTCAGAATGAGCTCGAGGGGGCTGTCCTTTTCATCCCATAGATAGGCATGCCATCCATATCTTAAATTATGTCCTTCTAACTTAAGCAATTCCTTATTTTCCAGTTTGATCAAACTGGTTGCCGTTTCTTAAGTGGATGGCTCAGTAGAATTTAATGAATGTGATGAAGTGGTAAGAGGTTATATGACCAAAGAGATAGTTTAATATCATTTGGGGATGGTGTACTCCAATTCTCTCCTTTCTGTATTAGAAATGCTTGAAGAAGGAATTCTGCCCAGCCATGTCAGTTTATCGAGACCTGCAGAGTACACAGAAATTATCCTTTCAAAGGAAACTATAAGGCTTTCTCTATGTTTGAGGCAGGTAAGAATGGGAAAAAGTGGGATTTACGACTCTATATTTTATTTATTTATTTATTTATTTATTATTTATTTATTATTCGGGCTTCTATGCCGCCGACTCCCTGAGGCTCACGGCGGCTTACAGGAGCCGAAGGGCACAGTAAAATACAGGCAATAAGCAGTTAAAAACAATTAAAAACAACAGCAGTACAGTAATTAATAACACAGTTAAAACAATGAACAGCACATCATCCTCAGAAGAACGAATAGATGGCGGGGCATGGGCAGGACTTACTCACCAAAGGCCTGCTTAAACAGGTATGTTTTACAGGCCCGTCTAAACGGGAGCAAGTCCTTCATAGCCCGAGTTCCGGTCGGGAGGGCGTTCCACAGCGTAGGTGCTATGACAGAGAACGCCCTCCGGCGAGTAGCAGTCAGCCTTGCGAGTTTAGCTGAAGGTATCTCCAGGAGATTGGAGTCCTCAGACCGAAGTGATCTCGGAGGGCAATATGGGGTGAGACGGTCCCTCAAATACGCTGGCCCCAGGCCGTGTAAGGCCTTAAAGGTGAGGACCAACACTTTGAAGGTGATCCGGTGCTCAATTGGCAGCCAGTGCAGATCCTGCAAAACAGGTGTTATGTGGGCGCCAGCTGGCGTGCCAGACAGGAGCCGGGCGGCAGTGTTCTGCACTAGCCTGAGCTTCTGGGTCACCGACAGAGGAAGGCCAACGTAGAGCGCGTTGCAGTAATCCAGCCTTGAGATGACTGTGGCTTGGATCACCGTGGCCAGATCGTTCCGGGAGAGATAGGGGGCCAGCCTCCTTGCCTGTCGCAGATGAAAAAAAGCGATCTTGCTGACCGCAGAGGCCTGGGCCTCCATGAGAGATCAGCCTCTCCCCATTCCAGGGCCATTCAACTTTACTCACCCATCAACTTGAACTTTGAGGTGAGTGTTTAACTTAATGGCCCTCACCCCTGAAGGAGGTGCCTTAGGTGCACACCGACTATGGGATTTCCCTAGCTATTTACCACTAAGGCCTATTGAGTACACTTCACCACCCTTTCTAGCCCCTAAACAGTAAAGGGATGGGCAAAAAAAACCCCTCCCCATAAATTAGGGTGAAAGGAGAAAAAATTCCTACCTGATTCCGGAAGGCAACTAAAAATCTTCACTGTTAATGGGCGAAAATGGTGGGTCAACGTCCAAGCTCAGAATGAGCTCGAGGGGGCTGTCCTTTTCATCCCATAGATAGGCATGCCATCCATATCTTAAATTATGTCCTTCTAACTTAAGCAATTCCTTATTTTCCAGTTTGATCAAACTGGTTGCCGTTTCTTAAGTGGATGGCTCAGTAGAATTTAATGAATGTGATGAAGTGGTAAGTGGTTATATGACCAAAGAGATAGTTTAATATCATTTGGGGATGGTGTACTCCAATTCTCTCCTTTCTGTATTAGAAATGCTTGAAGAAAGAATTATGCCCAGCCATGTCAGTTTATCGAGACCTGCAGAGTACACAGAAATGATCCTTTCAAAGGAAACTATAAGGCTTTCTCTATGTTTGAGGCAGGTAAGAATGGGAAAAAGTGGGATTTACGACTCTATATTTGTAATTAGATGACACAGAGTAGCATGCAACTTGTTCAAACTGATCAAAAAGCTAGTTTCTTAATAAACCAGGTTTAAGACATGCAATAACAGAGAGTGGATCCTGAGACTGGAATCTAACTGGTTGCCAAACCATTCAGCATCAGAAATCATGGTACGAGGGCCAGGTTGTAGATGTTAACAGTGACCTTGTAAGTAGACATAATGTTGGTACAAATGTTCAAAAGCAGATTGCAAAAACAAGGCTGGATAATTCCACGAGTGGATAAAAATCATGACAGCTACAAAGAATTCAGTGGCAAATTAGACCTGGCAGGGGGCAGCCACATTGCTTATTCATGTGTCTGTATCACTTATGTCTAAAGCAATGCTATTTTCACATGAAAAGTGGGTGCATGATTAGAAGAGGAGTCAGAGTTTTCCTCTCATCGTGATCCCATATCTTTGGGCACATTTCTCTCCATTGCGGTACACTTCTAGTAATTAGCCTAGCAATATTGCTAAGCTGGGAGGAAAATGCCTGCAGCAGCACAATGGTAAAAGTGCAGGCGAGAGAGGACTCGCTTCAGATCCAATCATCGTATTCTACTTCAACCTGTACTATGGTAGAATGGGTGTGAGGAGGATGCATCACATTGCATGTTCTAAAATGAAGAGTCAGGGTTAATGAACGAACTAGACTCAAGAGGTATACACACAATCAAATGTCTATAGTAAATATATTGTTTGGTAGGGCATCAGTAATAACATATAACATCATGTAACATACATATGACCATATCCTTGGCGCAAACTGGTCTACACATCACAGTCCAGGATGCAGCAGAACAATATCCAAAATGAAATGTCCAAAGTCATTCAAAGAATAATCCATGTGTCCATAGTCGAATCTCTCGGAGCCTGGAATTGCGGCTCCGGTTCTTTGCTTTAGTGCGATTCCTACTTTGGAAGGGTTTTCTATATCCGTATACCTTGGATTACAAATCTTTAAATGACTATGGACACATGGATTATTCTTTGAATGACTTTGGACATTTCATTTTGGATTTTGTTCTCCTGCATCCTGGACTGTGATGTGTAGACCAGTTTGCGCCAAGGATACGGTAATATGTATGTTACATGATGTTATATGTTATTACTGATGCCCTACCAAACAATAGGCATTTGATTGTGTGTATACCTCTTGAGTCTAGTTCACATTGCATGTTCCCCATGTAAAATGTTCCTGTAGGTTGTAAACTGACATATATCAGAGAAAGCTATATGCAACACCTTTCCCTCTTGCGTTTTCTCCCTAAGGGGAGAAAAACAGTTTGTGCAGGGGAATTCTGAGTGATCAAAAATGCTAAAAATAATAAGTTTTTTTAATAAGGTTTTAAGTCTTCCTCTTTTCTTCCAAAGCTGCTTGTTTGATACTTTGTCACATCCCAAAACAGATAGACATATGATTCAGTTCTGATGAACAATAAACAAACTGAGGTGCATGGTTGGTAATGAAGTTAGCTTACATTTATTTATTATTATTCAATTTTATATTCCGCTCCTCCCTGCAACCTCACATGAGTGAGGTTGTCAACAAAACATAGGACAGTGAACCTGGTCAGACTGTCTGCTTGGGGAATGTTTCCAATTTGTCACAACAAAGAGGAGAGCAGGGCAGATCTCACATATAATGCCTAAAAAGGAGCAAAGAAACTTGAGAAGGGGATCTCTCTCTCTCTCTCTCTCTCTCTCTCTCTCTCTCTCTCTCTCTCTTTCTCCCTTTCCTCTCTCAAAAAGGAATACAAATCAGTCTTAGCAACAATTCAGTTCTTTATTCCAAACCTCCTTTAAATCGCTTGGATCCCTGAGTGTGTCCATAATGCAATTTATTTGTATTGCCTGATCACTTCATCTTTCAGATTTGAATTTCAGTGTAGAAACAAGAGAGCATCAGAGAGGTGAGGTCAGGTTCCCCATGTTGGTTTGTCTCTTGAGGATTGCCGCACTGAAGGGCAGTTTTTATTCATGCATGAACCATCACTGATCATACAGCCCCAGGGCACTTCCACACAATCATATAACACAGAATATCAAGGCAGAGAATCCCACAATATCGGCTTTGAACTGGGTTATCTGAGTCCACACTGCCATATAACCCAGTTCAAAGCAGGAAATGTAGGATTTTATTCAGCTGTGTGGAAGGGCCCCCCGGAGAACTTTCATGACAACACCTTCCATAATTTCAAAGGCAATGCTTTTCAGTTGGAAGGCTGGTGGAGGAAATTAAAAGGGAAAGAAAGCAGCAGGAAGGACAAACAAAGATTTCTTGATGGCTAAACTAGATGTGACAACAGAAGTTTTGTATGTTAAGACATGGATTTGCACCAAATAAATGGAAAAATTGTATAGTAGGTTGTTTTAGGTTTTTTGGGCTATATGGCCATGTTCTAGAAACATTCTCTCCTGACATTTCGCCTACATCTATAGCAGGCATCCTCAGAAGTTGTGAGGTCTGTTGGAAACTAGGCAAGTGGAGTTTATGTATCTGTGGAAAGTCCAGGGTGGGAGAAAGAACTCTTGTCTGTTGGAAGTAGTTGTGAATGTTTCAATTGGCCACCTTGATTAGCATTTGATGACCTGATAATTTGTAGGTGTGGCTTGTTACTGCCTGGGAGAATTTTTTTGTTGAGAGGTGATTAGCTTTCCCTGATTGTTTCATATCTAGAGTTCCCCCTGTGTTTGAGTGTTGTTCTTTATTTGCTGTTATAATTTTAGAGCTTTTTAATACTGGTAGCCAGATTTTGTTCATTTTCATGGTTTCTTCCTTTCTGTTGAAATTGTCCACATTCTTGTGGATTTCAGTGGCTACTCTGTGTAGCCTGACATGGTGGTTGCGTGTTCTCAAATAGTATGCTGTGTCCAGGTTGGTTCATCAGGTGCTCTGCTATGGCTGACTTCTCTGGTTGAAGTAGTCTGCAGTGCCTTTCATGTGCCTTGAGTCGTGCTTGGGCAATGCTTGTCCACAGTTGCATGGTATATAGACTTGTCCACAGTTGCATGGTATTTGGTAGACTCCGGCAGAAGTGAGAGGTTCCCTCTTGTCCTTTGCTGAACATAGCATTTGTTGTATTTTCTTAGTGGGTCTGTAGATTGTTTGTATGTTGTGTTTCCTCATCAGCTTCCATAGATATATAAACCCAATTTTCCTAGTTTCCAACAGACATCACAACCTCTGCCACAGATGCAGGTGAAATGTCAAGGGAGAATGCTTCTAGAACATGGCCATATAACCTAAAAAACCTACAACAACCCAGTGATTCTGGCCATGAAAGCCTTCGAAAATACAAAATGGGATAGACTTCAAAAATAAAGTGGGTTGGGAAGCAGGACCTGCAGCAGTCAAGATGGTTTTTTGGTTTGAGCATTTCTCTTCCTTCCAATACAATTAAGTTGAGAAAAATCTGATATATTGTAACATGGAAAAAATCTGCCAAAGAGTAAAATTGCTTTCAAATCTTAACTGGAACAGAACTTAGTAGCTGCTGCCCTGTAATGAACTGCCTTTTTTAGCCCAAGCCCCTGTGCAACATGTTGCCAAAGGAGTTTGGAAATAAGAACCAACTGCTCAATTTAGGAATGTACTTCAGTAATTAAATCAGAGCTACAGGGTGCCTGGAAGGTTGGTCCTTCAGTTGCAGATGGCTAAAATGTCAGTGAAAGTGACAAGTATCAAAACTGTCATGGATGAGGCTGTCAATTTGGGCCTAACATACAATCAAACTATCAAGGCAACATATTTCCACTCTAAAATAAGATCAAAGACCTGAAGACTATTCACATCACACAATTGTACTATAGTGCTTTTATTCCACTTTAACCACATAGTTTTATCCTTTAGAATCCCTGGATCTGCAGTATAGGGGTGATTTTTTTCGTGTCAGCAGTGACGTGAGAAACTTCAAGTTGCTTTTGGTGTGAGAGAATTGGCCATCTGCAAGGACGTTGCCCAGGGAACGCCCGGATATTTTGATGCTTTACTATCCTTGTGGGAGGCTTCTCTCATGTCCCTGCATGGGGGAGCCAGAGCTGACAGAGGGAGCCCATCCGCACTCTCTCCGGATTCGAACCTGCAACCTGTCGGTCTTCAGTCCTGCCGGCACAAAGCTTTAACTCATTGCACATTGATGGTGACATTTCGAGTTCTCAACCAGAGAGCTCTTCTACTGCCACCCTAAACCACAAACCCCAGGATCCTATAAGATGGGACCATGGCAGTTGAAAAGGAATAATACTGTAACAATTGTGTAGTGTAAGTTGACTCCTGGAAGACAAGAATCACAAGCTGGAAGATGAACAGCTGCTATTAAGTATTTAAGCATTCAGATGACGTTGGATAGGGAAATGTAAATTAACCTGCCAATTTTGAAGTGATTAAATAATAATAAACTAATAATAAACTTTTTTATACCTCACCACCATCTCTCCTAGGGGACTCGGGTCGGCTTACACGAGGCCAAGCCCAGTAGTGCATTACAATAAAATAAAACCA
Organism: Anolis apletophallus; assembly: GCA_030556195.1. Taxonomy (NCBI): domain Eukaryota; kingdom Metazoa; phylum Chordata; class Lepidosauria; order Squamata; family Anolidae; genus Anolis; species Anolis apletophallus. The sequence goes on from JARBWK010000005.1 coordinate 137,376,063, forward strand.
AAAGCATAAAACAAACAAAGGAGTGATTCTATTAGATACTTACAGAAGAACTCTAGACCATAAATATTATCAAGCTTAGGATGAGCCCCTTTGAATGCAGTTTGCTTGTAAATGTAGTTCCTCAAACTGAAAAGAACAGATACAAATACCTAGGATTCTTTAAGCAATTGCTCTGTTCATCTGTATTATAATATATTATGAAAAATCTGGCAATTCAAATATTCCGTCTGAGGTATACTGCAAGTGGACTGAACTGATCCTCTCTAGATGTTGGCAGGATTCAGTCACCACTAATATAATTGAAATGTCAGCATTATGAGCTGGATAACAACTCTCAAATGTTAAGGAGGAAGAACAATAACGGGAAACATTATAAAACAAATTAAAACATAGACAAAGAACAAAGTTTGCAAAAGACTTTATATGAATATTTAGAAATCAAACAAGGATCAAAATAGAGACATATTTGTTGACACTTTTGAGTTGTATTCCTTTTATAGTCATCGTACAGATATGTTCAACTAATGAATTACAACAGAATAAATCATATTTGCAATCGTGGCTTTTATTCGCAAATGAAGATTCAGGAAGGACTCATCCCACACTTTCTACAAGCACGTTGATGTGTCCTTCGAGCCTGTGCAATGGATTTTTCTGGTGTAGTGCAGCGTGCACAGAACTGGCCTCACCCTTTAAACCAAAGGTTTGTCTGCCGGGGCCTAGCAAGCTTGGATGGTGGCAGCGAGGTCCTCAGGTCGTAGATTTGATTTGAGTTTCCCTCTCTTAGATGGTTGACTTTACAGGGTTAAACGAGCACCATCTGCCCGGGTTTGAAATCAGAGTTTTCCTTCTCTTAGGATGGTTGCCAAAAGGCTAGAGAGCTCATCCTGCCCGTTGACGCTCTTTGTCAGACCCTTTGGTTGTGACCTGTCTGGCATGGGAGGCCCTACCGGTGGCTATTATGCCACTGCCAGCATAGCTTACAACTTCATTAGGGTACGCAAGCCCCACGACAAGGGGGCACCAATGGAGAGGTATTTGCAATACAGAATAGTATATAGGGCAGCTCACCAGGGACAAAATCGGTTCCTGCAGAATATTACAAACCTTCAGCAGTGCACCAATTCTTTATTTCAATTTCCTTTTTGATTATTTTTAGAGTTTGAGGATGCCTGTCCTAAACAAACCAGGCAACTGCAGTCACTTTTCCGATTGGTTCCTTTGTTTATAACACCTTCCTCCCTCTCAGCTGGAAAGAGTTCTTAAGTAGCTTGCAAAAATCAATAAAACATTCAGACCAAATCCAGCCTCTCTATAACTCTGGGCTTGTTTTTCTATGTCATTTTTAGCACCTCACTATCTACATTTGTGGAATTGCTAGCCATTACACCAATATTCACCTTCAGCTTAGACGTGTCAGCATGCCTAGCAACCAAAACATCTCACAATAAAGAAAGGTGCAAAGACATGCCTTGTTTAATAGACTTGCAAATCAAATGATGCAGAATGACTATGAAGACAAGCTTTTTGTAATGGCCCTTGAAACCTTCCCTAGTCTCACATGCATGTGCATGCTATCAGGTGAAACAGGGAGAGAGGAGCGCAGGGAACCTTCCTTTATTTTCCACCTCATATCTTTGCTGCTGCATTGCATAGTTAAGGGAAAGAGGATATGGATAATGGAGGTAGTGGCAGTAAGAAGTAAGGGTGGACTTAAACAGGAATTATTCTGTGACCTAGGAAATAATGTGGAGGCATGCTTCTTGTTTTTTTGTTTATCAGCCACTGAATTATTTCTCTTAGTGCAGAAGAATACTGCTAATGCCTCCAACAAATACTCTGATTTCAGGATATGATTCCCTACCAATCTTCTCATTCATTTGCTGGATATAATTCACGTTCATCATATCCTTTCAATATTGCCATTGGGACAGGTACCTCATTTCTTTATCTGCACTTGTAGCAGCCGAATACTGAGTGCTGGTGAGAAGGAAAGATCTTTATGGAAATGTGCACTAAATTGTCCAAGATCTGGAATGGAATCTCCACTCCAACATAAGTTTGTTAAAGAATGATCCACTAATTCAATACCTTCATTTTTAATCGCAATTCTAATGCAGGGTTATTTTTTGGAGAATTTGGGCTAGAGAGAAAAGAGCCTTATAGCCACATTATGCAATCAGTCTTTTCAGCACATTGTCTTTTGCCTCTCAAACTCCTACAGAGCTGTCTGCTGAAGTTTCTTCATAGATCAGGGTGTGATGGTTCCCTTTCCCCTTAGGTTAGATTTCCAGATATATGTACTAGCACACCCTTTGACAAGCCCTGTCAAAATCCAACCACAGGAGGGACTTGACCATCCGTGTGCACTGAACCACATCTCAAGAGACCAGCCGCCCAATAGGGAGTACCAGGAATTCTATGTCAATTTCATTTCTGCCCTATGCTTCTGTGTAGGCTGCTGAGAGGAAACAGTGATGAGACATGACATGTAGCAACGGCAGTATGAAAACACAGCCACATGCAATAGACAAGGAGCCAGTAGAAAATTTCTCCACTGATGGCCATAGGAGACTTAGGAGTTAGCAACAGTATTAGGAGTTAGGCTAATTACTTCAGCTTGCACTTTGTACTTGATGTATCAACACATTTAGGAAGATGAATGGTATCACAGTAATGTTAGTTAGGCTTTAAGACAGTGGTTCCCAACCTCCAGGTGTTTTGGTCTTCAACTCCCTGAAATCCCATCCAGTTTACCAGCTGTTAAGAATTGCGGGAGTTGAAGTCCAAAAGACCTGGAGGACCAAAGGTTGGGAACCACTGCTTTAAGATGACACAATACTCTTCCTTTGTGTTGCAACAATCTAACATGATATCTAAAATGCCAGAGGAGAACATCGGAATCCAAAAGGACCTGAACAAATTAGAGAGCTGCGCCAAAACCAAAGACGCTAATTTCAGCAGGGAGGAATGTAAGGTACTGCATTTAGGCAGGGAAAAAATGAGATGCAGGAATATAGGACAGGTGACAGCTGGCAACAGACAAAAAATGTTCACCTTAATAGTTAGGAATGGTACTGGGTTGGTCCATGATTCAAAGGACAACATCATAGTGGGAATTGGACAAAATGACTGAGATGAAGAAGTATCACAGAAACATATTTTAGTCTCTTTTTATCTACATTTTTCTGGTTATTAATGTCAACCAGTCACCAAATGCTGTTGCTAAATATCAAATTGGTAAACTGTAATAATCCAAGATGTAATCCTAAATGTAGGTGCTAAACTGAGTTGCATCACTAAGGCTTGTGGGGAATTAATCCGTCCTAGTTCTGTCCTCCTGGATTCTTGGTGACAAAGTTTCGATGGCTGAGAGGAGGGAGTTTTCACTCTCCAGTTAAGGTTTCTGTCCAGCAGAATCTTGCCCATGCATTTTTGTATATTTGAATAGATGTGACAAGACATGTATTCTGTTGATCTGCTGACCATACAATTGCTCCTCTTTCTCCCATTCCTGACCTCAGTACTGAGTTCCCCTTAAGGCCTTTGGTTCTGAAAGGTTGCAGCATTATTCAGAACAGCTCAGGACTCCACAACCATGGAGCTGCCCCAGCATGTTGTCCACCCAGTGCATGGAGCTTGGTACTTTCTCTTGGGCGCCTGCATGAAGATAAGTGGTAAGAATTATACATAGCATCTCCTTCAGTAATTGAAGATTTGATTATGGTACACCACCCAAGAAGATAAATGAATCTAAAGGGTGTTCTTCTATCTTTAAAGGAGTATGTTTCTTGGCTTGACTTGTGCTTTTGATACAGTGTGTTGCCTAGTTGCTGATGTTCTTAATCTTTACTCAGAAATCCAATATGCTGACTGCCCAGTGTGACTTCAAAGGTGTAAGAGGTATGGGAAAGAGGAAAACAAGATAGGATGCCCCAAACAAATGATAGTGGGAGGTGAGGGTACACTATAGCAAAAACACCAGGGTATAGCGCACCAAAGAAACTGATCTTCCCCAAATATATGGCATTTCTCTTGAATGTAATGTTTATAAACATTTTAAAGGCTTAATATGTATGTATGTATTTATTGTTTCGGCTTAATAGACCGCCCTATCCGAAGCTCAGGGCGGTTTACAGCACGCAAACAGAACCAATTAAATCACATAAAAAGTGACATTATAAAACAATTAAAACAGTTAAAACAGTTAAAACAGTTAAAACAGTTAAAACAGTTAAAAAGTTAAAAGTTAAAAGTCAAAAGTCCCCCCCCCCCACAATAAACCACAGCAGATCGAGCACATAGCGTTCGGGACAGTGGCAGCAGAGACGCGGCGGGATGGCAGGTTGTAACAAATGTCAGCCAGGGGCCAAATGCCTGCCTGAACAACCAGGTTTTACAGGCCCTGCGGAAGGTCATTAGTTAAAACGGCGCGGCCACTGAAAACGCCCTCTGTGGCATATTAACCACCAATTCTGCAAGAAGCAGTGCGTGCTGGATAGCCTGCATGTCTTCATCCCAGGGAACTCCAACATGTTGAGCCCCTCTGAGCGCAGTGATCTAAGAGTACTTCCTCATGCTGCTGGAAGGTGTTTTTTTATGGTATCATATATTTATTTATTTCCTCAATCTTGTATTTATTTCCTCAATCTTGTATACCGCTCCTTCCAGCAGGCTTAAATTACTATACTTAGCAATATAGTTAAATTACTATACTTAGCAATTCCAATTTGACCCTCTCCCATAAAAGAACTCCTGTCCTTGTGCCTTCTGGAACTTCTTTGTCTTTGGGGGTACAGTGCTCATCTATAATTTCCATTAACTAAACACAGCCATGGGATGCCAGATACTGTATGCTACCAGGGTGGTAGCTGAAACATGTCTACTCGTAAAAAAGCAGAATACAGAAAGGAAGGGGAAAGATGGCCACGTCCCTACAAACTGAAACACCGTGTTACATTTTTCTACTTGCTAATGTAAAATTAGAAAATTAAGATGGAGATTATGGTCTTTGGAAGCCACCCAGGAAAACACTTATCTTTGTTTCTGTTCCAGGAAGGAAAAACCAATTAAGGGGTGGTGGTACTCTGAGCTGAATTATCTAAGACAAAACAAATTTAGCAGTTCTTAAGGTCTGCTTTCAGAAGCCCAAAAGACAACTGAAGGTTGAGTTTCTCCCTGCCCTTTCAATGCACATTCTCTTTGGGAATGAGTTTGAGAAGCAGTGAAATACAGGAAGGACTCTTCTTAGGAAGGACTCATCCCACGCTTTCTACAAGCACGTTAATGACTAAGGAGGTTGGATGTGTCCTTCAAGCCTGTGTAATGGATTTTTCTGGTGGAGCGCAGTGTGCACAGAACTGGCCTCACCTTTTAAACGAAAGGTTCGTCTGCCAGGGCCTAGCAAGCTGGGATGATGGCAGCGAGGTCCTCAGGTCGTAGGTTTGATTTGAGTTTCCTTCTCTAGATAGTTGACCTTACAGATTAGAAGAGCACCATCTGCACGGGTTTGAAATCAGAGTTTTCCTTCTCTTAGGGTGGTTGCCAAAAGGCTAGAGAATCCATCCTGTCCATTGACGCTCTTTGTCAGACCCTTCGGTTGTGACCTGATTGGCATGGGAGGCCCTACCGGTTGCTATTATGCCACCGCCAGCATAGCTCACAACTTCATTAGGGTACACAAGCCTTTCCCCCACGACAAGGGGGCGCCAATGGAGAAGGGGGTGCCAACTCTCCACCCCCAGGACAATGTTCCTCCTATGCCAAACAGGTTACTGGGTGAGCAGGGTCAAAGACTGAAGTGACAGACGAAGAAGAAATAATGGTAAGAAGCTAGGATTTGCAAATCTAATTTTGTGCAGAAAGAGCTGTTATTTACAGAGAGCTCTTATTGGGCAGTTCTGTCAAACAAGCCCCCCATCATTTCCCCATCACTTCATAGCATATCAGACCAAGGCTGGAACTACACTGCCAAGTAATATAGTTTGAACTGCATTATATGGTCAAGGGAGTATCATATAATGCAGTTCAATGCAGTTCCCACTGTGTTATATGGGTCTACACTACCCATACAAAGCAAAGCAAACTACATTATATGGCAGTGTAGATTCAGCATGAATCCACATTTTAGAAACCCACATGACCAATTTCCTTCTGGGGGTTTTGCAGTTGACCCTTAAATGCCAAGGAACATGGAGAGCACCAAGATACTGTTTGCTGTATAGGCTGGATTTTTAAAAGTATTCCACTATTCCATCTAGTACTATTTGTTCTAAAGCCTTACTCACACTCACACACTGCTAGGCATTTGTCTATAGATATACTGATACATTAATGTCCTGTAGTTTTATCTTACCTTATAAAGCAGTGGTTCCCAACCTTTTTTTTTAAACCAGGAACCACTTGCCAATTTTAGTACCAAAAGAGTTACGGATCAGTTTTTGGTCAACTTTAGATTCAATTTGGTTATTTGGGGTGCTGATTCAAAAACCTACATTGGATAGACCACATCACCTCTAGTTTCTGATGCAGAACATATGCCATCTAGTAGTTGCAATCTGCTTACCCACAGAAAGCCATATTTAATAATACAGTTCTGGTCCAGCTTCCTTGTCCAAACACATATGCCTCTATGTCCCATCTCACAGTCTAAGATCATCAGGGGAGGCCCTGCTTTTGCTTCCGCCAGCATTGCAAATGCGGCTGGTGGGGACGAAAGACAGGGCCTTCTCGGCGGTGACCCCTCGCCTATGGAACGCACTCCCAAACCGAAATAAGATCGACTCCATCTCTCCTCGCTTTTAGAAAAAAGCTAAAGTCGTGGTTCTGGGACCAGGCCTTTGGGCAGCAGATGTAAATTGTACCTTTGGATTTGACTGGATTGACATTTTGGACTTGACTGGACTGACAATGTGTTCCGCTTGATGGCTTTAATTAATTATTGTTGTATGTAGTGATTTTAATGTAATGTTTTTAAAAATGTTTTTAATGCTTTTTAATGACATTGATTATATGATTTATTTTAAATTGTATTGTGGTGTTGCGGCCTGTAGTGCTGCAAATGTAAGCCGTGCTGAGTCCCCCTGCGAGGGTGAGAAGCTACGGGGTACAAATACCATAAATCAATCAATCAATAAATAAATAAATAAATAAATCTGGAGCCGATGTGATCTATCCAATACAATTTTCTGATTCAGCATCAGGGGTGGCCTTTGCCATTACGCGGCCTACGCAACCGCGTAGAGCGCCATCTTGGACGCGGCGGGGTGGGGCACCATCGTGAGGCGCCGCGGCGCCGCCCTGCTGCTGCTGCTGCGCTGCGCTGCCCTCCGCGGTTTCGCGAGCATGCGCAGTGCCTATGGAGCTCTCTTGAGGTCCGTAGGCACTGCGCATGTGCACGGAGATTTACTTGCGCACGCATGCGCTGTGCCTACGGACCTCAAGAGAGCTCCGTAGGCACAGCGCACGCGCGCGTCGCCCTCCGCGCGCATGCGCTGTGCCTACGGAGCTCTCTTGAATTCCGTAGGCACAGCGCATCTTGTGGAAACTATGCATGCGTGCTGTGCCTACGGAGATCAAGAGAGCTCCGTAGGGACAGCGTCTTGTCTTGTGCCCTCCCGCGCACATGCGCTGTGCCTACGGAGCTCTCTAGAGCTCCATAGGGACAGCGCATGCGCGCAGGAGGGCGACGCAGCAGCAGCAGCACGGACGGCGTCGCCCTCCGCACGCATGTGCTGTGCCAACGGAGCTCTAGAGAGCTCCGTAGGCACAGCGCATGCACGCGGAGATAAGGTCTCTCCTAGCGCTTCCTGGTGCCCGCTGCCGGCCCCACCCACGGGGCGTTGCAGAGGGCGGACCGCGGGAGAGCCTTTGAATTGGACAGGGCAAGGAGCGGCGGCGCGTGGGAGGACCGGAAGGAGCGCGCGCAAGGTACCAAGAAAAATATTTGGGGAGGGGCAAAAAAATAATGTTGGGGGGGCGCGAAATAATTTTCGCCTACCATGCGAAATTACCTCAGACCGCCCCTGTTCAGCACCCCAAATAAGCCCAGGAACAAATCTAAAAAAGGAAGGCATCAAGGTGCCCCTGCTTCCAGGTGCCACATGGAACAGCTTCACTCAAGGGGAGGGAGGGGGAGGAGAAGCAGCCCTCAGGAGGCTTGTTGTCATGCCTTTCGTGGGTCATCGGCCTCTCCCTTCTTGACATCCCTGTTGCCTTGGCATGATATGATGGTTTTGTGAGACCAGTCGCTCTCATTGCGATGGTGTAGTAATGGTGGGGCCACAGACAATATATAGTTCTTGGGGACCACAGGTTAGGAACCACTGTTATAAAGGTAGCCAAGTGGAAATGTGGAAAACTGGAAGTCACTTTTATTTGTCTGAGATTTAAGAAACTTGTCTGCCAACTCTACTTGAAATAACTTAGTTTTTAGTCATTTTCCTGTTGGATAGAAATCCCTTTGGGAACGGATAAAAGGCTAAAATGACATATTTGAGATAAAGATAGAAGTGATACCAGAACTCACTCTTTCTCTCTCGCGCGTTCCAGATGATCACATTAAGATGTCAAATTAGAAAGCACTGCATCATATGACTCTGATACCCAGAATGCTATATGCACATAACTGAGGGAGGGGGAGAATGAAACTACCAACCATTGATAATGGAATATTGAAAATATTTATAATGACTGGAATGGATACACTTTTGACAATGAGAAACCAATAGATAACTCTATGAAGAACTTGAAACTGTTACTAATCATTTATATATATATACACACTTGGAGGTTTTGAGCACTAAATTCTCACCAAAAGAAAGATAGCTAGTAGAACCATGTAAATTATCTGTAATCTTTGCATTTTTGTTTTCATCTTGAGAAAACTTTTGTGAAGTGAGAGTGGTGAGATTAATGTAATTTAATAAATGTGTATGTATTGTGTTGGGTTATGATGTGATGTGTTAGTATGTGTTTTATAGTAATGTACACAGTATCATAGAATCATGTATATTAAAAATTTGGGGAAATGATGCCCCCAGGAAAATGATGCCATAACATTTTGGGAAATAGAAATCTCCATAACCTTTTTGAAAGTGGCATTCATAACCATTTGGGAAAATCAAGAATCCTCCTGAGAAGGGTTAAAACTCGCTTGAGTCAACTTTCTCCTTAGTAGTAAATATCTATTAGCATTCATGCAAGGTAATTAGGTTTCTCAGCTGTTAAACTGAGAAACATATCTCTTTGAACTGTTAGGGACAAAGATATGCCAATGCACAAGAGACACATACATATAGCAGAGTTTCAGAAGTGTTCTTTTCAGTTGTCCAAAAATATCTACTCTCCCTCAAAACATCTTGGTTCAAATCATGCTCTCATGAGACAAAAATAAATGGACTTCGTTAAAATAACATTGTAAGACTACAATCAGTATTGTGAACACAACATACTTATGTTTATTGTAGAGTTTTGTTTATTGTATCTTGTACAAGCTGTGAAAAATATGCTTGGTATTGTTCTACTTTGGTAACAGTGGACCTGGTTGTCTTGTTGGTCTCAGGGAACCCATTTCTTTTTAGGAATTTACAGCTTCCCAGCCACATTTACAGGTAAATAGCCACTGTGAGGCAATTTGAAGAACAAGAGTGAGATGTCATAAAGCAACTTTCTGTGTTCCTTTAAAATAAAATGAGGCACTTAAAAACCCAATCAGAATGCATGTTTCTAGCATTTATTGTTGCTTTGATATAAATGATACTGCAGCTGGGAATGTCTTCAATATCATATTGTAGCCAGGAGGGCTCCTTCATTAATTGCAGTATCCTACGGGATGACCAACCAATTTTTGTGCATATGAAAATGTTACACACCAAGCCCAATCCAGCATACATATTTCCAGAAAAACACTAGATAAAGTCGGACATAAGCAGGTTAATATCAGACATCATTGTTAGCCAGCTTTAAGCAGCCACAAAGATTGCTATGGTGACTCACCAATACCCACAAGAACACTCAGCTTTTAATTAAAAACACAACAGGTCGAGTAGAATAGTGCCTGAAAGGTTTAATTGAACTGTCATGACTACAGAGAGTGATGAGATAGATCAATCTGTGTGCCCACTTTCACATTATATGCAGACAAATGTCATCCATATGTTTAAGTATATGGCTATCAAGAGTTAGGTGTATTCCATACTACAGGTGTCATTAGGAGAGACAGGTAGTAAATAAAATGCATTATTATTACTACTACTACTATTCCTACAGTCTGTCACATTATCTGTACAACAAACTGCTAGAAAGGAATGTTTGGCTCATAGTGTGTATGTTCATAAAATGAAGCTGCCTACCATTTCTCTGCAATGATTTCATGAGTGAACAAATAAGAAATTGAGAGATTAAGGCAGTTAAGTATTCAAACAATTATAAATCAATACCATATTTCTTCAATTACAGGACACCATTGATTGTAAGCTGCACCCTAATTTCATTACCACCACCAAATACATATGTTACAGTCTAAGATGCATCCCATTTTTAAAGATGTTTATATAGAAAAAGTGTGTGTTCATACTGAATAAGTACAGTATATTAAATTTGCAAGACCTCAGTGGGTCTACAGATGACCAGGGCTCTGTGTTATTGTTCTTTCGTTCAGTCATTTCCAACTCTTTGTGGACCTCGTGGACCTCATGGACCAGCCTACGCTCCCTGTCGGCCCTTGCCACCTCCAGCTCCTTCAAGGTCAAGCCAGTCACATCAAGGATAACACCCATTGATTTTGCCCTTGGTGGCCACTCTTCCTTTTTCCTTCCATTTTCCCCAGCATCATTGTCTTCTCCTAGCTATCCTGTCTTCTCATGATGTGGCCAAAGTATTTCATCTTTGCCTCTAATATCCTTCCCTCCATTGAGCATTCGGGCTTTATTTTTTGGAGGATGGACTGGTTGGATCTTCTCGCGGTTCAAGGCACACTCAGAATTTTCCTCCAACATCACAGTTCAAAAGCGCCTATCTTCCTTCACTCAGCCTTCTTTATGGTCCAGCTCTCGCATCCATAGGTTACTAAGGGGAATACCGTTGCTTTTACTATGCGAATGTGTCAGAGTGGGGTTCTGCTAATGACATGTATTGTGTTATGTTTCCTTCTGATGATTGGAAGAATAGATTAGAATAGTTGGATAATGGGGTACACCATGCGGTGTACCGTCTTGGGGGGATGGTTACGATAGTTTTGATAGATAGACTTGTTAGAATTTGGGTCCTTCTAGTTGTGCTAGTAGGAGGCAGGAGGTCCATGAGGTTCAGGATTGAGTGAGAGGATTTTGGGAATGAAAGTTGCTTGATGTCTGGTATGCGCCGACCCATGGGCCGGCTGCGTGAGTGAGCAGTGGTTAGAGTCTGCCTGATTTGGGGTGAGAGTGCTGTATGGAGATGGCAGTTGGTGGTTGATGGGGCTTGTGGTGTGAAATCGGAGCGTCCATGGAGAATGCGACAGAGGGAGTGCTGTGTGGAAGTATGTTTGTTTAGCATGGTGCAGGGGAGTTACATGAGCATGATTGTATGAGGTTTGGAAGGGTTTGAATGAGGGTTGAAAGTAAGCTCCATCCCCATAGGAACTGGGTGCCAGTGCCATGCCAGTTGACATGATTGACGGCCGTGATTGAGAAGACGTTAGGAAGGGGCTGGGTTCCCATGGGAACATTGAGCCAGCAGGGAGGAGGAGGAGACCATCCTGTCAGAGTCCGATACCCTTGGATATGCCCGGTGGGATCTGGATTCTGACCCAGCCTAAATAAAGTGCAGCTGGCAGCTGGGATGGCACACAACTAGAAGGTTACAGGGTGATGCAATCTGGCACTAGGGTTTCATAGGATGATGCAATGTGACCCAAGCATTTCACAGGGTGATGCAATGTGGCCCCAGTGTGATGTCTCTACTCTTAATAAATTGGACATTGCACTCCTCCCAAGAAAAAAACGTCTTCTGCTTTCTTGGCTGCAGTCTGCATCTGCAGTAATCTATGTGCCTAGAAATACAAAGTCTGTCTCTGTCTCTGTTGGGGGCTCTGAATGCACCAGATATTATTTTGTTTCTCTTCCTTTTAAATATACTTCCACTGGCTTGAAGCAGTAAGGGATGGTACAGGGCTGTTTCCAAAAACTGAGTTAAAGCCATATAAATCAATCAAATACAGCATACATGAAAGACTAAATTGACTTTCATTTATCTCAATGGTTCTGCTTTAAGCCTGCCTAAGTCTGGCTCCCACCCACCAGGGAGAGCTAAGCCATTCTTACATCTATCCCTTTAGCAGGGAGAAGATTTGCAGTTATTAGTGTACATGAAAGCATGAAAAACATCTCCATTTTCAGCTTCTCTCGCTCTAGGGCAACATCTGGACATGCACTGCTCAGGTTTATAGATCTGTAGTCATTTCAAGGCAAGCAATAACAAAAAAAGACAAATGTATTAGAAATGATTGACTGTTTTTTGTACAGTTATGAGTGTATCATTATAAGTGATTGTCCATACAACTCATTACTATGCCATTAAGCCTTGTGAATTATTGCTGCTAACAGTGCTCTTCTAGAAATGATGAACTGCACTTTCATTAGATTTATGGAGCAGATATTTATTTACATTATACATATCTATTAAAATGAAAATAGCCTGCTGTATTATAATCTGCAATAGCTTGCTTTCAGCCTGACTTCTCTCATTATGCATTTCTGAAAACAAAACCAGCCTTGTAACAAATGCTTCTCCATTTGCGAATTGCTACAGCTGTAATTTTTTGCATGAGCTGGCTGTAGGGATGGGACTAATATTTGAAATGCAAGAGAGGAACTAAAATTGGAGCCCTTTCAGTCAAATTAACATCCTCGTTGTGCGTCTGACCCACCATTTGAAAGAACCAAACAGTGAAGTGTGGGTGACAGAAGCAGCAGAAGGTCCTTCAGACATGCAAGACCCACAATACTTGCCATCTGAAACATGAAAGATCATGTTTGCCACCAGTTTCCTTTCAGGGCATCAGGACGATGAGGGAGTAAAGAAGGGAGAAAGATTCAGGAAGGGAGTAATTGAGCCCTTAAGTGCTCAATGCAAGGAGAAAAGAGTGGAACTGAATTTTTTTAAAGTGCTCAACTAGATTTTGGGGACCAAGAAAGTGTGTGTAGTATTTTCTGGCTATCCCTGTCCATTTCCATTCTAATATAATCTGAGACAGACAGAATAATTCTAATTTTGATGGCTAATGAAATGATTTAGCTTCTCTCAGCAAAAAGGAACACTTCAGATCTTATCTAATGCATTTCATTTCAAATGCATATTGATATACTACAATTGGTTGGTTGTAATATGTTATTATTTACTTATTTACTACATTTTTATACCGCCCTTCTCAGCCCGAAGGAGACTCGAGGCGGTTTACATGGCAATTACTGCCCTCCAGATAAAACACAATTAAAACAATAATCATATAAACAACAACAATTAAAAATTTAAAACATAAAAATACAATTCTCAGCATCTCATTAAAATCACTTTCCATCACATTGTCATCATTCAGTTGTATTTCATCTGCAAATGCCTGCTTGAATAGCCAGGTCTTCACTTTCTTGCGAAAAGTCAGGAGGGAGGGGGCTGATTTGATGTCACCTAGGGAGGGCGTTCCAAAGCCAAGGGGCCACCACTGGGAAGGCCCTGTCTCTCATCCCTTCCAATCGTACCTGCGAAGAAGGCGGGACCAAGAGCAGGGCCTCTCCAGATGATCTTAAACATCTCATTGCAGGGCCGTAGCCAGGATTTTGATTCGGGGGGGGCTGTGTGTGGTTCAGGGGGGGCTGAGACCGGGTGGAAGAGGGTCTACCCTAGCAAACCTTTTGTATTGTTATGCCAATAACCCCATGAATGTGGGATATAATGAGCATGGTGATCAGATCATGATATGAATAAACATAACAGTTTAAATAATGTACCAGTAAGGTCTTTTCGTGGACCACCCTGAGAATTTCGGGGGGCTGAAGCCCCTTAGCCCCGGCTACATGCCTGTCTCATTGGTTCATAGGGAGAATTGCGTTTGGATAGGTAAGTTGGACCAGAACTGTTTGCACATAACTCAAGCAACTGCATACTTGATAAGGTCTGCTTATCAAGTATGAGAGAGAGAGAGAGAGAGAGAGAGAGAGAGAGAGAGAGAGAGAGAGAGAGAGAGAGAGTCTTGTGCTAGGTGGCTTCCTAGAGTTGATAAGCTGTAACCAAAATATCGCAGTCTGCATTTTTTGCAATTCATTTCCCTATGATCTTAACTGCTATGCTTTTCTCTCTTTGCAGCATTGTGAATATGAATGGGCAAACTCTGAATAATATTTCATATATCTCTGATCAAATGGATTCCAGACCACAAACCTGATGCCATAATCAATCTATCAGTCCTTAATTAAGTGCCTCCAAATAACACACCCCTTTTTGTTTCTGCTACAATTCTTATCATATATAGAGATGCTTTGGCACTAACATCAATTCATTTGAGACTGTAACAAGTGTGTAGAAGTACAACAATCTCATCAGATTAGCTCACCATTAATTTGAAATTATGGAACCAATTTCCCTCTGAAGCTGGATTTGAGCAGATAACTTGCTTATTTTTCAGAAAAAAATGAGCATCTCTGTCTTGTTTGAATTTGGCTTTATTTTTCTGGTTATAATTAGAACCAACTAGGAGAGATATACTAAAATTTTGCCAGGCAAAATATGGCACCGGATTTGTGATGGTTCCTTTAAAATAAAATTGCAATACAAATAAATGATCTCTCATATAATAATAATCCTCCCAAAATGTTAGGCCACCTTATAGGGTGCAAAACCTCAACAAACAATAATAATATAAGCCATTTTACTCTTCAAATGGGATCACATGATCATGCAAATTTCAAATACAGTTTTGTGTGTTTCATTCAAGGAGCTCTTGATAGTGTATCTTCTGATTGGTACTATTGCTTAAAACGGTAATGCACTGAATTTAAAACCAGTTCAGCTAGTTCAATGATTAAGACCTAGATCACTGCTACTCAAAATGGTGGTCCATACAGGGACTATTCACGAGCTGTTGGCCACAAGATTCCAAGAAAGAAAGAGACTGTCGACCTCATCACACTTACCTAAATCCTAGGACAAAGCCCCATGCTAGCCATCACACAACATCATGTGACTTCAGGCAGAGGTCCCACCTCCAATTGGGGTGGAAGCATTGTTGGAGGCTTCCCATGTTGTGCTGGTTCCAATGAAGCCAATACAGATCTTCTACAGGAGGAGGACACTTCCCACATGTGATGTGTGTAGCATCAGCAAGAGTGAGCTGCATGCAAGCAGCAGATTCACCATGCTGCCCCCATATTACAAAGGCAGGCTGGTTTGCTTGGCCTTTGTAATATGATCATGTTACAGCCAATGGGTACAGATATGATTGAATAGATAGATGGTAGGCTTGGTGGATAAAAAAAAAGTTCAAAACTCAGTTCGGAAGTAGGGGGCGCTGGTGGTTCGATTCTAAAATTATTTCCGATTTTATCCCAAAAAAGTCAGAACTTTCCGAGTCTTTCCAAAACTTCCGAATCTATTCATTAATGGTGGATGCACATGCGTAGTAGGGAAAAACAGCACTGGCACTGGAGAAACTTCAGGGGCTTCTCCTGCCCTCATTTTTAGACCAATCTGGATGAAACTTGCTACAGTGGTAGAATACATGGATCTCTGTTTGCCCAATAAATTTCAGAACGTTTGACTTATCTATGGATTTTTGGCAAATTTTCAAAGTTTTTATAAAAAACATTTTTAATAATAAAGAAAATCTGTTCCTGGTTTAAAAGTGTTATTTCCTGTTTCACTGGGTGGTTTTACTTTGAAAGTAGTTGTTCTACTCCAGAAACTTTGTTTGTGTGGCACAAACTGTGTTACATTGGTAGAGAACAGAAATCATAGTGGAGACCCCATCAAGGGACATCTAGTCTGACCCCCTTCTTCTGGGCAGAAAGGCACCATCCTAACCCTCCTGACATCCATTAGCTTCCTCTACTGAGTTCGAGGGGACCCTCAAGACACATCCACTCATTTATTCCTTTTTGCATATTTATTCATTTTATTTTATCATTATTTACTGACCGTAAAGGGCTGCCTGACTGGCTACACCACTGCCTTGTTCATGGCAATCAGGCGAAAGTGATATGATTGGTCATGGAGCTGTCATGTGGCATTACTAGAAGTAAGGCTGGGGGGAAATCCCAGTTTGCTGAGGAAAAATCAGGGCAAAAGGGAAAGGTGAAAGGAGCAGCAGTAATGGGAGATAGGGCATGCATCCAATGCCTGATGATTTTATTTCCATACGCCATCCCCTGCCACGCATTGCTCTGGCCCAGTCTGTGTATATGTGCTTTGTTTGCGTATATGTGTGTATGTATATGTGTATATACATATGTATGTGTGTGTATATATGTGTGTGGTTTTGCGCATGTGTTGTAATGTATTTTTTTATTTTTTGGCTTTTTTCCCAGTGTTTTTATGAGTGATGACCACTTGTTGGCCTAATACGTGCTATTGTGTCCAAATATGCTGTCAATTTGTCCAGTGGTTTTTGAGTTATGTTAATCCCACAAATGGACATTACATTTTTATTTATATAGATAAACTATTTCAGCATGAAAAGTCAACCTCTCCTCTGAGCACCACTTTGCATCTCTATATGCTGGTCTGTCACACTTAAGAGCAGAGGTGCCACTGTTTGTTTTGCATTTTTAAAGCAATGATGACTCTCAATATTGTTACACCAAAGCAAATTTGCTCTGATATGCTCCAGTAAAGATAGATCTTGCTCATTATATACTGGAATAGTACATTTGCACTCCATCCCATGCTGGGGCATCTTTTTGTGCTTGCTACCTATGGCTCACCACTAAGAAGAACAAACAAAATGTTTAGCCAGGACTTTTACTTAGGGCTGAAGGTACGTAAATGTTCCTGGCCTACCAAATCAGTTCCTCAGCTAACAAATGAAGCTGAAATCACATGCCATTCAGACAGGATGGAGAAACTACAAATCCATAGTCTTATGAAGATAATAATAATAATAATAATAATCTTTATTTATACCCTGCCACCATCTCCCCAAAGGGGACTCGGGGCAGCTAACATGAGGCCAAGCTCAAAGATATAATACAGCAAAATAAAATACAAGACAACAAAAATTGCCATATTTTCTGGTGTATAAGACTACTTTTTAACCCAAGAAAACCTCTTCAAAAGTCCTCTTATACGTGGAGTCATCTTATACGTGGGCATAGTCTTATACGCCGGGAGTCGTTTTATAGAGCAGGGGCTGAAACTTCCAATCTGGATTGGAGAATCTGTGGTTGCCGGATATGCTGGGGGGAGCACAGTGGCAGTGGCCACGTCCCTGCTGTATGCAGTGACTGTAAGAAAGCATTAAGGGCGACGCCGTACAAGTATGGTAGAAGAAAATACATTCATCAGGATTTGTGGACTTAATGCGGTCCCGATGGTGAGGTGTACAAAGCCCCAGCAATGGGTTGATTCAGCATTGGTTGGAATCACCAAACTTTAACAAACCTGGTGACTTGGAACAATATGTGTTCACAATGACACTAAAGCTCTCCATATGATGTTAGGTCTGTGATAGCTGATATTGACATGTGCAAAGCATCAGTCCCACTCTCATCTGCATTTGTCGGGGTTAATTATTATTCAACATTTACATGCGCCCCCTGGCCCAGCTGGCCCGTGACTTTGGTCTGGAGTGTTATCAGTACGCTGATGACACCCAGCTTCTGCTGAGAATGGACGGCAGGCCGGACACCGTAACCGATTGTTTCCACCATTGCCTAGAAGCCATGACTGGATGGCTGCGTTCCAGCCGGCTGAAGGTGAATCCGTCGAAGACGGAGATCTTGTGGCCTGGTCGCCCTGGGCTGGATGAGTGCCGGTTGCCTACCCTGGATGGTGAGCAACTTAGCCTGTCATCCCTCGTTAAGAGTCTAGGTGTTTATCTGGACCCTTTGCTGTCCATGGAGACTCAGGTCTCCATGGTCAGCAAAGTATCATTTTTCCATCTTCGACAGGCTAGGCGACTGGCGCCCTACCTGTCCAGGGAAGACCTGGCCACGGTGATCCAAGCGACGGTCATCTCGAGGCTGGACTACTGTAACGCCCTCTATGTGGGCCTTCCTTTGTCGACAATTCAGAAACTCAAGCTAGTGCAGAATGCCGCTGCTCGCTTACTGGTGGGAGCACCGGTGAGAGAGCACATCACTCCCATCCTACGGCAACTGCACTGGCTTCCTATTGAGTACCGAATTGCCTTAAAGGTGTTGGTTTTGACCTTTAAGGCCCTATACGGTCTAGGGCCTGTGTACCTGAGGGACCGCCTTACCCCGTATGTTCCCCCGAGATCACTGCGCTCAGAGGAGCAGAACCTGTTAGAAATTCCATCAATCCGCTCCTGCCACCTGTCCACAACCAGGCAGCGTGCCTTTTCTGTTGCGGCCCCTACATTGTGGAATTCTCTTCCATCCGACACCCGTGCGATCCGAGAGCTTTAGGAGAGCGTGCAAGACTGCCCTCTTCGTACTCGCCTTTGGCTAATCCCGGAAATGTTTTATATGACCATGTGTTGAGAGTCTGAGTTTTAGAATTTGTAACCCTGTGGTTTTTAATATCGTTGTATTTTGTTGTTTTATCGAATGTTGCTGTGATCCGCCCCGAGCCCGCAGGGAGGAGCGGAATATAAAACCGAATAAATAAATAAATAAATAAATAATAATTGCAATGAGTAATTTCAGATGAGGTCATTATCCTGACACTACCTTGCACCATTCACTGAATTTTATGGGTGCAATACATGATGTTCTCCTCCACTTACTCTTTTGTTTTAATGCCATTTCTACTATATTTTTCTTTGCCATCTTTTGAAGGTAATAGGCAGAATAGCAGCACAGTGCCCTGCAATTGCTAGTATGAGGAATCCTTCATCCAGAAATAACTGGACTAGGGCCAGAATATACCAAGTCCTTATGAAGCCATGGAACTCATGGGGTGACCTTAGACTGATGATTGTGCTTTCACCCAATCTGTCTCACAAGAATGTTGTGAGGATAAGGGTGTTGCACTTCAGACAAGGAGCACCCCCCTAGTTCACATACATAAGAACATAAGAAGAGCCATGCTGAATCGGACCTCAGCCCATCTAGTCCAGCATTCTGTATCACACAGTAGCCCACCAGTTGTACACGGGGATCTCGAGCAGAAGGGAGGGCAAAACCCTGACCTGCTCCCGACCCCCCACAACCAGTACCCAGGGACATCCTGCCTACCTCAACCAACTCCGAGGTGGCACTTGAATGTCCTTTTCAGTAACTACCGATACACTTGGTATCCATGAATCTGTCTAATCCTGCCTTGAAGTTGTTCAGGCTGACAGCTGTCACAACCTCTTCTGGAAGTGAGTTCCATAACCCAATGACCCTCTGGGTGAAGAAATATTTCCCTTTATTAGTCCTAATTTTCCTACCTTGGAGCTTCAGGGAGTGCCCTCTAGTCCTAGTGTTTTGTGACAAAGAAAATAATTTTTCTTTATTCACCTTTTCTATCCCATGCATGATTTTATACACTTCGATCAAGTCACCTCTTAAACGCCGTCTTTCAAGGCTGAAAAGACCAAGGCGTTGCAACATACACAACAGACAGTCTGAATAATAGGCTTGTTATTGAAACAAATATAGTGTTCAACAAAAGGGTTAAAAGAAGATCAATTGTAGAATATGTCCAAGGTAAACACACAGTTCAATTAGTCCCAAAATTCAAAAGCAAAGGTAAAAAGCTTGATGCAAATTCCATGAATAATACAAGGCAGCTATAGAAGCAAAACGTGCACAAAAGCTTAAGGCAAAATCATGAGCTTGGAGACAAGACAGAAATTGGCATGGTATTCTAAACGAAGCCTGGAATCTAAAAGACAATTTTCCAAGCAAGCTCTAATAAGGACAAATCAGTTTCAATTTCCCAAACGGCCGCTGTGTCGTAAACTGGCAGCCTGCCGAGATTCTCGAGTGTTATCCCTACGATTGAATGTAAGCTCGTTAAAATTCCCAGGTGTTCCGTTATCAGTCTGAAGGCCTTCAGACTCCTGAACACAAGAATTCTCATCCAATACAGCCCTGGGAATTGGCCTATTCTCAGGAAAGCAAGCCTCATCTGAAAGGTCACTTTGCAGTTCAGAGTTCTCATCATCAGCATTTACATTAACAGCATTTTCTCATCAGCCCCATCATCCCTAGCATGCACATGAAACACCACAAAGAGGAACATGTGAGACCCTTGTATGCTACTTTGAGCTTCTTGAATGAAAAATGGAATAAAAACGGGAAGTGGGTTGTTGTAAGTTTTTTGGGCTGTATGGCCATGTTCTAGAAGCATTGTCTCCTGACATCAGGGGAGAATGCCTCTAGAACATGGCCATGGAGCCTGAAAAATATACAACAACCCAGTGATTCTAGCCATGTAAACCTTTGACAATACAAAAATGTTAAGACTATCTAGATCCCATTGAAGAATCCTTCAGTGAGATCTAACAAATTAGTCTTAACATTTTTATCCCTTTTTTTCCCACTCAAGTCCCCTATGTATGAACTAAACCCAATGACATTGCCCATTGGGATCACATTATAACTCTAAGGATTTTGTGCATTTTTTACATTTTCTTATTTCTATTTAAACTTCCTGCTTGGTGGAATGTGTCAGAAATAGTTTTAAAATTATAATGGCTTAAATGCTTCATAAATAGCAGCGATCATTATGGATAAGTTGCTTTGAGACTCAAAATATAGGCTTTCTTGCTAATGGTAGCTCTGCAGGAAACTACATTGATGGCTTCCTTTTTGTTTAGTTCTTTCAGAAAAAAAACCCTTGCTGTTCTTGCATTCCCCTGGATACAGGGATTTGTTTTTAATGACATAAAAGTGATTTGGTATGGAACGGGTCTGTTGAATGCTGTAATCAAAGACTTTGCACACTATGAAACAATCACAAAACTGCAAAAAGCCTTTCCCTTATTCATATCAGCAATACCTACTCGCAAAACAACATTTTGCTTCTGGAACAATGGGAACATGAAACTTTTCCATTAAAAGCTTAGAACCATAAACAGGTGCCAATGTAGGATGTGGCTTGCTGGACTGAGACATAAGGTACATCTACGGTGTAGAATTGCCACGTTATCATAAAAGCAAGGGACAACTAATTTTACTCCATGTACTGTAGTCGCCCTGCCACCCTCATCTCATGGGGGAACTTACACAGCTTCCCCATTACAATACTAAACTGAACTGAATTTTAAAATATTAAAATGTTAAAATATGGGAATAGACAGGCCCTCCACGATTTGTGCTTATGCATACTTACTAAATAGCCATGTCTAAAATATTAACAATATTAAAATGTTAAATGGTTAAAATACTAAAATATCAGACATCGAGTTGCTGGTTCCATGTACTTATCGAGCCTTTCCTGAATATGGGGAAGTCCGCCAAGAACTGGGGCAGGTTGCAGGGAAGGCAACATGGGGAGGTTCCCGTGTTGCCACAGCAGCGCCGTGTGCTGCTTTTCCTCCCTTTTGGCATGGAGCCCAGCCAGAAGTGCCTGTACATAGTGTGAAGGGCTCCGTGCTGAAAAGGGAGGGAAAACAGCGTACGATGGGCAAATTGGCCCATCTGATGAGGTAGTTAATGTGGTTTGGCACTACAAATTGCCATGCTATGGAAACTAAATGGGAGCTGTAATTTTAGAAGATCCTTAGCCTTCTACCTCACCAATCTAGAATTCCCATAATTCCATAGCACTAAGGATCACGAGCCCACGGTGGTGCAGCGGGTTAAACCACTGAGCTGCTAAACTTGCTGACCAAAAGGTTTACAGTTCAAATCTGGGGAGCAGGGTGAGCTCAACATGACACTGGCTCTCCTGTCAATTCCGCATGCATTTGTCAATGCTGTCCAGAACCTGACAACCAGGGCTCACCTGGTAAAAGTGTAGAATTCTGACCAGAGTTATCGGCCACCCGAGGCCTGCCATGTGAATGTGTGAACTAAATTATTAGCTGAATATCTGAGAGCTTGGAAGGAGGCAGCCCAGCCTTTTCAATCCTATGCAGCTATTTTTACCACAAGAAAAATCACCTCTTGTCACAGGCATTGTGCAGAAGTGAAAGAGGACTTTGGCAGATGGAGAGGAGAACTCTGGTTTATTTCTGAAATAACATTTGGTACAAGGGCACATAAGAAGAGAACAATATCTATTTCTTTAGAGCATAATTTTTATGAACCTTGCTTTTTGATTCTTTGTCATTTTTATGAACGTAGCTTTTTGATTCTTTGTGACAGACTCTCTTTCATTAGCAATAAATTAAATCAAACAAGTGGGTAACATTGTCCTACAGCCTTTCTGTACAAAACCATTGTGCTTCCAGCGCACTCTCACTCTTGGGTAACAGCGGCTAATGTTGAAAGGCTAGAGTTCCCATAGAAATGCACAAGAGGGGAGTCCAAAATATATAGAAATGCATATCTAATAAATCAGGAAAACTTCCTACCATTTGAATGCTCCTTATGGGAATGTCCAGGGAGGATGTCATGATACACCACCCCCTCAAAAAACAACAGCAGATTAGATTGTTGTCAAAAAGCGGACCCAAAATAATGAACCCTATAATCCGCAACCTCATAAATATGAATAAGGGTGCTTGCATCAACCTCATTTCTAGTTTTTTGAGTTATTTTCATTTAAGCCCATGGAATACTGCACAGACACTGTACAAACCTCAGACATCAGGGGATGGCAATATCTCAGTCAAGTGTTTCCCAACCAGTGGGCCATGGCACACTAATGTGCCATGAGCGATCATCAGATGTACCGTGGAGTCTCCAATTTTTCTTTTTCTTCTCCACTCGGGCTCCCTTCTTCCCAACCTCGCTCTGCTCGCTTTGCTCTGGGGCGAGTCTGCGCAGTAGTGCCCGCATGGGTCACGTCTTTCCCCCCTCCCCTCCTGAACACGCTCATGCTGCCCCCTCGGATCAAAATGCCAGCAGAAGCAGCAGTGTAGAAGAAAAAGTAAGTGTTCAGCAGGAGGGGGAAGAAAGGGCGCGAAGGGGGAGGAAGAGGTCTCTGTCGAAAGCTGGCATGGGCAAACTTGGACCTTCCAGGTGTTTTGGACTCCAACTCCCACCATTCCCAGCAGCCTCAGGCCCTTTTCCTCCCCCCCCCCTCAGCCACTTAAGCAGGAATGGTGGGAGTCGAAGTCCAAAGCATCCAGAGGGCCAAAGTTTTCCCATGCCTGTTTTAAGGACCTTAAAGTGATGAGCCTCCTTCCAACATTGTGATTCTGGATAGAAAATAAACAACAACATAACATAACATTGTTTGAGTCCACAGTGCTCTCTGGGTGTAGGTGAACTACAACTTCCAAACTCAAGGTCAATTCCCAAGCAGACCCCTTCAGTACTTTCTGTTGGTAATGAGAGTTCAATATGCCAAGTTTGGTTCAATTCCATTGTTGCAAGAGTTCAGGATGCTCTTTGATTGTGTGTTAACTATAAATCCCAGAAACTGTAGCTCCCAAATGTCAAGGTCTATTTTTCCCAAACTCCATCTGTGTGCACATTTGGGCATATTGAGTATTCATGCCAAGGTTGGTCCTGGTCCAACATTGTTTGAGTCCTCAGTGCTCTCTGGATATAAGTGAACTATAACTCCAAAATCCAAGGTCAATGCCCACCAAACTCTTATAGCATTTTCTCTTGGTTATGGGAGTTCTGTGTGGGAAGTTTGTGTCTTTCTGCCAGGATATCTATGTTGTGTTCATCGAAACAGGCCCAGGTTTCACACTGAGTGTATAAATACATTTAAAAACAGATTAACTATATGTATTACTGTGTTAGAGTGTCATTTTGTGTCATTTTGGTTAGTGGTGTGCCCCAGGATTTTGTAAATGTAAAAAATGTGCCGCGGCTCAAAAAAGGTTGAAAAACACTGCCTTAGTCAACATAATTGCCTCACAATACACTATAAGCAAGTATTTATTAGACAGCAAGATGAAATTCATTTAAAAAACAAACAAGCAAACTACAAGAAGCAATACCATTTTCATGGTTTCAATATACTGTAGATAATTTTAAGATAGATACCAAATGGACAAGAAGATAGAAATCGATTGGAAAGGTAACAAAATGGATAATATTTTGTTCCAGTCTAACAAAAAACAAATGGCAAAAGTCTATAAAATATTATCAAAATTAGATACAGAACAATATCTGGTTAAAGTTTGTATGACTGAATGGTCACAATATTCATTTAGACAATTGGGAACAGATGTGGAAAGCAAAGATTAAATTCACAAGATGTTATGGATTAAGAGAAATCTTCTACAATATAATGTATAGATGGTTCATGACACTGGAAAGGCTAGGAAATGTGGATCCTAAACTATAAAATGTTTGTTGGAACTGTGTCAGCAAAAAGAAGGAACTTTTTATCACATGTGGTGGAAATGCCCTAGACCAGTGATTTTCAACCAGTGTGCCACGGAACACTAGTGTGCCGTGTGAGATCATCAGGTGTGCCGTGGGAAATTATTTTCAAACTTCACTCATATATAAACGATAAGGTGCATCTGTCCCTTTAAGAAATGGAACCATAGCACTCTCGCATCACCTAAGAAGTGACGCGAGAGTGCTATGGTCGCGCTATCTTGGATACGCTCAGACGCGGCTAAGTAAACAAAGTTAGAGTTAGTGCTGCAGCTGCGTGTCAAGTGACAGTGGCAAAGGAGCAAGAGGAACTCATTGAACTGAAACAAGATTGTAGTTTAAAGCTAAAATTTGCTGATCTTCCTTTGGACAGTTTTTGGTTATCTGTTGCCAGGGAGTAGTTCCCCATTCTGGCCAACAAAGCTATTTTAACATTGCTCCCATTTTCAACCACATATCTGTGTGAGATGAGCTTCTCAAGCTTGACTGCAATAAAAACTAAAAACAGAGAGAGACTGACAGCTGTTGAGCAAGACCTTCGTGTGTGACTTTCTACCATTCCTGCCAGGATATCTATGTTGTGTTCATCGAAACAGGCCTAGGTTTCACACTGACTGTATAAATACATTAAAAACATATTAACTATATGTATTAACTGTGTTAGAGTGGCATTTTGTGTCATTTTGGTTGGTGGTGTACCCCAGGATTTTGTAAATGTAAAAAATGTGCCACGGCTCAAAAAAGGTTGCAAATCATTGCCCTAGACGGAAAAATTCTGGATTAAAGTACACGAAGACATTAAAAATATCCCAAAAATTAAGATACTGCTAGAACCAGAAACAGTTCTGTTGGGATTTACAAATGTAATAATGCTAAAGAAAATTTTAAAACACTTTATATAGATGATGTCTGCAGCAAGTCTTATCTATGCCTATTATTAGAAACAAGAAAAAAAATCTCACCCAAAATTTATGAATTAAAAAAATGATGAATCTGGCAGATATGGACAAATTGACTACATTTATAAAATCGCCAGACCTTCCTAAATTTGAAGAAGAGTGGCAGCCTTTTATTGATTTCTTAAAAGAGGAGGAGAAAATAAAAACTTTGGGTTTTTTGCAATAAAAAAGATAATCATCATTACAGAGATGTAAGAATAACAAGAAAAGGAAAAGGGGGAGTTGGTAACAAAAATAACAGGATTCCCAATGGTATCCAAGGGATTCTGAAACGTTAATCTCCCAGAAATATGAAAGCGGGTCAATAAGTCTGTGACTTTTTGAATGAAACACAGGTTTTTGGATAAAAATCATTTTAGTTTTCAGCGTAGTCTCCTTTGAGCTCTATGCACTTTGTCCAACAGTTCTCCATTTTTTTATCCCTTCCAAAAAATAAGATTTGTCGAGGTCATCAAAATAAGTATTTGTTTGTGAGATGATTTCATCGTTGGAGTCAAATCTCTTTCCGCCGAGCCATTTCTTCAGGTTTGGAAACAAGAAATAGTCACTTGGGGCTAAATCCGGAGAATAGAGTGAATGAGGGAACCATTTGTATCCCAATTCATGGGTTGTTTGGCAACTGCACGTGTGCACCCTTGCATTGCCCTGGTGCAAAAGAACTTTTTTCTTGGCCAAATACGGTCGTCGTCCCCCCCAAATCCTCATTAAATCGACCCAATAAGTTGGCATAACATTTGCCATTGATTGTTTTACCCTTTTGAGGGGAGTCAATGTGGATTATACTGGGTGCATCCCAAAAAAAACACGTTGCCATGACTTTATTGACTGACAAACCCACCTTGGCCTTCTTTGGAGCCGATTCACCCCGAGAAACCCACTGTTTTGACTGCTGTTTGATCTCTGGTGTGTTGTGGTGGATCCTTTTTTCGTCCACGGTTACGAAACAGTGCAAAAACTCGTCCATATTGCGGTTGAACAACGCCAAACACTCCTGTGAAATTGACACTTGATTGCGTTTGTGGTCGATTGTGAGCAAACGCGGCACCCATCTTGCGGAAAGCTTTCTCATACCCAAGTGATCATTTAAAATTGAAACCACTGAGCCATGTGAGATGCCTATGGCTTCCACAATCTCTTGCACTTTCAATCTCCGATCGGCCAACACCATATCATGAATTTTTCAATTGTTTCGGGTGTAGAGACCTCAACTGGGCGTCCAGAATGTTCGGCATCTTCCGTGCTTGTACGGCACAACCAAGTTCAGTAAACCACCTTTTTACCATTAAAATTGATGGTGCAGAGTCCCCATAGTATTTATCAAGCTTAGCCTTGGTTTGAGTGATTTTTTTCTGCCAAAAATAATGCTTAATGAGTACACGAAATTCAGATTTTTTCCATTTTCTCCTCAAATCACACGGTAGTCTACTATCAATGGCTGTCAAACACAAACTAAATGACGCAGCTTGTTCAAATTTTGACAGGAGTCAACTGACAGGTGCCTGTTGAAAGGAGCAGTGTTGCCCTTTCAGTTAAGAGGCAGGAAATTCAAAAAGTCACTGACTTATTGACCCACCCTCAAAAGAAGATTCAAGATGGAAAAGATAGGTTTCTTTGTTACAAAGATGACAGTAGTGAAAAGGGCAGGAAGTGTTAGAGAGGGCTTTCTACTTTCCACTTATTAACTTTACGAACTTCTTTGTTTCAATGTAAGCTATACCCACCTTTCTATTCTTCTATCTTAGATTAGATAAAAATCTTTTTCCTTTTTCCTTTCTTATTCTTTTTTCCCATTTTTAACATCATAGAAACCTTTGTTGTATTAGATGACTATGAAAGAAAATGATAATAGAAGATATTTTAAAATCCCCTGTTTTATATCCCAATATAAAAATTATATTGAAAAAAATCTTCAAAACAATGGCTGGGGCCAACCAGCAATGTTGCCAGATAGACCCTTGGACCTATCCACAGCATGGCTCCAGACCAGGGGTGAGCAATTATTTTTTCCAAGGGGCCACAGGAGAGCCAAAAAATATTATGGAGGGCCGCACCTAAAGGCTGAACTACATCCTAATCTACATTATTTATTTATTTATGTATTTATTTATTTACTATATTTACTATATATTACACATCATTAATATTAACATATTAATATATCAAGAAATATTCATATATTATTAGTATTAATATCATAATTATTATATTATAGTATATATAGACATCATAATATATTGAAATTATAATATAATATAACATTATATTATATTATTATATTATTATAATAAAATTATTATAAAATAATAATAAAAACCACTAAAATTAAATTAAATTAAATTCAAGTAGACAAGGTGCCAACCAAGATGGAGGCTGACATCCTGAAGAGAGGACGGATCCCAAGATGGAATGGCCCAATGACCCCAGCCCAGAGGATGGCAAAGCGGACCCAGCCGCCGCAGCAGAGGAGAGCAGAACAGCAGGCCATCGGAGACTGCAGGCCTCTGCCCACTCTCGCCCCCAGCCGTTCCCCAGCTGATCACCCTGCGGGGCCAAGAGGAAGGGGGGCCTCTGCCGCCATCCGACCATGGGCTCTGTGGGGCCTGTGTTGGCAAACAGGCCGGAGGAGCAGCGGCTTTGGAGTGCCTGCCATCACTGGAGGCGATCCTGGCCTGCAGGGGGAGCACTCAGAAATCTGAGGCAGCTCATCACCGTGGTGACCCGGAAGACGATCAAGTCTTCCGGGTCGCCACGGCGATCAGCCACCGCAGGTCGTGGAGTGTTCCCACTGCAGGTGCGAATCGCCTCCAGGGATGGCTGGCACTCCAAAGCTGCTGCTCCTCCGGCCTGTCTGCCAACACATGCCCCACAGAGCCCGCGATTGGATGGCAGCAGCGGCATCCCTTCCTCTTGGCCCCGCCCCTGATGCCCTTCTGCCGGGCTGGACAGAACTGGCTGCCGGGCCGGATCTGGCCCGCGGGCCGTAGGTTGCCCACCCCTGCTCCAGACCAATCAAGAGCCAGCGAGGTAGACTTGAATAGCTGCCAGAGTATACATACTGTAAATAAATCTGTATGTTCCCAATTGTAGTTTGTGAGTTCTTTGGAGTGCTGTCTCTGCTGACATCCTTTTTGACCATTGAGAATAAAGCCTCTGATTCTGCCTTCATCCCGTCTGTGTCTTATCTGGCCTTCTGGAAGCTTCTCATGACAGGCTCCGAACCCACTGTTTTTTAGAAGCTGAAATCACATAACTAGATAATACAGTGAAAAAGTTGCCAGAGCTTTATTCCCCATGTTTCTATTTCACCAAACCTACTGATGGTTATTACACTTATTTTGAGGCGCAAAATATATATGACACTAGCTGAACCCGGCACGCGTTGCTGTGCCCTATTTAGGAGATGTGAGTAAGTCTGGGTATGTAAGGGTTACAAATGATGTGATTATGTGTTGTGTGTGTGATTATGTGTTGTGTGTGTGTTTGTATTTGTGTATAAATATATGTGTGTGTGTATGTATATGTGTGTGTATATGTGTATGTGTATGTGTTTATACATATGTATGTGATTATGTGTATTATGTTTGTGTATGTGTGTATTTATGTGTGTATATATGTGTATGTGTGTATAAGTGTGTATGTGTGCGTATATGTGTGTATATATGTTTATGTGTGTATGTGTGTATATATATGTGTGTGTGTGTATGTGTGTGTGTGTGTTAGTGTTGTTTTGTGTCTAAGTTGTAATGTGTTGTTTTGTTTGTATTATGGGTGTTATTATTATGTGTTTTGTAAGCTTGTTTGCCTTTTCCATGTCTGTCTCTTGTGGTGCCTGCTTACCCTTCCTTGCCCTCTCCCTGCCGTGGGGTGGCGATGATGGGGCGTTAGGTAGGAGGACGGCTGTGGCGTTACCGTCCTGTCCGGGCGCGTCCTCGTAGTCTTTGGTCGGTTGTTTCTCCCTTCGCCCTCCTCTTCCGGAGCCTCATCAACCTCTTCGCCTGTCCCATGCCCCAGCCGAAGGGGCACCTTCGCCAGGAGGACGGGTGCGGCGGGCTGGGAACGTTTGGGAAGCGACCCAGCCCTCGCCCTCAGTGCGGAGGAGGCGAGGGCGGGCCGGCCCGGTAGTGGATGGGAGCCGGCGAAAGGCCGTGCACACGGCGGAGGAGGCGCCGAGGCCATCGCCCGCAAGATCCGGCTGCTAGAACGGCTGGGAGACTGTGCAGGAGGCGGGCCTGCCCATGGGACTACGCTTCCCAGAAGGCCCTGCACGGTCACCTTTCTTCTCAGTGATTGGCGCCGGGCCTTCTGGGAAGCGTAGTCCCATGGGCAGGCCCGCCTCCTGCACCGTCTCCCAGCCCTTCTTCAAGCCGGATCTTGTGGACGTTGGCCTCGGCGCCTCCTCTGCCGTGTGCACGGCCTTTCTTGCCGGCTCCCAGCCACTACCGGAGCCAGTCCGCGCCTCGCCTCCTCCGCACTGAGGGCGAGGGCTGGGTCACTTTCCAAACGTTCCCAGCCCCGCCGCACTCGTCCTCCTGGCGAAGGTGCCCTTCGGCCGGGCATGGGACAGGCGAAGGAGGGCGATGAGGCTGCGGTCTAAGGAGGAGGTAGTGGTGAGGGAGGGTTGTTGGTGAGGGGCTGGGGTTTGGGGGGGCCTTTGTTCCGGGAAGGCTTTTTTTGCGGCGGGCGTGTGTGTGGCGCGGATCGGCTGTTCGGGCGCCATGTGCTTGGGGAGGGGGGGAGTGTGCATTGGTATGTTGTTGTGTGGGGGCCGTGGGAAGGGGTGAGGGAGTGTGGTGCACATGTGGATAGATGCTGCTGGGAAGGTTGGGGGCGTTTGTTCCGGGAAGGCTTTTTTGCGGCGGGTGTGTGTGTGGCGCGGATCGGCTGTTCGGGCGTCATGTGCGTGGGGAGGGGAGTGTGTGTGGGTTTTCTGTTGTGTGGGGGCCGTGGGAAGGGGGGAGGGATTGTTGTGTACATGTTGTTTCATGCTGGTGGGAAGGTTGGGGCGTTTGTTGCGAGGAGTCTTTGTTTTGCGGCGGGCGTCTCTGTGCAGTGCATCGGCTGTTCTGCCGCCATGTGCGTGGGGAGGGGGGGGAGTGTTTGTTGTGCCCAGTTTGTTTTGGGGTCGTGGGTAGGGTTGAGGGTGGTGTGTGTGTGTGTGTGTGTGTTGTTTAGGATGGTGGGAAGGGGATGAGGGGATCGTAGGTTTTGAGCGTGGTGCGTGGCTCCCTGCGGAGGTATTGTTGTTTGGGCTGAGGCACCTTGGCTGGCATGTGCGAACGTTCGAAACGGTCGCTGGCAGCGGAGAGGGCGGGGTGGGAGGGGCTTGCGGTTTTTGGGGTCGTGTTTGGGGGTGTTGTGAGGGATCTAGGTCCGGGTTTTTGCGCCACGAATGTTCCTGCAAGTATGTTTGTGACTGTTGTCAAGTATCGTGGTTCTGGGTCTTATAGTTTCTTTGTCTATGAGCGTCAAAAACGGACGCTCTCTTTTTATATATATAGATTAAATGTGCCTTTTGCAATCTCACATACACATTTTAAAGATGCCAAATAGCATCAATGGTGGTGTTGGGGGACACATGTGGGGGACACATGAAATTAATGAGATCAGAGTAAATAAGGAGAGAAAAAGTAACTCTTTGCAGTCCTGAAAAAACCCTTCCCACAAAGGGAAATGGATTGGGGGTGTGAGGCAAGAGAAGAAATTGGAAGAAAAAACTCAGTTGGTGGCAAGCGCCCCCTGTCTCAAGGGTTACAAAATTTTCAGCTCTTGTGACTAGTTGTTATGGTCTCTCTGGAGTGTTAATTCTTCTCAGATGGCGTTTCAATCTGGTTTTGTTTTCAGTTGAAGTTCTACTCAAGTCAAGTCACTTTGAAGTTGTTGGGTAAGCAGCCTAAAATGGTTTAAATAAATGAAAATAATTATTTGCAAAAGGAAGAGAAATAACTGTTTGGGTTTTTTTCCATTTTAAATCCTTTTTTAAAGTCACCTAACTTACAATTCTTCATTTTGAAAGCAAGATTGAGGAAGGGACAATTGTGAGTATATGTGTGAATATGTCAGACAATGCCTGGTAAAACCTCATAAGACAGAGGAGCCAACTGGCAAAATTCCTCTTGGTCTTGTGATAGTATACCATCAGGCCCCAATTTAGACTATTAAATTGTACAAAAATAGTATAATTTGTAATGTATACCCACTTATACATTTTGCAGAATTCAGCTTCGCTTGTTTCAGAATGCAGGTTGCCATACATTTTGGTTTTGGTTGTTGGTTTTTGGCTAGTGTTATCATTCATAGACCTCAGTAAAAGTAGACCTAAAAGTACGCGGGGCTATCTTTGAAGACGGCCCGGAAACTGCAGTTGGTTCAAACATCTGCAGCCATACTACTAACTGGAGCTAGTTACAGGGAGTGGTCAACCCCTCTGTTCGAATAGGTCCATTGGCTTCCAATAAGTTTCCGGTCCTAATACAAAGTGCAGGTTATCACCTATAAAGCCCTAAACAGTTCGGGACTTGCCTATCTTCATGATTGCATCTTCCCTATGAACCAGCACGTACTTTAAGATCATCCGGGGTGGCTCTTCTCTCGCTTCCACCACCCTCACAAGCTCAGTTGGTGGGGACAAGGGAAAGGGCCTTCTCTGTGGTAGCCCCTCGGCTCTGGAACACCCTCCCCAGGTAGATCAGACAGGCTCCCACTCTCTCCATTTTCCACAAGGGATTAAAAAAGCTTGGCTTTGTTAGGCAGGTCACCACATAATTTGCTATTTATTTATTTATTTATTTATTGATTATTCCGCTCCTCCCTGCACAGGTCACATCACAATAAAATAATACAAATGCACAACGAATCACCATAAAACAGTAAAGACACTATCCATCTCCTGCACTTTAACATGGTCCCTTTCTGGCACTTCTAATACTTTAATAGCCTAAGGACATTTGCCTCCTAGCCCAGCCCTCCGATTGTCACACATTCCCTGGCTCTTCTTAGGATTCATTGCACTTAGTAATTATGAACCGAACCCAGCACTTTATTTGTTCAGCCATGATAGCTTTTAATAGTTTTTATAATGTTGTCTGGTTTTTACGTTTATTGATGTTTGATATTACTTGTTTTCCAGTGCTTATTTTAACCTGTTTTCTTGGGCATGTCCCTTTGTAAGCTGCCTGAATCCCTGATTATTATTCGTTAATAAAAAAATAACTAAAATTGAAAGGTAATATATTTTATAATTTGCAAAAAGCGACTCTGATTCAAATTATTTGTCCTGGCCTTTTATTCAAAAGGACAGGACTTTCCGCCCCTTTGGCTCAGGAAGCCAATGAAACTTCTGATACATTCATTACAGAAGGATTTACTCATATAATAGCATTCGACTTGACATTACCAAACAAAAGCTCCTAAAATGAGTTCTGCCATCACAGACCCATTTTGCTTGAAACTGGAGTATGCCCTGCTGGCTCCTATTCTTGTCATGCTAACCCTTTCTGAAATAATTTTAGGAAAGCTCAAAGCACATTTCGCTTACCTTAGTTGCTGGGCCATTCTTCCTAACCTGTGCATTCTACCTTGCCCCTGTTTTTTTCCCTTGAGGACAATTGCAAAATCCCAATAGTTCACCATCTCATGAGGTTGTATTTTTGCTCTGTGAGGCCCCTTCCATACTGACATATAAAATCCAGATCATCTGCTTTGTACTGGATTATGTGGAAGTGTAGACTCATATAATCCTGTTCAAAGCAAATAATGTGAATTATCTGTTTCGATAATCTGAATTATATGGCAGTGTAGAAAGGCCCTGAACGGTTTGCAGCTGTGCATTCTGTACTCTTGCATTTTCAAGTTACTGAAGCACCGTTCTTACAAGCAACTAAAATATTAAATAACGGATAGGGAATCATTTTGTAAATAAAAGACATTTCCTATTTTGTGTATTCCACAAAGGGACAGAGAGTTTTTACTTGGAAACCTTGTTTAGCAGTGTACAGCATGCATGACTACAAAGTTTTGTAAAATGGACTTGCAGAGAAAGGAAATGTTTAATTAAGACAGGAAATCCATATAAGCAGCTTGGTTCAACCGGGGAATGGTGCAGGTACTTTATTTTAAAATAACGAAGTGAACAGGGGGAAAGGGGAAACGTATGGCTTTGTAGTCAAAGGTCTTCTCTGTCTTTCTACCGGAAGTTGAAATGGAAGCAGATTGAGAACAGGGAACTGCAGAGGTCAGAAGGAACTGCCACAACATGTCTGTAATGGGTTTTGATTATCACATTCCTGAAACTCACTTGTTGGATGCACGTTTAGCAACCCTAAAATGGGCGCCCCCAATTTCTAAAAACGATTGCCTCACTACAATTTGTAGATTGTTTTACTATGAATTTAGGATGATGCCATGTGATTTTAAATTTTTCATTTATGGCTAGGAAGCTCCTCCATGTATTATTAGCTTCAAGCCATCAAGTCCATCATGACCCAACCCTCATAGGGAAGTGGGGACAATTAAATCATTGAAGGACACAGAGCCTTGGATCTAGCAGTACGTCTGAACATCTTGAGCATTATCATTCCCATTTCCAAGAGACAAAGAAGGGCTTTGCATCATCATTGCCATGACAATACAGTTTTTATGCTAAGTTCCTCTTCTGGTTCCTACCGGTGACTTTGCAGTGGTTCTTCTCAAGCTATGGAACTCCCTTCCACAGGAGATCCTGTTGGCCTCCTCCTTGCTACCTTTCCGCTAGCTAGTAATACCATATATACTCAAGTATAAGCCAAGTTTCTCAGACATTTGATCAGGCTGAAAAAGCCCTCCTCAGCTTATACTTGAGTCAGGCATGTAGCCTGGGGCTGGGGTGCTTGAGGGACTTCAGCCCCCCCCCCCCAAATTTCTCAGGGTAGTCCGTGAGAAGACCTTACTGGTATATTATTTATTTATTTATTTATTTATTTTATTTATTTATTGCTTGGACTTATATGCCGCCAAACTCCCTGAGGCTCGCAGCGGCTTACAAAGCCAAGAGGCAACAAAATACATGATCAATAGACAGACAAGGAACAATACAACACAGTAAAAAAGGGAAAAGAAGGGGAAGGGACAATGGGACAAGATCCAGCGGGAGAGTGCCCAGCAGGTCAAGCGGGCCCTACTCTCCCATCAAAGGAGGGGAGCAAAGGTGGTCTCCAAGCAATCCCACAGGAGTGGTCCGAAGTGGCCAATCCCCCATTGTCCCGGAGTCCGGCTAATAAACTGTTATGTTTATTCATATCATGATCTGATCACCATGCTCAATATATTCCATATGCATGGGGATATTGGGATAACAATACAAAAGGTTTGCTAGAGTAGACCCTCTCTCACTCAGACTCAGCCCCCCCCCAATCAAACTCAGCCCCCAGCCCCCAAATCAAAATCCTGGCTACGGACCTGACTCAAGTCAAAATTATTCATCATTTTACTATGTTGTTATTATTATTATTAAATTTATCATTTTACTCTATTATTATTACATTTATTATTTTACTCTATTTTTATTATTACATTTATTATTTTACTCTATTTTTATTATTACATTTATTATTTTACTCTATTACCATTAGTTTTATTACATGCATTATTTTGCTCTCTATTCTTATTAAGCACATTTACATAGAATCATAGAATCATAGAATAATTGAGTTGGAAGAGACCTTTTGGGCCATCCAATCCAACCCCCTCTCCACCATAGGAATATAATGTCTCTACAGAAAGGTTTTAAAAAATATTTTCAAGCATTATGGAGTATACAAGAAATAATATAGAGCTGGGGATGAAAATATCCTGAAAATAGGGAAGGGATGTGGCATTGCACACAGTCATATTTATCGTCATAATCCATTTAACAACCAACTGTAGAATTTTACAGATACCATGGGTTCATGAGCAAACCCTGATTCTAACTGGAAGCAAACATGACTAAACCAAGTTTACCATTCTTTCAGCCAATTATGGGGCAACATGACACATTCGAAAGCATTGAAATAAATAGCCACCCTGAATCCCCCTTCGGGGGTAGAGAAGGGTGGGGTACAAATATTTGAAATAATAATAAATGAATAATAATACTTAAAGAGCCAGGAAAAGTTCAAGGCAGTAGGAAGAGAGAAAGACCACATTACAGGTAGATTTACTCAAACATTGAAGCCGCAGTTCTGAGCTTGCAAGATCTGATCATGGACATCAATAGCAAGACTTCTTGAAATGTTCTCATTTATAGAGCCTCATTGAATCAGAGCCCATTTGTCAGCATGTAATAATAACAAATGCCCTTTATAGGATATGGATATGGTGGAAAAAGATGATTCTAACATTGAAATTGGGAAAAAGTCATTTGGTTCTCTGAAAAAAAGCAGGATATACAAGAAGTGCAACAGTATGTCTGCCTTGTATGGAAGTGCTCTTAGTAGAGTTTTGGGCTACAAACTAACATGGCTACAATTCTTGAAATTGTGGCAATTGTAATCAGTACTTCAGCGACATATAGTCAACGATTATGATGACAGAGAATAACAAATGCTTTACCACCGCTGCTATCTAACATTATCTTTGAATTGGCCACAACAGATGTCTTTTTTACATGTACTTATAAGGAGCCACTGGTGGCGCAGTGGGTTAAACCCCTGTGCCGGCAGAACTGAAGACTGACAGGTTGCAGGTTCAAATCTGAGGAGAGCGCGGATGAATTCCCTCTATCAGCTCCAACTCTCATGTGGGGACACGAGAGAAGCCTCCCACAAGAATGCTAACACATCAAAACATCTGGGCATCCCCTGGGCAACGCCCTGTCAGACAGCCAATTATCTCACACCAGAAGCGACTTGCAGTTTCTCAAGTTGCTCCTGACATGACCAAAAAAAAAGTACGTATAGTTCACATTTCTCTGCCAAAGGAGCTGCCAAAGCCATGGCAAATGAGAGAGAATGCTCAGAAGCAAAAGAGTCATTAGGGATTTAGCATAACAGTCAGTGATATAATTGGAAACATCCCCAGGAACAGGCTGGAAACCCCATTCAAAGCACTTAGCCTTCAAATGTCACTTGCATACAATAAGATTTTTTTTTTCTGTTTGTAGACTCTTATTCTAATTTGAAGAATTTAAATAGCATAACTCCAGTGCAATCCCAGTGTCACCCAATAACTGGGTTGGGAATAGTATACTTCCATTTCATCCTGTTCCATCCCTTCTTCACATACCTCAAGTACTATTTCAAAGATAAGTTAAACTATCACTGAAATGCCAAATGAAGAAATAATACAGGTGAACTGCAGGATGACAATCCAAATCTTTCATCCACCAGGGAAGCCTCATCCTAGGGCCCTTCCACACAGCCTTATAACCCAGAATATCATGGCAGAAAATCCCACAATATCTGCTTTGAACTGGATTATCAGAGTCCACACTCAGCTAATGTGGGATTTTCTGCCCTCATATTCTAGGACAATGTTTCCCAACCGGTGTGCTGTGGCACACTAGTGTGCCGTGAGCAATCATCAGGTGTGCCGTGGGAAATTGGAACCTCCAATACCCTTTCTTTCCCCTCCTGCTGAACACAGTAATACATATAGTTAATATGTTTTAAAATGTATTTATACACTTAGTGTTAAACCTGGACCTGTTTCGATGAACACAACATAGATATCCTGTAAATGTAGAGTGTCATTTTGTGTCATGTTGGTTGGTGGTGTGCCCCAGGATTTTGTAAATGTAGAAAGTGCCGTGGCTCAAAAAAGGTTGGGAAACACTGTTCTAGGAGATAGGGCTGTGTGGAAGGGCCCCAGGTCTGCATGTTTGGGAACTAATGTACAGTGCAATCAGGTCAGCTTTCCCTTGACGTCACTCTGCACATTTTCCAAGAGAACAATTAATGACGTCACTCTGCATCAGAAAAGGCATCCATTTTGAACTGTCTGAATGGCAGTATGATTGAATTTTCTGCAAAGCCTTTGCCTGCTTGTCGGGGACTGCTGGTGCACGCTGCTTCTCTTCTCTTCCTTAAGAGGCTTGCAGGCAGTGCGTAACTTGTTTCTGGGTGGGGGAAGCTGTAATAAATTACCAGGACCAGATATCTAAGAGGGGCTTGGGATCTGACCATATTACATATGTTTTTGTCCTTTTAAGGGGCCTGTCTGTAAAAGCAAAAGGAGGGAAGCTTCAGGCTATCCTCTGTGCTGGATAACTTCCCACTCCCTTTCCCTGCAGACCAAACTGCCACCTTGATGTCCCTCCTCCTTCTGCCTTCCCACTTCCCTTGCCAGTGAGAATAGTATGGGCATGCCTACTAGGAAGGGCCCAGAGGCAACAGGAGTCTATAGAACAGTGTTTCTCAACCTTTCTAATGCCACAACCACTTAATACAGTTCCTCATGTTGTGGTGACCTCCAACCATAAAATTATTTTAGTTGCTACTTCATAATTGTAATTTTACTACTGTTATGAATAGTAATGTAAATATCTGATATAAAGGATGTATTTTCATTCACTTGACGAAATTTGACACAAATGCCTGATATGACCAAATTTTAATACTAGTGTGGTTGGGTGGGGTTGGAGGGATTTTATCATTTTGGAGTTGTAGTTGCTGAGATTTATAGTTAACCTACAATTAAAGAACATTCTGGACTCCACCAATGATGGAGTTGAACCAAGCGTGGGACACAGAATTCCCATGATCAACAGAAAATGCTGGGCATTGACCTTGACTTTTAGAGTTGTGGTTCACCTCCATCCAGAGAGCACTATGGACTCACAAAATGATGGATCTGGACCAAACTTGGCATGAATTTATTAGCCCAAATTTTATTAGTTTAAGAAGATCCTTTTGGGAGTTACATTTGGGATTTATAGTTCACCTACAATCAAGGAGCAATGCTTCTCAATAACCTGTATCAGGCTTCCAACAACCTAAGCTTCTATAGAAAGTACGTAATATTTTGAGCAATCTGGGCCAGTAAAACTATTTAGACTGTGAAACTAAATGGATTTTGAGCATGTTTTTGTTCAGAGTTGCTCAGAGATTATTTTGCCTCTGACAGAGAGCCAACCCAAAACTCTATCATGCCTCACCACTACCTTTTCAGAAGTAATTATAAACTAAACTCCATAGTCCTCTAAATATCACAGTTTAGTATCACACAAAAAGAGTACAGTAATGCCTTGACTTACCAGTTTAATTCGTTCCATGGCTGATCTCTTAACTCAAATTGCTTTTATCTCAAAGTGAATTTTCCCATTTAAAATTCCCATGAAAAAATTATCCGTTCTGGCCCCCTGAGACCCCTCCCCCCATTTTTGTTACATGTTTTTAAATAAGAAAATGTACTTTATAAATAACAAATAATCTGTAAATGCACATTCATGTGGAGCAATCTGTATACCTTTATAAAACGGAATGTTTGTATGTATGTGTGTATGCGGAGGGCGGGAGGGTGGGAGGGCAGAAGGGCGGATATGTGGCAGCCACTTTCACAGGCCACAGCGACCAGCGCGGGTGATGGACCTGCACCAAACTTGGTACACATAACCCCCCTAACCCCCTTTACGTCTTGGTGCGGTTCGGGGGACATGACCCATGGATTCTGGGATTTGTAGTACTTTCAAACACTTTGGTTCCCACAGACCACTGAGGCCACCAAAAAGGACCAATACAGACCACACTTGGCACACACAGCCCCCATGACTCACTCTACGTCCTGGTGCAGTTTGGAGGAGGGTGGACCATGGATGATGGGACTTGAAGTACCTCTACTCACTTCCCAAGTCCGCTGGAACCCTCATCCAATCACTGATCGAGACCAAACTTGGCATACATAACCCCTATGACTGCCTTCACGTCCAGGTGAGGTTTGGGGGAGGACTGACAATGGATGATGGGATTTGTAGTACTTTCACATCCCTCTGTTCCCACAGACCACTGTGGCCCCCAACAAACACTGATAAAGACCACACTTGGCACACAGAGCCCCAATGACCCACTCTACATACTACTGAAGTTTGGAGGGGGCCAGAACATGGATTATGGGACTTGCAGTACCTTCCCTCACTTTCCAAGACTGCTACAAACCTAATCCTATGACTGATCAACACGAAACCTGCCACACAGAGCGCTCATGACCCACTCTACATCCTGGTGCAGATCGGAAGAGGATGGACCATGGATGATGGGACTTGAAGTACCTCTACTCACTTCCCAAGTCCGCTGGAACCCTCATCCAATCACTGATCGAGACCACACTTGGCACACATAACGCCCATGACTGCCTTCATGTCCTGGTGAAGTTAGGGGGAGGACTGACAATGGATGATGAGATTTGTCACACCCCTCTGTTCACACCCCTCTGTTCCCAAGACAGACAGTTGGCACACAGAGCCCCAGTGACCCACCACATCCAAACACCAAGAAAGACCACAGTTGGCAAACCTAACAGAGCCCCAAACCTGAGCCCCATGACTCTACATCCTACTGTACTTTGGGGGGCCAGAACATGGATGATGGGACTTGCAGTACCTTCCCTCACTTTCCAAGCCTGCTACAAACCTAATCCAATGACTGATCAACACCAAACCTGGCACACAGAGCCCTCATGACCCACTCTACATCCTACTGAACTTTGGAGGGGGCCAGAACATGGATGATGGGACTTGCAGTACCTTCCCTCACTTTACAAACCTGCTACAAACCTAATCCAATGACTGATCAACACCAAACCTGGCACACAGAGCCCTCATGACCCACTCTACATCCTACTGAACTTTCCTGGTGCTGTTTTGCTACAAACCTAATCCAATGACTGATCAACACCAAACCTGGCACACAGAGCCCTCATGACCCACTCTACATCCTGGTGATGTTTTGGGACTTGACCACGGATGACCTTCACTCACACTTCCTAAAAACAATCCAACCCTCATCCATTCACCAATACAGACCAAACTTAGCACACAGAGCCCCCATGACCCAATCTACATCCTAGTACACTTTGGGGGAGGGTGGACCAGAGATGATGGGACTTCCACTACCTTCAGTAATTTCATGATACCACTGCAACTCCCAATAATGATGGATCAAGACCAAACTTGCCACACAGAGCTCCCATGACCCACTCTACATCCTGCTGGGTCCCCAAGCTAGTAATAAAATAAAGATCAACTTTAACATGGTAGAATAACAAAGTTGTGGCAAGGAAGCACATTTGACTCAACAAAATGTGTGTTGGCCAGTGTAACAGCAAGGCAAAACCTGCACATTCACATGGAACAATAAAAAAGAAAGATGTACTTTAAAATAATAAAAGCACAAAGTTGTGGCAAGGAAACAAAACAAATAATCCGGAGACTCAAGCTGGTGCAGAACGCTGCAGCGCGACTCCTGGCAGGGGTCCCGATTGGCCACCACATCACGCCAATCCTGCGCGAACTGCACTGGCTCCCAATTGAATGCCGGATTGCCTTCAAAGTGTTAGTCCTGACTTTTAAGGCCTTACATGGTCTGGGGCCAGTGTACCTGCGGGACCGCCTTGTCCCATATCATCCCACCAGATCACTGCGCTCCGAAGAGCTAAACCTCCTGGTCATTCCAAATGTGAGGACCTACATCTGTCCGCAACCCGCCGCCGGGCTTTCTCTGTTGCAGCCCCTACCATGTGGAACGCACTGCCCGCCGGCATCCGTGCCACCCAAGGCCTCCTCCCATTCAGGAGAGCAGTTAAGACATTGCTGTTCCAACAAGCCTTCGGAGTTAGCTAAACTTTAGCTCGCACCGCCTAGCTGTCAGCCCACTGCGACTCCATTTGTTGCTTCAACTGTTCTAATTGTAATTCCATCTTAATGGTATTACTGTGGTTTATGAGTTATCTGACAATTGTATTTTACGAACTGTTGTAAGTCGCCCCGAGCCGTTGGGGGGACGGGGGGACGGGGGGACAGACAAATGCGAAATAATAAATAAATAAATAAATAAATAGCATCATTTTCTTCATATTGTCCTCATTCCAGCCTCCCTCCCTATCATGCTCTCTCTCACTCTCTCTATTCATGAAGCCAAACATACCTGAAATAAAAACCACACAAAATCAACTAACTCAAAGTTTCTCAAATTAGACAACAGTCTCCCAAAGGGGACAAGAGCACAAGGCACAGAGGCTGTTCCCTTGAAGCCCTACAGTCCTGTACTCTTGCACCAGGGCTCCCTCTGGTGCTAGTTTTTAACTTAAGTTACTGCTCATATATCAAAACAAAACCAAATCCAAGTGACAACTCTTAAATCAAAATGCTCTTAAATTGGGAAAATTTAAGTCAAGGTTCCACTGTATTATCACAGTCTGCTATCATATGGAAGACAGCTGTTGAATATAGTATCATTCCACTTCTATTCATGCCAATTGGTATTTGTGTTCTCTAATTGAAGTTAGGATATGGTAGTTTCATGTTGGGGAGGCAACAGTGAAAATGGAAGCGAAGGAATCCTTGCTGCATTTTGTAGTCTGGATAATGGAATACTATTCATGGCATATTTAACATCATTTGTATCTAGAATTATATTTTCCCATCGGTGTCTGTTGTGCTAGCAACCTGGTCAAAAGACAGCTCACATAGTTTGTCTCATAGTGTATCTAGTGGCAGTTACAAAACTGTTGCAACTCATCACATTATACAATATGTATTAGCTCAATTGGTGCAAAAACAGCATTTCAGAGATTGTAGCTTTAGAATAAGGGTACTCCTGAAGATGTTTTGATGGCCTACAATCCTCTTTACCCTTTACCATTGGCTGTGTAGGCCAAGGTTTGTGGGAGTGACAGTCAAGTAACATCTAGAGGACCAGACATTTTTCATTCCTGCTCTGGAAGTTCATAGATAAAAAGCTCAAAGTTCAGGAACGCTAACAAACATTTCAGAGGAATTTCCACAAATTTCCCCCAATGTTTCAAGAGAAGAGAAACTTGACAAGATGGGGACCAAAACACAGGCATGATGCACATGTCTCTGATGTAAGCCGCCCCGAGTCCCCGTTGGGGCGGTGGTGGCAGGGTACAAATAAAGATTATTATTATTATAAACAAGATGTGTAATTAATAAAATATCTGACTATTTCAAAAGAGAATTATGATCTCTTCAAGATGTTGGACAGCATCTTCCGCACTGTTAACTACTAGCTATGTTGACCATGAATTCTGGATCTTGCAGTCCAACCAGAGGGCAAGAAGATTCACGTGCCTGGTTTGTAGCAAGAATAGGCAAAGTACAGCACCTAGACCACAACATTTTATGCATGAACTCAGGCATCAAAAACAGAAGTGGGCTTCTGGTGATGTTTTGAAATTTTAATTGTTTGCTCATTTGCATTATTTGCTTCTTTGCAGGCCCAGGACACATCTACATTGACCTATTATCCCGAGGGAAGTGTGAACCAGCTGATTCAGGTTGATGTAGGGACAAAGATGCTTAATGTGGCTTTGAATTGTGTTAATAAAACGTCTAGGTTTCTCAAAATTCTCCTTGAGAGTCTGGAACAAATTGTGACTTTGGGTCTATGTAAGCAGTTGGGCCAGTTCTGAGACAGAACCAGTCACAACTGTTTACATAGATATCTAGTATTTCCTGCACTTGAGGTGCCTGGAGACACGGGATGGCACTCACAGTCCCCCCCCCCCCATTCGTGTCCTAGCTAGTGTCTGTCACTCGTCATGTAGAGCTATGTTGGACAGGATGCCACAATGATAGGAGAAGAGGCAAAGGGGAAAGAAGGATACACCTCCTCCTCTCCCTTCTCCCATATGAAAGCCTGGCTAATGTCACTCTGGACAATGAATGTTCGCCACTGTCATACCTGCTGGCTATTTCTAGAAGAAGAACAGGAGGGGTTAGGGAAGGGTGCCCATCCAGCACTGCTGAACCAGATATGGTGCCACTGAATGGTCAGGATTAATTCCTGCTTCTCCAGCAGCCAGGGGGTTGGTGGTCAACCATCCCTGGGGCAATTCACTCTGAATTGGCCCTGGAATAAAGGGTCAGTATAGATGTGCCCCTAGTGTAGCCACTGCCAGGGGTGGGTCCTTAGGGCCAATAATTAGCCCTTTGATATTGCAAAGTTGACTATTAAGGATGGGCAACCTTTCATGATAAGCCATGCTTCGCAATCTGGAAGGAGCTAGGCTTATCCCTATTTCTATCTAATTTTCTCATTTCAAAAATTAACACAAGCTGTTTGGAAGCAAACAGGTGACTTTAAAAAAAGAACTGGATGAATGGCATGCTTCTAGATATGTTTGCATCCTGTTCTCTTAAGCCACAGGATTCTACAGTTAAA
Source organism: Anolis apletophallus (assembly GCA_030556195.1). Classification (NCBI taxonomy): domain Eukaryota; kingdom Metazoa; phylum Chordata; class Lepidosauria; order Squamata; family Anolidae; genus Anolis; species Anolis apletophallus. Next base: position 137,419,965 of record JARBWK010000005.1, read on the forward strand.
ACTTCCTAGGGCCCAGTTCCAGCAGAATCAACATCTGGGTCACCGATAACATTTATTTCTGTACTTTGTGATTGGAACAGAACCTTGTTGTTAACTCCTCCGTTCCCAGAAGACCCTCAAGCCATGCTGCAGTCTTTTACACCCCCTCCCTCAATTGCTTTGCTTTTGGTATTTTGTTTCCCAAGAGTTAAACTGCTCATATACATGGAAGAAAAATAAATGAACTTTAGCTAATTTGTTTTTCCATTGCCAGTAGGCATAGCTGGAAAAGCCTATCAAAGAGATTAAAGCGATAGGGTTTGGAAAGACAGCATAAATGTTTATAACCTGAAAAGAAACAAGTCACATTCCTCCAACTCAGGGGGAGTTTGAGGCAACTGTAAATGCCTGCTTACTTAGGAGTAAATCTCGTTGAATTCAGGATTTATTTGGGGGAAATGCATATGATTGGATCATATAAAACACAGAACCACACAAAACCAAAGCAATATTACAAATAATGTAGTGCTTATAAAAATTTTAGAATTATAATTAATTTTATTGATTTTAGTAAAATGTAAGCATGTATTGAATTCCTCCATTGTGATTTCTTTATATTTTACAACACAGGGATTGCATACAATCTCTAGAAATAAAAATTGTGGATCCCTGACCTAGAAAAGCTGATAAATGTGTCATTCAGTTTCTGTCAGTCAGGAGGGTGAAAAAGACATCAGGAGACCATCCAGATGTTGTGGGATTGTAACTCCCTGTACAGACAGTCCCTACGTTATGGGGTTGGGGAAAGGCTGGATATACAAGCAGTCCCAAGTTAAAAACAGGTTTATTCTTAAGCTGAATTTGTATGTAAATCAGAATAGGTCTATTTTTAAGTACAGCTTTGGATAACATAACGAAGTGTGTGTATCTCCCTGAAAGTAATCATCTCACTGCTCTCTTGCTCTTCCCCCTTTCAAAACTCTCTCTTCTGTCCATCTTCTTGCTCCTCCCACTGGGATATAAAAGGTAGGCATGAAAGCAGCTGTGGGTCATTCAAAGCACAGCTGTCTAAGACCCCTTCCCATCATAGTGTTTCTCTGTTTTGACAAATAAAACTGTTCAGTGAATACCTCAGAACAGTTATCGCTCTCTGTAAGGTACATTGATGTTGAAGCTGCAAGAGTAATGGAAGTCTTTATAGGCTTTGTAAAGATCACTGATATGATAGGTGAGGGACTTTCAGGCAATTTTGAAAACACTAGAAAAAATGGGCTGAGCTTAGAATACTTGTGTGGATATGGAGCTGCATTCACTCATATGAGTGGTGCATAGACAATTATATCACAGAACTATCCAGTGGCTGTCTACATCCACTGCAGTGCTCACTCACTAAATCTAACTTTAGCAAAGACTTACAGCATTTCACCTGTCAGAAACTGCGAAGGAGCAATGTCATCTGTGTGCAATTTCTTCAGATCATCATCCATGAGACTGGAACTGTTGGAGAAAAATATAAACACGTGCTTCTTCAATGCATGTTCTACAAAGATCTCAGATTTAAGCTCATTAGACCATGGCTTTCAAAATACCCGGGGCGCAATGAAAAATATTATTCCACCCTGCTGCTTTCGAACTCTAACACTACAATAACTTACAGTGTTGCTAAGTTCTGTGCTGCTGCTCTTAAAATCAGACGGTTGATGACTGATACCGTTAGGCAACACCCTGCTGGGAATGCGGTTAGAGCAACATGTTACAGCTGAAATGCTACTAAATTCGCAGTGTGCCCCTCCCTTCCCCTTTAGTGCCCTCCACCAGTGCTTTCTACCTCTCTCATCAACCACTCCCCTCCCCCTTTGGTTCCATACCTGTTACAATATCCTGTCTTTAAAAATATATCTTATACTGATTTCTAATCTAATTTTAAATAACTGTTTACTGGGGAGTTGTCCTTCCCCTCTTAGGGCGCTTGTGCCCGCTTTGTGCTGGTCAGTGACCGTAATAAAGTTTTGATTGATTGATTGATTGAAAAATATAAAAGATGGAATCAAGAGCAAACAACCTGTTGCTACTTTGTGAAACCCGTGGAGTTGAGCAAAATTGTGCAATTTTATGCTTTCTTGAACTGTACAGTGTGGTGGTGAGAACACTTGAAGAACTAAAAGAAAGTCCTCTATTCAACAGTGAGACTTCTTCTCAAGCTTGAAACCTTCTTTTAGCTGTTCTGAATTCTGAATTTTTAGTAAGTATACACATTCTAAGAAAGAACCTGTTGTAATTCCTTCAGTTTAACAAAACATTACAAAGAGTAGTTATGGGCATTTTCTGTATTCTCCAACATGTCGAGAAAAGAAGCCAGGAATATCTGCACAGAATCTATGGAAAAAAATCAGGAGATCTTTGACACTGCAAGATCAGTGGAGGAGTCTATGGATGGAGAAGTTATGATTCCTCACATCTGTTCAAGGCAGACCTGTCAAAACAATATCCAGGCAACTTCACCAACACCAATGAAATATTATAGGCTAACTGCGTAAATACCATTAATGGAATTTTTCTGCTGTCAACTTCAAGAAAAGTTTACAAGGCACAGGGAAGTAGTTCAAGAATTGCAAATATTCCTCCCTATTAATTGTGACCATTTAAAATCCACCTTGAACAAGTGCACAGAACATTACAATGAATGCCTTCAAGATACTGACACACTGACACACTGATGGAAGAATTTGACTATGGTGTAGAAAATGGAAAAAGATTGCACCTGCAGAAAATCCATCGAGTGCACTGGAAGTATATCCTATCTGTAAGTTTTTTTCTGAATGTGAAGAAACTTCTTCAGATTTCTGCAACATTGCCAGTGTCAACAGCTACAAATGAAAAGTCATTTTCAATTCTTAAACAACTGAAATCATAAATAAGAAGCACAATGGCACAAGAAAAGCTGACTGGATTGGCCTCTTGAGTGTCCACCAAAGTTTATCGATGGAGCCTGATTTCTGTCAAAGTGTATTGACACAGTTTCCAAGTGTTTCCAAGAGGTGTTGTGGTATTCTTTTGTAAATACCAATTAAGTCATTTTCAGTGTTTTTTTAAACTTGAAAGTTTATAAAATAAAATATTTGATTCAATTACTGATAAGTCATATATATATATATATATATATATATATATGACTTCTCAGTAAGTGAATTAGATATATATATATATATATATATATATATATATATATATATATATATATATATATATACTGTATATATAAAATTTAGAATGTGTCATAGAATTTAAATTACTTTGTATTATGGACTTACTCTTCATTATGAGCATGCGGTCAAGGAGGCGAAAAATTCTCATTATGCCTCCTTGATAGCGTCTGCAGATTCACGCCCGGCCCAATTGTTCAGGATAATTCGGCAGTTGACGATGGTCCCTACCATCCCAAAAAATGATGATCGGGCCCTTTCCGCCGAGGCTTTCCAGAATCATTTCGCAGACAAGATTGCGATGCTCCGCCGGGACCTCCCGCCACGGTTGATACAGTACAGGAGCTTGAGACTCCGTGGCCCTCCGCCGGGTCCACCTTCGACCGGTTTCGGCCACTGGACGCAGAGGATGTTGACAAGATTGTCGCAGCTCTTCGACCAACCACCTGCTCCCTCGACCCGTGCCCCTCCACGCTGATTCGAGCTTGCGTGGGGGTTACGAGGCCCTCTGTTGAATATAGTCAACTGCTCCCTTGAGCAAGGAGCTTTTCCAGAGGAGTTAAAAGAGGCGGTGGTTAGTCCATTGCTGAAGAAGCCCGGGTTAGATCCGCGGCTCCCTCAATTACCGCCCAGTGTCCAATTTACCGTACCTGGGCAAGGTAATTGAGAGGGCAGCAATGGACCAGCTGCAGACATTCCTGGATGATGCAACCTGGCTTGACCCCTTCCAGTCCGGCTTCCGTTCAGGCCATGGGACAGAGACCGTCCTGGTCTCCATCACAGACCTACTCCGTTGCCACTTGGATCGAGGCGGATCGGCGCTGCTCGTGTTATTGGACCTCACGGCAGCGTTTGATACTGTCGATTACCAACTTTTGACACCGCGCCTGGCGGTGGCGGGGTGAGGGGACAGCCCTCAACTGGCTGTCCTCCTTCCTCAAAACCGCCTGCAGCGAGTGAAGTGGGGAGGGGTGGTCTCCGAGGGCTCCCCTTACATTGTGGAGTTCCTCAGGGGCCATTCTCTCCCCGCTGTTATTTAACATCTACATGCGACCACTCGCCCAATTGGTACGGAGTTTTGGGCTGGAATGTCACCAGTACGCTGATGACACCCAGCTCATTCTGAGGATGGACCCCAGGGTGGAATCTGTACCCGATAATTTCCATCTCTGCCTAGAAGCCGTAACTGGATGGCTGCGAGCCAGTAAGTTGAAGGTGAACCCGACGAAGACGGTGATCTTGTGGCTGGGCCGCCCGAGGGGTAGAGACCCAGTTGCCGGCGTTTGATGGTGTGGCACTCCGCCCACAGCCCCTAGTTAAGAGCCTTGGGGTCCAGCTAGACACCCAACTGTCGATGGAAGCGCAGATTGCCTGCGCTTGCAAGACAGCGTTTTACCATCTGCGGCAGGCGAAACGTCTGGCTCCTTACCTCTCCCGCTGCGACCTGGCCACGGTGATCCAAGCCACGGTCATCTCGAGGCTTGATTACTGTAATGCGCTGTACATTGGCCTACCCTTGTCGGTGATCCGAAACTTAAGCTGGTGCAGAACGCAGCAGCGCCTGCTGTCGGGAGCCCCAAGATCTGCGCATGTGACCCCACTCCTGCGTGCACTGCACTGGCTTCCCATCGAATTCGGGTCTCCTTCAAGGTGTTAGTTCTAACTTTCAAGGCCTTATATGGTTTGGGGCCAGTGTACTTGAGGGAGCGTCTTACCCCATACAAACCCAGAAGATCACTGCGCTCAGAGGGGCTTAATCTACTAGAGGTCCCTAGTATTAAGATCTGTAGGCTGTCGAGCACCCGGCAGAGAGCATTTACAGTGGCCGCTCCGACCCTCTGGAATTCTCTGCCGGAGGAGATACGAGCACTACGGGGTTTGTTGGCCTTCCGCAAGTCTGTGAAGACTTGGCTATACAGGCAGGCATTTGGTCCCAACTGATGCCTCCTTAGTTGCCAGCTGCCAACATACCGTCCTGCCATGTATTGCCTCTGCGTATTATTGCTTGCCGGGATCATTTGTGGGGAGGGGGGCTTTTGGGTATACGTCTTTTATCTGTTTACTGATGTTTTATTGATTTTATGCTGTAAACCGCTCTGGGCTCCAGAGAGAGCGGTCTACCAAATCGAATTTATAAATAAATAAATAAATATTCGCTAAAAAAATGTTTCAACCACCCCATTTTTTTGGCTATAGGCCTGATCCTTAGTGAATGCCAACTAAGGAAACCAGCACAAAAGAACAGTAGCTATTGGCATTTCAGTTCTCAAAGTTGTCTTAATCTAGAAAAGTCGTATTTCCATGTCCTGGTTTGAGCTGTACAAAGCCTTGTTGCAGAATACTCCCACCACCTATGACATTACCCTTTTTACCTTAATCTTTCTTCTATTACTGAGACAAAAAAAATATCACACATAGTTTGCCCATTTACTCTAGTGAGCTATCTGGATGAGATTCTAACTCACCACAGGTGAACAGTTAAGTATTTTGTTGTTACAAGGCTTGCTTGAAGAACTTGCTTATGCAAGAATGGGAAAAAGCAGAGACTACTCATCAACTGTGTGTTCACTATTCAGGCTATTAGAACTACCAGATTTTACATCAAAACATAGAATAGCCTGAGAGATGCCTACACCACAATATGTATTGTAACAGGGTTTTAAAAAGTAAAGGTTTCCCCTTGACATTATGTCTAGTCGTGTCCAATTGTGGGGGAAGGTGCTCATCTCCATTTCTAAGCCAAAGACCCGGCATTGTCTACAGATACCTCCAAGGTCATGTGGCCAGCATTACTGCATGGAATGCTGTTACCTTCCCGTAGAAACGGTACTTATTGATCTACTCACATTTGCAAGTTATCGAACTGCTAGGTTGGCAGAAGCTGGGGCTAACAGCAGGAGCTCACCCTGCTCCCCAGTAACAGGGTTACTGTAATGGATTGGCCTACCTTAAAGGGTTGGTGTAAAAGGAAACAGGCCCAGCTTGTTAAAGCTAAGGGGAAAGTTGGGTGGAGCAAACAGGCAGCCTCATAAACCAGAAGTACAGTCTGATTGGTTAATGAAATTGGAAGGAAAAGCTCAGTAATGGGAGATGGGCAGAGTCAGAGGCAAAGGGAAGGAGCAAGGCAGATATTTTAAGTTCAGTTAGGAGTTTGGTGTAGAAGAAGAAGGGTTAGGAGTTTGAAGGGGGAAAGAAGAAAGGAAGAGTTTGGGAACTGTTTATGTTTTAAAGATACCTCTTTAAGGAGAGTAGTTAATAGGCCTCTAGTGATTAGAGAGCGGTGGGAGGAAGGGAGATTTCTAAAGTTTAAAAGATCCTCCAAAGTGTGGGAACAATTTGCGAAGAAAAGTAGGAAAAAATAGTGAAGGGAGACTAGAGGATAAAAAAGAGAATGGAAAAAATGGGAGAAGAATATGTGTATGTGTGTGTGTCTTCCAGGGTCCTCTTGGTTGTGTTGACACCTCTTTTCAATAGGTTTTCCGACAATTTGCTGTCTGGATTTGTCTTTAACTTTTGAGATTATTTTATGTCTCTTGGATATAAATATCTATGTTGTCTTTCCTAATAAATTCAATATTTTTTCCAAATTTGTTTTTCGTCTTTGTATGTTACTGTCTATTAGTTTTTCTATGAGCAGATCGATATTCATTATATTCCAAACTTTCAGTAGCCATTTTTCAGTGGTGGGTATTTTGTTAGTTTTCCATAGTTGTGCTAGCTTGATCTTAGCTGCTGTTATTAGGTAAATAAAGATTCTATTTGTGTTTTTCTCCATTTCAAAATCTGCTATTCCTAATAGGAAATATTCCAGTTTTAACTCAAATCTTATGTGTAAAATTAATTCTATCTTTTTGTGAATCAACTGCCGGAAGGATTTAACTTTCTTGCATTTCCGCCATAGGTGTATGAAGGTGCCCGCTTTTTTTCCACATTTCCAACATTTGTTACTCGTTCTACCTTTGTTAAATTTTGCTAGTTTTACTGGCGTTAGATACCATCTATAGAATATTTTATACCAGTTTTCTTTTAATTCCGTAGAGTATGTTAGTTTTAATTTTCCATCCACATTTCCCATTCTGGCATACTTACTGTTCTTACTGTGTGTGTGGAACTTTGTTGTAACAAACCCAAGATAAAAGTACCATCCTCTGTAAGAAGTAACGCCTGACAAGTTATTTGAAACCATTACGCACATTGACTGTTCAAAATAAACAACATTTTCCCGTTTTATTCCAACGGAAGCCTTTGTGTGGCTTTTTGAACATTCCAGTGAAGGAGGTGGCCTATTAAAATAATAAATTGGTGGCAGCAAAAGAAACCTTTGATAAATAGGCGGCCGGAATACGGCCTCGGCCTCAGCCGTGGCACCCAAAACTATCTGTGCCAACCTGAAGACAATATCTATAACTTTGACTTCACCAAGTTCAAGATCCGGGACATAGAAACAGGGACTGTGCTTTTTGAAATAGCCAAACCTTCATCTTCAGAACAAGAGGATGATGACAATGATCCTGGGGAAATAGACACCGGCGCGGGTCATTTTGTTCGCTATCAGTTCACACCAGCTTTCCTGCACCTCCGAACCATAGGTGCAACAGTAGAGTTCACTGTGGGGAACAAGCCTGTGTCAAATTTCCGCATGATTGAAAGACATTATTTCTGAGACCCTCTTCTCAAGAACTTTGACTTTGATTTTGGCTTCTGTATCCCCAGCAGCCAAAATACCTGTGAGCACATCTATGAGTTTCCCCAACTTTCAGAGGACCTTATCCGTCTGATGGTTGAGAACCCCTATGAGACCACTCAGACAGCTTCTACTTTGTGGACAAGCTGATCATTCACAATAAGGCCCCCTATGCCTACAATAGGGGCCAGTAGCATCTGTTGAATGGGGGCACCATCACTAGTTATCCTGAGCGTGCGGGAGAAGAGCCGAAAAGCCATTCCCTCCTCCCAGTCTACTTCCGGAACATTCCACCAAGCTCACGGAACAACGCTGAAGAGGCAACGTATGCAAGAGTAAAGGACCTCTCCTTGCAATAATTAAATCAATCAATCAATCAAAAAATAGGCGGCAGCAAAGGCAAAATATAAAAGACAGTGGTAGCTTCCCACTGACTGGCCTTGTGTGTGTGAGGGTGTGTGTGCTCTGATTCCCTCATGGTCTCACCTTAGGCCTTTCTGCTCCATCTTGTCTGTGGTGTGTTTAAGGCAGATTCTGCCTTCCATCCCGCCATTGTTTGTTGCAATTGGTGGCAGTTTGTGATAGTTACCATCTAGAAAACTGGACAAAATCATAACATTGGTGGGAGAAGGTGACCACAGTATCTTTCCATTCGAAGCATACACGGTTAGAGACTCTGGGACTACAAACCTCACTCTAATTCATTTTCTTTCTTTTCTATGAGTCTGCTTTGGTTTGAGATATTGCAGCTGTTATATTTCCTGCCTGCTGACCTATGTCAGCAGGGACCACAGTTTGATAGCAGTAGACATGTTTATAGGTTTGCTCCTTCTAACATTCACTTCATGTTCTTGGCAAAGAGGGCGGTTTTCATATTTCTTTTATAGTACTACAAGCAGCAATAATGAACATGAAATATGAATTATGAGTCCAAATAAGTTCAGATGAGACATGGCAAACTGGAAGGACAAAACTAAGGGGCCGTCAAAACTAGCTGTGTACCCCGAGAGAGGATCCAAACACACCAGAAAGTTTTGAGCAGAAGTACTAGGAAGAATTAAAGCTTTAAGATATACTGCAATGTGTGCCTGGAAACTTCCTGTTTGACACACAGAGTAATGTCCTCACATTAAACACGAGTTTTGACAAATCTCAGAAAACTCAAGTGGTAGAAAAAGACTATTCACAAGTCTCTTTTCTGTTTCTTTTCAGGCATAGTTTCTTGATATAAAACTGACCCGCTTCCGTTCTTGACAGTACAGTATCTTCTGAAACAACCCAGAGACACTTACTGGTGTGAATCATGCTTTTGCCATTCTCTCCTAACGCTTGACCCAGGGTTGCAAAGAATTGGCCAGAACTTGTTTAGTTAACTCAATTGAATTTTAACAACCATTTTACAAGTCATCACCTAAATCACTAAACTACTATGATACAGATGGATCCAGTAACAATTAATATTCTGTTATTCTGGGGAATAATTGTCAGGTGACTCCATTTGTGAATATTTTAAGGATTTAAACAATGTTAAATCAAAATTATTTTACAGTTTTCATGAAAAAAATAACTAATTCATTTTTCAATATAACATTTTCATGTGTTTGGACTAAAATGAATGCTTCCGGGTTCTTTATTTGATCAAAACACTGCATACTCATGACAACACAAGTATCCTATCCAACTCTGGTCTGCAGAGTTGTCCATAAAAACAAACTGTTCTAGGTAATGAGCACAAATATGGTGCCAGTCCTTGACATACTGGGGGGAAATATTCTGATCCTCCCCACATAAGGTAGCCTGAGAAATGCTGTTTTACAATACACTTTACAGCTGTTTCAGTTCAGCAGGTAATTTCTGCCCTTTAATTTATTTATTTATTATTTATTTCTTCGATTTTGTATTCCGCTCCTCCCCACAGGCTCGGGGCGGATAACAGCAATATATATGGGCATCATGTCGCAGACATGCAGCCCTACAATAAAAACATAAGCACACATTAAAAACACAATACATCACATCACGAGGTGCAGGGTGACATACAAAAGGTTTCTTGGGGTACCATCCTTCTGTGCCTAGTTGAAGGCTAGTCCGAAGAGAGCGGTCTTACAGGCCCTTCTGAATGGAGCCAGCTCAGACATGGCTCGAGCATTGTCCGGCAGAGAGTTCCACAGCGCCGGAGCTGCCGCAGAAAAAGCTCTTTGTCTAGTCACAGACAGGTGGCAGGAGCGGATTGATGGTATCGTCAGCAGATTCTGTTCATCTGAACGCAGTGATCTCGGGGTAGATACGGGTAAGGCGGTCCTCAAGTACGCAGGCCCTAGGCCGTGTAGGGCCTTAAAGGTCAATACCAACACCTTGAAGGCAATTCGGTACTCAATGGGAAGCCAGTGCAGCTGCCGGAGGATGGGCGTGATGTGCTCCCTCACTGACGAGCCCGTCAGCAAGCGAGCGGCGGCATTCTGCACTAGCTTGAGTTTCCGAATTGTCGACAAGGGAAGGCCAACGTAGAGGGCGTTACAGTAGTCCAGTCTCGAGATGACCGTCGCTTGGATTACCGTCGCCAGGTCGCTCCTGGACAGGTAGGGCGCAAGTCGCCTAGCCTGTCGTAGGTGGAAGAAAGACACCCTGCTGACCGCCGAGACCTGAGACTCCATGGTCAGCAGGGAGTCCAGCTGAACACCCAAGCTCTTAACCGAAGATGACGGGCTAAGCCGCTCGCCATCCAGGGTAGGCAACCGGCACCCATCCAGCCCAGGGCGACCAGGCCACAGGATCTCCGTCTTCGACGGATTCACCTTCAGCCGGCTGGCACGCAGCCAACCAGTCATGGCTTCAAGGCATCGTTGGAAACAATCGGGTACGGTGTCCGGCCTGCCGTCCATTCTCAGCAGAAGCTGGGTGTCATCAGCGTACTGATAACACTCCAGACCAAAGTCGCGGGCCAGCTGGGCCAGGGGGCGCATGTAAATGTTGAATAATAAGGGGGAGAGGATGGCCCCCTGGGGGACCCCACAATTAAGTGGGGATCTCCCGGAGACCTCCCCACCCCCCTCCACACGTTGTCCCTGGCCCTGGAGGAAGGAGGCCATCCATTGAAGGGCGGACCCCCCGACCCCAGCGCCGGCTAAACGGTGGGTCAACAGTGCGTGATCTACCATATCAAACGCTGCTGTCAGATCTAACAAGACAAGCAGGGCTGATCCACCCTGGTCCAGCTGGCGGCGAAGTTGGTCTGTAATGGCGACAAGCACGGTCTCCGTCCCATGCCCAATACGGAAGCCGGACTGGTAGGGATCAAGTCCAGCTGTGTCATCTAAGAACTGCTGCAGCTGATCCGCTACTGCCCTCTCAATTACTTTGCCCAAGAAAGGCAAGTTGGAAACAGGCCTGTAATTGGAGGGAGCCGAAGGGTCTAAATTCGGCTTCTTCAGCAGCGGTCTTACCATAGCCTCTTTCAATCCCCCTGGGAAGACTCCTTGCTCAAGGGAGCTATTTATGATATTTCCCAGGGGGCCTCGTAGCCCCTCCCGGCAAGATCTAATAAGCCAGGAAGGGCACGGGTCGAGGGAGCAGGTAGTTGGCCTAGCTGCAGCAAGTAACTTATCAACAGCTGATGCGTCCAGCATTTGGAAACGGGTGAAGGTGGGCCCGCCGAGTGGCGGCGGGGTCTCGAGCTCACTAACTGTATCAAGAGTGGCTGGAATGTCCTGGCGGAGGTTCGAAATCTTGTCAGTAAAATAGTTCTGAAAAGCCTCAGCTGTTGGCGCCAAACCCCTATCATTTGGGACAGTTGGGATTGTTGTCAAGGACCGAATTATCTTAAAAAAGTTGAGCTGGGCGTGAACTAGCTGACTCTATCAAGGAAGAGTAGTAAACTTTTTTCGCTTCCTTGATAGCTCGCTCATAAACCTCTTTAAATTGCTTATAAGCCGATTTCGATGCTCCGTCACGGAGACTCCGCCACACGTCCTCTAGCTGTCCCTTCCTCCGTTTCATCGCCCGCAACTCCTCGGTGTACCACGGCGAGCGATTTCTACGGGGGGTGAGAGAGCGCCTGGGGGCGATCTCGTCTAAGGCGGTGGAAAGACTGGCATTTCAGGATTCCACGAGCCCGTCGACCGAGTCGCTGGGGAGTTCCCAGTCCCTTAGAGCATTCAGGAACCTAATGGGTTCCATAAGTCTCTTCGGGCGAACCAGAATGGGTTCGGCACCCTTACCGGGAGGGGGGACCAAGTCCAATCGGACTTCCAGAACACTGTGATCCGACCATGGAACCTCCGTGGTGGAGGTTAGGATCACCTGAATTCCGGCAGCGAAGATCAGATCTAAGGTGTGTCCGGCTTGGTGTGTGGGGCCGGTCTTACATAGTGAGAGTCCTAGTGCCTCCATGGTAGACACCAGGTCCATGGCTGCTGTCGACGGGGAGGTGGTGTCGGCGTGGACATTGAAGTCCCCCAAGACAATAAGCTTGGGGAACCTCAATGCCCACTCCGCGACCACCTCCAGCAGCTTAGGCAGACTTCTTGCTGGCGCGTTGGGTGCACGGTACACCAGCAGGAAGGCTACACTCTCACCGAGGTCCCATACCAGGCCCGCACACTCCATCCCGGGGATGTTCGCTGTCGGAATTGTCCTGGAATTAAATTTGTCTCGACTGAGAATGTACAAACACTGGTTTCTTAGTGGAAATTGTACACAAGAACACAGCTGGAAGCAACAAACTAGCAAGTATCAAATAACATATAATATAACAGTTTCAAATCGATTACAAAGACATCAAGCCCACATAGGCACAAGAACAGGGCAGTCCTAGTATCACACAAGCCAATGGCAACGTCGCAAGACAGGAAGTGTGGGAAAACAGTCCTGGGAGGGGATGAAAATAGACGGAGAGGAAAGTCTTAAAGGAGGTGTGAATCAAGTCCGTCCCCTGGGATGGCAAATACTCATCCAGGTTCACCACAAGAGTCCCAATCCTGTGCGGAGGGCACACATGGCCGGTTTGTGAAGCACAAAGGACGCCGAGGCCGCGACGGTGTAGTAGCGCCGAGTCCGTTCGCGCCCCAACGGGGCTTTCTCAAGCGGCTGTTGGTATCAGTGCCGGGCAATATGACGCAGGATACAATACATTCTGAAACATTAAAGGTACAATCACATATATACAAGCCACCAAATTCCCACAGTGGAGACAATGCAATGAGGCAAACCCTACATACCAGCAATGGCTATGATCCGACATGGTAAATCCCGCGGACCCGAAGGTAAGTTTGGCAGTGCAGGCAGAGCCTAAATACAGAAATCCTAATGAGGCTCACATGAGAAGGGCGGATATGGGGAGGGGTCATTGAGCCCCAGGGGGAACTCGCTCTGTAGATGGACAATCCACCAGATTTCTCTCCTAAGGAGGAGATTATGGGTGTTGCAGTGGGGGGGTAACCTGACTTTCTGCAGGCCAGTAAATTTAAAGGAGTCAGGACTATGTTTTTTCTCCTTAAAGTGTCTGTAAAGGATGCTGTTGTCCATACCTGTACGCACCCGAGAACGATGCTCAGACATTCTCAAGCGTAATTGGCGTGATGAAAAACCAACATAAACCATTCCACAATCACAAAAAAGGCCATACACGCATGCTTCCCTCCGCTTCATCGGCAGAGGAGCTTCCATCTGATTCCTCTGCGGGAGCGTCTTCCGCTGACACTTCCTCGGCTAGGTACCCTACTAGGCTGAGAAATCCCAATCGCCATCGTTATTTTCCACAGGGCAGGGGTCGCAAGGTAGTCAACTTACCTAGTAGTCAACTTATCATCACATGTTTTTTCAAAGGGGGATATGGAACTGTTGAATAAGGGCATGTCGTTTGTGTATACCCCCAAATATTCGGATTTATGTATTAGACAGGACTTGGCTGGACTTTTCAGAACCTTGAGATTAAAGGAACACTTTGCAGATGCCCCCCAGGTCTCTAATCCTTGTGTTAACGCCAGAATGTATGTTAAGAGCACATTTACTCCACATGAGGTTTCCTATAACCTGAGGGCGTTTGAGAACACTGTTCTTAAAGAGGTTCTGGCCATTAATCATCAACAGGATATGAGGCGTGCCAATTTAACCTCTCAGCAGATCGACACCATTAGGACCCTTGGTAGACAATATGATCTGGTGTTCAAGCCGGCGGATAAAGGTGGTGGAGTGGTCATACTCGACCGGGACATGTATATTCAGGAGGCCCACCGCCAACTTAATGATGCCAACTTTTACCAACGTATTCCCAGTGATCCTATGCTTCGATTCCAGGGCATCATTAAGAATGTTGTCATTGATGCGGTACACATGGGGTATATCGAGGAAAAGCTGGCCAAATTCCTCATCAAGGAAAATCCCCGTGTCCCCCAATATTATTTTTTACCCAAAACACACAAGCCGGGGTTTCCTCCTCCCGGTCGCCCAATTTTGTCCGCCTCCGGCTCCGCCGTAGTTAGAAAACATTGGGGCATTTTACCTGACATTCCCGCCTTTAAGTCTCCCCCCCATGGTGGCGTACAAACGTACTCAGAACTTCAGGGACCTGTTAGTCCACTCCACCCTACACGATACACGCCCCAGAAGTATAGTCACTCCAGGGTGTAGACCCTGTGGCAAGAATTGCACATCTTGCAGACAGGTGTTTAGAGGGAAGGAGGTAGTGAGCCTCCGCACCGGTAAAACCTATGCACTAAGGGACTACACTGACTGTAATTCGGAAGCATGCGTGTATGGCCTTTTTTGTGATTGTGGAATGGTTTATGTTGGTTTTTTATCATGCCAATTACGCTTGAGAATGTCTGAGCATCGTTCTCAGGTGCGTACAGGTATTTATTTATTTATTATTTATTTATTGGGGCTTCTTCGCCGCCGACTCCCGGGGGCTCGCGGCGGCTCACAGAGCCAGTGGACAACAGCATCCTTTACAGACACTTTAAGGAGAAAAAACATAGTCCTGACTCCTTTAAATTTACTGGCCTGGAGAAAGTCAGGTTACCCCCCCACTGCAACGCCCATAATCTCCTCCTTAGGAGAGAAACCTGGTGGATTGTCCATCTACAGAGCGAGTTCCCCCTGGGGCTCAATGACCCCCTCCCCATATCCGCCCTTCTCATGTGAGCCTCATTAGGATTTCTGTATTTAGGCTCTGCCTGCACTGCCAAACTTACCTTCGGGTCCACGGGATTTACCATGTCGGATCATAGCCATTGCTGGTATGTAGGGTTTGCCTCATTGCATTGTCTCCACTGTGGGAATTTGGTGGCTTGTATATATGTGATTGTACCTTTAATGTTTCAGAATGTATTGTATCCTGCGTCATATTGCCCGGCACTGATACCAACAGCCGCTTGAGAAAGCCCCGTTGGGGGCGAAACGGACTCGGCGCGCTACTACACCGTCGCGGCCTCGGCGTCCTTTGTGCTTCACAAACCGGCCATGTGTGCCCTCCGCACAGGATTGGGACTCTTGTGGTGAACCTGGATGAGTATTTGCCATCCCAGGGGACGGACTTGATTCACACCTCCTTTAAGACTTTCCTCTCCGTCTATTTTCATCCCCTCCCAGGACTGTTTTCCCACACTTCCTGTCTTGCGACGTTGCCATTGGCTTGTGTGATACTAGGACTGCCCTGTTCTTGTGCCTATGTGGGCTTGATGTCTTTGTATTCGATTTGAAACTGTTATATTATATGTTATTTGATACTTGCTAGTTTGTTGCTTTCGACTGAGAATGGCCACCCCTCCCCCCCGCCCCTCTGTCCTCGTCTGATAACTGGCCACGAACCCAGGCGATGTTAATTCGTGTAAAATAACGCCGTCGCCCTCCTGTAGCCAAGTTTCCGTGAAACAGGCTAGATCGGCCTCCCTCTCCAAGAGAAGGTCCCTGATGATCCCTGACTTATTGCGCACGGACCTGGTGTTAGCCAGTATCAGAGTTGGAGGAGAGGTAAATGGGGGCTCTCCAACTGCGTGCTTAGGGATAGCTCGTAGGTCAGAGGGAGGACGAGCCTCTCTTCGGCTCCTCCGCCCTCTCTCATGAGACCTACGGCTACCGTCCCTATTACCCCTACCCGAGATCACGCGTATTGCCCGATAGATTTACCTAGGCAATCCCTCAAAGCCCGAGTATGATGGTCCTCCAAGTTCGGTGTATTGACAGTGGGAATGTAGGTGATTGTGGAGCCGTATTCTTGATCTGCATGTTTTTCTGCAGTGAGGGCATTGGTTTCCAGGTGGAAGATGGACCTGGTCGGGGTTGGCTTGACATGCCTTTCTCTTGGCATGTTTCTCTCTTTTGCCCTCCATTTGTGCCTCTTCAAATTCTACATCACTGCTGGTCACAGCTGATCTCCAGCTACAGCGCTCAAGGGCCAGGGCTTCCCAGTTCTCAGTGTCTATGGCACAGTTTTTGAAGTTTGCTTTAAGCCCAACTTTAAATCTCTTTTCCTGTCCTCCAACATTACATTTCCCATTCTTGAGTTCGGAGTAGAGCAACTGTTTTGGGAGACAGTGGCCGGGAATTTGGACAATGTGGCCGGTCCAGCGGAGTTGATGGTGGAGGATCATTGCTTCAATACTGGTGGTCTTTGCTTCTTCCAGCATGCTGACATTTGTCTGTCTGTCTTCCCAAGAAATTAGCAGGATTTTTCGGAGGCAACGCTGATGGAATCGTTCCAGGAGTTGCATGTGACGTCTGTAGATAGCCCATGTTTTGCAGGCGTATAGCAGGGTTGGGAGGACAATAGTTTTATAAACAAGCACCTTGGTATCCCTACAGATGTCCCATTCATTCAGAAAAATGCTGCACTCGCAGAGCTCTGGCAGTGTTGAATTTCAGTGTCAATGTTGACTTTGATGAAGAGGTGGCTGCCAAGGTAATGGAAATGGTCAACATTTTCTAACGTTACACCATTAAGCTATATTTCTGGCATTGGAGAGGGAAGAGCACTTTGGTTTTCTCAATGTTCAATGACAGGCCAAGCTTCTCGTATGCTTCTGCGAAGGTGTTTAGAGTGGCTTGTAGGTCTTCACTTGAATGCGCACAGACGATGTTGTCATCAGCATATTGGAGTTCTATAACGGATGTTGTTGTGACCTTGGTTTTGGCCTTCAGTCCGCTGACGTTAAATAGCTTGCGATAGATGATTTCTACTCTGGTGGGACGCTTCCCATCAACAAGATGGCTTTAATAGATTACAGCCATGGACATAGCCCTAACTATGACGCTATCTAGGTTGCAGGCCATTATTTTTCAGTTGTAATCCAAATATATTCTTCTTTCAGATAATTTTCCAAACCTCAAAGCTGAACCATAGTTTTAGTAGGAATAACCATCAACAACAACAAAACTTTATTACGGTCACTGACCAGCACAAAGCGGGCACAAGCGCCCTAAGAAGAGAAGGACAACTCCCCAGTAAACAGTTATTTAAAATTAGATTACAAATCAGTATAAAAAATATTTTAAAATGAAGGATATTGTTGCCTTACGGTGTCAATCATCATCCGTCTGATATTAACGATCATAACCATCATACCAAGGAATTATGAGCAAGAATGGGTGTATGTTGAACACAGCAAGATTGTATATTTATTTATCCAAAGTAATTTATATCCCACTTTTCTTATATATGGGACCCAAAGCAGTTTGTCAGATGAGGAAAAAAATCAAAGTATTAGTGGCTTGATATTGCAGTCATAATGACCTGTTCTCAAACTAGAAATTGCTAGGTGGTACCAAGGTCTTTGGCTACCTCTGAGATTTTGGGCTGTAGCTAATTCTCATTTCAGAAAACTTACAAAAATATAGCAGTTGCCCTAATCTGGTTCTAGCTAGAAGTGAAATACAAAAGAGTTGTATTAGGTGGAAAACAGATTAATGCACAATATTATTTTGCTCTCTTCCCCTGCTTTGCACGAGTGCCTGTGTGGATGGGCCTTATCCAAATATCCTGAGACTTGAAAGCATACTGAGCTGTGTGTCTAATCTGCTCATGACAATTCACCCCACCTTAAACAACTCCCAGGATATAAAAACAATTACTCATGAAGGGTGAAGCTCCAGGAGAGCACCACAATCTACCTAAAGGGCCTTGAAGTCTCTTTTCATGTACCAGATCATAAACAAAGAATGGAAACATAGAATAAATCAGTATCAGCCCTGGTAGGCCTCATTCTTTACTGAGAAACTTCTGATGGGCTGTCCTTGGGCGGAAGCATCTTTCGGGGATGTTAACGTTGCATCCTCCATTATAGATCCTAAACTGACCAGAGGTTTCACTCCATGACCTCTAAGATAATTCCCAGTCTATAACTGTATTTCATTAATAGCAGCTGGATTTCTGACATTTACTGAACTATGCAGGGATTTCCTGGTAACATATTTCACATTTCCTTCTAGGTCAGGCATGGGCTTTTTTTCACATTGGGGCTACACTGCATTTTAAAATTTGACAGATGGGTCAGGCTGGAAGGGAGTGGGACATGCACTGAGAGGGGTGTGTGTATGTTGTGTAACTGTGCAGAGTTCTCAGTTAGCTCTGTCCAAATGCATATGACTTTAGGACTGGAGGAAGAAGCCCAACGGACCGCATCCAGCCCATGGGCCATAGTTTGCCCATGCTTGTTCTAGGTGCTTAAGACAGTTGATGTGCTCCTACCACTTCTGTGTATACAATCATAACAATCCTGAGAAGGTGTTTCAATTAATCCAGTTTTGTGGCTTATCCATCTTAATGCTGAACTAAATAATCAAATTATGCACTTTAAAAAACAGTAAACCACACTACAAGACCAAAATGAGTTTTGCTTGTTTCCTTCTGTTATTGTATTTGGACACCGAACGATAATCATGAAACCTAGGTGGCATACCACATGGGGCCTATAGAACTGTTTTGAAGGGAGCAGGACAGAGTGCCGAGGCACCCAGGATATAATGAATGATATATGTTTTTAACATCTGCAAATTTAATAGGCACTTAACAACAATGTAAATTATTATATTCTGTGCAAAGTCTGTGCGAAGCTTTAGTTAGTACTGTTGTTTTAATGTAATATTTTAATGCTACCACGGTATTTTAGCGCTTAATGTGTATTGTTGTTTGCTTCTCCTGGATTGTAAGCCGCCCTGAGCCACCAGGGAGTGGCGGCTAAGAAGTCGAACAAACAAACAAACAAACAAACAAATAAATAAATAAATAAAACTGGATTTATTATACTCATAACTCCATTTGTAGTAGTAAATAAAGATAATATTTTCAACAATGATGGAATTATCATTAGTACTTAAATGTATACATCACCTTTCTATAAATGCGCACATTTGTTTTAATGGAGCATGCAAGCAAAATTTCTCAAGGCTAGCAAGTCAGGGATTACCTATGTCTTAGCCGGCATTGAGCAGCGGGCGTAAAGCATCTTGGTGCTCTTGAGATGTTTTACCCTCAAGCTTCCATCATTTCTGGCAATGATCCAGGCTGCTTTAGACAGACAGACATGTATTTAAAATTATTGGAGGATATGTAATGGCTGCTTCAGAATGATTCAAAGATCTGACATGTAATAAAGCTGATGCAGCAGAATAGTGGGGTCATGTCACTTGCCGTAGACATCTGTTCAAGCATGCAAATTTGACACGGCAGGAAAAGGGAGAGAAAGATATGGAGAAAGGGAGGGAGGATATGAAAATGATGGATTTTTCTTTCTTACAACCAAGTGCCACACAAAACATCTTTGAAAGCTTAATCTCAACCAGGGACTGCCAGGTGGTGCTTTTGAAGCAATGGTTAATTCCCTGATGCATAAGGTCTGTGTTTCGTCTTACCATCCCCTTATGAAAACGACTGAATCCCAGCAGCAAAATACAGTTTTGCTTTGGGAGAAGAAATCTGCCCAGAATTCCTCCCACATTTAGACACATACAAGGATACACTGCAAACGCACAACTCAGCTAATGATAACCAAATTTAAATTAATTCTTTTAAAAAAATCTGCTTGGTGCACAATATTTCTAAGGCCATATAATTGAAGTCAGGTTTCATTAAAACTAACAACTAGCTGGCAAACTTGGAAAAACAAAGCATGCTTATAGCCTGCATAAGCAAAGTTGTTGGATAGTTTAAGTCCTTCTATATATCTGGCTACCAAAATCTCTATAAGCCCATATCAGTCTGGCACTTTAATAGTTATTTCAGTAAAGGGTTATCAATTTCTGCATGCACCTTTTCCTGAAATTATATTCTACTTCCATGACTAGAGCAGAAGGCAGCAGAGGTGACATAGTTATTTCCCGCTTTTAGATATTACAGCTATCTCTATGCCTGAAGATCGGTTTTCAGGATTTAAGAAATTCAGTTTTCAGGTTTTAAAGGCAACTATCCTGCCTTTATAGGATTAAGAGCAAGAGCAGTTAAACCATCTTGTTTGATGTATATCCATGCAAGTATCTATAGAAGCTGTTAGCGAGGGGGGGGGGGCGACACAATTATCAAAAACAGGGTCCTGACAGGAAGAGAGCAGCACTATGAGATGCTGAAACCCAATTGCTATGAGAGAAAAATAGACTACATTGAACATCCACACTAGTGTGCCTTTGGACTACGATTCTCAGTTCTTTACCATTGGCATGCTGAATAAGGCGGAAAGGGAATGAAATCTAACAAACTACTGATAGTTGTTAGATTTCTGACTTCTACTTTAGGCATATGATAGCAGAAACAAAACCACCTTTTCTGATTCATACTTCAGAGGTATGTGATCAAAGAAATAAAGTCACCTTCCAGGTCTCAACATCCTACACATATGTAATTGTATTGAGGATATAACCCCAGGAAGAGGAGGAGGAGGAGGAGGAGGAATGCTCAGAACAGGCTCTCAAAGAAACGTGACAGGCAGTTTCTTCTGAAGATCCATAATCTTGTGCATCTCTCAGAGCAGGAGGAATTGAATAACCTACTCCCATCTGCGGCCTCCAGTGATCACCAATGAGAAAGTGGTAAGGGCACATCAGTGGTTCATGCAAAGATGCAGCAAACATGCTTTTATATGGATATTTTGTGTTCAGCCTCTAATTCAATCAGTGAGTTTTAAAGAATCTGAAACCAAAGTAGCTGGGAATTATTTATCCTGTTTGGATATCTATAAGACATTTATAAGAGTATAGAATCTGTTGAGAAGCAGACCTTTAGCCCACCTGGTCCCTATTCAGTTGTCTGACATTCCTGGTAAGAGAGGAGCAATTTTCATCCCCCCTTTCTGCATTACAGTGGGCTTTTTATGAACGTCACTTGGAGCCAATGGTGGCTTTTAACAGCTGGAGTGCTATAATCAAGCCTCCACTGGCAATGCTATTTTGAAACAGGAACAGACCAGCAGCGGCTTCACCCCACCCCCCCGACTTTATCATTCTAATCCTTTAATAAATTATATCTGCTTTCCTTGACCTTCTGTGTAACTTGTATCTTTCCGTGTATTTATTATTTTATTTATTTATTCGAACTTGTTTGCCGCCACTCCCAGCAGGCTCGGGGCGGCTCACACATCAATCACAACAGGACAATTAAAACATCACATTAAAAAGCATCATCATAATAAAAACAACAACAATAAAATAGCATTTACAACAGGAGAAGAGACCAGCAACTGTTCAGGGCCCGAAAGCCTGCTGATACAATAGTGTCTTGCAGGCTTTCCGGAATGCTAGAAGGCTCTGAAGGGCACGGGTGTACTGCATCTATTTCTTATATATAAACAGTATAAGATTCTTTATCAAATGTAACAAGATGTAGCCCAGGGACTGTCACATTTCCATAACTCTGCTGGGATATTTCCATGAGAACAAGAAGATTGGGCAAATCCCTATGGC
The DNA here is from genome assembly GCA_030556195.1 of Anolis apletophallus. Classification (NCBI taxonomy): domain Eukaryota; kingdom Metazoa; phylum Chordata; class Lepidosauria; order Squamata; family Anolidae; genus Anolis; species Anolis apletophallus. Next base: position 137,441,715 of record JARBWK010000005.1, read on the forward strand.
TGTTTCCCAAGCCAGGTATTCATCAAAATCCATCATTCACACAGTCAGATCGCTCCAGAACGCCCCCTCTTGAGTAACCGAGCTAAACCAGCTCCTTGGTTCACTGAGGAGCTGGCAGCAATGAAGCGAAAAAAGAGGAGGCTAGAGTGCGTGTGGCGTAGGAAACGGAGCGGATCAGCTCAGGCGCGCCTGGTCTCTTATTTGAGGACCTATGACGCTGCAATAAAAGCCGCACAAAAAACATCTATTGCGGCCAAGGTGGCCGCCGCAAGAACCGTCCAGCGGAACTGTTTCGAGTCGTTAGGGGTCTTTTAAATCCACCTCAGTGCGAGATCCCTGACGGCTCGGCGGCACGCTGTGATGAGTTTGCTAAGGTCTTCGCGGATAAGGTGGCTCTGATCCGTTCCGATTTCGATACCACTTTAACGGCAGTCTCTGAGGATGTGACACGAGCATCTGCTTGTCCGGTTTTGATGGATTCGTTTCATTGGTTCAGCTTGAGGATGTGGACAAGATCCTTGGAGAGGCGAGGCCCACGACATGCATCCTAGACCCCTGCCCATCCTGGCTGATCAAAGGAAGCCAGAGGGGTTTGGCAGAGTGGGTGAAGGTGGTGGTTAATGCCTCCCTTCGGGAAGGCACCATTCCAGCCAGCTTAAAGCAAGCTGTTATAAAACCGCTGTTGAAGAAACCTTCACTGGACCCCACTCAATTAGTGAACTATCGGCCAGTTTCCAATCTCCCCTATTTGGGCAAAGTCATGGGCGTGTGGTGGCGCCGCAACTCAGGGGTTCTTGGCAGACACTGATTATCTGGATCCGGCACAGTCTGGCTTTAGGCCGGGGCATGGGACTGAGACAGCCTTGGTCGCCTTGGTAGATGATCTCGCGGGAACTCGACAGGAGGAGTGTGTCCCTGTTGGTTCTGCTGGACCTCTCAGCGGCTTTCGATACCGTTGACCACGGTATCCTTCTGGGTCGCCTTGCAGATATGGGGCTTGGGGGTACTGCATTGCAGTGGCTCCAATCCTTCCTGGAAGGTCGTACCCAGAAGGTATCATTGGGTGACACCTGTTCGGCTCCACAGCCGTTGTCCTGTGGAGTCCCTCAGGGTTCAGTACTGTCCCCGATGTTGTTCAACATCTACATGAAACCGCTGGGAGAGATCATTCGGAGTTTCGGAGTAAGGTGTTATCTGTACGCAGATGATGTCCAGATCTGTCACTCCTTCCCACCTGTCACCAAGGAGGCTGTCAGACCCTGAACCGGTGCTTGGCTGCTGTGTCGGACTGGATGAGGGCTAGCAAATTGAAACTAAATCCAGACAAGACAGAGGTCCTCCTGGTCAGTCGTGGGCGAACAGGGTATAGGGTTACAGCCTGTGTTGGACGGGGTTACACTCCCCTGAAGACGCAGGTTCGCAGCTTTGGGAGTGATCCTGGACTCAGCGCTGAGCCTGGAACCCCAGGTCTCAGCGGTGGCCAGGAGCTTTTGCACAGTTGAGACTCGTGCGCCAGCTGCGCCCGTACCTTGGGAAGTCTGATCTGGCTACGGTCGTCCACGCTCTGGTCACATCCCGAATAGATTACTGCAACGCACTCTACGTGGGGCTGCCTTTGAAGACAGTTCGGAAATTGCAATTAGTCAGCGGGCGGCAGCCAGACTACTAACGGGAGCTACATACAGGGAGCACACTACCCCCTGCTGTGTCAGCTCCACTGGCTGCCTGTCAATTCCGGGCTCAATTCAAAGTGCTGGTTTTGACCTTTAAAGCTCTATACGGTTCTGGCCCAGCTTACTTGTCCGAACGCATCGGCCGCTACGTCCCATCCCGTAACCTAAGATCATCCGGGAGGCCCTGCTCGCTCCCGCCGACCTCTCAGATGCGGTTGGTGGGGACGAGGGACAGGGCCTTCTCGGTGGTGGCCCCCCGCCTGTGGAATGCGCTCCCTACGGAGATACGGTCCACCTCATCCCTCCTGACATTCAGGAAGAAGGTGAAATCCTGGCTCTGGGATCAGGCATTCCCTCACCAGCACTAGGCAGCATGTGAGACGGAATTTTAATGGGAGGGAGGAAGGGGGTCAATGTTTCTAGGGTTGAATACTGTTTTAATTGGAATGATTGTAGATGTGTTGAGGATTGTATTTTAATGCCTTAATGTTTTAATGGGTTGTGGGGTTTGGGGTTTTACGCTGTTGATGTGGCATCGAATTGTGCCTGCTGTAAGCCGCTCTGAGTCCCCCCTCGGGGGTTGAGAAGAGCGGGGTAAAATCCTGAAATAAATAAATATAAAAATAGTTTTCCATGCCAGATCAGATAAACCCAGAATTATTTGTCTAGTTAATGGTTCACTTGAAACCTTGGAAACAGAAGCTCAAAGTATATACATTTGTGAAACCTCTTTATTGACCGCCCAGTCCTTGATTTCTCAAGATCATCACATTTTGTTTTAGGAATCTCACGCCTTTGTCTATGGAAGCTCCTTTCTTTGCCAAACACTGAACTGAACAAATAAGCTAATAGAAAGTTCATTATCATTTATTTAACATTGTCTTTGTGAATGACATCTCCTCCTAGTGGGGTGTCCCATCAGCTGATTGGTTCGCCAGCCAGCCAATCCCTAGCTGTCATTTCAACACAAAAAGGAATCCCCCAATCGCCAAGCAGCTATGCCAATTGGAGTGTAGATTCAAACTGGGAGCAGGAGTTTTTAATAGTTGTCAAGTGGTATAAGACACTGTATGTTTATGCTTGTACACTTTGAAGCATCCATTTGTACTTGCATCCCTTTTGGCTAAACTGAATAAAGCTGTGTGACTTGTTTTCAACCTTGTGAGTGTTTCTCTGTCCAGGCCCATTTGTTTTAGTTTGCACTTGCCAGGCACAGATCATTTTATCTGCAGTCATAGTTATCCATTTCAGCATTATATGAGTAGGGATGAATCCACACAAAGAATACATTTCCCCTGTATTCCAACATCTGCCATTGTATTGAAAGGCACAATAAAATATATATTAAAAAAGAGAGAATACATTCCAGCTCTAGAGGGCATTATCCTAGCTCAGTTGGATCCTGCTATATAAATCTGAATGCAAATTGGTCTTGAAAACCACGCAGATCCTTCCCCCAAAGTTAGCTGGGTACGAAAGGGCATTTATGGCATATCCAAGCATTTACAATTTCAACTTATTTTAGATCACAGGAGCTGTCCTTTTTTTTCCTTCCTAACATGAATAAACCTATCAACCAATTACTTCCCTTGATTTTCTATCAATCATACCACCCACTTTGCATTCCCATTAGATGGCTAGCCTCCCTCTTCTCCACCACCCAATAATGCATGTGTCAGGAACTTTAAATGTAATTTCCTAAACTGACTGACTCTCTCTCTCTCTCTCTCTCTCTCTCTCTCTCTCTCTCTCTCTCTCCCCCCTCTCTCCCTCTCTCTCTGTGCAGCTACTGGAAGGGTTTGGATCATTTTATTTAGAGAGGTGACAGGCTCTTTTCATCCTCCCTCCTGCCATCTAGCTAGCTGACACCCCATTCACTCCAGGGAGGCTTAGTGCTTGATCCAGTGTGTGCTCCAATGAGAGACTCGTGTAATAAAAATCAATGTATATGAACTAATAAATAAATATTTTTTTAAAAATATTTTTATTGTTTTATCATTATCAACACAATATTATACAATGTCTATTTACAGCAGATTCATGTTATTCGTTTCTAGGTACAATATTTCAATCTTTAGCATCTGCCATTATGTTTTTCTTATACATTTTGTATCCCTCACCGCTGTGCTCGCCTCCCCCCTCCCCCAGCCATTGCTTTTACATATCATTCGTCCAAAAATTTCATTTCTTCTTGTGGAGGTAACCTTCCTTCTTCCTTTCCTAATCATTTTTCAATAAATTTTCTCCATACCTCATAAAAATCACTTTGTTTCCATATACCTCTTTTACTTTTAATATACATGTTAACTTGTCATTTATTGCCAGTTTCCATACTTCCTTGTACCATTCCTCTATTTGTATATTTATTTCTTTTTCCAATTCCTTGCTATAAGCAGTCTTGCTATTGTTAATAGGTTTGTTATCGCATCTTTATCCTTTTTTTCCAATTGTATACTATTATATAATGATAATAAAGCTATACTAGGACTTCTTTCTATTTTAATATTCATTATATCTTCTATTTCTTTAAATACTTTCGCCCAAAATTTGCTTACATATTTACATTGCCACCACATATGTATGTATTTTCCTGTTTCTGGCATCCTCTCCAACAGTTTTTCGAGAGTAGTTTTTATTTATATTTGCCATTCTTACTGGTGTAAGGTACCATTTCCATATTAATTTATAATAATTTTCTTTAATCCTTATTGATAAATTTTTAAGATGTCTTTGTCTCCACAATTGTTGCCACTCTGTTTCCTTTATTTTTATCCCTAAGTCTTCTTCCCAGACCTCCTTAAGGGTGTTATTTTTTGTTTTTCCTTCCTTTATTTCAATTATTATCTTATATATTTTACTAGTTATTCCTTTCAAGTTTTCGTGCTCTTCTACATCCCTCCCATTTTGTATTATTTGTTCAAATTGGTTAACCTTACTTCCTTTTTTATTGTTTTTAGCCAATTTTTAAACCATTGTTCTAATTGTATACAATGGAACCATGGCAATTTTATTTCTCTAAATTCTTCCATAATCATTTCCTTCTTCGTTCCTACTTTTATCCAATCCCCATTTTATCTAAAAAAATTCCCTTAACTTTTTATCCATTATTTGTTTTAAATTCTTTGGAAATTTCTTTTCCATTACAATTGGGGTTATTACTGATCCATCCGTTATTAACATTCTCCTGTATTTATTCCACACTTCTAATATATTACTCAACATTGGATTTCTAATTTCCCTAATTTCTTTCCTCGTGAATTGTTTAAAAAATATATTCCATATTTCTTCTTCCACTTTTCCTGAGTAATTTCTTAGCCATTCTACCCCATCTTTTTAATCATTCCTTCCATAACCAATCTCAATCTACTCGCTTCATAATATTTTTAATGTTAGGGAGTGCTAAACCTCCTTCTTTTGCGATTTATACCATAACTGTTTGTTTAGTCTATTTCTTTTACTACCATTGCAATATTTATTTATCATTTGTTGCCATCTGTTTAGTTCTTCCTCTGTAATTTGAAGTGGCAGCATTCTAAATATGAAGTTTATCTTTGGGAGTATTTTCATTTTTACTAATGCTATCTTTCCAAACCAAGATAGATGTATACTGTCGTACTCTGTTAATTTTTTTTGAACCTCTTTTCTCAATGCTACTACATTTACCTCTTCCATTTCTTTTAAATCTTTTGTTATTATTACTCCAAGGTATTTTAATTTGTTCTTTAATCTAATTCCCATTTTTCTTTGTTCTGTAAAATCTTTTTCTTCTTTCTTTGTATAATTAAATAGCATCATTTCTGACTTATTCCAATTAACTTGTAGACCCGTTGATTCCCCAAATTTCTCTAGATGTTCCTTTACTTTATCCATTTTACCTACTATATTTTCAATAAATAACAATGTATCATCTGCAAATAAGCTCACCTTCTGCTTTTCCTTTATTCCTACCCTTTCTAAGTTTTTATCATTCCTGATGGCATTTGCAAATAGTTCTATCACCATCGCAAACAGAATTGGTGATAGAGGGCATCCTTGTCTTGTTCCCCTTGTCACTTTTATTTCTTTTGTCACCCCATCATTTATATTTACAACTGCTGAATTTCTTGAGTAATATTGTTCTAATAAACCTTTTATTCTACTTCCCATTCCAAATTTGTTCATAATCTCGCTTAAAGCCCGCCATTCCACACAATCAAAAGCTTTAAATATATCTAACTAGCTGACCCGTGCACGCGTTGCTGTGCCGATATTCTCTGTAGTTCAAGTTTAGTTCAATTGTATTGCTGTTGGGATACAGTAAGGTCCAGTATTCTCTACTGCTCAAGTTTAGTTCAATTGTATTGCTATTGGGAGTTCAAAATGCTATTAATCCCAGGTGCTATAACTCCCACATGACAAAAGCAATCCCCTACAACTCCACCAGTGTTCAACTGTGGATATATTGAGTATTTGTGCCAAATGTGGTCCAGATTCAGTGTTGTTTGGGTTTAGAGTGCTTACCAAATGTAGGTGAACTACGTCTCCCCTAAATCACTGTCAATTCCTCCAAAACCCCTCCAATATTTTCTGTGGGTCATGGGGTTCTGTGTGCCAATTTTGGTCCAGGTTTGTCATTCATGGGGTATATGGTTGGGGGTCACCACAACATGAGGAACCTTATTTAGGGGTCACGGCATTAGAAAGGTTGAGAACCACTGCATGAGTACATATATTTTTCTGTGTTATTGGTATTAATATTTTAGAAATGTATTTAAAGGGGGGCAGTGAGTCAATTTTTTTTCTGGAATGGGGGTGGAATGGGGGAGCTGAACAGCTCTCATAGTTGGGAAGTTCTTCCTAATGTTCACCCTCCTGCACAGACATGCTTCCCTGTGCACTGTTGAGCTCTCTCTCTTTCTCTTTCTCTCTCCGTCTCTCTCTCTCTCTCTCTCTTTTCTCCTCTCCTTCCTTCTCTCTCTCTCTTTTTCTGTCTGTCTTTCTCTCTCTCTGTGTGTGTGTGTCTCTCTCTCTTTCTCTCTCTCTTTGTGTGTGTCTCTCTTTCTCTGTCTCTCTCTCTCTTTATGTGTGTGTCTCTCTCTCTCTCTCTCTCTCTCTCTTTATGTGTGTGTCTCTCTGTCTTTCTCTCTCTTTCTCTCTCTCTCTTTGTGTGTGTGTCTCTCTCTCTCTCTCTCTCTCTTTATGTGTGTGTCTCTCTCTGTCTTTCTCTTTCTGTCTCTCTATGTGTGTGTGTGTCTCTCTCTTTCTGTCTTTCTATCTTTCTCTCTCTCTTTATGTGTGTGTGTCTCTCTCTCTCTCTCTCTCTCTCTTTCTCTCTCTCTCTTTATGTGTGTGTCTCTCTCTCTCTCTCTCTCTCTCTCTTTCTCTGTCTCTCTCTTTATGTGTGTGTGTCTCTCTTTCTCTGTCTCTCTCTGTGTGTGTGTGTCTCTCTCTCTTTATGTGTGTGTGTCTCTCTCTCTCTCTCTCTCTCTCTCTCTCTCTCTGTGTGTGTGTCTCTCTCTCTCTCTCTCTCTCTCTCTCTCTCTCTCTCTCTCTCTCTCTCTTTGTGTGTGTGTCTCTCTCTCTCTCTCTCTCTCTCTCTCTCTCTCTCTCTTTCTCTGTCTCTCTCTTTGTGTGTGTGTGTCTCTCTCTCTCTCTCTCTCTCTCTCTCTCTCTCTTTCTCTGTCTCTCTCTTTATGTGTGTGTGTCTCTCTCTCTCTCTCTCTCTCTCTCTCTCTCTCTTTCTCTCTCTCTTTCTCTCTCTCTCTCTTTATGTGTGTGTCTCTCTCTCTCTCTCTCTCTGTGTGTGTGTGTCTCTCTCTCTTTATGTGTGTGTCTCTCTCTCTTTCTATCTCTTTCTCTATCTCTCTCTCTTTATGTGTGTGTGTCTCTCTCTCTCTCTCTCTCTCTCTCTCTCTTTCTCTCTCTCTTTTCTCTCTCTCTCTCTCTTTATGTGTGTGTCTCTCTTTCTCTGTCTCTCTCTCTGTGTGTGTGTCTCTCTCTCTCTTTATGTGTGTGTCTCTCTCTCTTTCTATCTCTTTCTCTCTCTCTCTTATGTGTGTGTGTCTCTCTCTCTCTCTCTCTTTCTGTCTCTCTCTTTATGTGTGTGTGTGTCTCTCTCTTCTCTGTCTTTCTATCTGTCTTTCTCTATCTCTCTTTTTGTCTCTCTCTCTTTCTCCCTCTACTTCCTGCTCTTCTTCCTTCTCTCCTTTCCTTTCCTCCTCCCCATTCATCCTTTCCCTTTTCCCTACCTGTTCTTTCCTTGTTCTTCCTGCCCTCTTTCCTCCTCCGTGGGTGGCCCCTCCTTGCCCGGCTGCCGCCGCTCCGCTCGTCCTGAGGCGAACGGCGAGGGCAAGGAGGGCCTTGGAGTGGGAAGGGGGGGCCTCCCCTCCCGCTCCTTAGGCCCACCCCTTCCCCCCCTCCCCGCCATTGGCAGCGATCGCGGCACCGTGGCGGGGAAGGGGCAGAACGGGGAGGGAGGGCCTTGGAGGGGGAAGGGGGGGCCTCCCCTCCCGCTCCTTAGGCCCGCCCCTTCCCCCCCCCCCGCCATTGGCGGCGATCGCGGCACCGTGGCGGGGAAGGGGCGGAACGGGGAGGGAGGGCCTTGGAGTGGGAAGGGGGGGCCTCCCCTCCCGCTCCTTAGGCCCGCCCCTTCCCCCCCTCCCCGCCATTGGCGGCGATCGCGGCACCGTGGCGGGGAAGGGGCGGAACGGGGAGGGAGGGCCTTGAGGGGGAAGGGGGCCTCCCTCCCCGCTCCTTAGGCCGCCCCTTCCCCCCTCCCGCCATTGGCGGCGATCGCGGCCCCGGGGCGGGGACGGGGCGGAACGGGGCGGGAGGGCCTTGGCGGGGGAAGGGCGGGCCCTCCCCCCCCGCTCCTTCGGCCCGCCCCTCCCCCCCTCCCCGCCATTGGCGGCGATCGCGGCACTGTGGCAGGGAAGGGGCGGAGGGAGGAGGGAGGGGAGGGGCCCTCCCCTCCCGCTCCTTAGGCCCGCCCCTTCCCCCCTCCCCGCCATTGGCGGCGATCGCGGCACTGTGGCGGGGAAGGGGCGGACCGGGGAGGGAGGGCCTTGAGGGGAAGGGAGGGCCTCCTCCCGCTCCTAGGGCCCGCCCCTTCCCCCTCCCGCCATTGGCGGCGATCGCGGCACCGTGGCGGGGAAGGGGCGGAACGGGGAGGGAGGGCCTTGGAGGGGGAAGGGAGGGGCGGTGGATCGCTATCTGGGCAGCGCCGCGGGAGCCCACCCCCCTCCTTTTGTGGCGAAGTTTGTGGGATCGGGCCGCCTCGCTTTGGCCGACATGTGCGGTAGGTGGCAAAGTGTTTGGGAAGGGGGCGGGGGCGCTCTGGCTGGCATGCATGAATGTTCTAAACGTTTGTGCTGACAGCGGAGAGGCCGGGATGGGAATTCCGTTGCCCGTGTTGGGGGCTGGTGTTGGGGGGTGTTGCGAGGTTCCTAGGGCCGTTTTTTGGCTCTGGTTGTACCTAGTGATATGGCTAATGGGGCTGTCGAGTTTGGTGTTTCTGAGGCTTATAGTTTCTTTGTCTATACCTCCCGTTGCACGACATGTACAAATATATATATATAGATGATAATATCCCTACTTTTAAATTCTTCTCTTGAACCACACAAATTTTATTTAGTACTTTCCCTATCAAGTTTGACATTTGTCTTCCTTTTACAAACCCACATTGGTCTTTTTTTATATACTTATACATGCATTTGTTCATTCTATTGGCTATTATAGCAGATAGAATCTTCACATCTTGGTTAACTAGTGATATGGGCCTATATGACCCTGGGTCTGTTAAATCTCTATCGGGATAAATAAATATTTTAATGAAAATAAAATAACAAATAAATAAATATTTTAATGCATCGCACACCTTTGAAAGGAAGGTGTTCTTTGGAAATGGCAGAACCAGACTTGCTGGATCTCTAGGCAACTACCTACCAACCTTTCCTGTCCTCAACCCCCAATACCATTTTGATCCCAATTAGGGGCATTTTCCTTAAACCTGCAGAATAAAAAGGGTGGTGTTTTTTTTGTTTTTTTTAAGCTAACAAAATTGCATTAAAGCCTAAAGAAGCACTTTCAAAAACAAAGGAATGCTGTGTGTTCCAGCACCACTGGGACTGACGTTAGTACTGGTCTTTTTTGTGTGTGGATAGGCCCTAAGAGTGCACATGCACAGGTATGTAAAAATGTGTGTGAGCAAAACAGAACAAGCCAATGACACCAGAGGTCACTTACCAACAATGAGGTGTCCTTGCCCAGAATTCTTATCTAGAACCATTTCAGACTCCAAGGCAATATAGGCTCTCAAGCCCTGATTTATAGGAATCAGAGTTTTGAAGAAATAATTCCATAACAATTTTAACGTTAGGTTTACGATTATATAACCCAGTGTAACCAACAAGAAGCCAGTCATGGAGGGACTGTGAAACAAATCAGATGTGTGTCATACAAGGTCTTGTTTCCGTTCATTCACCATTCTCCTTTTGTTTGCAATTGCAGTGGTATAATTTATTTATTTGTTTTCCAAAACGGTTCCCTGCCTGCCTCATATTAAGAAGCCTCCTGGTTTTGATCTGCCATATGCTCGCTTCTGCATCTAGAGAAACAAACCCGTTGAGTGTTCTCCTGAATATCTTCAATACTGCATGCAATAAAACAGACCCAGGAATGCTTAAACGATTGGTGTTTGCCTTTTCTATGAAATATTATTAGCTTTGAATAGCACAAAGAAACAGAAGCCAAGGACACCATCTGGTGCTTTTGAAAATGTGACAAAGTAGGAAAATAATAAGAGAGGCAGTGTGCAAAGTGGTAGTTTGCTTTGGTTTAAACTTCTTGCTTGCCAAGAGTTGGAGCCATTATTACTGGAACCTTGGCCTCAAAGCTTGTGTGCAACTTCTAGAAGCTTTCATCCCCATTGGTCAAAGACATGTATGAAATGTTATTCCTAATTGACAGACTGTGCATATTTTACACCTACACATACAGTACATATGTCTCTCACATTCACATGCAATGAGTCCTTTGGTACCAACAGGAATGTAAACAGAGAAGCTAAAGGGTATTTCTCTTCCTACATACATTAATTTTCACCCACCCATTCCTTTGTACATATGCGTAGGCATCAAAAGAGAGTATTACTTTATATGTACACCCAAACACCTCAATTATCCATAATACTTTCTGGTACAGATTGCATCTCTGGATTTTACCATGTATGCTTGTGTATGAATGTGTAAGTCAAGGAAAGTTTTGGTAACAAAAATATGGATTTTAATATGTATAAGTCTATGGTCATTCTGCAGAGAGAGGAAAGTACCAGCGCTGCCTCAGAGGCCAGCTGCCTCTGGCTGTTGTCATGCTTTCTTCCAGGGGCATTCAAAAAATCTAGAAGCAGTCCTGCAATGGAGAACACACGGGTTGGAGCTTCTTTTCAGTCCTCCCAGGAGGGACTACGTTCTTGCCATAACCATTCTATTCAGAGGTAGTTCCTTTTTCGATAGGAGGTAAGATGCAGTACCTATATTGACCCGTGGATAAGTCATTGTGAGGGTTTCTAAAAACCTGGTTTTGACTAAAATTTCTAGATTTATACCTGCAATAGCTAAGGCTGTGATTCTAAGGACACATGTAATTCCATTTGTTTGTTTAGGATCAGAGTGTAAGAGTGTCATTCCTATCCATTTATTTTGATAAATTTATGTCCAGCTTTTCTTTCAGTGAACTTCAGGGGACATGTGGGGCTCTCCTCCTCCACATGCATCTTCACACTGTCTCTATGAGTTAAGAGAGAATGGATCAAGCATCACCTAGGACAGGAGTAGGGAACCTACGGCTCGGGAGCCAGATGTGGCTCTTTTTATGATTGCATCTGGCTCTCCTCTTCCTTCCTTTCTCCCCTTCATCCTTTCCTTTTCTCCTTCCTTTTCCCTCCCTCTCTCCCCTTCCTTCTTTCCTCCATTCTCTTCCTTCCTTTCTCTTCCTTCCTTCCTTTCTTTTCCCCTTCACCCTTTTCTTCTCCTTCTCTCCTTCCTTCTCTCCTTCCTTCTTTCCTCCATTCTTCCTCCCTCTTACTTCCTCTTCTATTATTTATCCCCAAGTCTTCCTTTCTTTCTCCTTCCTTTCTTTTCACTTCCCTCTCTCTCCCCTTCTTTCTTTTCTTCCTTTCCCTTCATTATTTTACTTTTTCCTCCCTCCCTTTCCTTTCTTTTCCCCACCCTTTCCTCCCTTCCCATTTCCTTCTTTCTTTTTCCCTCCTTGTCTCTCTCCTGCTTTTCTTTCCTTCTTGTTCCATAGTTCGTTCTATTCTTTCTTCCTCTCCCCTCCCTCCTTTATTTCCTCTATCTATCTATCTTTCTTTCTTTCCCCCTCCCTTCCATCTTCTCTTCTTTCCCAGAGTCCTGAGCATGCCTTTTGCAGAGCCAGGTCTGAAGTGTCCCATCATTCTGCCGGGGGAATCCTTTTGTCATAGTATGTATGTAAAGACTCACATTTAGTTGAATTCAGTCTTAAAATATATTCTATATTACAGTATATGGATCTCACTGAAATAAATTTCCAAATATTTTGCTTTTATGGCTGAGTCAAAAAGGTTAATGACCCCTGACCTAGGACCTCATCAGATAGCTGATAGGCTCAGTTTATATGCGCTGTGGAAACGGAGCCCCACAGAGAACATCACACGACATAAGGACACTTCCAGTGGGACACTGTGGGGCTCCTCAGTGTATGGAAACAGAGCCTAGCAGCCAACCAGATTCCCACTGGAAATGCCCTTATGTCATGTGATGTTCTCCATAGGGCTCAGTTCCCACAGTGCATATAAATGGAGCCATCTGATGAGGTCCTAGGTGATGCTTGGACCATGTTTCTTGATTCTAAGCAGCAGAAAACTGGAGAAAGTGGGGGAAAGGTGCAGGAAAAATATGGGATGACTGGCCACCCTAGAAGATGGGGAAAGATGGCAGGGAATTGTTTATTTATTTATTTTATTTGTTCGATTTTATATTCCGCTCCTCCCTGCAGGCTCGGGGCGGTTCACATAGGGTTAGAATGGGGTTAGAATGTTCCCTCTGCTTTCCCCATTCCATCATGACATCCTTAGTCCTTTTCATGGCTCTAGCCAGCTTACCAGCTGTTGGGAATACTGGGAGCTGAAGGCCAAAACATCTGGAGACCCACAGGTTGAGAACCCCTGCTCTATGGGAACTTAAATCTGATTTTTTAAAAACTCAACTTCACACTCTGTGCTTGTTTGGTTCTGTGTGCAGTGGCCATTCTGCTAGATTTAGAATAGCCTAATATGTAGAAATCTGGCAGGTGATGCCTTTCCTGGCAAAGAAGTGATGGGAAAGGTTTTGCTGGCTGTTGAAGGGAAAGCAGTGAAGCTTGTAAAAAGGGGGAAGAGAAAAATGAATGTGGCAAGCCTATTGGAAAAGGAGTTTTAAGGTTAATATTAATACATCTACAGTTCCCAACTTACCTTGCTGGTGCTTATATCCATGAACCACAATGTGGGCTTAGTTTGCTAAATTCAACTTTGAACCATAAGAGCTTATTATTACATCAAACTCCTGTCTTCTTGTCTTGCCTGCAGTTTGCTGTGGCAGCCTCCTTCCTGCTCCTTTGACCTTTCTTTTTAAATTTGTGGGGGATAAAAGCATGTTGAGAAGAGTATCTTTGTTCCTCCGCCTATTTGTCTTTCGCAAAGTAGTGCTCTAGTTATTCTGCCTTATGGGGAAGGGTGAAAAGTGTTCACAGATCTGGGAAGAGCATGAGAACAATGGGGAATCTCTCATTCTTCTCTTTCCTTTCACTGCAGAAGGGCTCAGGTTCAGTCCTCAAAATCTCTCATTATATTATCCAACAAGATTAGAAAAACCTCTGCCTGATACTTTGTAAAGTTCCTGATATCTAGCCAGAGAAACCTGGGATCTGTTTAAATAAGTATCAGTGGTTCAAGGTGCCATTGAAAAGTACTAAGCATCTCCCATCTTAAAGACAAATTCAAGCCAATTTTGTGCATTGTTAAACCATCTGCACGCTTAGTTCTTCTTTTGATTATTCCCCAAAGAATAAAGTTATATAAATATTATAATTTAAGCAGACATTTGCTTGGAAAACAAAACTATCTAGCTGCAGAATTAACTGGAATCGTGCTCTATATTAGCACTATAGCTCTAGTAATTGTGCTTCCCTTTAATTGTGTGAGCACCGGGGGGGGGGGTCATCAACCTTTCAATCAGCCAAGGTAGATGTGCCTTGAAGAGCAATAGGCGAACGTGATCATGTTTTGAAAACTTCACCTAATATTTTCTGTTTATCCAAATTTATTTATTTACTAGCTGTACCCGGCACATGTTGCTGTGCCCTATTTAGGAGATGCGAGAAAGTCTGAGTATGTAAGGGTTGGAAATGATGTTACTTGGTGGGGTCACGGCTGTGTCGTTGTGGGTTGTTCTGGTGGGTGGGATGTTGAAGTCCTGTGGAGTTGTCGGTGTGTGGTGTTCCTGACATTCTGCAGAGCTTGTGGATATACAATGCTTTTTGTCTTTCCGTTGGCTGTGTTGATGTAGAGGTTCTGTGGTTTCACAACTCTGGAGCACGCTACATAGAGTTGTCTGTGGGAGAAGCATTCTGTGTCAAGGTCTAGGCCCCAGATTTGTAGTTGTTGTCCTTGAGCCTGGTTTATGGTGATGGCAAAAGCTAGTGTAATTGGGAATTGGAGACGGCTGAAGTGGAACGGCATATCGGTCGGGACCATAGGTATGCGTGGTATTGTTATCGAACAGCTGCCAATCCCCCAGGCCGGCTGTCTGACAACCGGACAAGTCCCCGCAGACCGACTGCGGGACAGAGGCCGCAAGGGTTCGGTTAACCTGGCGAGCCAGCGGCTAGGTCCTCGTGAGCCTACCCGCCTCCGTAGATCCAATTATGCTCACCAATCTGCAAGGTAGATGCCACGAAATTGTTTGTTCTGCTCAGCTGAGAGGATGCGAACCGCAATACCCTGATTCCCGCAAAGAACGCATGCGTGTACATTCAAAACATTGGTTTTTAAAGGTTACAGAACTGTCAAAACAATTGAATTTCCGCCTGCCCCTTCTGGGCCGGCTCCGTCGATGATTGGTCGGAACGTTGAGATCAGCTGATGGATGGGGTGTTGACCGGCTCTGGGAGCCTATCGGCGGCTTACTCCCATTCGCCACCCTAGCCAATCAGAAGTCTGTGGCCATATGGAGTTCCAGGAAGGAAGCTTAGACGAAATCGCTGTCAATATGGCATATGAATAAAACAAAAGAGTCTGGCCAGGTCAACGACCTGAAGTGACACCTGGGAGTGATGAAATCATTGAGTTGATGTGTCCCATCCGTATGTGAATGGGGAAGGAGAGGAAGAAAGGCCTGGTGATTCACTCAGACCCCTTTGGTGACAAAAGGACTTATTTTGGGGCACACCTGGGTTCCGAGGCCAGCTGTGGCACCCGCTGTGAAGAGCAAACTTTCATTGTCCAGGTTCCAAAGGCAAGCTAAGCTTGATGACTCAGACCGGCGAAGCTGCCTCCAGATCCGGCCAGACGTGGAGTTGAAACAAGAGCTCAATTTCCATAACAAGACTCTGACCGGGCAACGCATGCAATATGAAATGATGGTCAATAAAGAGGTGTGGAACAGGGCTTGGCAGCATTTCCTCTTGGCAAACATAGTAAACATTCTCAAAGCAGTCTTTTTTCTTAACAAGGGCAAGAAGGGAAGGGTTACAAGGGGTCAAGGGAAAACATGAAACCACACTGCACATACAGGGATACAGGGGTACAGAAATAAGTCTATGATCCGTGTCCTTGGGCGAACTACATATCCCAGCCTGCAAGGCTTGGGCTGCAGGTTCAAAACCCTCAAAAGCCCATAGATGTATTTTTTTGGCTCTCTGGCTGCTTCAGCCAGGAAGGGATCTTGAGTTCGCTTCAGGGTCCTTGATGAAACTATCTTTTCCAGGGCAGGAGGGTCCATGATGAATAAGCGAGGCTTCTTGGCTCCAATCAGCCAGGAGAAGCGTCAGGAGCAGTCCAGGAGAAGAAAAACAATCAGAAAAAGGCAAATAGAGGCACAGTACTTGGGAGAACTAGATCTTCTTTTGGCATCAATCTCTGCCCATCACCCCCACCCCCTGAAGAGATCTCTTTGGGCCGAACTGCCCCAGAAGCTGTCGTTTTTTGAGCTGGGATATGCTTCCCCCAGGCCGGAGAAAGGATTGGGAGAGAGGAAGAGAGGCGAGGAAACGATGGGAGAAATGGCAGAGTGTTTAATAATTGTTTTGTAACGTGTGGCCAAAATGTCTTCCATACTATGTGCTGTATGAAGTGTTGGCAAATGTGGAGATGGGAGGTAATGGTGGCCGGGTTTACTGGGAGGACGAAGTTGGTGCAGTGTGATGTATGGAACTGAGTGAGGCAGAAGGGAAGGGGAGGAGTCTGGTACTGGTGCAACAGGCCATGGGCCAAAAGGAATACTGGGGACTCTCTGCAGTTGGTTCCTTTTGGGTTTGGGGCTTCCTGGTTCGACTACAAATCCCCACTTTGGAGCTGAAAGATAGAGGCTTCTATCTGACATGCTCCAACATTCACTGGCATTTCAGTTTTTCCAAGTATGATCTGGCCATCTCTCTGGGGTTTTTCGCTGGTGTATTATTCAAACAGGCCCCCTTCCGACTAGGAAAAGGGGCAACTACAGGCAAACCCGAGGCTAAGGATAGAAATTAGCAACCCAAAATGCCTTACTACAAACTATGTATGCTGATGATGCTGAAGTGGTGCAGGGCTGAAGGGAGCAGGAGGAAATGGGGCCTAGAGAAGGTTAGAGGCCTGGAGGGAAACCTTGTCACTCACGCTCAGCGGTGGCCACCAGTGAATACTGTGCCTGGTGTTGTTTGGCAAATGTGGAGGTCCCATAGGTAAATGGGAGTTCTTGAAGGAGGGAGATGCAGGAAGTTGGTCTCTCAAGTAGCAGTGAAGAGAAAACAAGGTGCTCATCCACGAGGGGTGAAGCTCGGCCTTAGATGTTTCCTTGTCCTAGACGCTGGCTCAGCAGATGTTCTGGATCTGGGGCAGTTTCCCACTGGGGAGTTCCTGGGGGCACCTTCCGGAATGGCGCCTACAGGTTCCTCTCCTTGGATTCCACCCATGATCTTTTCCGTCTGGCAAGGAGCTGGTCCATCAGGATGAGGTCAGCCTGGCCTCGTTGACGTGCCCATTTTGCAGGATTTGGGAAAGGATAGTTCTAGAAGAGCTCAGAGAGAGTCATAGTTTCCCCTCCACCCAGCCCTCCTTCAGCCCTTGGGGAAGTTAGTACAAGGAAAGGAAGCCATACATACCTATGTGAGGATTTCCACCTGTCCCTTTGCATTCTTCCTGACACAGCACAACAATGGCAGGCCTTCTCCTGGCCTTCTCTAGCAAGTCTTTTCTGCAAGGCGACCCATCCTGGCTCCTGGCACCATGTAGATTTCCTGATGGCACTCTGGGTGGTTCAGCACTCCTTCGCTGGGGCCCCCTACCCTCCAGCAGGGGATTCCAGCCTGAACGCTGAGGACCGACTTCCCTCAATGGTGGCCAGGGATTCTGGGTCCTGCAGTCCGCTCTTTCCTTGGGTGGTCTTCAGCTGTGCCAGGGCTCCTTCTCCTGGGGAGGTTTTCTAGATACCTCCTCTATTTAAGGCCGTTATGGGTAATGGTTTAAGCATTCACACGCACATGCGACCAGGGGAAGATATCCAAAGGCTGAAGGAGGCCAGAGAGAGAGAGAGAGAGAGAGCCCTTGCCATTGAAGTTGGCCAACACATTTCACTAGAAGGAAAGACTGATAGCAGAATCTGGAGAGAAGAGCAGTCCCTAGGAAAACTATAATTCCCAGGGAAAAAGACAAAAAAGCATCTTTCAGCACGCCCACCCTCATTACTAAGAGATCTTCCTTTCAGGCATCCTTGCAGAGGTAAAGGGATGAGACAAGGCCTCGCCCTGGCTTTGGCCTCAGGCGAAGAGGAAAATGTAGGTGGAACAATAGGATTTGGCCAGAGTGGGAGAAATACACAGGAAGTTCTACTTAGTTCAAACAACCCCAGCAGCAACCCATATTCCCATAGAGAGAAAGACACTAGAAGAAAAACCCAGACATACTGTACATATACCTTTTTAAAAGAAGAACTACATTTCACAATTTCAGGGAAGAGGGGTTTGAGAATGGAAACAAAGAGAAATGAAAAAGGTATCCTCTCCACAGGGAGGCAGGAGGAGAGGAGAAAAGGGAAAGCCAAAACCCACTTCACAGAGGTAGCTCCATTCAATCGGGCAGAGAGTTCCCCACTTCCTCATCCAAACCCCCTTGCAAACTGAAAGAGGAAGGAAAAAAAATACACATTACACAAGTCTAAAAAGAAAATCCACTTCAAGTAGCATCCGCTTTCCTTCAGAAGGGAGAACACTCACATGCATATATACATACATACACAGAAGAAGGTTAAACTAATCCCTGGCTACAGGCCTCAGGGCAGGTGGGAAAATAGAACAATGGAAGCTGGCCAGAAGCAGGAGTTCAGGAAAGACAAAAGCCCAGACATACATCTTTTAAAGGAAAGAAAAAAACAGAACCCATTCCTCCCCTTCTACAACAATTTCAGGAGGAGAGGTTTGAAGATCAGAAAACACAAGAATGCCTTTCTTTCATTGCTTCAGGGGAGACAAAGGGAAGACAGAAACACACCAACTAGAACTCACACACTGGCCCTCTATCCCTGGGGCAATGACTCAGAGTCCCATACTGGCTGCGATTTCCCTACTCTTTTCCTTAACCCTTATCACAATGAGAGAAATAGCTAAGAGAAAACACCTTAAGCAGGACCCACCCCACTTTCCCAAGAGGGAGAAAAAACACATATTCATACATTTGAGGAGTCTCAGAGAGAAAGTGAGTGTAGTAAGGAAAAAAACAAACAGGCAGTCCATTCTTCCTTTCCACTGAGCAGGGAAAGGAGAAGAGGAAACCCAGTGACCAGTCTGTAGGCAGCTAAGGGGCAAGGGGGGGGGGGCAGGAGGCCACATAGAGCATTGGTGGGAATGAAAGAAAGGACCTTAGTCCAAGGGAAAGATCAAAGCTTGCCTTTGGAAGAAGAGAATACACAAGAGGGTAGAGGCAGATTTACAGAGTAGCAGAGGGAAAAAGACATGTGGCTTTGGAGAGACAGCAAAGGATAGGAATCACCAGATTTATCCAGAAAATTAGGGAACAAAGACTCAAACAGTTGTAGAAGGGAAAATAGTGATTTTTAAGGACCAAGAGAGATGAGAGTGAGAGACCAAGGAGGGAAAACTTGGCTTAGAGCAAAGCAAAAGGAATCCACAGGACTGGGAAGAACAGACAAGGTACATGGGAAAGAAACCTTTCTCTTTTGGCCCCTAGAGGGGCAGAGAGGAGAAGAGTCAAGAAAACCAAAATGTGGAAGCAGGGATGCGTAGTTTGCTAAGGGCAAAGGAAGGAGGGAATTTGAGGCAGGAAACTTTGGGGATGGAAAGGTTAGGGGTTCTGGAAAAGGATACGGGGGGTTTTCTACTTGGGGCCCCTGCAACTAAAGCAGGGGGCCATGTGCCTGATGAAGCAGACACACAGAAAGGAAAAAATAAGGAAAATGATGCTAGAGGCGAGGCAAATTTTGGCTGGGCAGGCATGGGAGAAAGAAAAAGGGTTTCTCAAGAGGACAGGCAGGGGAGAAAAAAGGAGATCTAAAGCATTTTGGCAGAGTTCCAATTTCCAAGAGTGGACAAAAGGTGAGGAAAGTCACCCTCTAAGGTTCCCTTTGAAGGGGCAGAGAAAAATGGTGGGATTCAAGGGGGGAGCTGTAAGACAGGACTTCATGGAGCAGGGAGAGGAAGTGGGAAGGGGAAGGTCTGTGGGCAGGGAGGGCAGGGAGAATGGGACAAGGAGAGAATGGGGGCAAGCAAATGCAAAAAGGGATTCTTTCCTCCGGGGAGGAGAGAATTAAAAAGGGTCTGGAAGGGATCTCTGAGAGGGAGGGGGTGACCCCAGCCTCCTTGCATGGCAGAGTTTGGTGACCTGTCCCTCTCGGCTCACCTTCCGGCTGCAATCCAACAAAACACCACCCAGTCTAGCTTCCTCCACTCGGTTTCCCTAAGCCAAGCTGCCCTTACCACCACAACAAAAGGCCGGAGGGGCCGTTCCTGCACACATGTTCTGACCACTATCTTGGCAAAGCAAGTGATTTTCCTGCTAGCTCATCCCAGTCGCCAGAAGCCTTCCTACCGCTGTTTCCTCTGGGATGAGGCGCATTTGCGGCTAGAGCAAGCTCCCATGTTAGTGGTAAGCCCTCGACCCATGGCCGAATAAGGGGACGCCTGACGACAGCTGTACACACTCAAGGATCCCCAAAGTTCGGTACCAGTAACCTAAGAGGCCAATCGCCTGGGGAGATCCAGACAGGAGCTCGGGCCTAGTGCGCTGGCTGCTTCTTTCCTCTCCCAAGCCTGTAACCGCAAGATCGGACTGCCCTAACTCGCCGTGGCGCCAGATGTTACCGCCCGGGGCGTGGGTCCCTTTTGTTACAGGATACCTGAAGATCACGCGGGGATCAACCCGACTCCGTCAACCTACGCGCGGGGCGACACTTCCCGGATGATTTTTACCGGTTTTCAATTTTGGTGGCACTACCTTTGGGAGTCAAGGCGCTCCCTGGCTCCTTTGGCCAGAACTTGAAGGCCAGCCAGATGTTTGGGAATGTGATCTGGGCGAGTCAAGGCTCTTGATCTTGGCGTCCCCTTCCCAGGAACCCAATCGCTTTCCCAAATAGTCTGGCCAAGAAGTTGGACCAGGTGCCTTCTGGAAATTTAGTTGTCCCTGAAATTTGCTCGGAAATCCCTCCAGAAGGGTCCCATCTGGGGTGCCAAAAACTGTTATCGAACAGCTGCCAATCCCCCAGGCCGGCTGTCTGACAACCGGACAAGTCCCGCAGACCGACTGAGGGACAGAGGCCGCGAGGGTTCGGTTAACCTGGCGAGCCAGGAGCGGCTAGGTCCTCGTAGCCTACCCGCCTCCCGTAGATCCAATTATGCTCACCAATCTGCAAGGTAGATGCCACGAAATTGTTTATTCTGCTCAGCTGAGAGGATGCGAACCGCAATACCCTGATTCCGCAAAGACGCATGCGTGTACATTCAAAACATTGGGTTTTAAAGGTTACAGAACTGTCAAAACAATTGAATTTCCCGCCTGCCCCCTTCTGGGCCGGCTCCGTCGATGATTGGTCGGAACGTTGAGATCAGCTGATGGATGGGGTGTTGACCGGCTCTGGGGAGCCTATCGGCGCTTACTCCCATTCGCCACCCTAGCCAATCAGAAGTCTGTGGCCATATATGGAGTTCAGGAAGGGAAGCTTAGGACGGAAATCGCTGTCAATATGGCATATGAATAAAACAAAGAGTCCTGGCCAGGTAAACGACCTGAAGTGACACCTGGGAGTGATGAAATCATTGAGTTGATGTGTCCCATCCGTATGTGAATGGGGAAGGAGAGGAAGAAAGGCCTGGTGATTCACTCAGACCCCTTTGGTGACAAAAGGACTTATTTTGGGGCACACCTGGGTTCCGAGGCCAGCTGTGGCACCCGCTGTGAAGAGCAAACTTTCATTGTCCAGGTTCCAAAGGCTTGACGACTCAGACCGTGGCTGCCTCAGATCCGGCCAGACGTGGAGTTGAAACAAGAGCTCAATTTCCATAACAAGACTCTGACCGGCAACGCATGCAATATGAAATGATGGTCAATAAAGAGGTGTGGAACAGGGCTTGGCAGCATTTCCTCTTGGCAAACATAGTAAACATTCTCAAAGCAGTCTTTTTCTTAACAAGGGCAAGAAGGGGAAGGGTTACAAGGGTCAAAGGGAAAACTTATGAAGCCACACTGCACATACAGGGATACAGGGGTACAGAAATGAGTCTATGATCCGTGTCCTTGGGCGAACTACATATCCCAGCCTGCAAAGGCTTGGGCTGCAGGTTCAAAACCCCTCAAAAGCCCATAGATGTATTTTTTGGCTCTCTGGCTGCTTCCAGCCAGGAAGGGATCTTGAGTTCGCTTCAGGGTCCTTGATGAAACTATCTTTTCCAGGGCAGGAGGGTCCATGATGAATAGCGAGGCTTCTTGGCTCAATCAGCCAGGGAGAAGCGTCAGGAGCAGTCAGGAGAAGAAAAACAATCAGAAAAAGGCAAATAGAGGCACAGTACTTGGGAGAACTAGATCTTCTTTTTGGCATCAATCTCTGCCCATCCCCCCCCCCCCCCCAGAAGAGATCTCTTTGGGCCGAACTGCCCCAGAAGCTGTCGTTTTTTGAGCTGGGATATGCTTCCCCCAGGCCGGAGAAAGGATAGGGAGAGAGGAAGAGAGGAGAGGAAACGATGGGAGAAATGGCAGAGTGTTTATTTATTGTTTTGTAACGTGTGGCCAAAATGTCTTCCATACTATGTGCTGTATGAAGTGTTGTAAATGTGGAGATGGGAGGTAATGGTGGCCGGGTTTACTGGGATGGACGGTTGGTGCAGTGTGATGTATGGAACTGAGTGAGGCAGAAGGGAAGGGGGGGGGGGAGGAGTCTGGTACTGGTGCAACTTAGGCCATGGGCCAAAAGGAATACTGGGGACTCTCTGCAGTTGGTTCCTTTTGGGTTTGGGGCTTCCTGGTTCGACTACAGTATGAGGACGTCTTGTCCCTTGTAGGGTCCAGTGAGGATGGTCGCCTCAATGACATTGTTCTGCAGTGCTTTGATGGCAAGACGTGGCCACTTCATCGATAGTTGGAGCGTTGTATCTGCGTTCATGTTGCCCTTCAGGCTTTTTGTCGGGATGTATTATAATTCTGTGTGTGTCAGTAGGCATCTTGTCCAGAGCGGTCTTGAATAAGTGGACTAATTGATTGTGTTCATGAAGGAGGTGTTGTAGTTGTGCGATAATGGGTTTTTTAACTTTTGGGGAAATGTGGCATCGTGTGTTGATTTCGGTGTCTTCATCACCAATGAAAAACATTTGAAGAAATTGATGTGCTCCCTCGGTGTTTGGGAGCAGGGAGCCAGCTCGGTGATAAATTTGTCCTTTGATTTTGAAAGTAGGTATGAATTGCGCACTTTCTATGTGTGCTCCAAATGATGTCATCTGGAAGCATGAGTTGTATTGTCTTATATAGCGGAGGAAGTGTTTTGATTCTGGAGTGTCTCCACTCAGCAAAGTCTGTAGTGGTTGTGGAGGAGTGGCAAGTGGTGGTAGAGAGACTTTACTGGCTAGGCAGCACATTCCTGGTGTTTCTGCTGGGTATTTCAGGGCTTTGCAGTGTGTGCAGATGTGTGTAAGGGTGCCAATGTCGGCCTCTGGCGCCATGCTGTAGTCTTCTGCAGCGTTGTATCTGAAGGCTAGGCGGTGGAATTGGTTGTGGTGTTTTTGAAGTTTGTTTTCTGTGTTGCGGCGTCGTTTTTCTGCGCTCCTTGTGCGCTGCTGTTGTGTTGCATTTCTGCGTCTTTGTTGTTCCTGGCTGCGCGCTTCTTCTTGTCGTGCAGTTCTTTGCATTTGGTTCTCAGCTGTGCGTCGTGCAGTGACCTGTTGTCTGTGTCTCTGCTGCGCAGTGTGTTTCTGTTCTGGCGTTTGTTCTGTCCTTTTTTGTTTGATGTATGTAGCGCTGTGAGTGTGTCGTCCGATGCTGTTATTTTTATAAGGCACTAGCTTGGGGACCCAGCCCTGCCCGGGTTATTTGAGAAGCGCAGCAGGATGTAGAGTGGGTCATGGGGGCTCTGTGTGCCAAGTTTAGTCTTGATCCATCATTATTGGGAGTTGCAGTGGTATCATGAAATTACTGAAGGTAGTGCAAGTCCCATCATCTCTGTGTGTCCCGTCCCCCCCCCCAAAGTGTAGTAGGATGTAGATTGGGTCATGGGGGCTCTGTGTGCTAAGTTAGATCTGTATTGGTGAATGGATGAGGGATGCATTGTTTTTCGGAAGTGAGTGAAGGTACTTCAAGTCCCATCATCCATGGTCCGTCTCACAGTAAACTGCACCAGGCTGTAGAGTGGGTCATGAGGGCTCTGTGTGCCAGATTTGGTGTTGATCAGTCATTGGATTAGGTTTGTAGCAGGATTGGGAAGTGAGGGAAGGTACTGCAAGTCCCATCATCCATGTTCTGTTCCCCTCCAAACTTCAGTAGGATGTAGAGTGGGTCACTGGGGCTCTGTGTGCCAAGTGTGGACTTTCTCGGTGTTTGTTGGGGGCCACAGTGGTCTGTGGGAACAGAGGGGTGTAAAAGTACTACAAATCCCATCATCCATTGTCAGTCCTCCCCCAAACCTCACCAGGACGTGAAGGCAGTCATGGGGGTTATGTATGGCAAGTTTGGTCTCGATCAGTGATTGGATGAGGGGTGCAGCGGACTTGGGAAGTGAGTAGAGGCACTTCAAGTCCCATAATCCATGGTCACCCTCCTCCGAACTGCACCAGGACGTAGAGTGGGTCATGGGGGCTGTGTGTGCTGAGTGTGGTCTGTATTGGTCCTTTTTGGTGGCCTCAGTGGTCTGTGGGAACCAAAGTCTTGGAAAGTACTACAAATCCCATAATACGTGGGTCATGTCATAGGGGGGTTATGTGTACCAAGTTTATGTGTACCCGCGCTGGTCGCTGTGGCCTGTGAAAGTGGCTGCCACATATCCACCCTGGCCTGTGAAAGTATACCGGTGTAAAACAGAAAGGAGTAAAAAAAATGGAAAAGGCCTGCATGGAATTAGCAGTAAGGTCCAATGAGGCTGGGTGGGGGGGCTTTGGGCCAGAATTATTTATATAAGCATTAAAAGGCATTAGAGAAAGGTATTTATTGTTTTCTCTTGTGTCTTTTGAGTGAAGTAGGGCCTTACCTTGGAGAGTGACAGTGCCTGTTCTAAAGATCCTGTCAGAAGCTGCCTTTCTCTGACACTGTGTTGAAGTGGGAAGATGGATGCCTCTTTTGGGCCTATCTGGGAGAAGGGGATTTGTAGGGGCTACAATGTTTTCTGGGAAGTGAACTGGGATGCAAATCCCATCATTCGTCGGCCATCCTGCCCTAAACTCTATTTTGGGGCCTGTAATGTTATGGCCTGCTATTGGTAACTTTAAAAGGGTGCATGGCAGGCAGCCGTTTTCTAAAAGCTGAGGGGGAGGAGAATACAGGAATCCATTTTGTTTTCACAGAGCCAAGTGGGGAGGGAATGTTGATGGTGCATTTTTTTTCCCCTCAGTGGGAAGAAATCCTGTTGTTTGAATGTAGAGGCCTGGATTCTGGGATGCTGGCTTTTCCCCCTCAGTGGGAAGAAATCCTGTTGTTTGAATGGCGAGGCCTGGATTCTGGGATGCTGGCTTTTTCCCCTCAGTGGGAAGAAATCCTGCTGTTTGAATGTAGAGGCCTGGATTCTGGGATGCTGGCTAATCAGTGGCTATCAATGCCCTCTGTCTGGTGCCTTAGAATTTTGGAGTGGCGAGGCTGGCCAATCAAAGGACTTTATGCAAATAGCTGCCCTTCCGCCCTCCGCATACACACATACACACATACAAACATTCCGTTTTATAAAGGTATACAGATGGCTTGTCTTTTGGGTCAGTTTCTGTCTGTGTGGAAGGAAGGAATGGTTTTTGTTTGTGGTGTTTGTAGGTGTTGTGTGTACGGGGTCCCGTAAGGTTGGTGGGATGGGCTGTGATTGGGTGGGGGGGCTTTGGGCCAGAATTATTTATATAAGCATTAAAAGGCATTAGAGAAAGGTATTTATTGTTTTCTCTTGTGTCTTTTGAGTGAAGTAGGGCCTTACCTTGAGAGTGACAGTGCCTGTTCTAAAGATCCTGTCAGAAGCTGCCTTTCTCTGACACTGTGTTGAAGTGGGAAGATGGATGCCTCTTTTGGGCCTATCTGGGAGAAGGGGATTTGTAGGGGCTACAATGTTTTCTGGGAAGTGAACTGGGATGCAAATCCCATCATTCGTCGGCCATCCTGCCCTAAACTCTATTTTGGGGCCTGTAATGTTATGGCCTGCTATTGGTAACTTTAAAAGGGTGCATGGCAGGCAGCCGTTTTCTAAAAGCTGAGGGGGAGGAGAATACAGGAATCCATTTTGTTTTCACAGAGCCAAGTGGGGAGGGAATGTTGATGGTGCATTTTTTCCCCTCAGTGGGAAGAAATCCTGTTGTTTGAATGTAGAGGCCTGGATTCTGGGATGCTGGCTTTTTCCCCCTCAGTGGGAAGAAATCCTGTTGTTTGAATGTAGAGGCCTGGATTCTGGGATGCTGGCTTTTTTCCCCTCAGTGGGAAGAAATCCTGCTGTTTGAATGTAGAGGCCTGGATTCTGGGATGCTGGCTAATCAGTGGCTATCAATGCCCTCTGTCTGGTGCCTTAGAATTTTGGAGTGGCGAGGCTGGCCAATCAAAGGACTTTATGCAAATAGCTGCCCTTCCGCCCTCCGCATACACACATACACACATACAAACATTCCGTTTTATAAAGGTATACAGATGGCTTGTCTTTTGGGTCAGTTTCTGTCTGTGTGGAAGGAAGGAATGGTTTTTGTTTGTGGTGTTTGTAGGTGTTGTGTGTACGGGGTCCCGTAAGGTTGGTGGGATGGGCTGTGATTGGAAGTTGTGTTGTGTTGTGTGGGTAGGAATTTGCTGGAGAATTGCTCCCTCAGAGTTTGGTTTTGGCAGTTTAACCCTCAAACACCAACTGAAATCTCTCAGCATTCTATCCTAGCCTTGGATGGCTCTTGCCAGCGTTGCTATGGTTACAGCAGTTATGCAAATCCGCCCTTATTGGCAGCCAATCATGTTGTTCAGAATGTAGAGGCTGGGTGAGTCGTTGGCTGCCCCGGAGGATGCTGGTAAATGTAGTTTTATTTTTACTCGTTGTTTTGGGGGCCTTTTATGTTTTGGGGGGCGCACTTGCTTGAGGCCTATTTCTCTTGGCAAGTATTGTGTTTCTGCATTGTATGGTTTCTTTGTTTGAGGTATACATCACATGACGTGAACCCATTTATATAATAGATTTATTTATTGTTCAAATTTGTGAGTTGCCACTCCCAGGTGGCTCGGGGTGACTTACACAATACAATCAGATTAAAACAGAATATAAAAACACCATAAAACAGATAAAAACACAGTAACATACAATAAAATACACAACAAGCCAATGGCATAGGTGTGTAAATTGAAGAGTGATGGGGTTTAATAGAGCAGGAAAGTACTGCAAGAGCCATCTAGTCCAACCCCCTACCATGTAGGCATGGAGAACTAAAGACGGCCATCCAATTTCTGCTTTAAGACCTCCAAGAAAAGGGAGTTCACCACACTCTGAGGCAGTGTGAATAATAGCTGTTACATTTAGTAGGTTCTTTATAACATTTGGGTGGAATCTCTTTTATTGCCATTTGAATATGTTGGTTTGAGTTCTGGTCTTTGGAACAAGAACAACAACAAACAAGCTTGTGCCATTTTGTATTTGACCTTGCTTTGCATATTTCAAGGTGACTATTCCATCACTTGTAATCTCTTCTCCATGCTAAATATATCCAGCTCCCTGAGCCATCATTCCTCCTGGAGCTTTGCTTCCAGACCTTCTACTTTCTAGGCTTTGGCTTCCAGATCATGACCCCCTCTACTAATAAGACCAGAGTGGTGTTTTGCTGTTCTATGATTTGTACTACAACACAGATCTTTATCATTTATTTCATTTCTATCTTTATGATTTCTATCTCACTAAATTTCCAGAGTTATCCTGAAAATTCAAAATACCTTGCACAATATTTTGGATTTGGATCCTTATTTATTTATTTATTAGGAGCAAATTTCAGTTGTAATGTATTTCTACAAACAAAGTTATTATTATTTTTTATTATTATTATTATATTATTAAAATTCAAAATACGGTTGTCTAACATAATATTTTGCACAGATTTGGATCCAAGAGGAGCCAGCAGTTAGCCAAGGGCCCCACA
This sequence comes from Anolis apletophallus, assembly GCA_030556195.1. NCBI lineage: Eukaryota > Metazoa > Chordata > Lepidosauria > Squamata > Anolidae > Anolis > Anolis apletophallus. Next base: position 137,469,413 of record JARBWK010000005.1, read on the forward strand.
ATCCAGATGTTATTTATTGTATTGGGAGACAGTCACCACAATTGTGGGGATCTCCCAGTCACAGTTCTCCTAATGGGTAGGGGAACCCTGCGTCTAAAAATACAAACAAAGTTAAAAACCTCGCCATTATACTAAATGTCCTTTGACCGGTATCTGGCCACTTGGAGTGCCTCTGGTGTTGCTATAAGAAGGTCCCCCATTGTGCAGTCTAGCAGGGCTCAGACTGCATTTTAATAGGTGGTCTGTGGTTTGCTCTTTTGCACATTCACTTTATGGCCCCATTTCTTAAGGTTGGCTCTGCATCTCGTGGTGCCAGAACGAGGTCTATTCAGAGCCTTCCAAGTCATCCAGTCTTCTGTGTGCCCAGGAGGGAGTCTCTCATTTGGTATCAGCCATGGATTGAGGTACCGGGTTTTAAACTGCCACTTTTGGACTCTCGCTTACTGAGGTGTTCCTGCGAGTATCTCTGTAGATCTTAGAAAGCTATTTCTTGATTTAAGGCATTGACGAGCTGGCTGACATCTGAAGAGGGGATGAGCCAGAGAGGTCACTGCCTTAAAGGCTGATTACAAAGCATGTATATGGTATTCCTATTGTGATGTGAATACATTTGTATTGTTTTATGCTTGTATCCTTAAAGACACCCCCCCCCAACGTAATGCAGTGCACACACTCTCTAATAATGATTTTTCATATTATTTTTGCCAAGGACATACTTCCTTGCCCCCTCTTCTGAAAATTTGTCCCCTTAATAAGAAGGGGTGAAATTCCAAATCTTTATATATTCAAAATGCTGTGCTTTCCCAGTGAACTAAGCTGAAGTCTTCCATTAATTAGACTTTCCAAGATAACATGTTAAGGATAAAGCTTTAGATCTTTCTCCCCAGTCCCAGCAAATCTGGCCAAGATTATTTATTTGGACTTCACCTCTCACAATGCCCCACTGGTATGACTCTTGGAATTTTGGGACTTCTAGTCTAAACAAGAGCCTATTCCTCATCTACCCATTCCTTCCTGTATTTCTCATAGAGGACGTGAAATACACACACACACACACATTTGGGATTTTCCCTCAGGTACATCATACATATTTGCAGTCAAACAAATAAGCATTTGAACGTTAACATTTCCCATTAAAATAGTCTGCATTTTAATTTCCTTCTCCTCTAAGACCATCATCTCGACTAAAGAGAATAAAGGATTTTATCCGTCTTCTTGTTGGTGAGGTGAGCAACTCAGAGCTTCACATATTCTCTGAGAAGCGTTTCCAGTTTATGACTGAGCAGAACACTGCCCTTCACCTTCACTTTGCCAACCAGGAAAGCCTTCTGTGGCTTCATCTTACCCAGAGCAAGCTCCATGAAGTCATGGTCAGAGAGGGTAAACACAGTGTTGGCAGGCTTGCGAGATGCTCCTTGGTAGACCTCACCAGAGCCTGTCTTCAGATCGAGAGTCCACTGTGCCACTATTGTCTCTCCACGTACAATGTCCCACTGGAAGACAGCATTCATCTTTTTGACAAGTTGACTGCCAACCTCCTTGATACGGCGACCGAGTTCTTCAAATATTAGGTCACTCTGGAGTCCAGTGGCTTTTGTGGAAGGATTTTTAGAAGCAGACGTGAGTGTCACATACAAATCCGAGTCCCCTTCCTCACGCATGTTGATCTTTGTCTGAAGACAGTCTTTCTTTTTTCTTTTCCACATCCTCATCTGTAGATTTTTGGAAAATTATGTTATGTGTGCAGCAGGGGAAGTTTGTATTTTCCAGATTTATCTCCCTGTGGATGCTATAGCTTGTATGTCTTGCTTAAGTGTTTTGGTTTCACAAACTGTTTACAGTAATCAAATCATTGTTGGATGGGCACATTGTGAAATCAGAGGTGACAGCCAGTCAGCATCAACTTTTAGGTAATTTGCATACTGTATTCTCATTGGTTAATATAGTGTTTGAGATTTCATAAATTTAAATATGCTGTATCACACTTTACATTTACTGGGGGGGAAAATCAAAAATAGTGCACAAGTGCTCCTGACTGTGGTACTCCATTATACAGTTTTCTGCTTGAAAATCTTATCCCATTTCTTCTTAGCTGCCTTTGCAAGTGTTTGACTTCACTTTGATTAATGAGAGAGTCAAGGTACAGAAAATCTTTTAAGGATTTCAGTGTCTTTCTCACCCACTTAAAGTGATATGAATCTTCTGTGGGCATTACTTTTGTTTCTTTAGTCTTCAGCTCTATCTCTAGTTGTTTGCAGAAGCAGGACATGGAAGAAAGCTAACTGGGGAAACTCTGCTTAATTTAAATGTGATGAAGGAAAAGTGTTTAATGGACTGGTAAAAAGACAAATAAATGGATCAAAGAAGAAATCAAGTCTGTAATTTCACTAAAAGTCTAACTAAACTGAGGCTGTAATATATTGGACATATCATGAGATAACATGAATCCCTGGAAGACAATACTGCTTGGTAAAATTGAAGGCAATAAGAGAAGAGGACAGCATTACAGGTGGACAGATCACAGCAAAGAAACCAAGGTTCTGGGTTTGCAAGAATTTAGTTGGACTGAGAGGTGTCTCATTCATAGTCAAAGGCTGAAGCCAACTTGGTGGCACCGGACAACATAACTCTAATTTGTTAGCTTCCAGTTAAATAATTACTGTAGAAGCTGTTTTATTTATTTACAGTATTTATATTCGACCCTTCTCACCCTGCAGGGGACTCAGGGCAGATAACAGAACACACATATATGCAGATATTAAATGCTGATTATTCAATTACAAGACAGGCAACAGATAGAGGTATATATAGGCTTTCCCCCATCTTTCGGCATCTTTGAAGACTGTCCTTTGTTCTGTCCACAGGGGGGTGCTGCAGCTCCATCTCCTTGTTTTTGAACTTCTAGGTTGGCAGAAGTTGGGCTAAAGGGCAGGTGCTCACCCTGACCTGAGCTTCAAACTGTCAACCTTCCAGTCGGCAAGATTTATTGCATCTTGGAGATTAACCTGCTTGTGATGAAGCCCGACCCTTCTACCCCTAAACTTCTCCCAGAAGGAATCAGATGTGAGTTCCCAAATATTGAGTTTCATCCAGATTTCCTCTAGATGGAGTGCCTGGTGTGTGAGAATGACAATATTGCTATGTGCTCAGCTCAGCGAGGCTTGATTCATACTATGGAATGCACACATTGAAAAGGTACATTTGCATTAAAGAAATACTTCATGAAGGCATGGCTAGGAGGGCTGTATTTACATAGTTGAGTGTTGCAATAAGGCAGGATTGGAATCTCAAGGAGCTGTCTGTGTAGACTAGTGGTTACCAATCTTTTCTAGACCAAGGACCACTTGACCAGGGACCACTTTAACCAGGAATTACTCTCCAACATTATTTATTTATTTATTAATCATTCTTGTATGCCGCCACTCCCCGAGGGCTCAGAGCGGCTGACAATCTCAAGCACAAAACAGATAAAAACAACAGATGAACTATTCTAAATTTAAACTAAAGCTAACTTTGCAGGATTACAAAAATCAACAACTAAATGCCAGTTTGAAGAGATAGGTTTTACAGGCCCTGCAAAAGGCAAGGAGGTCTTGCAGGGCACGCACTTCAGCTGGCAGAGTATTCCAGACAGTTGGAGCCACCACAGAGAAGGCCCTACATCGGGTCGAGGCCAGATGGATGGTCAAGACATTAGGCACCTTGAGGAGATTCAGATCTTCAGAGCGGAGTGATCTCTGGGGTTGATAGAGGGTGAGACGGTCCCTCAGATACATCTGCCCCAGACCATATAAGGCCTTGAAGGTTAACACTATCACCTTGAAAGTGATCCGGTGCTCGACCGGGAGCCAATGAAGCTGCTGTAAGATGGGAGTTATGTGGCTCCTCGCCGGCACTCCAGCGAGGAGTTAAGAACATAAGAACATAAGAAGAGCCATGCTGAATCGGGTCTCAGCCCATCTAGTCCAGCATTCTGTGTCACACAGTGGCCCACTAGTTGTACACGGGGATCTCTAGCAGAAAGGAGGGCAAAACCCTCACCTGCTCCCGACCCCCCACAACCAGTACCCGGGGAAAATCCTGCCTGCCTCCATCAACACAGAGGTGGCACTTGGATGTTGTGCAGCGGCGTTCTGGACGAGTACCAAAAGGGTTACGAATTAGTTTTTGGTCAACATTATATTCAATTTGGTTATTTTGGGAGTGGGGGTGTGTGTGTGTGGCTGCCGATTCAGAAAATTACATTGGACAGACCACATCAGCTCTAGTTTGCGATACAGAACATATGCCATCCAGTAGTCGCCATCTGCTTACCCACAGAAAACCATATTTAATAAGTCTCGGCACTATAAGAGGGCTTCGCGAAACCAGTCACTCTTGTTGCACCAGTGTAGTAACAGTGAAGCCGTGGACCATATTTTAGTTCCTGTGGACCACTGGTGCTCCACGGACCACAGGTTGGGAACCACTGGTGTAGACCTTTGGGTTTCCTGAATTCTCCCTACAAAGACCAGCTTGAGAAAAATACACCATTTGTAAATTTGGGCAGAAAGGTGTGTGTGTATGTGGATTTTGCATTCAAATACTGTTCTAAAGGCTCTATTCACAAACAAGTAAATACCACTCCTGAAAGTATTCTAAGTCACTCTCAGTTTCGGAAAATGGCTGCAGCACTGCTCACATAGTCATGAAGGTTCCTCAAACAGTCCCCTGATGCTTACCCTTACAAGGGTTGATTTGGCAGGTGTTGGATATTATGATGAAAATTTGTGCCGCTGATATCGGGACTAGCATCCAAGCTGATCTGGGGTTCACTTCTTCCACTGAGGTTTGGAATATGCTGCCATTTCTAAATAATAGCCTAGAAACTGCTGACAGTAATGTAAACAGCGTGTTGGCAAATCTCTGAGCCTGTTTAAAAGAGCTGCTTCAAAAGCAGCTTGCAGAACAGTGCTAAGGGACTATAGTTCTGGAAAAAAAATCCCAGTCTCATGACTCAACTACTTTTATGAATTTTAGTCAGTACTTTATATTACTTGCAGACAACAGCAATAAAAAAGAGAATGGACTCCAAGATTTTTTTAAGTGATCACACATTTGAAGTGTATAATGAACAAACGTGCAATTGACGGGGACTAGCAAGCCAGAGGGAACTTGAAGAGCTGCCCCATAGTCCCCAAAACCAAAACTGCAGTGCATTTTATGTAAACAAAATGACTGAGCTCCTGCATTGCAATCACATAATGTAAACCATTGCAGGCAATACTGAGCTTTGGTAATATTGGTTATTGCCTTGCAAGTGGCAAAATTATGCAACCAAGTGTACAACTGAATGTGCCACTGGAAGCACAACTGTTGAGCACCTTAATGAATCCATGGAATAGTAACCTGAATACGCAAACAAGGCAAGCAGTGGCATCACAGGCACATTTCTTCCATAAACTTGAACTGAAAGCAGATGTTCCACATCAGACAAAAATACTCAACTGGCTTTGTAATGGAAATTATGCATGAGTAAGACACCAACAGCATTCCAGCCTTTGGATTAAAATATATACAACATCCTAGAAGACCTCTCCTCATGTCATGTAGCGGATTGGACCTTTAGCATGTATGGCCCCCCCGTCTGACTATAATGGGGTCTTAAATGGCTTGTTTTTTCACCTAAGATACTGGAAGTCATGAGACACAAATTCTGGTTTAAAACCCCCTCAAAGAATAGACTTGCCATTTGAGCAATACCAAACCGCATATTTGGCAAAGCCCGTAACATACAAATGCTTCCACCAGCTTGTGGAAACTTGACTAGACAAGGCAGAAATTAACCAGTTTTCCAGAAGAACACAGCTTTTTGCAACCTGCTGCCTCTATTTTCTTTACACAACATCTGCTTAGTAAGACCAGATGGCCTTTGTTGGCTCTAACAAAAATGTCACCAGCACAGAAGGCAAGAGGACTGTTGCCAACTCTCAAGACCAAACAAGACTTTAGTAAGGGTGGGCAACTGTGGTCCTCCACTGGTTATTGGATTGCATTTGCAGCTCAACAGCTGGAGGGCCACAACTGCCCATTCTTGCATTACACATATTGTGTGTGGCTCCAGTTCTTTTCAAAGAGGAAAAATGTTTGCAGACGGAGGGGACTAGAAGGTAAGAATTGACAACTGGGAAGAGTGTTTGCTTCAACCCACTCACGCTGCAGCTTTCCTCTTGACAGGAAATGAAAGAGGGAAGGGACTGTGTGGCCTGTAACTTGGCTATCTGTGGCCAGCACATGACAGGCTGAATATTCCTCATGGAAGCTTTTAAGGAAAAAGTGAATGTGACAGAGGTGCCTTCCTCATAACTAATTGTAATATTGCTAGCTATTTGGTCTAACCAAATCCAATGAATTTCTTGATAAAGCAATAGGCAGTCAACAGAAGAGATATACTCATGTGGCATACTTTATTAGCAAAGTTTTCCCTTTTTTGAAAAAGGTTAAAAGACACATACAAATACATTTTCCACAGAATAAATACATGGCAGTTCAATGAAACTCACTATGCGTGGACGCCCCTTCTTCCCCAACCTCCCCAAATTGTTTATTTCTCATGAATTATACAATCTGACACATAAACACACACACAATACACAGCCAATGCACACACAGCTTGTACAGAGCTCTAAGAAAAACGAAATCATATTGATGGGATCAAAATATAAGCTTAGTCTTCAAACCTGAAGTGAAAATTGGAGGGAAAAATATTTATCAAAAAGGATCATACGATCCATTACAATAGTGCTGCTTACAACCTGCATAGAAAAACAACCATTCTTCAGTCAACAATGGTGGCCCATGTCTTATATTATACTAGTAGTGTGAGAGCTGTTGCAGTACAGTCCTTCCCTGATCACAAAGGTAAGACAAGAACCCCATGAGTGGGGAGCCCATGAAGAGGTTCCTATCAAATGAGTGGTGTTTGCCTTAAGGAAGGGCAGGGAGCAGCTACAGGGGGGGACACCTTCAACATGCCCCAGTTCTTTACTTATGTCTTGGTGGGGTCGAAAACAGAAGCATTGCAGTGATTTCCATCTCACTAGAATAATAGCAGAAAGGGGACCGCATGAAACCAGACAAAAACGTATTATGTTATGGTTATGGCTGCACATACACAGGTAGTCGTGGTGTTTACTGTGGCATCAGTAATATCTGTATCTATAAAATGGGGATTGACACATTTTGAAGAGAAAATGTGTGGCTGCCAGAACGTATCCCATCCACTCCTAGTGGAAAGTTATGCATTCCATTTGTCCCCCAAACAGCAGGAGGTTAGGATCAATCCTCTTCCTCAAAATATGTAGTACAAACGAATGAACCCCAGCCTCCCTCCAGAAAAGTGACATGGGCGAGGAGCTGGGTTCACATATATGGTGCTGGGCACTCTTCTATCTCATCCCCCACTTCCCTCTCTTGCAAGCTGCCAGTGGATTAATTCTTCTTATTGGGGTGAGGGGAAGACTAAGAAGATTTTTCATGGTGAAAGCATTTGGCCACTTTCTGCCAACCGGCTGCCTCTTCGACTTCCAGCAGGGTTTTTGAAGTGCCCCCAGCACCATCAACTACTTCTCATTTGGCCAGCCGTCCTCTTCTTCCTCCTCCACTATGACGGGACTCTTTGGCCAAAGCGAGGGCCTGGCCTTCGGACAGAGCTCCACTTTCGGGCAGGCCAGCTCCGTCTTTGGGAGTGCCGCCACAACGCCCTCTTCGGCTGGGTTCAGCTTCTGCTAGGCCTCAGCCTTTGGTTCCAGCAGTACTGTCTTTGGCCAAGCAGGCAACGCAAGCAGCAGCCTCTTTGGCCAGCAGCCAGCAGATGGTGAGGGTCTTTTTGGGACCGGTAGCAGACGAGGCAGGGGCTTCAGCGGCCTCGGATGGAAGCCCAGCCAGGAGGCAGCCTACAAGAACCCCTTTGGTGCCAGTAGACATGCCTATGGCTCCTCAGCCACACAAAGGCTGTCGGTGTGTCCTGAAGTACTGCTGCAGAATTCTGGACAACATGGTGTTGCCCCCAGAGACGGTGGTCCCACCCTTCACAGGCAGCCCAGGGCTCTTCGCCAGGAGAGAATGCACTCAGGAACTGATGGTCAACTACCAGAAATTCTGCCCCTTAGTCTAGCCCTCCCCCCTCCCGTCACCCCCAGCAAGAGGTACCCCCGAGCAAGCATGCACAGCCACCTCCTGGGAGACTCGAGAGGAAGGAAGGCCCTCCTCGCAGTGCTCCCCTTCCCCTGATCTCGCAGCCCCCCCACCAGCCCACATGCTCTTCTGCTCTGCCCTGCCCCTGCTCTGCATCGGAGACCCCTTCCGCGTCTGTAGGCTCTCCATGACCAGCCCCTCCCTTCTGCATTATTGATTCAGCCTCAGGAGTGGCAGAGCGGCCAGTGCCAACACTCCCAAGTCCTCCTGCCCACCCACCTTCCCAAATGACAGCAGTTGGGGAGAGAATGCCTCACAGGAGGGAGGGAGCCCCCCTTGGAAGCCCTGAGGCAAGACCGGGGGCAAAGAGGGTGCACCCAGATCCTTCTCCTGGGGGGCTGGGGGCACCTTGGCCACAAACCCTTACTCAAGCTCCATGCAGGATGCCATTGAAAGCCACAGCATCCTCTCAGCAGGGTTGTCATGGTTCTGGGACCAGGCCTTCGGGCAGCAGATGTAATTTGCACTTTTGGACATCGACTGGATTGGCATAGCGGTAGATGATATTGTCCTCTGTTTTATGGTTTTTATTATTGATGTGACATTGTTTTTAATGTTTATGTAACGGTTTTAGTGTTTATATTTGATGTAGATTATATTGTTGTAGTATTCATATTCTGTATTGTGGTGTAGCGGCCTTAGTGCTGCAATGTAAGCCGTGCTGAGTCCCCCTTCGGGGGTGAGAAGCGACGGGGTACAAATGCCATAAATAAATAAAATAATAATAATTTGTAGACTCTGCTAAGAACCATCCAGAATGGATGATGGGACTCCACCTCACATATATGGGACTTAATCATACACATGTGGCAGCCACACTGAAACAATCACAGAAGAAATGATCTAAAACAACATCAAAAAAGTAATCTACCACCTCCATTATAAAGCATATTAGCAATGGAAACAGATAACATTCCTTTGGTTGTTTTTGAATACAGCATGATGCAGACCGTAACTTCTTATTTCTTGATTCCAAGACTCTCTCTGACTCCTTTTTTTCATATAGGAACTGGGTGTCATCCACTAATGAGTACAGAAGGTCACCAGCAGCCTCTGTTAAAATAATATGGGTTGGGGTAAGAGAACCATTACATGACACAGGGAAAAAGGTCACATCAGTTCTTTGAAACTGGCATTGGTTTTAATAATGACCTAAAGCTCCCTTAAATCAAAAGGAACAACAACCAGCATTTTAATCTCTTTAAATCATTTAGTTTAATCTCTGTAAATCATTTAAAATTCCTATGTTCATCTTTCACAATCAGCCCAAGATTCCAGCAGTCTTTGAGAGCTTGAGGCACAATTTTTCTGAGAACGCATCAGATAGATTTTTTCCTCAAGCAGCTACCACAACAGTGAGCATGCACTGCCACTGAAATATGTGATAGCTGTTCATGAGGCCCCCCACTCTGCCCCTTTATGGAATTTTTCCATTCACTCCTGGGTCTCCACCTGCCTTTTGCTTACCCAGCCAGGGCTCAAAGATATAACTGCATTCACTCACAGTCAGGATACTTTTCAGGTTTGCAAGTGACAATCTGCATTATTGTTGGGCTGCAGACAAATAATATTTTTGTATCGGTTGTGGTGAGTTTTTTGGGCTGTATGGCAATGTTCCTGTAGCATTCTCTCCTAATGTTTCACCTGCATCTGTGGCTGGCATCTTCACAGCTGATTGGACCTTCACAGCTCCCCCTTTGTTGGTGTCAGGAGCGACTCACGAAACTGCAAGGCACTTCTGGTGTGAGAGAATTGGCAGTCTGAAAGGATGCTGCCCAGGGGACGCCCAAATGTTTTGATGTTTTATCATCCTTATGGGAGGCTCACGTCCCTGCATGGGGAGCTGGAGCTGACAGAGGGAGCTCATCCATGCTCTCCCCAGATTCGAACATGTGACCTGTCAGTCTTCAGTCCTGCCGGCACAAGGGTTTAACCCACTGTGCCACTGGAGGCAGTGAGGCAAGTGGAGTGTATATATATATGTGTAGAACGTCTAGGGTGGGCGAAAGAGCCCCTTGTCTGTTTAAAGAAAGTATGAATGCTGTGATCAGTAAGCCTGAATTAGCATTTGAGTAACCATGAAGTTTGCAAAGTCAATCAGTGAGGTTATCTGCTTAGAGGAAGCTTGGCCTTTGTTTCCTAGAGGCATCTTCCACATGTACTTCATTGCCAACAGAACCTCTGAAAATGCCAGCTCCAGATGCAGGTGAAACATTATTTTATTTATTTATTTATTTATTTATTATTTCAATTTGCTAAACCTTCCTTCCCGAGGCTCAGCATATAAAACGCATCAAGATAAAACATCCTAAAACACTCTAAAATACCATAAACAATCATGGTCAATTACAGACACATAAAATCGGATAAAAACACACTAATCAGAACAAGACAGCATGGCTAGGTGAGGGATTGGCAGTTCAAGCACCGGTCAGGCCAAATGCTTGCCTGAACAGCCAGGTCTTGCACGGCCTATGGAAGGCCATCAGGTCCCGCAGGGCCCGCGTCTCGGCCGGCAGCGAGTTCCACAGGAGAACGCCCTCTGCCATGTGCTGGACAGCCTGTAGGTTTTCAGTCCTGGGACCTCAAGCATGTTAAGACCCTCTGAACGCAGAAGAGAATGCTACTGGAACATGGCCATACAGTCCGAAAAGCTCACAGCAACCCAGTGATTCCAGCCATTAAAGCCTTCAACAATAATGTTGCATTCCTAGCCTTGAAAACCTATTCTCTAAAATACATGGATTATGACTGAAGTAATGTTCCTAGAATCTCTATATTTTCAAGTTTTCACTCAATATTTCTATTGTGAATGGCAAGCCTTCTCTACAAGCAGCAACTGGGATTTTCTAAAAACCTCCTGAACCAGATTAAGATGGCTGCACTCTTCACTTACTGAAAAAGCTTTGCTGCATACAAAGGGGCTTTCCCCAAGTCAACATGCTTTGGATTGTACTGTTCATGTTATTTTTATTTTTACAGCAACATATGCATATATGATCTAACACAAAGTTTCAGAAATAGCAATGTACAGCCTAAATTGAACAAAGAGGAAGTAAACAGAGAGCTGGGAGTGGCAGTCAAACTTTGGTGACAACTGGGAATTATGCATAAGGAATTAAGCCGTAACACAAATTAAAGATATGAGGAGGGATTGAAGGAAGTAGAAGATTTAGTAGCACATATATATTCTGGGAGGGGTATCCCAGGCTGTGGAGACAGTAAGGAAAATAAAGATAGAAGACACCTTGACAATGGTACAATTTGAAGAGTGGAAATCACTTTTGACATGAGAAACATGGATAGGGGAGGGGGAGAAAATGGGAAAACAAATGTGCATGTGACAAGAGAAGTGATAGGCAGCCAGGAAAAGATATGAAAAAGAGAATCACATACTTTGAGACAAAAGCAAGCAGAGAGATTTTGGATAAAAAATGACTGACATCTCTCAGGGGAAGGAGGCTGCCAAAACTGAAGGTTTGAGATGAACAGAGCATGAATTAGTCAAGACGACGGAGATAGTACAGGGAGAAATAGATGACTTTGAGAAAGGACTGAATGTAGAAAGCAGAATGAGGAAGTCTCATGTAAAGCAAAGGCTGTATGCCTGGTTAGCATAGTGAATGGTTCTGCTTTCAGTGTACAAAAAGAGGAAAGCTTGGATGAGAAAATTGATCTTGAATGTGATTGCCCTATAGACTCATGTATAAATCTAGAAATGTACGTCAAAAAATCAGTCCCAAAAACCTGGGTCAACTTACCCATGGATCAATGTGAATAGTGTATCTTAACTCTAATAAAAAGGAAACCATCCCCTTCTCTGAATCGAGTGGAGAAAGGCAAGATAATAAACAAGATACAGACTATTAATCTATTTTCATCTTCATCCCAGGAAAGAATACAGGGGAAAAAAACAGCAGAGGACCAAGATCAGATCCCTGAGGGACCCAAAAATGAAAAGCGATTATATTCTCCTTAGAAAATGAACAGTCTGACAAGAAAAGGAAAGACTGGAAACCTAAGGCAAGAAGCAACTGAATCAAATGCAGAAGATATTAGGGTGGATGTCACAAAAGCAATCTTTGTAATACAGTGGAGAGAAGATCATCCATGATGGCTGTAAGTGCTTTTGGGAGATGGTAGCAGGCTATAAAGATTATTATTATTATTATTATTATTATTATTATTATTTGACAGCAACTGATCTGAATAAAAATCGATCTGAAAGTCTGAAAACTCAAGGTGATGGGAATATGCATTACAGACTCTTCCAAATGTTATTTTAAGAAGGGGATTATAGAGCATGATTTCATTGATTAGTAAAAATGGCAGGGAGGGCAGACGGATGACACAAGAGAAAATGGTGACCAGAACTCTGGTTCTATCCAGTTGGGATCAAAGGGCATGGGGAACAGTTAGAAGACATCACTAGAGTGATCATGGAGAAACAAGGAAGGAAGGAAGGATGGAATAAAGGCAGACAGAAAGATTGAGAGAGGTGGGGAGGGGTGTGGGAATTTTAAAGACTGGCAGATAACTCCAATTACAGGCACCACATATATAATTGAAGCTTGTCAAACATCAAAAATCTGAGTGGGGACTCTGTATAGTCTGCCATTATTTTTTTCACCTGTTGCAGCTCCTTTTTTTTTACTCATGATATAAATCTTTTTCAGTATTCAAGTTTTAAAAGTTTGTCTCAAAGCCATCCCCACTTAATAACAATGAGCCAGGAGAAACAAAATATGCACTTGAGGCTGCTCAGTTCCTGCACTGAAAAAAAAAACAATTACCAATCTTGGATACAGAGTTCCCAAACAGCTACCACCTTAGTTTGAACTTTCCCTTTTTGGGGAAGGTTGCTGAATGAGGAGTAGCCAGTCTACTTCAAGCACACCTGGATTCTATCAGCTTTCTGGACTCCCGCCAGCCTGGCTTACTGCCTTGGCATGGCACAAAATTTTGCTTGTGGCTTTGGTCAACCATCTCCACCTAGAGACAGACTGGAATAAGTACAATCTAAAAGATGCCGTTAGTGCTTTTCATGTCCACTGAAACCACAGAATTGTAATATGACTGTTCTGTAGGATCATGCTCTTCTCCTTGTTGCTTGTACAGCAGACCTTGATGGTAGTAATGACTTCCAGGGCCTACCATTTTCACTCTCTACCAGAAGATAAGTTTCATGCAAAGTTCTATCCTGATACTCCTCCCTCTCTTCCACCTCTTTCATTTTGGAGTCCTCATTTCTTTTGTGGATGACATATTCCTGTTATTTTAACCACAAATCCAGAATGGTCAAAGGAGTAACAGAAGCCCCCTTCTGATAAAACTGCTGCCATTCAAGCTTTTTCCCGCACACAGGCCAAACAAAAGAAGTCTACAATGAGCTTCTTTTCCAAACCAATGCCACTCCCCATTCCAAAAGAGGATGGCAATCACTTGTCACAGAGTGAGCTTCACCTGGGCACTCCAGGGATTATTGCAGTTCTCTTGAAGAATGGGAAAAAATACTCCACAATTGTAGTTTTCAAACCATGTTAACTATGTCAAAGCAGCCTACAAACTTATTCAAACATATCTTTTATGTTTTGCTTACTTTATTGATACAGTTTGAGTATCCCTTATCTGAAAATCCTCCAAAACTGACCACATGGTGGCTGAGATAGTAACACTTTTGTTTTCTGATAGTTCAATGTACACAAAATTATTAAAATGACATGAAGTCTATGTATATAAGGTGCATATGAAACATAAATTATTTTCATGTTTAGATTTGGTTTACATTGAAAAGATCTCTCATTATGCATATGTAAATATTTTAAAAAATTGGGGAGAAATCAAAAAAACTTCTGGTTCCATGGATTTCAGAAAAGCAATATTCAACCTGTATAGGATTATCCATGTTAGGGAAATAAACTTTTCATTGTCAAGAAACTGACAAAAAGAATTTAAATGTGGCTCTCTCTTGGCACTTTTATATTTATTAAACTTTTCTATGTTAAAGACAAACAACTGACGGCAATCTATTAATTCTGCTGCCCCCCAGCCAGATTTGAGTAAACCTGAAGTTTGCAGTCATATTAAATACTGGTTACTAATACTAAAGGAATTAAACTCTCCCACTACATGTACAGTTGTGGATATGATGTTTGAATAACACCTATATCACAGGTGAGGCTATAGTCCCTGAGGTATTATTGGATTGAAAGTACTGACTAAGGCTGAGGGAGCTGCAATCCAGGAATATCTAGAAGGCCATAAATTGCTCATACCCACCCTCTAGGGGCCCCTCCACACAGCTGTATAAAATCCATATTGAACTGGATTATATGGCATTGTTGACTCAGATAACCCAGTTAAAAGCAGATATTGTTAATTATCTACCTTGATATTCTAAGTTATATGGCTGTGTGAAAGGGCCCTAAGTTAACTTGGAAAAAATATCCAAAGTATAAGAGTTTGAATTTCATAGTTGTCATATTTAATCCTGGTCATATTTTTCAATATCACATTACAAACTGCATGCCCTCCAATTCTTTGTGCCATGTAAATACTGAATCTGCAAGATGGAATCTGCTTTTATTTTTATGAAAATAAAAATATATCTCATTTACAGATTGAAAAGATGGATGGTGAGTTTTTAAAGGTTTGTAGACGACTAATTTAATCTAGTATGCCATTTTCAAATGTAGACAAGTACGCACTTCCAGTTGGCCGTTTCTCAACAGAGATTCAGAACAGGATGGCTCTATTTAGTTATCACAGTCAAAACATAGATACGAATAAATCCATCATACAGTAATCTGCGTCACCATTTTTAAAGTCATGGCTATAGCTAGATCCTGTAGCAACAAAACCCATAAACCAATGATACCTTCTATGAAGTATTTTATTTCGTTTATCTTGAATCTTATGCTGAAGGAGCTATTGAACTGGCACTACAATGGATGGCCTATTTAATCACAGCTCCACTTTGAATTCATGACTGTAGAAGGGCAAACTGGATTTACATAGAGATATTAGTGGTATTTATAAATGTCATCAATTTCATCTCTGCCACTAGTAAAATCTACCATAATTAACACTTTAAGAAGGGCATACTGTACATGCATTTCATAATAGTATTATTTATTTTGGCATCTGAGGGCTCTCCATTCAACATTTTCAATAACCTTCTCTCCTTTCCTACATTACTAAATGAGTACCTTCTTTTCCTCATCTCCCTTGTTTCAAATCTTAGGGTCTTACTAATGATGGCTTAAAATAAATTCTCTGGGTTCATTATACTTCTACCATTGCCCAACATGATAGGTTTTAAGGCACCCCAGTCAGGAGATGAGGAAGCCAAAGCAATTTGCAAACTGAACACATGGAAAGCAGCTGGACTGAATGGCTTCCCTACAGATTTTTATAAAACCATCACTGAACTCAATTACAAAGATTGTGCAAAACATTCAGTGAGTCATTTCAAGAGGGCAGCCTCACCCCTGGAACAACCAAAAATAGTCTCAGGCCACACAGCAAAGTCAGAAGGAAGGACCTGTCAGATTGCTCCATCATGCGGCCAAATCACTATTCTACCCACAAGAATGTTAATTTCTTCCTAGGTGAAAAAGAAGGGATTCAGCATTCCAATAGGACGATTAGCTGCCAACTGTGGTTAACGCATACTTAGACCTCATGCTACGATATCTATTCATGCCTAAGATGACCTTGTGTACAAATTCAAGGTTAGGGTTTGGGGCCAAAATAATGAATATGATCATGGATAAACTGAAGGTCATTCTGCGGAGAGCAGAAAGT
This sequence comes from Anolis apletophallus, assembly GCA_030556195.1. Lineage (NCBI taxonomy): Eukaryota > Metazoa > Chordata > Lepidosauria > Squamata > Anolidae > Anolis > Anolis apletophallus. Next base: position 137,485,454 of record JARBWK010000005.1, read on the forward strand.
ACTAATGCTGCCTCAGGAGACCAGCTTCCTCTGGCTGTTGCTACCGTTTCCCTGGTCTGGCAGTCAAAAAGGCCATAAGCAGAGTCATGGTGGAGAGTAGAAAGGGGTTCATACTTCTTTTAGGTTCTCCTGGGACAGACTAGGCTCTTGTCTTTTGTCACTTTATTCAGAAAAGAAGATATTTCCTTTTTGATAAGAGTTAAGGTATCCTACTCATGGTGGCCTGTGGATAAGTTAAACCCAGTAATTTGGGGTTGCTCTTTTGATTAAAAATTCTAGATGTACAGTATACATGACTATATCGAGTATTTATATTAAAGGGGAAAATATAGAGAAGCAGCAGACCAGCATTTTTACTACTGAATCCAACATACTTCATATACACTGTGGCTTAGTTTAGATAACTCCGCCATAAAGATAGGAATCTACATGTGGTTTTTCTTCTCTTCCATATGTGGCTTCTCTGTTTGGTCGCAAAGGGCTGTGCTACCTGACTATGGCAGAGATTGGGATGTTACAATGCAAAAATAATTACTTCCCATCATGTATCATAATAGTAAAGAATTCCTTTTCATTTTCCTTGGACACACCAAATAAAATCCTTAAGACTGGAAGAAAATGGTGAAAAACTTGAAAAATTCCAATACAAATGCCTCTCAAAATACCCTTCAAAATATTACTAGACAGTGTTACTTATTTCCTCACTTTCTAAATCATCCAGCCCTCCCAAGAACAAGACAAAATATCTAAATAAATCATATTTGCTAAACTCAATGTGAATTCATGATTTCTGGATTCTCTGTTTCCACTTAGAACACTATATGGTCATCACATTACATCACAATGCCTGAGTAAATGAGCCTTCATATGACCCACAAAAGAGTTTCTTACATTTACAAGCAAAACTACACCATCAGAGAAATATAGAACAGAGATGCAGTTCAGGATAAAAAAGGAATGGCACAGAGGAAGAAATGTGATAAAAGGCTCTCTAACAATATGATGGTGATGAAAAAGCAAAAACTGTTTAAGCATAGATGAGAAAGTGAAAGGTAAATGATTAAAATGAATGAAAGGTTCAAGAAGATGTGGAAAACGATGGGGAGACACGGGCTTAAGTTAAAGGATTTAGGATTTTGGAATGCCTGCATTTGCATAAGAGTACATAATGAGGTATCGCGGAGATAAGACTCATGTCTAAACATGTCATTCATTTATGTTCTATATATACCTCACACACATAGCATGTAGGTAATTTTATATATAATATATGCAACATCTTTGAGCACTGAGTGAGCCCTCAGAAAGGAAAGGCGTCACAATCTCAGCCAACAATGTGGACAATTTTAGATTTTGGATTCCAAAATTTTGGATAAGCAATGCTCAGCCTGTATCAGCAATGTGTGTGAAAAATGAGCAAAGATACACTAAATTGATTGAAAGAAAACATACAGGATGAGGCACACTGGTATGAAAAACTAACCAGACTACATATGGCTGATTTTAGTCTTATGTGGACTGCTCCTACCTCTAGCACACACATATAAATATTTTAATGGCACAAAGCAACAGTAACACGCTCTGCTTCTTTTAAGACATTCAGCATCTCTGTTCTATATTTCTCTGATGGTGTAGTTTTGCTTGTAAATGTAAGAAACTCTTTTGTGGGTCATATGAAGGCTCATTTACTCAGGCATTGTGATGTAATGTGATGACCATATAATGTTCTAAGTGGAAACAGAGAATCCAGAAAATGGCAAAGAAAATGGCAACATGGATTAGCATATGAAAGCAGACTAGCTGGCAAAAGGAGGAAGGTGAGGAATGGTGGAAAACGGTGACACAGCTGAGAAATAATTGGGGGAGACAGGAAAGAAAAAGAGTAAGCAAGGTAAGGAATTGTTTTATATTTACTGGGAATGAAAGCAAATGACAGTATAGTGGAGATTTGTAATCAGGAACTGTATAAAAATATGTTATGTAAATAACCTGAATCCTGCTATTTATTATACATCATTACTGTCTGCGTAGGAATGGAGTTTAAGAATCATATGTAATATGACCTCCTTATCTATAGATTTGATAGCTTCATTTACCCACGTTTCACAAAAACACTCCTCCTGGAAGTGTTTGTGGGCCTCTCTAGATCCTCCAGAACAGGGGTGCTCATTAGGTAGATCGTGATCAACTGGTTGATCCCAGGACCGAAGACAGTCGATCCCAGCTGGATGGGGCACTTATGAGGGGGCGGAGCCAGGCTGCATGAAGCCCCGCCCCCTTCCCCGGCTTTAGCGCTTCCGCAGTTTCTGGAGGGAAGAGTGGGGGAATGCCAAGGCAGTAGTGGCATAGATAGCCATTACTGGCTTGGCATTCCCCCCCCCCCCTTGCCTCCAGAAGCTGTGGAAACGCTAAAGCCAGAGAGGAAGGGGGCGGAGCCAGGCCTCGCGAAGATCTTTCAGACTTGGTTTTACTAGAAGTAGCTCGCATTCTGAAAAAGTGTGGGCACCCCTGCTCCAGAACATTCTAGCCCAAATATAATCAAAACATTAGCTTCACTATTATCCAGTTTAAGTTATCTTTGGGTATGTGTATCTTGGAATATACATTGTGTCATAGGTATGGGGGGCTGTACAGTACTTATATATTATCTGCCCTACAGTATTTGTTTTTATCAGATAATTTCTGCTCATTACCCATTAGAATATGTGTATGTATTTTAATCATGTAAACTCAATACTTTTTATATACTTGTATTTTTATATTCTCATATTTGAGCCACAGGAAGAGGCAGGTAAGAAATAATAATTGAAATAATAATAATAATAATAATAGGGCTTACGATACAGCCATGGGCTATGATTATATGTAGCGGGTGTACACCACTGTCTGGATCCAATTGTGGATGTAATTTCGACATCCAACCATGTTTTGATATGTTACTATAGATTGTGTTTTTTAGCGCTTTTACTGTGTTTTTATAGTGTTTACTGTGTTTTTATGATCTGTAAATGCTTTTAATGATTTGTAAGTCGCCCCGAGCCAGTCGGAATGGGCGACTAAGAAATCGAAATAATAAATAAATAAATAAATAAATAATGAAATGTGAGGATCCTGTTGGCAATGTTCTCTCAAAGGAAAAAGTTTGAAGGTGGTTGCCCAGTGGTGGAAAGGGACTCAGTGTCAGGCCCAGCCAGAGCAGTTCAATAAACAGCTTGGCTTTGGGCTGGCATAGCAACAAGGAGCCAGCAGAGGGGGAAGGGCCTAAGTCTGAGAGGAGGGAGGGAGTTTACCAGGAGGGTTTTTCTCTCAGCGTTTTGGCGGAAAGCTCAGATTCCTCTTTGCTCTGCCTGGAGTAAGGCTGAATAAAGCTCAATTCCTCTTGTTAACTACTTGAGTGAGTGTGCCATTATTTACAGGCCTACCAGGCCTGACATAAAGAGGAATCTCAACAACAATGGGTTTATCCCAGTCTCGCCAGAGGCGGTTCCCGGATTTGGTGCGGCGGATGCAGGCGGAAGAATGGGACACTGACTCGATCCCTGAGGAGGAAGGCTGCCAGGATGAGCCTGCCACCACAGGCTACGTGCTGGGAATTCCCTATGTGGTCGAAGAGGGTCCCCTCCTAGGGGCCCAGAATTGTGCCATGCTATGTGAGTTCCTGGGCGATGACGATGGCACGGAAGAGCACTTCATCCCCTGTGAGGAATCCGCAGCTTGGTTGGAGCCAGCAGCCCTGAGGAGGAGTGAAAGTTCCGGCCCTTCCCCGGAGCCTTCACGTAAGCTCAAGCGCGGCGGGGCAGGAGGGGAAGGAAAAGGCGAGTGCAGCCTTCAGAGGCGCTGAAGGGCAGTTTGCCTGACCCCATCCTGTGTGGCGACCTGAGCGAGGAGGAGGATGAGGGCCCCGTGCGAGGAGACCCCCTCGAAGCAATCCCAGCCACCTACGGCTGCGATGTGTGTAGGTTGGGGCCGACGCATCCATGGGCAGTGATGTTCGCGGGCCACCTGGAGCATGGCCCCGGGTGTGAGAGAGGACGCACGGCTCCCCGGGGAGGAGAGGCGAAGATGGACCCTGGAAAGGCTGAGACAGAAGTTGGAGTGGAGAGTGAAAGCGCCTCCAACTGTGCTGACTCAAGGCCAGATCCAGCGATGGAGCTCTTGAAGGGCAAAGAACTGGAGGAAGGAATTCAAACAGCATTGGAAGGGCGAGTGCAACTTTCCCCAGAGAAACAGGTTGCCGAGGAAATGGAAATTCCAGAAGCCAAGGGGTCGAGCTGGTCGCAACCCCTGGCTGGGGATGACGCAAAGCAAGGTGAAGAATGTTTAGGCCGGCCTGCGGCTGCTGAGAGTACAAGGGAAGCCATCCAGCGCGTGCAGTCGAGGCCCATTCCCAACCCGGGGTGGGGGCTGCACAAGGCTCTGCTGCACAAGAGGAGCAGCAGGAGGCCCACCAAGCCGTCAGCGACCCTGGTGCAACGGCGGAGGTGAGCGAGCCCCTGGGTGGGAGTGAGTGTGTGTCCTCAAGATGAAAGCCGTTATGGGAGAGCTCTCCAGCTGCCTGACTGTGCTGATGTGGAGGAAAAGGGGGAGGCAGTCAAGGCAAGTAGCTCCCAGCTGATTTCACTGTCTCTGGAAGACCCAGATGAGGTGAAGACGTGGGACGCCGTTGCAAAGGGACTGAACCCAGCCGATCCTTCCAGCGTAGCCCTGGGGAAGATCGGCAGGCTGATGCAGCGCCTGTAGTGACTGGAGAGGAAAACAGCCTCATGATGGGTTTTGCGAAGAGCTGCAAAATGAAGCCCCAGTCGCTTTGTGTGGATCTGCTGGATGAGACGAAACAACTAAGCGAAGAGGAGGGGTGTGCAATTTCCCCCTCAGTGGAAAAGAATGCTGAAGAAAGTTTTGCTGAGCGGGCCCCTGTGGGTACTTTGATCTTATGGGGAGCGACCCTCGAAGCTTGGATGTCCGGTGGCGTAAATGGCGAAGTGGGAAGAGAATCTGGGGCTGCATACGTGATGCCTCAGCGAGAAGCAGTAGATGAACCAGAGGAGGCAGTTCCGAAGGATGACCTGCAGTGCACAGAGAGCCCGGTGGGGCTGCACGTTGTGTCGGGGGCTGCAGAGGAGTCTACAGGGCTGCAAGAGAGCGCAGGCCATGCCATGCCAGGTGGGATCTTAGTAAAGTTGCCACCTGAGTCCAGGGAGGAAATCTGGCAGTCAATCCTGGAGGGAGGAAGAGGCCCCTCGGAGGCCCAAGTTCCAGAGAGAGGCCAGGAGGCTGGAGATCGTGAAGGGAAAGCTGCTGGATGTACCTGGGAGAAAGATGTCCCATTAGGCGAAATGATAGCCTGGCCTATAATTCTTTTCACTTGGAATCACCACAGGGCAGAGGCTGAAATGAGCAGCCCCAGCTAGTTGCTGTTGCCCAGGGGAAGAACGGGCGCGGAGATTGCGGAGCTCAGCAGCAAACCACCCAGGCAGCCGACAACGAAGGCGAAGGCTGAGAGAGGAATGCCACAACGGAAGAAGTTTGCACGGGAAGAAATCGTCTTGGAGTCCGATCGGGGTGGCCGGGAGAATCTTCAGGAGGATTCAGCCAAGCCCTTTTCAGAAAAGGGTTCGGGTGAGCTATGTGCTGCGAAACCCATGCAGTTGGGGACCGCAGTGGCGGTTGCAGTTTCTTGGCTTGGAGCCCTATGGGAGTGGGGGGCCGAGGAGAAACAACTGTGGGCTGGAGAGTATCCTGCGGTTTCCGGAAGGAAAGAACTGGATGAATGCATCTCATTTCAGGCGGAGGAGAGTTCCCAGGACTGGACAGTAGTGTCCAAACTTCAGGCAGTGATTTCCAAAGCTGAGCTACAAGAGACTCTGACAGCTGAAATGCTCAAAGTTGCCTCTACGAATAATATCATTGGAACGTTAGTACGTGTCCCCGCTGGGAATTGTAGTCTTGAATGGCTGTGGGGATTTTGCCTGGGAGGGCGCACTGTGTTAAGCATAGAGAAGCGGTTAAGTGGGTTGTTCCTTGGGAAGGCCTCACATGTGGTAGGAGTAACATGAAGGGAACTCAGTGTTAGAAACGGGACGGATAGTGTGGGAAACCGAATTTAAGAGATGAAATGCTTTCTTCAAAATGTGTAGTATAATTATCCATTTAAAAGGGTTAAGGATGGCTAATATGCTTTGCTTATGATGTTATGGATGCAGCAAGGTATGACCTGCTTAGTCAGATACTTTTTATGGCGTGATATATCGTTATAAATGTTTAGTGCATATGTATCGCTTATTTTCTGATGGGATTTGCAAATGTATTAAAATTACCAATCTGTGGGGAGGTGGTGTTTACGTTGTTAAGAGGCTAAGAGTTACCAAAGTATAGAATTTAGTGTAGGATGTTTCCTAGAATTGCCATTTTATAATTTAAAAGTATAAAATGACATTGCATTACCTATTTGTATAAGTTGCCTGTAGGATTGTGGGGGTTTTCTCTCTCTCCTCTCCCTTTCGTTCTTCTCTCCCTGTGGGGCAGGTGTTCCGGGGCGTAATGTCAGGCCCAGCCAGAGCAGTTCAATAAACAGCTTGGCTTTGGGCTGGCATAGCAACAAGGAGCCAGCAGAGGGGAAGGGCCTAAGTCTGAGAGGAGGGAGGGAGTTTACCAGAAGGGTTTTTCTCTCAGCGTTTTGGCGGGAAAGCTCAGATTCCTCTTTGCTCTGCCTGGAGTAAGGCTGAATAAAGCTCAATTCCTCTTGTTAACTACTTGAGTGAGTGTGCCATTATTTACAGGCCTACCAGGCCTGACACTCAGTGACTATTCCTGAAGGGAAACTGAGACAGTTGTAAGATTAGTAATTACAGGATCAGGGTAAGAAGGCGGTACAAATTGGCGATTTGTGAATTCAATTTCATTTTGTACTAAAACATGATCAGATTGTGTCCTAGCTACGAATTAGAAAGAAAGGTCCATACCTGAACTTGCTTCTCATGAGCTAAGGCTCTCTTTCTGAAGAAACATCTCCTTCAGCCCCACTACTTGCACTGGGGTCATTTTTACTTCTAGGAGCATTCCTTTCTCTACTTGATTCAGAGGGCACCTTCATTCTGGTCTTCTCTTTTCTCTGTTGCTGTTTCTCAAGTTTTGCCAACTGTTGCAAAGAAGAAAACAGAGAGAATTTCATAAAGACACACAAAAGACAGAAGCATAACAACACTAAGGTATCGTACAGCAATACACAAAGCATATATTTATTTACTTATTTATTAGATTTCTTAGCCGCCACTCCCAGTGGCTCGGGGCGGCTTACAAAAACATTCCAATAAAATCACAGATAACAACAGCATTAAAACAGAAAGTAAAACAATTACAAGAAAGAAACACAATCTTAAAAGATGGCATATCACAACTCAAAGGCCTGCCGGAATCTAGCCTTTATCCTAATGACTGGCGATTATACATGATACATGTCAATATATCTTAGAAAGCTTGTATACTAAATTTCAACTATAAATCATATGTAGCTACCCAATTTTGATGCATGTTACTGTATATTACAGTCAGAATTGCATTCATCTTAAGGGATATGTCTTAAAATTGCTTGTGGTACTAGGCATAAAAATAATAACAATAATAGTAATATGGAAAAGTAGTGATGGTCAAATGAGAAAGTAGTTAAGAACATCTAAGTCCTATTGATTGCACTAGAAACCATGGCAATAAATGGGACTGAAGAATACACAGCTTAGGTGGACAGTGTTTAAACACTGCAGTAGTAGTAAAGGAGATACAGATCTGTATTATATTTGTAACGACTCTCCAACTCTCGGTAAGGATCACGCGTAGATTGAAAGCACGGTCCAACACGATTTTATTGCAGGTACGACACATGTGAAGCAAAAGCACCTGCCCGCCACCAAAACACAACTTATATACCCCAACCCCCCCTCCCATTGCCCATGCAATGTCCAGGCAGGGTTGCACCATATCCGGTGATTCAGCATATCCCATAGTCCAAAGGGATGTGACCTCATGGCCCCATGAGTCAGCATTAGGAGTCCAATTGTCCAATGTCCAGGCTCAGAGGAGTTACATCACTTCCCTCTTCAGCCTTGCACACATCTGGAAGTTACCTCACTTCCACATGACTCAGCACAGTCTTATATAACTGGAGCCCAAGGTCACCCAAGAACTAGGGCAAAGGTCGATGCAATCTCATGCCAGGCTGGGAGCTTGAACTTCACCCAAGCTCAAGTCTCCCAATCCTGACATAACGGCCTCCTCCACCACGTCCTCCCCCTGTAAAACAAAATATCATTCAATCCGGAGGATGAAAGGGGCCCACATACTTTTTCAAAAGACCACAATGAAACGTGGGATGAACCTTCCCTAAACTCTTGGGCAATAGAAGGGTATAGGAGACCTTATTCACTGCTTTTTCAATTCTAAAAGGCCCAATATACTTTGGACTCAATTTCTTAGATGGATAACCTAATTTCAAATTCTGTGTGGATAGCCACACTAAATCCCCTTCACTGTACTCCTCCCCTTCTCGCCTCTTCCGGTCACCAAACATCTTATAAGAACGCTGTGCCTTCCCTAAAGCTTCCGCTACTTCCTTCCAATCCTCCCGGGCTCTTATCTTCCACTCCACCTTCTCCTCCCCTCCCAGCTCCAACAACTGGGGCAAAGGAGCCACCTCCTGACCATAGACTATTTCCAAAGGAGACCTTCCGGTGGACGAATGCACAGAGCTATTGTATGCTACTTCAGCATAGGGCAACAGATCAGACCAATTAGTTTGCTCTTGATTACTAAAAATGCGTAGATAAGCCCCTAACGATTTCTGCGTTCTTTCTACGCCGCCATTACAACAAGGATGATAAGAGGTCGTAAGACGCTCTGAGCCCCTAGCACCCCCAAAAAACCGCTCCCAAAACTGAGCAGTAAACTGCACTCCACGATCGCTCAAAACTTGTTCCGGGCACCCATGCAACGGTACACATGCTGCACATACAACTCCGTAAGCGTTCCGCAGAAGGCAACCCTTCAATGGAACAAAATGAGCCTGCTTCAAAACATATCCAGTACGGTCCAAATGTACTTATAACCCCGACTCGAAGGCAACTCCCCCACAAAATCAGTGCTGACATGGGTCCATGGCCTCACAGGAGTAACTACCACCTGAATCAACCCCTGCGGCTTCGCAGAGGGAACTTTATTCCTGGCACACACCTCACAACACTCTACATATCTCTTCACCTCAGCCCTCATAGCTGGCCACCAATACCGCTTTTTCAAGGCCAACAGAGTCTTCGTAACTCCCCAATGTCCAGCAGACCTGTGATCGTGATTCAACCTCAGCACCTTTTCTCTCATACTCTGAGGGACATACACCTTGCCTCCCATAATCCATAACCCGTTCAATGACTTGCATTCCTTCTCATGACTCTGCAACCATACATCACCTACATAACCCTTCTGCAATTCCAAACTCCACTCATCCACTACTCCCTCTTCTTTCTTAATCTCTTTCGCCGCCTGAGCCCTTGTCTGCACGGCCAGACCCCAATGTTCTCTAGCAAACACCTCCTCCGCCTTATGCATCTCATTCTCACCTACACTCGGATACCGAGACAATGCATCAGCCACCACATTCTCTTTACCTCTAATATGCTGGAGCCTGAAATTAAACCGAGCAAAAAACTGCGCCCACCTCACTAACTTGGGAGATAACTTCTGGGGATTTCTTAAATACTGAAGGTTCTGATGGTCAGTCATCACAACAAAAGGGAAAGCAGCGCCCTCTAAAAATTGCCTCCACGTCTGCAAAGCGTTGCGCACAGCAAACGCCTCCTTCTCCCACACTGGCCATCTCTTCTCATGCTCCCCAAACTTTTTCGAAAAATACGCACACGGCCTCATTCTACCCTGCTCATCCTTCTGCATTAACACTCCACCATACGCCCAAGCAGAAGCATCACATTGCACCACAAACGGCTTATCCACATTCGGATGCATTAACAACGGCCCATTCGTAAATGCTCCTTTCAACCTCACAAAAGCCTCCTGGCATTCCTTCGTCCACTCCAACTTAGCCCCTGGAGACTTAGTCTTTCTCGACTCGCCCTTACCCTTGGTCTTCAATAACTCAGTGAGCGGAAGAGTTATCTCCGAAAAACCCTGCTATAAAAGTGCGATAAAATTGGCCAATCCCAAAAAAGCCTGCAATTGCCTACGGGTTTGCGGAGTCTCCCAGCTCAACACATCATCCACCTTGGCCGGATCCATCGCAACTCCACTCTCACTAATTCTGTATCCCAAAAAATCAATCTGATTCTTGCCAAATTCACACTTGCTCAACTTCACATATAGACTCGCCTGTCGCAGTCTCTCTAACACCTCTCTTACCAGACGAACATGCTCATCTCTGGTACGCGTCACAATCACGATATCATCCAAATATACAAACACCCCTTATACAAAAGGGGTGCAACACCTCATTAATCAACTGCATGAAAATAATGGGAGCTCCGCCAAACCGAATGGCATCACGGCCCATTCCGAGTGCCCGAGGGGGGCAAGAGAAAGCAGTTTTCCACTGATAGATCCTCTTCACTCGCACCATGTGAAACGCGTCAATCAAATCCAGCTTTTTAAAAACTTACCACCCCCAACTGCCCTAACAAATCTTTGATAAGTGGCAAAGGCGAAACAACACTGGTGCCGCAATGGGAGACTCAGACCTCCGAATAAACCCTCTCTTCAAATATCCATCTATTTGCTCCCTCAACGCTTCCTTCTCTTTCACAGTCATGGCATATATCTTGGGCTTGGGTAGGACAGCCCCTTCCTTGACCTCTATACTACACTGTACGTTGCGGGGAGGGGGTAAACCCTGAGCTAAAATCGGGTTAAACACGTCTACATAATCCCAGTACTCAGCAGGCACCCCTTGTACATCACTCCTAATCTCCTCCCTCTTATTAGGGGAACATTGTACCACCCCCGTTTTCCAATCGATCTTGGGATTAGCCTGCTCAAGCCAAGGTAACCCCAATACCACCTCATGACCTTTAATGGGGGCCACCACAAAGTCAATGTCCCCCTCCCAGGGTCCCACCCGACCCTTTAAATCTTTAGTCCCCACAGAGAAAGGGCCCCCCTCAATAGAGGATCCATCTAATTGCGTAAATGTTACAGGTGGTTCCAAGGGCTTCGTACCCCCACCCAAATCCCCAATCAACTCGGGGACATAATGTTCTCTGAACACCCACAGTCTACTAAAGCTTTTCTTTCCACAATCCCATCTCCTTTAATCAAACCCAATGTACATTGAATATTGGAGCTCACCCCAACACTTTTCCTATCATCAATGTCCACACAAGCTGCTTTAGCGGAGGCCACCTTCACCGGTTCCAGTGCCTGCCTTTGTCGGCACTGGGACGCAAAATGACCAGGTTGCGAACAAATAAAGCAGAGGCCTCGTCCTTCGATGGCCTTTTCACTGACTGATCGGTTGTCACTGCCCCGTCTAGCCTCTCCTCCACGGAATCGCCCCTCCGCAACTCCACGACCGGACCCTCTGGTCCTCATGGGTTGGAAACGACGCCTCTGCACCTGGGCTAGGAGTCCCTCGACACTGCCAGCCAACTGGATCCAGCCATCAACATCTCCAGGATCATCCCGATGTAGACACCACTCCAGGATCTCCTTACGCAGGCCATCTTTAAATAATTCCAGTAAGGTAGCCGGAGACCACTCTGCAACTTTTCGGCCAGGCCCATAACCTCCGCCGCATACTCAGTGACAGACCGGGATCCCTGAGTCAGGCAACGCAGCGCTGCCTTTGCCTTAATCCTTTCCAACGGATCTCGAAACCGGCCAGACGCTTGTAAGAAGGCTCCCACGGAATGCAAACACGGGTCTCGACGGTCATGGCATTGAACATACCACTCGGCTGCCCTTCCCTTGAACACCGCTCCAATAGCCCGCACTCGGCTGCTGTCGCTAGGATAGAGGTGACCATAGTCCTCCATATGGTCCTGCACCGCAGCGGCAAAGAAGGCTACTTTACAGGCTTCCCCTTCAAATTCGACCCGCAATGGTTCCTTTTTCATACGGGCCCCGAATTCCTGGGAAAGCGCTTCCCTTCCATGAGGGACCTCAAGCCTGGTAACACCTCTTCCCATTCCGGCTTGTTTCAGAGGCCGCCGCGGACTTCCTCCTGGATGGCCACCATCGATCCTCACTCCCAAAGGAGATCTAGGACGCTCAGCTGATAGTCCGCCATCCATCCAAGAATAATAAGTGAAGTCTCCTCCGCCCGGGGCACTCCAAACCGACTCCATCGGCTCTCTTCGGGACATGGCACGAGACATCCTTCTCATAGTCTGTTCCATAGCCTCCAACTTACACCTCATCACTTCCAACTCCGAGGGTGATGCCGGTTCCGTGGTTTCACTACCACATTTCCTCCTAACTGGCCTGTCCTTCGGCACAGTTTCTCTGGGGCCACGCCCTTCTGATCCGCCCGAGCTGCCCAGTCCTTCGGAACAGTCTCTCCGATCCCTCCGGCCCTCCGGACCTCCATCTGAACTGGCCTGTCCTTCGGCACAGTCTCTCTGGTCCCATACACTTCTGGATCTACATGAACTGACCAGTCCTTCGGAACAGCTCCTCCGATCCCTTCGCTCCTCCAGACCTCAGCCTGTCTGGAGTCAAATCTCTCTCTCCTTCGCCGGGCAACCTCCAAGCTCACCTGAGCTTCCCATAGTCGCTCCGCTTCTTCAAATTCCTCCTCCTGGGCAACAGCACCTTCCATCATTTCACGGTGCTCATCCGGGCAACCCACTTGGTCGAGAGTGGTCCAATCCCACTCCATAGTACGCCGGATTTCCTCAGGAGCCGAGTCCCATCTATCGATATATTCTTCTTCTCTCCAAGCCAACCTCTCCATTGCTGGGATAGTTGAAAAGGGGCTTTTGCTTCTGTAACGACTCTCCAACTCTCGGTAAGGATCACGCGTAGATTGAAAGCACGGTCCAACACGATTTTATTGCAGGTACGACACATGTGAAGCAAAAGCACCTGCCCGCCACCAAAACACAACTTATATACCCCAACCCCCCCCTCCCATTGCCCATGCAATGTCCAGGCAGGGTTGCACCATATCCGGTGATTCAGCATATCCCATAGTCCAAAGGGATGTGACCTCATGGCCCCATGAGTCAGCATTAGGAGTCCAATTGTCCAATGTCCAGGCTCAGAGGAGTTACATCACTTCCCTCTTCAGCCTTGCACACATCTGGAAGTTACCTCACTTCCACATGACTCAGCACAGTCTTATATAACTGGAGCCCAAGGTCACCCAAGAACTAGGGCAAAGGTTGATGCAATCTCATGCCAGGCTGGGAGCTTGAACTTCACCCAAGCTCAAGTCTCCCAATCCTGACAATATTTTTTTGAGCTGCGGCACATTTTTTACATTTACAAAATCCTGGGGCACACAACCAAACAAAATGACACTCTAACACAGTAATACATATAGTTAATATGTTTTAAAATATATTTAATGTCTTTGCTGCCCCTCGGCCCTTCCCCCTCCTCCTCTCCCAAGCAGCAGCAGCAGGAGTTTGGCAGGGGGGGAAGACAGGGGGGAAGAGAGGTTTTCCCACGGCACACCAGGTGATTGCTCACGGCACACTAGTGTGCTGCGGACCAGAAGTTGGGAAACACTGCTCTAAAACACTTAGTGTCACAAAATGTATGCCCAAAGTATTGTTTAATTACATATTTAAACACTTCCTTTTTCACTTTTAGTCGTAAAACTGTGAGCAAAACAGGTATGCATCTCCGTGAAAGGGTTCAATAGAGGAAAAGCAAAAACTATTGTGCCGTCGCCCCGGGAGTCTGAAGCCTGCAGAAAGGCGTGGACGTGTATCTCTCTATTCCCGGGGGAATGCGAATGCCTTCCTATGAGAGCTTTGGAGTCTTCACAAAATATTCTGAGGATTTACTCTTTAAGTTAACTGTTTTAATTAGTTACAGGAGTTACTTCACTCCAAGCAAACACAAATAGTCCCAAAGTACAGCTAGGGGTTTGCAGACCCTAAAATAAGGAAAACAGTTCTGACACCTTTCCAGATCTTTTCTTTGGTGAAGACGAAGAAACAAAGCCTCTCCAAAGCAGTCCTTTCCTCTGGCAATGAAGTCAGGGGACATTCAAAGCCACCAACGACTGGCCTGCTGAAGGTACAAGCCCTCCACTATCTGGCATGGTTGCTGGCTTGAAGGCGGTCAGGTCTCCTCTCTGCGTTATACAGTCGTACGATATACTGAGTTTGCTGTTTGAGTCCTGATATTTACATTTTAGAGGTAGCCTGTCCAGTTGAAATATTATATTTCCACTCTATTTCGAAATATTATATTTCCACTCTAGTTTGTTGAATACATATATTAATATTGATACTTTTATACTGTATCAACCTGCTTTGTGTGTTTTTTCTGAATTGTTCTTGAACCCATACTCTGTGTTTTTGCATTGTTTTAAACCCTTGTGTCAGCAGGACTGCTGACCGAAAGATCGGTGGTTCAAATCCAGGAAGCAGGGTGAGCTCCCATGTTAGCTCCAGCTTCCCATGCAGGGACATGAGAGAAGCCTCCCATGGGATGGTAAAACATCTGTGCATCCCCTGGGCAATTCTCTCATGCCAGAAGCGACTTGTAGTTTCTGAAGTCACTCCTCACACGAAAAAAGTTATGCATCACATAACTAAATGGGTAACAAAAATATCACACAAATTCAAAAGGAAAACAAACATATAAGACCTTTACTGCTCCTTGTGAGGCTTACTGACTAGTGGGATCCCACTGTATTTCTGAAACCTCTCATCAGCTGGGCTACCAAGGTGGGAGGGAGAGATAATGTCTAGCTTCTGAGAATTATTTTTGCATCCTCCAGGAGATGGATGCGGGTTAGAAATAAAGTATTATTATTATTATTATTATTATTATATGAGAAACCGGAAAGCTGCAATCTGAGTGGTGATCACAAGGCAGGATTGAGAACTGATTTCAAACCCATACATTTCATTGGGCAGTGAGAGTTGTTTAAACCGCACAATTCCTGTGCACTGAAGAGTATGTGTGCATGTGTGTGCTGGAAAGGGTTTATATATCTTTAATTAGAAGAGTGTAAAACAGCAGAAGTGAGCATCACAACCCACAAGCCAGGTGATATAAAAGTATACACTTTCTGAAGTAGGGATCTGAACCCTGAGCTGAATATGAACTATGACAGGGAACTACGGAAAAAAGAGGTGCTTTCCTCTTCTGAGCCTATCCTGCTTTTGGATGTCTGAAAACTCCCACACAGTTTGTGTGATAGACAGCTGGGACTCCTGCATACGTCTACCATATCAAGAAACTAAAAGTGACTGATGCTCACTTAAATTATTTACTCTAATCATCATACCTTGTAATCAGTAATGTAAATGCTTATTCGAAGCTGAAGCAATTAGCAACGTACACACATCATTAAAACACCGCAATTGTTACTTATTTAGCTATGCACAAGTTTGCAGTGTTTCAAAGGCAACAGGTTCTTGGGCAGTTCTATGACACCATTGCCTCCTCTCATTGGAGAATTCATTTCTAAAATGTGGGTCCAAAATAGCGCAGCCGGTTTCCTCGTGGACAATAAGAACAAATGGGCCACATAGAAAACTTCTATTACAGAATGGACATTAAAAATTAAAATTAATATTCAGTTTCTAGTACAACTATTAAAAGAGTATAGTACATTTATAGCACATGCAGTCTTTCTAGAATACCAACCCTTCCAACCAACGCTGATCTCCTAAATTCAGTCCTCATAATAATTTTGAAGTGGTTTCAGTTCATATAATTCCTGGAAGAACTGAAAGATGTTTTACCCCTTCATTTGTCTTTGAATTGGTGTGTATTTCAGAAAGAAGTAACATGAACATTTCTAATATAGTTGATACATGTTGGCCTATTTTATATGTTGTTATCCGCCTTGAGCCTGCAGAGAGGAGCGGAATACAAGACCGAACAATAAATAAATAAATAAATAAATAAATAAATAAATAAATAAATAAATAAATAAAGCAAGCATAGGAAGACTGATTATGAAAACCAATGTGCAACGAGATTGCATGAAAAAACAAATACCTCTGAATTTTTTAACGATGTCACAGAGCGTGACACTGTTATTTATGCACATGATTCACAACAACTGGCTCACTTCACATTACTGAAAGTTCTTCACAAGTCACATTTATTGATTTAAGGTTTAAGAAGTTGTTTATTGCTATCAGCTAATAACAAATATGCTTGGGATGCCTAACTGTATTTTGGCCAGGAACCAGCTTTGTTATACACCCACCAATTAAGCAAAAGTGGTATGTATGCTCTATGTTTGATGTGTTCAACCAAATCTATTGTCGAAGGCTTTCATGGCCGGAATCACTGGGTTGCTGTAAGTTTTTTCAGGCTGTATGGCGTGTCCCAGAAGCATTATCTCCAGACATTTTGCCTGCATCTATGGCGGGCATCCTCAGAGGTTGTGAGGTCTGTTGGAAACTAGGAAACTAGGGTTTATATATCTGTGGAATAATGTCCAGGGTGGGACAAAGAGCTCTTGTCTGTTGGAGCTAGGTGTGAATGTTTCAACTGGCCACCTTGATCAGCAGTTCATGGCCTAGCAGTTTTTTAAGGTGTAGCTTCTTACTGTCTGGGGAATCCTTTGTTGAGAGGTGATTAGCTGTCCCTGATTGTTTCTTGTCTGGAGTTCCCTGTTTTTAATGTTCTTTATTTACTGTTATGATTTTAGTTTTTAAATACTGGTAGCCAGATTTTGTTCATTTTCATGGTTTCTTCCTTTCTTCCTTTCTGCTGAAATTGTCCACATGCTTGTGATTTCAATGGCTTCTCTGTGTAGTCTGACATGTTAGTTGTTAGAGTGGTCCAGAATTTCTGTATTCTCAAATAATATGCTCTGTCCAGGTTGGTTCATCTGTTGCTCTCCTATGGCTGACTTCTCTGATTGAAGTAGTTTGCAGTGCCTTTCATGTTCCTTGATTCGTGTTGGGGCAATGCTGCGTTTGGTGGTCCCTATGTAGACTTGTCCACAGCTGCATGGTATACAGTTGACTCCTGCAGAGGTGTGAGGGATCCCTTGTCCTTTGCTGAACGTAGCATTTGTTAAAATTTTCTTAGTCAAGACCAGAGTATGATGGGAGGAAAGCCAAGGAGGTCCAGGGGATTGGTGTTTGCTCCTCTGAGCTACTGCCTGAGCAAAGTGACTCCCTTTGACTCATGACAGGGCCAGCCTAGCAGGTATTTGCTTGAGAACCACAAACCAGAAAAAGCAACATACATTTTAAAGTGCTTCTGTTAAATTATCATCCACTTATAACACCAATATGTCTGATGAAATATTTAATATGCATTCCAGCAAGTTATTTGATTTGGCGCCTTGTTATTTTCTACAGAATTAGCATAATCATTGAGCACACAATGAAAACATGAAGTTGGAACAGTTCTCTAGATATATAATCCACCTAATCCAACAGCTAGAGTTAATAACGAGAGGCTAATTGTTAAATACCAAATATAAATATGAAATGTTCCTTTAAGGAGAATTCAGTAGCCTTGGCTCTGCTGGCAGACGGAGGCAGGAAAAAAGAATCCTGATTTGTACAAAACTGAAATGATCTGTATTCAGACATTCAGAGAGATGAAGCATGAGATGGGACAGAAACAAGTAATGTCCTTGCTAGTCAGAGTCTAGCAGACAATTATATAATGAGCTACCATATAACTGTATCATAGGAAAGGGTCATTAGAACTTGTGGACGCCAGTTGCTTCCGGTTGGAAAAAGCAAAGGACTTCAAAAATAATGAAGCATTTCATGGGATGTTAGCAGACAAAGGATAAGAAACAAACAATGATGTGATAGGGTTCACATACAAAGGACTGAATACAATGTAACTTTATTTAATGGGAACAAATTTAATTTGGATCTTATAGACATATTAATGAAAGCATAGACAACTGTCTACATTTACTTGTTTACATTTATATCTGTTGCCCTCCTGAGACAAAGGAGGGCCCTATAACATCTGTTATCTAGGACGCTCAGCTGATAGTCCGCCATCCATCCAAGAATAATAAGTGAAGTCTCCTCCGCCCGGGGCACTCCAAACCGACTCCATCGGCTCTCTTCGGGACATGGCACGAGACATCCTTCTCATAGTCTGTTCCATAGCCTCCAACTTACACCTCATCACTTCCAACTCCGAGGGTGATGCCGGTTCCGTGTTTCACTACCACATTTCCTCCTAACTGGCCTGTCCTTCGGCACAGTTTCTCTGGGGCCACGCACTTCTGGATCCGCCCGAGCTGCCCAGTCCTTCTGAACAGTCTCTCCGATCCCTCCGGCCTCCATCCTGAACTGGCCTGTCCTTCGGCACAGTCTCTCTGGTCCCATACACTTCTGGATCTACATGAACTGACCAGTCCTCTGAACAGCTCCTCCGATCTTTCGCTCCTCCAGACCTCAGCCTGTCTGGAGTCAAATCTCTCTCGCCTTCGCCGGGCAACCTCCCAGCTCACCTGAGCTTCCCATAGTCGCTCCGCTTCTTCAAATTCCTCCGCCTGGGCAACAGCACCTTCCATCATTTCACGGTGCTCATCCGGGCAACCCACTTGGTCGAGAGGGTCCAATCCCACCCATAGTACGCCGGATTTCCTCAGGAGCCGAGTCCCATCTATCGATATATTCTTCTTCTCTCCAAGCCAACCTCTCCATTGCTGGGATAGTTGAAAAGGGCTTTTGCTTCTGTAACGACTCTCCAACTCTCGGTAAGGATCACGCGTAGATTGAAAGCACGGTCCAACACGATTTTATTGCAGGTACGACACATGTGAAGCAAAAGCACCTGCCCGCCACCAAAACACAACTTATATACCCCAACCCCTCCCATTGCCCATGCAATGTCCAGGCAGGGTTGCACCATATCCGGTGATTCAGCATATCCCATAGTCCAAAGGGATGTGACCTCATGGCCCCATGAGTCAGCATTAGGAGTCCAATTGTCCAATGTCCAGGCTCAGAGGAGTTACATCACTTCCCTCTTCAGCCTTGCACACATCTGGAAGTTACCTCACTTCCACATGACTCAGCACAGTCTTATATAACTGGAGCCCAAGGTCACCCAAGAACTAGGCAAAGGTCGATGCAATCTCATGCCAGGCTGGGAGCTTGAACTTCACCCAAGCTCAAGTCTCCCAATCCTGACAATATTTTTTTGAGCTGCGGCACATTTTTTACATTTACAAAATCCTGGGGCACACTACCAAACAAAATGACACTCTAACACAGTAATACATATAGTTAATATGTTTTAAAATATATTTAATGTCTTTGCTGCCCCTCGGCCCTTCCTCCTCCTCCTCTCCCAAGCAGCAGCAGCAGGAGTTTGGCAGGAGGGGGAAGAAAGGGGGGAAGAGAGGTTTTCCCACGGCACACCAGGTGATTGCTCACGGCACACTAGTGTGCTGCGGAACAGAAGTTGGGAAACACTGCTCTAAAACACTTAGTGTCACAAAATGTATGCCCAAAGTATTGTTTAATTACATATTTAAACACTTCCTTTTTCACTTTAGTCGTAAAACTGTGAGCAAAACAGGTATGCATCTCCGTGAAAGGGTTCAATAGAGGAAAAGCAAAAACTATTGTGCCGTCGCCCCGGGAGTCTGAAGCCTGCAGAAAGGCGTGGACGTGTATCTCTCTATTCCCGGGGGAATGCGAATGCCTTCCTATGAGAGCTTTGGAGTCTTCACAAAATATTCTGAGGATTTACTCTTTAAGTTAACTGTTTTAATTAGTTACAGGAGTTACTTCACTCCAAGCAAACACAAATAGTCCCAAAGTACAGCTAGGGGTTTGCAGACCCTAAAATAAGGAAAACAGTTCTGACACCTTTCCAGATCTTTTCTTTGGTGAAGACGAAGAAACAAAGCCTCTCCAAAGCAGTCCTTTCCTCTGGCAATGAAGTCAGGGGACATTCAAAGCCACCAACGACTGGCCTGCTGAAGGTACAAGCCCTCCACTATCTGGCATGGTTGCTGGCTTGAAGGCGGTCAGGTCTCCTCTGCGTTATACAGTCGTACGATATACTGAGTTTGCTGTTTGAGTCCTGATATTTACATTTTAGGAGGTAGCCTGTCCAGTTGAAATATTATATTTCCACTCTATTTCGAAATATTATATTTCCACTCTAGTTTGTTGAATACATATATTAATATTGATACTTTTATACTGTATCAACCTGCTTTGTGTGTTTTTTCTGAATTGTTCTTGAACCCATACTCTGTGTTTTTGCATTGTTTAAAACCCTTGTGTCAGCAGGACTGCTGACCGAAAGATCGGTGGTTCAAATCCAGGAAGCAGGGTGAGCTCCCATGTTAGCTCCAGCTTCCCATGCAGGGACATGAGAGAAGCCTCCCATGGGATGGTAAAACATCTGTGCATCCCCTGGGCAATTCTCTCATGCCAGAAGCGACTTGTAGTTTCTGAAGTCACTCCTCACACGAAAAAAGTTATGCATCACATAACTAAATGGGTAACAAAAATATCACACAAATTCAAAAGGAAAACAAACATATAAGACCTTTACTGCTCCTTGTGAGGCTTACTGACTAGTGGGATCCCACTGTATTTCTGAAACCTCTCATCAGCTGGGCTACCAAGGTGGGGAGGGGAGAGATAATGTCTAGCTTCTGAGAATTATTTTTGCATCCCTCCAGGGAGATGGATGCGGGTTAGAAATAAAGTATTATTATTATTATTATTATTATATGAGAAACCGGAAAGCTGCAATCTGAGTGGTGATCACAAGGCAGGATTGAGAACTGATTTCAAACCCATACATTACATTGGGCAGTGAAAGTTGTTTAAACCGCACAATTCCTGTGCACTGAAGAGTATGTGTGCATGTGTGTGCTGGAAAGGGTTTATATATCTTTAATTAGAAGAGTGTAAAACAGCAGAAGTGAGCATCACAACCCACAAGCCAGGTGATATAAAAGTATACACTTTCTGAAGTAGGGATCTGAACCTGAGCTGAATATGAACTATGACAGGGGAACTACGGAAAAAGAGGTGCTTTCCTCTTCTGAGCCTATCCTGCTTTTGGATGTCTGAAAACTCCACACAGTTTGTGTGATAGACAGCTGGGACTCCTGCATACGTCTACCATATCAAGAAACTAAAAGTGACTGATGCTCACTTAAATTATTTACTCTAATCATCATACCTTGTAATCAGTAATGTAAATGCTTATTCGAAGCTGAAGCAATTAGCAACGTACACACATCATTAAAACACCGCAATTGTTACTTATTTAGCTATGCACAAGTTTGCAGTGTTTCAAAGGCAACAGGTTCTTGGGCAGTTCTATGACACCATTGCCTCCTCTCATTGGAGAATTCATTTCTAAAATGTGGGTCCAAAATAGCGCAGCCGGTTTCCTCGTGGACAATAAGAACAAATGGGCCACATAGAAAACTTCTATTACAGAATGGACATTAAAAATTAAAATTAATATTCAGTTTCTAGTACAACTATTAAAAGAGTATAGTACATTTATAGCACATGCAGTCTTTCTAGAATACCAACCCTTCCAACCAACGCTGATCTCCTAAATTCAGTCCTCATAATAATTTTGAAGTGGTTTCAGTTCATATAATTCCTGGAAGAACTGAAAGATGTTTTACCCCTTCATTTGTCTTTGAATTGGTGTGTATTTCAGAAAGAAGTAACATGAACATTTCTAATATAGTTGATACATGTTGGCCTATTTTATATGTTGTTATCCGCCCCGAGCCTGCAGAGAGGAGCGGAATACAAGACCGAACAATAAATAAATAAATAAATAAATAAATAAATAAATAAAGCAAGCATAGGAAGACTGATTATGAAAACCAATGTGCAACGAGATTGCCTGAAAAAACAAATACCTCTGAATTTTTAACGATGTCACAGAGCGTGACACTGTTATTTATGCACATGATTCACAACAACTGGCTCACTTCACATTACTGAAAGTTCTTCACAAGTCACATTTATTGATTTAAGGTTTAAGAAGTTGTTTATTGCTATCAGCTAATAACAAATATGCTTGGGATGCCTAACTGTATTTTGGCCAGGAACCAGCTTTGTTATACACCCACCAATTAAGCAAAAGTGGTATGTATGCTCTATGTTTGATGTGTTCAACCAAATCTATTGTCGAAGGCTTTCATGGCCGGAATCACTGGGTTGCTGTAAGTTTTTTCAGGCTGTATGGCCGTGTCCCAGAAGCATTATCTCCAGACATTTTGCCTGCATCTATGGCGGGCATCCTCAGAGGTTGTGAGGTCTGTTGGAAACTAGGAAACTAGGGTTTATATATCTGTGGAATAATGTCCAGGGTGGGACAAAGAGCTCTTGTCTGTTGGAGCTAGGTGTGAATGTTTCAACTGGCCACCTTGATCAGCATTTAATGGCCTAGCAGTTTTTAAGGTGTAGCTTCTTACTGTCTGGGGAATCCTTTGTTGAGAGGTGATTAGCTGTCCCTGATTGTTTCTTGTCTGGAGTTCCCTGTTTTTTAATGTTGTTCTTTATTTACTGTTATGATTTTAGTTTTTTAAATACTGGTAGCCAGATTTTGTTCATTTTCATGGTTTCTTCCTTTCTTCCTTTCTGCTGAAATTGTCCACATGCTTGTGGATTTCAATGGCTTCTCTGTGTAGTCTGACATGTTAGTTGTTAGAGTGGTCCAGAATTTCTGTATTCTCAAATAATATGCTCTGTCCAGGTTGGTTCATCTGTTGCTCTCCTATGGCTGACTTCTCTGATTGAAGTAGTTTGCAGTGCCTTTCATGTTCCTTGATTCGTGTTGGGGCAATGCTGCGTTTGGTGGTCCCTATGTAGACTTGTCCACAGCTGCATGGTATACAGTTGACTCCTGCAGAGGTGAGAGGATCCCTCTTGTCCTTTGCTGAACGTAGCATTTGTTAAAATTTTCTTAGTCAAGACCAGAGTATGATGGGAGGAAAGCCAAGGAGGTCCAGGGGATTGGTGTTTGCTCCTCTGAGCTACTGCCTGAGCAAAGTGACTCCCTTTGACTCATGACAGGGCCAGCCTAGCAGGTATTTGCTTGAGAAGCACAAACCAGAAAAAGCAACATACATTTTAAAGTGCTTCTGTTAAATTATCATCCACTTATAACACCAATATGTCTGATGAAATATTTAATATGCATTCCAGCAAGTTATTTGATTTGGCGCCTTGTTATTTCTACAAAATTAGCATAATCATTGAGCACACAATGAAAACATGAAGTTGGAACAGTTCTCTAGATATATAATCCACCCTAATCCAACAGCTAGGAGTTAATAACGAGAGGCTAATTGTTAAATACCAAATATAAATATGAAATGTTCTCTTAAGG
This sequence comes from Anolis apletophallus, assembly GCA_030556195.1. Taxonomy (NCBI): domain Eukaryota; kingdom Metazoa; phylum Chordata; class Lepidosauria; order Squamata; family Anolidae; genus Anolis; species Anolis apletophallus. The sequence continues at coordinate 137,508,965 of JARBWK010000005.1, forward strand.
AGAATTCAGTAGCCTTGGCTCTGCTGGGCAGACGGAGGCAGGAAAAAGAATCCTGATTTGTACAAAACTGAAATGATCTGTATTCAGACATTCAGAGAGATGAAGCATGAGATGGGGACAGAAAATCAAGTAATGTCCTTGCTAGTCAGAGTCTAGCAGACAATTATATAATGAGCTACCATATAACTGTATCATAGGAAAGGGTCATTGGTGAACTTGTGGACGTCAGTTGCTTCTCGGTTGGAAAAAGCAAAGGACTTCAAAAAATAATGAAGCATTTCATGGGATGTTAGCAGACAAAGGATGTAAGAAACAAACAATGATGTGATAGGGTTCACATACAAAGGACTGAATACAATGTAACTTTATTTAATGGGAACAAATTTAATTTGGATCTTATAGACCATATTAATGAAAGCATAGACAACTGTCTACATTTACTTATTTACATTTATATCTGTTGCCCTCCTGAGACAAAGGAGGGCCCTATAACATCTGTTTACTATTTGGGTAATGTGATGGATCCTCTCTCTACCCCAGCCCTGTAGTGCAAAATCCTTGGACTTCTGTTACTCATATTGCTCTTCTTCTCCTCATGATCACTCCCTGGGTTGGATACTTAGGGCTCAATATGATCCCTGTGTGGACCATCTAGGCCAGGGATGCTCATTACGGTGATCGGGAGCACCTAGGTGATCTTCAGCCCCCTTCCAGGTGATCTTTGGGCCTCACCAGCCGGATGGCATGGTCCTACCATGCGCACGCACGGGTGCTCCCGCCACCGCCTTTGCGGGGCTTCTTTTGCCAAAATGAGGCTTTAGTGGGCGGGCCCTGGCACTCGTCTTGCCACGCACGGTGTGGTGACATGACCGCCACTTTGGTTGCTGCTGGGGGAGGGGGGCGGGAGCAAGGCGAAGGCACGCGCACTGATAGGATGTGAGGCTGTGGGAGGGATGGAGGGTATGTGTGTGTGCGTGAGAGAGAGAGCCAAGGAGAGAAGAAAGAAATCCGGAGAACTTTTTCAGATCCTTTTGGGCAGGCAGGCGGGCGGGCGGGCGGTGGAAGGAGGGAGGGAGAAAGAGAGAGAGAGAGAGGTGAAGGAGGCCGGGCAAAGTGGGGCAAAGCCAAGCCAGCCCCGCCGCAAACCCTGCTGCTGCCCTTGGGACTCCCATTTCAAGCCGAGACCTGGGCGAGCGAGCTGTGTGGGGCTGCTTTCTTTCCTTGGTTGGGGGCAAGGAGGGAGGGCTCCGCCATGTTCCTGGGGCTGAACCTGAGGAGGAGGGGGCTGCGAGGATGGAGACTCCACTTGCTGCTGCTTGTGCCCTCGCCGCCTTTCTCCGCCTCGCCCTCCCTCGCCCTCGAAGGAGAAAGGCGGCGAGGGCTCACGGGGGGGGGGGGGGAGAGAGAGAGGGTGGCTCTCTCTCTCTCGTGGGCATGGACTGCCACCAGTGGGAGGGGTCCTCCTTCCTGCCAGCCGTCCACTTGGGCGTCCTTTCTGAGTGACACCCTCGAAAGGAAGGCAGGAAGGAAGGAAGGGCGCCCCCCCCCGCTGCATCTGTCACTTTGGGGAAGCACCTCTTCCACTCTTCCTTCTCCTGCCCAGGTAAGGAAGCCTCGAGGGAGGAAGGAGGGGGGAGGCTGCCGTGGGGAGGCTCCAGCCTCACGTGGGTCCCTCTCTCGGATGAGTTTCCTGGCCCAGGCAGCAGCCAGGCGACCCCTCTTCCCAGCCCTGCGCCTTCCAAGCCGCCGCCGAAGCCATATCTGGCCGGAGCGCGGGCGGGTGCGCCTATAAGTACCCTCCTGGTGCGTGCGCAGGAGGGGCCTGCTGTGCACGCAAGAAGCAGGACGGGATGGGGACTTCCTGCTTCACGAAAGCACGCAGCAGGAAGGAGGAAGGCAATGAAGACATTAAGAGAGAGCACGCGAGGCAAGGAGGATCCCCTTCCCGGGTGCACGCGGCGGCGAGTTTGTGGGCAGGCAAGAAAGAAGCCCCGCACGGAAGGCTGCAGTAGGAGTGTGCACACGCGCATGCGCGCGCACACTCACATGCACAACAGGTGATCTTTTCAACTTGATTGTTCATATAGTAGCTCGCATGATGAAAAAGTGTGGGCACCCCTGATCTAGGCATTTGTAAAAAAAATGAATTGGAAGTTATTAATGTACTATTATATCATATGTTAACTCTTGAACTATTTAATCATTCACAGCTCCCCAAAATCCTATTCTGCTCTACCCCTGACCAACTTTCGTATATCTATTACAGCTTTCCTCTGTCTATATGTCAACTTTCCCCTATTTGCCTTCTGTCAGACGCTGTATCTACACTACCATATAATACAGTTTGGAACTATCTAGGCCCAGAGATGAGCCTCAGTTTTGCATCCTTTCTCTCCCATAACTCCCACTTCATAGCACCCCCTGAGCTATAATTGATCAACACAAACCAGTCTGCCCAGTTTCTCTCTTCACATATATTATTTCTACTCCTCTTCCTCCAAATGCTCCCTTCTTCCACAAGTATCACTTTTATTTGCAAAGTCAGGAAATGCTCCATCTGCACTGGAGGCTTAACACCTGGCACCAGAATGCTCAACTACAGGAATGCAAGCCCAAGAAAGGTAATTTTGCCACAGCTGGTTCTTGTAAAATTAGCTCTCATATCTCAAACAGCTAGTGGAATCTGCACCTCATCACTATTTAGTGATTGCTATAATTTTTTCCTCTTGCACTTAAGTACCTATACAAAGCTGATAGATGAAGTCATTAGAAGTGCTGGAGTTTACTGCTATTGACATGCAAATGACATCCATCTTATCCCCTACCCCCTGTTCATCAGATAAGGGTCACTGCCAAGGCGCTGAACTACTGTCTGAATAACATAGGAGATTGCACAAGGGCCAATAAACCGAAGCTGAGCCCTAACAAGAAAGAAGTTCAATGCTTTGGTGACCGTTATAGGAACTGGGTAAGTCACATATGCAACACACTCTTTCAATACTTATTACCTACTGATAAAAGTATAACTTAAAACTGAAAATGCTAGCAAGCTGAAAGCGTCAACAGGAGTAACCACTGCAGGAGAAAAATAAAAATAATAACATTATTCTTGTATCCCACCACATATCCCCGCAATGACTCAGGGCGGCTTACACACGGTAGCACAAGGTGCCTAAAAACAGAACATAAAATAAAACACAGTATAAAATACATAGAGTAAAACACATAGGCAAATAAAACAACAACTAAGAGTCAATAAAACTGCACTCATCAAAAAAGCTTGTGAAAACACTGCAAGACACAATGGGTTAGCTAACATCATGCCATAAGAACTTATACAGGAAAAACAAGAGGAAAGAACCATAAATACACCATTTGTAAAGGGAGTACACCATCTTTTTCAAAGACACTCATGGGACATGTACACTGCCAGGGTATAAATATGGATAATCTGGGTTTACATTTTAACTCAATATCATTTCCATTTCCACATGCTCTTCTTGTGGTTATCCAACTGAGTTTTAATGCATCATGCACTTTGTGGCTAGTTCTGAAAATCTGCTTCCAAATTGGGCACTTTAGGTCACTTAGAAATTGACTCTCATATTTCCTCATCAATCTCTTAAGCAGTATCTTCTTGTCTTCTATTTTGGTCTGTGCCAAATTCAGAAAAAAGGCAACTGATGGCTTGGCTCAACTTATAAAATAAAGAATTATTGTAAACCAAGGAAGGAAGGGGAGTAAAGGGGATCCTGAAGGCCTCTGCCTTCTCAGTCATCTAATGCCAAATATAATTTTGGATTATATGTGAACAGTCTTTACACTTATTTTCACAGAACATGGATTCTAGAATTCTGCCCTGTGCTCTTTCCACCTACAATTCTGGGGAGCTCCTACTGTATCTTACTAATATGGTTTTTATGATGATCTTAGGCCTTTAATCTGGAAATAAATTCAACCAAGTTTAATTTAAAAACATTGTACCAGTATTACAAAGTGTTTTTCCTGTTATGTGAATAAAGTTTTCAACAAACTTGCAAAATAGTGAGTAGAGGATTAGGTTTTGTAAGAGGAATCTTAAATGTTTAAATTAAATTAAAGGCATTTAATAATTTTATCAGCCCAGTTATCAACCAGAAAACTACTTCAACTTTGTCTTACATGTAAAGAACAATGTTGCACTTAGAAATATTAAATACAACTATTCATAAGCAACTTGCCACTGAGAGTGGCATTTTAGCCTCTTACTAGATCTCTTATCCGATGTGGCAGCTCTGCTCATCCATACATCAGTGAATTTTACAAATATGCAAATGAACAGGTACATAGCTGTAAATGGAAATCAACCAAAAAAGAAACAAATCAGGGGAGAAGGACGTTGGTAAAGGGACATTATACCAGCAAGCAAAAACAGCCAAAAGTGGTAGATGTACTGTATTGAAGCTGTAGTGACACCTGCTGGCATCTGAATTGCTTTGAACCCTTACTAGAGTATAGTATTCAACAAAAACGATGAACTCATTTGATCACCAGAAATATTTATAAAAATCCTTGACTGTTTTGCTTTATGCTTCCACTAAAAAGAGTCTCTTGGCTTGTACTTTTAGTAATGGAGTGTAGTTCAGAGCTATTGTGGGCAGTGAGTCTCCACGAGTGAGGCGATCCTTTCTTTTTCTTTCTTGCCCCTCCCTTCTGCCCCTCTTCTTTCCCTCTTTTCCTTCTTTCCCCTTTTTCCAGCTCTGAGAGGGCCTCACAATGTCTCTTGGGCAATACAGCCCTCTCTATGGCTCTTTCCTTCCTTCCTCTCTTCCCCTCATACACAAGTCACCTTTCTTTCCCAGAGACATCACAGAGAACCACAGCATCTAGCAACAGCCAACAACCGAGTAACAATCAATCCAGTGACATCAAAAAGGGCCACTGGATTGCCAGCTAGCAACAGCTTTAGTGGTGCAGACCAACATAACTTTGACTTTCATATGTATAGAGCGACTACTGTCAGACTATCAATACTCATTTCTTTGGCGTTACCTGTTTGCACCTAGGGTTACTTTATGTGAAAAGCTTTTTAAAAAAAGATCTTCCTGGTTTTTGCTTTTACTAACATACTACGGAAATATTATGGGACGAGAAGGGGAGAGTCTACCTAAATTAGTAGTTTAGCCATTATTTTATTATTGATGAAGTAGCCAAAGCAGTATCTAGTTTAGAAACCCGTATAGTTGGACTGAAGGACTAGGCCTTTCACAGCTTCATCCAACCAGGCAAGACAATGCAGCTCCAACTTTTTCTGGGGAGCTAAGGAAAAAATCCTATCTATAAAAATTCCAAATCTTCATCAGCAAGAGACCTATTTGAACAAGTACAATACTTGACGGTTATGTTGGAATCCACAAAACTTTACTGTGACAAATTTGTTAGGTGCTCCAAAGATGGGAGTTGCTTGTATTCACTTTAATCTTGACATTATTAATGATACCATTCCCCATCTTGGCTAATCACATCAACCTGAAGGACTGACTGAATAAGCTCACTAGATTATTGTCTCCCTGACAAAGGGAATTGCCTTAACCATCTCAACGGAGGTGGTTTTGAGTCCACCTCCGTTTTGAAATCTGGATGAGCTATCACACATGTGCAAATATTCTTGGGGGGGGGGGCAGAGCGCTTGTTGGGGGTCAGACCCCAAGCACTGTTAGAAATTTATTTATTTATTTATTTTATATTTATTTATTCAAATTTCTATCTGCCGCCACTCCCAGTGGCTCGGGGCAGCTTACATGAATAAAATTAATAATTATTTATTGTATTTATATCCCACCCTTCTCAACCCCGAAGGGAACTCAGAGCAGCCTTACAAAGCCAGCAATTCGATGCCACATACACAACAGAGATAAAATAAACATATACATTAAAACATGGATTTAAATATCATATAATGATTACAACACATTATTAAAGGATCTAGATTCTTTCTAGTCTTGGCTCAGCACTGGATTTGAAATACAGATTGCATTGGCTATCAGGAGATTTTGAGCTGGGGAGTCTTAATTTTTCTTGATCAGCACCTTTTGATCTCATTCATCATGGTATCCTATTATGACTGACTCTATGAGCTCAGCCTGACAGCCATGGGGATATAGTGGTTCTAAAGATCTTTCAAAAACCAACGCTAGTGATGATTGCTTGTTTCCATGGCAATTGGAAGTCTCTACGGAAGCACTCAGAGTTCAGTTTTATTCCCCATTCTATTTAATATGAAGTACACTCTCATCAGTAAGCTGAAAGCACTCAGTATTCCCTTCGTCAGATTCAGGAAGGACTGTGTAGGTGATGTCCGGTATCTGCCTGTACAAAGAAATGGACTAATAATAAATTAAAGCTGAATCCTGGCAAGCCAGAGGCACAGATGTTGTTATATAACTGGATGTGGATACGATTACACTCTTTAAAGGAGCAGGTACACAGTGTGAGGACACTCTTTGTCTTTCAATCATTGTCTCTCAAGTACCTGTAATTTCAGTCACAAAGTTTTGACATATTTGTTAGATTGCTTATAGCCTAACTATAGTGAAGAGGCACCTGTAAACCTAATGCTGGATTACTATAATGTCAGCATGCTCCTTAAAAGTGCTTAGAAGCTTCAAGTAGTACAGAGTTTGGTTCCTAGACTTCTGGTTGGATTGTATAAGAAGAGCCCTATTTAATCAGTTTAAAAAAAGCTAGAGCTGCTTCTTCAATACTTTGGAAATTTACCGCTTAACACACCATTTTTCTACCAGGTGTGAGGCTCTGCTTAAACCTCAGCTGCTACCAAATGTGAAGACTTGCTCAAATCTTGTGGATTCGAACAAAACAATAACATAATAAAACTTTATTTATATTTCAACCTATCTCCCAGGAGGGACTCAGGGTGGATTCCAAACGCAAAAGGCAAACATTCAATGCCTGAACAATACATCCATAATAACAAAAATTGACAACTCAACATATAAAAACAAATTATAAATTAAATAAAGTTAACTGAAAAAACACAACCCATTATATCAGACATGAAACAAAACATCAAAAATTAAACAGAAGCATCATTTTTCCAGTTCCTTGGGGGCAAATAAGATTGATCATTGCTCAAAATGTCTATTGAGCTGGTGGGGTGAACAGGGCATAGATACAGATAGCAGCTATTAATTAAAGGTATAATGGGAGTATTAATAATAATAATAATAATACTTTATTATTTGTGAGTCGCCCTCCACCCCTGGTGCTCCGGGCGACTTTATGGGAGCCGCCACGGAGAAGGCTCTCCGCGGGTCTCCGTCAGCCGGGCTTCTCTCACCCCAGGGATGGCTATACAGTCCCCATTTATGGCGCGCGCTGGCCTTTCACGGCGCTGGTCAGTCAGCCGGTCACTCAAATAAGCTGGCCCAATATTGTGCCGTGCTTTACCATCTATTCCTCCACCAAAAAGTGAGAACTTCCCATTTCTCCCACCCCGGCCATCAACATAAGGAACTCCTTTTGTTATACTGATGTGGCTACCAACCTTTGGGGACCTTTTGGATGCCCACTTAGGTAGATGAATGAAATATTATGCAACTGATATCAACTCTGGACACAACCCCATATTTGACTCTAAGCTTTATAATATGTCATATTCCAGGAGAACAAAGGCAAGCCTTACTTAGGCAAAAGCTGACCAAAACAGAACAGTGTTTTGGATCTAGGCCGGATTTGGCACATATACCTTTCTTTAACCAAACTAAAATAATTGAGGGGTTTGAACTAAAAAAAAACCCACACATTTTTGGGCCCAGAGCACAGGGAAAGAAAAGGAACAAAATGGCTAAATGAAGTGGCCTTCTTATCATGTGACTGGGAAATAAAAGGGAGTGAAGCAGATTGGCTGTTGCTTGGTGAATTGTGTATGAGGGAAGGAGAGAGAAGAAAAAGCAGGGAAAGAAAAGAAGGGAATGGGAAGGAAGGGAGGGAGGGAGGTAGAGAAGAAATGAAAAGGACAGAAGGAAAGAAGACAAAAGAAAAGGGGAAAGGTATGAGGTGAGGGATGTGAAAAAGAGAAATAAGGGAAGAAAGAAGGGACAAAGGAAGGGAGGTAAGACAGAAAATGAAATTAAGATAAAGGAAGGATGGGGAGGAAGATGTATGAGGGAAAGCAAGGGAAGAAAAGAAGGAAAAGGGAGAAGTTGTATGAAGGAAATGGAGGAAATGGAGGAAGGAAAGCGCCACAAAGAGAGCCCCCCACCGTTGCCAGAGCATTGCCATGGAATCATCTTGAGGTAGGCCTTCTCGGGGCTGGAGAAAGCACGTTGGCAGTGGCTCTTCCAACACGCAGGCAACCCTGGGTATATATGCCAATTATTTATTATATTTAGAACACACACTCTCACACACTCCACATCCAGATAATTCAGACTCTTAAACACTACTCATTAATTGTTAAACCTGGACAACTGACTATTTTAACCTACGTTTCCATTCGTTCACTCCTATCTTCTTTCTGCTCCAACTATATCCCAACCATAATTCTTATTCAAATTCCCGCAAACATTCCACCAATCACTACTCACTACCAACATTCCATTTTCTCATTCTGTCCCAATTTGGTTATGTGTGTACTGTCTTATTAATTTTCATAAGCAGTGCACACATAACCAAATTACACACATATCTAGAGAGAAAGGTAAAGAGAATGTAAATTGAACAACATTTTACACCAGATCGGGTTTTGGTGATTAGCAAATATATGCAAGAGTACTTTCTCCCTTATTAACCTTTCTATACATAATGATCATGAGGGGATGCTGATCTCTGTGTAGTTTCCATAAGGGACGTGAACATGTTATCTAAAAAAGAAAAGGCATTCTATACTCTGATGTTCTGACTCTCAAATGACTCTCAAAGGAAGTTTGTCTGAGATAAAAATGATAATTTGATCGGCACCAAGTCAAAATATGTTATAGTCATTAGCACTTTTAAAACCTCAAACATTCTGTCTTTTTTACATTTCAATATAATGACATCAATTAATCTCTAAATGTTACTGTTCGTGGTTAGATTAGGTGTCATTTTATTGAACTGCATTCTTATTAAACGCATCTGCCAAAAATCCCCTCCGGGATGACATGAAGGTATATGCAACTTTAAAATAAAAGTTCACTTTTTCACCTGCTCACTTTTTTCATTGTCTAAGAAAATCAAAATAGCACTAATTTTAATCAATAATCATTAATTACTAAAGATATGCTGCATTTGTTGGGGGAACCCATTATATATGACAATTCGTAGCTACTAGTTCCTCTAAAATGGAATAGCTTAATAGCATAACTATTCCATTTTAAACAAGCCTTCCACTGCCAACTTCCTTTTAATAATTTTCTCATATAGCTCAGATTTTATTACAGGCAATCCATACATATGTTCATAGATAAATGTAATTTTTCCAACTGTATAAAATATCTTACGCATTTAAATCTGAATTTCAGTTTGTGATTTTATAACCATCCATAACACATAGAACAAGTACTGAAAAGTACAACAGTAAAGAAGACATCAGATTATCCAAGTCAGGTTTCTTCATCAGAATACACAGTGCTCATATAACCTTTTGAATTCAGAAAAAGGTTGTAAATATTTACCACTGAATCTGTTTATATCCTCAAAGAGATTATCTACAAGTTAGACTTAGAATTATGTTTCTCTGGAAATTGATTAAATGTTAAGTAGAATGTAACAAAGATTTAAATATCAGAAGGAGACATACAAACACAGAAAAGGCCGGGTGAAGTAAAGCGCTGATGGAAACCTACCTGCTTAGAGTCAATGGGAGCTGTAGGAGACTCCAATTCTATGGTCACAGGCCCATCATTCTGAATATGTACCTGCATGTATTCACCAAATTTGCCATCTAAACAAATTAGAAGGGAAATGGGGTGGGGGGAAGGACACTTAGTGAAGAACAAGTTGGGTTTCCCTTCTGTTACTCAAAATAATGCTTTTTAAAAAATCAAAGCCAAAGTAAACTGTCCTGTATTTTGTTTTGATGTGCATTTTCTTTTTAAAATGTTCTTCATGATTATGATTCAAACTTTTAAATAACAATGATAAAAGTGCACATGACTTTGCATCATAGGAAATGAACCAGGGCCTCCTTCACCCAGATCAACCTGTTGCCACCATTATTATTGTTGTTGTTTACTTTCAAGTGAACTCCAATTTATGACAACTCGATCAAAGGATTTTATTAGCAAGACTTATTCTGAGGTGGTTTGCCATTACCTAACCTTGGGAAGAATAATTAAGACTTGCTCATGATCACCCAAAGAGTTTCTGTGGCTGAATTCAAACCATGGTCTTGTTTCACCACAAAGACCCTATGCTTCATTGGCTCTAAAATCATCAGATTTTAGAAGACTGGTTCTTAATATAGCTGTGACAGAATAAGAAAGGTTTGGTCCTGAACTACGAACCACACATATACAGTGTTATTTGTTACTTTACCCAAAAAATGTATTTAACATGTTCATGTGAAAAGATTTCATTTGACATATTCTGCAGATATTATCTTAAGACAGATCTACACAAAAAATTCTACTGAATGCAAAGCAGCTACCATGAAGCTATGGTTTCAGAAATGCATCTAAAACCAACCAGGCATCCAGTGCCAGTTAGAAGTATTTTGCTTTTCCTTATCTCCTGTATCTTTTCTTTCAAACATGTTAAGGAATACTTTGGTTAAACATGACAGTATTATTTAAACAGATTTTTTGAGTATACAGTGTTGTACGGTATGATACACATCAGTTACAAATAAAATCGGAGAACACTCACAAAGGCTGACAAGATGTCTCTCTATTGGGAAGTCTTTTTATATGTATCACTGTTCCCCCCCCTCTCACCCACTCCCTCATGTATCCCCTCCCTTTGCCCCCCCCCAACCTTCCCCCCATCTCCACCTCCCCTACCCCACCTTCATGTCGTGGGCGGATATTCTATCCTCTGCCAATGAACAAAATTTCAATAAAGACATTATTTAAAAAAAGAAAAGAAAAAAAAGATGTCTCTCTATTGGTTGAACTAAGTTGCAAACTTAGAACACGTGTAAAACTATATATTTAGTTAGAGATGATTACATGCATCATGTAGTTCTATTATTCTTTCCTCTGACTTTTTGCTTATAAAAAAATCCAAGCCTGGATGGCTTGACAGCTGAAAAGTGAACTGGCAGACAGCTATTTAACCTAAGCCTACCAGCCATCCGTCTATTCAGTATCTTCCCAAATTGCTTTTCCCTGAAGGAAAACACTTTCAACTTTATTTCTATTTCTAGCATCAAATTAACATGAACATTTGCTTTCCTCTAACAGGGCTGAATATGTAGTTTATTGCCAGAGAATACTGAAAAAATTATTTCATTATAAAAGGGGAGTTAACTTGTTTGTTTTGACTTAATCTACCACTGGCCCCATTGTACAAAAGCTACAGAAGATAGTATCACTCATAGAGCTGGGCTGGAAATACTTCCATTCAACATACATATGTTGAAACTATAGTATACTACAGAGTGAAACATTATTGTTAATTATACAACATATCAGATAATTCCACAATGGAACCAAATAAACACTGATGTCATGTGTAGTTACACAATTGTTTCTTTGATTCTGAAGTCAAGAATTTTTATCTTTCCTGTCTCAAAGCAATTTTCGATTAATGTTGCAGTTTCAATACCGCCAACAGCATTGCCACAACTATGATCTTCCTCCGCTACTATCTGTCAGGTTGTAAAACTGGTATCATTGCTACACCAGGAATAGATGTACCTCCACTTTAAAGTAATTGGAGACAAGTTTCAAATTTCCCAAAGACAAGCAGTCTGGATTATTTTTTTCATTTGCAAACCATAATTTGATTTTGCCTTACCTTTAATGAGCTCTGGCTTATACGTTTTGCGAAGGTGTTCCACAAAACTGTTATAGAATGATTCTGCTTGGTCTGTAGGCATGGCCATGTGATAGTCTGGCTTGTTTCCTTTCAGAATACATTGAAGAGTAAACTGGCTCACACACAGAACTTCATACTGCTTGTCCATGACACTTTTAGACCAGTGTTTCCCACTTTCATCTTCAAACACACGCAAGTTTAAAATTTTTCGAACCCTAAGTGTAAAATCAGAAGATATGAATGAGTGTCCTCTGGAAATAAAAAACATTTGCATACCATTATATATAGCTCCCTTGAGCAAGGAGTCTTCCCAGGGGGATTGAAAGAGGCCATGGTAAGACCGCTGCTGAAGAAGCCGAACTTAGACCCTTCGGCTCCCTCCAATTACCGGCCAGTTTCCAACTTGCCTTTTTTAGGCAAGGTAATTGAGAGGGCAGCAGCGGATCAGCTGCAGCGGTTCTTAGAAGACACAGCTGGACTCGATCCCTTCCAGTCCGGCTTCCGTATTGGACATGGGACGGAGACCGTGCTTGTCGCCATTACAGACCAACTTCGCCGCCAGCTGGACCAGGGTGGATCAGCCCTGCTCGTCTTGTTAGATCTGACAGCAGCGTTCGATACCGTAGACCACGCATTGTTGACCCACCGTTTAGCCGGCTCCGGGGTTGGGGGGACCGCCCTTAAATGGGTGGCCTCCTTCCTCCGGGACCGGGGACAACGTGTGGTGGGGGGGGGGGGGGTCTCCGGGAGACTTCCACTTGATTGCGGGGTCCCCCAGGGGGCCATCCTCTCTCCCTTATTATTCAACGTCTATATGCGCCCCCTGGCCCAGCTGGCCCGCGACTTTGGTCTGGAGTGTTATCAGTACGCTGATGACACCCAGCTTCTGCTGAGAATGGATGGCAGGCCGGACGCCGTACCCGATTGTTTCCATCAGTGCCTGGAGGCCGTGACTGGATGGCTGCGTGCCAGCCGGCTGAAGGTGAATCCGTCGAAGATGGAGATCTTGTGGCCTGGACTGGATGAGTGCCGGTTGCCTACCCTGGATGGCGAGCGTCTTAGCCCGTCACCTGTTGTTAAGAGCTTGGGTGTCCAATTGGACCTCCTGCAGACCATGGAGACTCAGGTCTCCGCGGCCAGCAGGGCATCATTTTTTCACCTACGACAGGCTAGGCGACTGGCACCCTACCTTTCCAGGGGCGAACTGGCCACGGTGATCCAGGCGACGGTCATCTCGAGACTGGACTACTGTAACGCCCTCTACGTTGGCCTTCCCTTGTCGACAATCCGGAAACTCAAGCTGGTGCAAAATGCCGCTGCTCGCTTGCTGGCGGGAGCGTCAGTAAGGGAGCACATCACGCCCATCCTCCGGCAATTGCACTGGCTACCCATTGAGTACCGAATTGCCTTCAAGGTGATGGTTTTAACCTTTAAGGCCTTACACGGCCTAGGGCCTGCGTACCTGAGGGACCGCCTTGCCCCGTACATTCCCCCGAGATCACTACGTTCGGAGTTGAATTTGCTCCTGGTACCATCGGTCCGCGCCTGCCACTTGTCTACAACTAGGCAAATAGCCTTCTCTGTGACAGCCCCGGCGTTGTGGAACTCCCTCCCAGACGATGCCCGAGCTATTACAAAGCTCCTCCCGTTCCGTAGGGCCTGCAAGACCGCCCTCTTTAGACTAGCCTTTGGCTAGGCAAACTAGCCCAGTGTAATTCTCCTGTGTAATTGGTACCCTGGTCTAAGGAAATGCTACTGTATTTTATTTTGTGTCTCGGGATACGATGTCGCGTTTTTATGCTTGTGTTTTTACTGTATGGCTGCATGGATGATACATGTCAGCCTATTTTATATGCTGTTATCCGCCCCGAGCCTGCAGGGAGGAGCGGAATACAAGACCGAACAATAAATAAATAAATAAATAAATAAATAATGTGCATCAGCATATCCATAAAATGGGGAAGAAGGATGATACAAACACAGACTCATATATTCTGCGGATTTGGTGCAGCAGGCTCTCTGGCCCCTTCCACACAGCCATATAACCCAGAATATCAAGGTAGAAAATCCCACAATATCTGCTTTGAACTGAATTATCTGAGTCCACACCAGAACTCAAGCAACCAGGGGAAAAAATCAAATAAGTAATACTTTAAATTAAAACAGATTATGATAATCCCGATAAAATGTCTACCTAGTAAACTCTCTAACCCTACTGTAATAGTTTGAAGTGTGTTGTTGTGTGTTTTTTTCTAAGTTACTTGAAGTGAAAAGATATGTTAGTGAAATTGACTAAGTTAAAAAGGTTACTGAGTGCAATTTAACTATAATTGCATACTGCATCCACACAGCTATTTTTATAATACAGGAAACCATTATTACATTCAGTTAGGTTGGTCTTTGTTTTTATTTGCTTTTTAATTACTGTATTTCAATATTAATATCAAGTCAATACAGTTTATGGTATGGAACAGTATGATATGGTATGGTGGAGTGTAGTATGGGGTGTAGTATTAGACAGGCCTATTTTTAATAGCAACCAGAAATTACATTTATCCAGCACCCAGCAATCCACATGGGTGCTGGTTAACTGAGAATCTATTGAATTTTTTTATTTATTTATTTATTCGATTTATTTATTTGATTTTGTATAACCACTCCTCCCTGCAGGCTCGGGGCAGTTCACATAACATACATAAAACAGCAGTGTGCATAAAATTTTAAAATTACATAAAATTCATATAAAACAATGATCAGACAGGCAGATTAGATATCCGGGCTTCAATTAAAGGCAAGCCTAAAAAGAGTGGTCTTGCATGCCCTCCGGAAGGGAATGAGCTCTGTAATCGCACGAACATCGTCCGGAAGTGTGTTCCACAATGCCGGGGCCGCTGCTGATATTCAAGTCAATGAATGTTGAAAATTAACATCTGTATAAGAAATTGTACAACTAAGCAAATGTAAATATGGAACACAGGAATAGTTTAATACTTTCTAGTAACTTACATATGTTCGAGCTCTTTCTGAGTGTCTTCCACAGAGATACCCAGTAGCACACAAATGCCTTGTCCAATGGAGCTTACTTGCTCCCCAGCAACTGTTGAAGAAAATTTTTAAATGTTAGATTTCCAAAATGTCTGTTTTATGTCCAATATTAATCTACATCCCAGAAAGCTTCTATGACAGTGGAGACTCAAAGTTTACTGGTCATGATATGTCACCACCAGATGTTTCTAAATAAGTATTCCAAGCATCCTTTCTTTCTTTCTCCCTCTCTCTCTCAGAATACTGTAACAAAGTATTTCCTCCTAAACCAACAAGAATAAATATGCAGATGCCATTGGGATCCAAAACGTTTCTTCCTCGATGCCCTGGCCCCATATCCATTAATCATTATTCAATTATTGACTTATTTTTTATTCGTCTGTACTTGACCATCACACCTTAAAATAAAAATACACAGCAGACTACTCCAGCATGGAAACAAATGGAATCACTGAATTTTCTCTGTCACCCCACTCCCAAACTGGCTTGGTCTGCAAAGTAGGAAACATGTTATTTATTTATTTATTTATTTATTAACTTCGATTTAGTATACCGACTCCGGAGCTCAGAGCGGTTTACAAAGAAGCAAAACACCGAGAAATAAAACAATTAAGCAGTTAAAAACATATTACACATCACAACAGATTTTCAACCTCAGCAAAGGCTGGGGGACATAAAACCTGGGGGAACATGTCTTCCACATTTCATCCATGTATCTCATGTCTAAGTAATTTTTTAAAAGATAATAATATTCAAAGCTGGAAAGGGATACATTTAGATAACAATTGTAATTGCGTTGGATCAAGAAAAATGTATAATAGGTTATTTCCATGCCAACGGTGCCTAATTCATTACAAAGGAAGAAAGCTGTGCCGGAAGCACGGAGGAAGCCTTCAGTCATGGATGTGAAGATGTAACTTACTCTTCGTGATAACTGAGATAATTTTGAGAAGTTTTCTTCTGAATAAAGGTTCACCCCCTTAATCTATTTTTAGTGCTAGGTGTCAGATCTGAAGAAATAAGGAAAATAACAGAGAAGACATTGACAGAGCAAATAAGCTATGTGCATGTTGTCAGAGCCATACACGCATCCTGAGTATCCAACTAGATATATGTAAGTTGAAAGCATACAAGTATAGGTATTTATATACATAAAAGTCAAAGTCTGCATGTGTGTGTGTGTGTGGTTCCCAACCTGTGGTCCATGGACCAACAGTGGTCCCAAAGCACTAAAATATGGTCCACAGCCTCACCATTGCAATAAAAGCGACTGGTCTCACAAATCCCTCTAAATAAGCCAAGGCTTATTAAATATGGTTTTCTGTGGGTGAACAGATGGTGACTACTGAATGGCTTATGTTCTGTATCAGAAACTGGAGATGATGTAGTGCAGTGTTTCTCAACCAGTGTGCCGTGGCACACTAGTGTGCCGTGAGCGATCATCAGGTGTGCCGCGAGAAAAGCTCTCTGCCCCCCTTCTCCTGCCAAACTCCTGCTGCTTGGGAGAGGAGGAAGGGCCAGGTGGCGGCGAAGAAAAAGAAGGGACCGGGGCGCCGCCTCCTTCGGCCGTTTCCTCAACCAGCCTCCAATCCGCCATGACTCTCGCTCCTTGCTTGTTGAAGCCACGTGGAGGAGCCCTGCCTACTGAAGCCCGTCCACCGCTCATGCTCCTCCTCTGTGGGAGAGCTGAAGCCGGGGGGGGGGGAGGCATGACGCAGCCTGGCTCCTCCCCTTCCCCCAGCTTCAGCACCCCCACAGCTTTGCCAGCCTTGAGGGGGTAGTGCCAAGCCCGCGGTGGGAGAGCCAGCACAATGCTGGCTTGGCACTGCCCCATCAAGGCTGGCAAAGTTATGGGAGAACTGAAGCCGGGGGGAGGGGGTGGGGCATGGCGTGGCCTGGCTCCTCCCCCCTCCCCGGCTTCGACGCTCCCAGCAGGTCACCCCTCCCCCAGCCGTTCTTTACTGTGTTACAGTATCATTTTGTGTCATTTTGGTTGGTGGTGTGCCCCCGGATTTTTTTAATGTTAAAAGTGTGCCACGGCTCAAAAAAGGTTGGGAAACACTGATGTAGTGTATCCAATGCAATTTTCTGAATCAGCACCCCAAGTAAACAAACCATATCTAAAGATGACCAAGAACTGATTCATAACTCTTTTAGTACTAATGTTGGAAAGTGGTCCGTGGTCAAGTGGTCCCTGACCAAAAAAGGCTAGGAACCATTGATATATATAGTGGTTGGTTGGTATGTAACACAAAGGCTTTTACATGGTTTGATGGATCTGGACCAAACTTGGCACATAAACCCTTCATTATCCAACTTAAAAAATTGAGGAGCCTAAACTAAAAAGAAAACCCACTCTTTTCAGGCTTAGAGCAGAGGGAAAGAAAAGGAACAAAGTGGACTGGCTGCAGACAGGTAAAGTGGCCCCTGTCATGTGACTGAGATACAAAGGGAATAAAGCAGATGGACTGTTGTTAGGCGACGTGTTTGAGGAATGAGAAAAAAGAAAGAAGGAAGAGAAGGAAGGAAGGAAGGAAGAAAAAA
Organism: Anolis apletophallus; assembly: GCA_030556195.1. Taxonomy (NCBI): domain Eukaryota; kingdom Metazoa; phylum Chordata; class Lepidosauria; order Squamata; family Anolidae; genus Anolis; species Anolis apletophallus. The sequence continues at coordinate 137,526,512 of JARBWK010000005.1, forward strand.
GAGGGGGAAAGGGAAAGAAAGGGATGGATGGATGGATGGGAGGGAGGGGAGGGAGGGAGGGAGGGAGGGAGGGAGGAAGGGAGGGAGGGAGGAGGAAGGAAGGAAGGAAGGAAGGAAGGAAGGAAGGAAGGAAGGAAGGAAGGAAGGAAGGAAGGAAGGAAGGAGAAAAAGGAGAAGAATAAGAAAGAAAGGAAGAGAAAGGAAAGGGGGGAAGGTATAAGGAGCTCCATTGGTTGCCATTCATCTTCCGGTCCAAATTCAAGGAGCAGGTTATCACCTATAAAGCCCTGAACGGTTTGGGACCCGCCTACCTTCGTGATCGCATCTCCCTCCATAAACCTGCATGAGCTCTTTGATCCTCTGGGGAGGCCCTCCTCTCACTCCCACCTTTATCACAATACGACTTGTGGGGATGAGGGAGTGGGCCTTCTCTGCTGTGGCCCCTCAGCTCTGGAACTTGCTGCCTGGTGAGATTAGGCAAGCTCCCACCCTGGCAGCTTTTAAGAAAGACCTAAAAACCTGGGTCTTCCAATGTGCCTTTGGCGAATGAATATATATTCCACTTTTTGTATGTCCAAACCACAGCTCCGTCCTCATGATGCACTTTCCCCCCACCCCTAATGAAGGTTTAACACAGGGGTGCTCATTAAGTAGATTGCGATCTGCTGGTAGATTGCGTAGGGCGTCCTGGTAGATTGCAAGCAGGGCGGGAGGAAGGCTCAGTCCCGCCCCGCAGGCTCCCGACACCGCCCAAGTGCTACCAGCCCTGGGTTATCTGAGGTCCTTTCCACACAGTTGAATAAAATCCCATGTTATCTGCTTTGAATCAGATTATATGGCAGTGTGGACTCAGAAAACCCAGTTCAAAGCAGATATTGTGTTATATGTTTCACATTTTTGTAGTGGGTAGGTAGATCATTTTGGCTTGGTTGTTTTATAAGTAGCTCGTATGGTGAAAAAGTGTGAGCACCCCTGGTTTAACCCCACTGTTGGCCCTCATAAACACATTCTCCCTCAGAAACGTATTCTACCTATCTCATCCAGGGTTTTATCAATTTTATTTCTAGCACATTTGGCCCACCTACTGTGTCCCATTTCTCTATCATGTCATTTTAGAACTGTTTACTTTATGTTATGTATTTAATTTGATGGTATTTTTGCTTCTTTGTAGTTAATTTTGTTGTAATTTTGGGCTTGGCCTCATGTTAGCCACCCCAAGTTTCCTTTGGGGAGATGGTGGCGGGATATAAATAAAGTTTATTTATTTAAAACGTTTGTATCCCAATCTTCTCACCTCCATAGAGGGACTCAGACCGGAAGACAGCAAGAATTCAATGCTAACATTAAAAACTAAAACATCATAAATAACAATAAAATTACCAATACATATAAAATGAATTACATTTTCTGGGGGGGTCACCACAGAAAAGGCCCTGTCCCTCATCCCCACCAGACGTGCCTGTGAAGGTGGTGGGACCGAGAGCAGGGCCTCTCCGGATGATCTTAACACTATTGATGGTTCATAGGAGAGAATACGATCGGACAGGTAAACTGGGCTGGAACCGTATAGGGTTTTATAGGTTAAAACCAGCTCTTTGAATTGTGCTCGGAAGCTAATTGGCAGCCAATGGAGCTGGCGCAACAAGGGAGTTGTATGCTCCCTGTACCCTGCTCTCATTAGTAACCTGGCTGCCGAACGTTCGACTAATTGCAGCTTCCGAGCAGTCTTCAAAGGCAACTCCACACAGAGAGCGTTTCAGTAGTCTATATGGGATGTAACCAGAGTGTGGACCACCGTGACCAAGTCCGACTTCCCAAGGTATGGGCGCAGCTGACACACGAGCCTTAGCTGTGCAAAAGCCCTCCCAGCCACCGCTGAGACCAGGGGTTCCAGGCTCAGCGATGAGTCCAGGATCACTCCCAAGCAGTGAACCTGTGCCTTCAGGGGGAGTGTAACCCCATCAAGCACAGGCTGTAACCCTATGCCCTGTTCGGCCTTACGACTGACCAGGAGTACCACTGTCTTGTCTGGATTTAGTTTCAATCTGTTCACCCTCATCCAGTCAGTTACAGCGGCCAAGCACCAGTTCAGGACTTGAACAGCCTCCTTAGTAGCAGTTTATTATTATTAGTAGTAGAAGTTTTTTTTATTATTATTAGTAGTAGTAGTAGTAGTAGCAGTAGCAATTTATTAGTAGTAGTAGCAGTTTATTAGTAGTAGTAGCAGCAGTTTATTATTTATTAGTAGTAGTAGCAGTATATTAGTAGTAATAGCAGTTTATTATTATTATTTATTAGTAGCAGTAATAGCAGTTTATTATTAGTAGTAGCAATTTACTAGTAGTAGTAGCAGTTTATTATTATTTATTAGTAGCAGTAGTAGCAGTTTATTATTAGTAGTAGTAGTTTATTATTATTAGTAGCAGTAATAGCAGTTTATTAGTAGTAGTAGTTTATTATTAGTAGTAGTAGCAGTTTATTATTTAGCAGTTTATTATTATTAGTAGCAATTTATTATTAGTAGTAGCAGTTTATTATTATTTATTAGTAGCAGTAGTAGCAGTTTATTATTATTAGTAGTAGTAGCAGTTTATTATTATTTATTAGTAGCAGTAGTAGCAGTTTATTAGTAGCAGTAGCAGTTTATTATTAGTAGTAGTAGCAGTTTATTATTATTTATTAGTAGCAGTAGTAGCAGTTTATTATTAGTAGTAGTAGTAGCAGTTTATTATTATTTATTAGTAGCAGTAGTAGCAGTTTATTATTAGTAGTAATAGCAGTTTATTAGTAATAGTAGCAGCAGTTTATTATTATTTATTAGTAGCAGTAGTAGCAGTTTATTATTATTATTTATTAGTAGTAGCAGTTTATTATTATTTATTAGTAGTAGTAGCAGTTTATTATTATTTATTAGTAGCAGTAATAGCAGTTTATTATTAGTAGTAATAGCAGTTTATTAGTAGTAGTAGCAGCAGTTTATTATTATTTATTAGTAGCAGTAGTAGCAGTTTATTATTATTTATTAGTAGTAGTAGCAGTTTATTATTATTATTTATTATAAGGGGTGGGAAAGGAAGGAAGGAAGGAAGGAAGGAGGGAGGGAAGGAGGGAGGGAGAAAATAAAAAAGAGAAGGGATGAAAGGGGGAAGAAACGAGAGAGGGAGAAGATGTATAAGGGGAAGAGGAGGGAGGGAGGAAAGAGCCACAAAGGGAGCCTGCCCAAGGGCCACAGCGTTGCCATGGAGATACTGTGAGGGCCACAGCGTTGCCATGGAGATATTGAGGGCCACAGCGTTGCCATGGAGATACTGTGAGGGCCACAGCGTTGCCATGGAGATACTGTGAGGGCCACAGCGTTGCCATGGAGATACTGTGAGGGCCACAGCGTTGCCATGGAGATACTGTGAGGGGCACAGCGTTGCCATGGAGATACTGTGAGGGGCACAGCGTTGCCATGGAGATACTGTGAGGGCCACAGCGTTGCCATGGAGATACTGTGAGGGCCACAGCGTTGCCATGGAGATACTGTGAGGGCCACAGCGTTGCCATGGAGATACTGTGAGGGCCACAGCGTTGCCATGGAGATACTGTGAGGACCACAGCGTTGCCATGGAGATACTGTGAGGGCCACAGCGTTGCCATGGAGATACTGTGAGGGCCACAGCGTTGCCATGGAGATACTGTGAGGGCCACAGCGTTGCCATGGAGATACTGTGAGGGCCACACCTGATCTCGTATATATCCTAGGACCTAGGCCAATGCCCACGGCCTTTTTGGAGCCCCCTGCGAACCGAATGGAGCTAAAGCAGTAAGCCCGTGCCCGGCCATGGAGGCCCTCTCTCTCCACCCCTCCCCCGCACCCCAGCGAGTGATGGTCACATCTCAAAAGATTCCTCCTAGCCTGAAGGAAGGATGAGGCAAGCAGGCCTCCTTCCCACGCGGGGCACCTGTCACGCTGGCCTGAGCGACGCGCTGGATGATGGCCTTCATGGTGACGGCCCAGCAGGGGTGATCCGCCGGCAAAAGGGGGAAAAGCCGGCGAAACTGTACTCCCGGAACTTCCGTCACAGACAGGAAGCGGAAACTAGCCCTCCGGCTATAGAGACATGACTGTATAGATTCCACGAGGTTCCCAACTTCCGAGTACTATCCGTCTTAATACCTTAATCCTTCTCCGGGCGGAAGTGGAAGCCACGCAAGGAACCCGGATGTGAAGGCATTTGCGTGCGTGTTCTTTCCCCCCTCTGAGCTTCCGTCTCTGCCCACTCAGGGGCCAGGTGTAAAGGTGACGTGTTCGCATGCACGTCAACAGGGCAAAATACACGAAATACACCGTGAAAGCAGCACTGGGAGAACAGGGCGGGAGAAAGAGCTCTTGGTCTGTTTGAGGCAAGTGTCAATGTTGCAATTGGCCAGCTTGATTGGCATTTAATGCCCTTGCAGCTTCAAAGCCTGGCTGCTTCCTGCCTCAGGGAGTCCTTACTTGGGAGGTGTTAGCTGGACCTAATTGAATCCCTGATTGGATCAAGAAACATGGAAGGAACTGCAAACTACTTCAACAGAGAAGTCTGCCATCTCATGAACCAACCCGAGAACACAGAAAGGCTAGACCACTCCCACAACCACCATGTCGAAATGTTTAAGATCACCCGGAGAGTCCCTGCGCTCGGTCTCGCCTTCTTCGCAGGCGCGATTGGCGGGGACAAGACAGGGCCTTTTCAGTGGTGGCTCCTCGGCTTTGGAACGCCCTCCCTAGTGACATCAGATTGGCCCCCTCCCTCCTGACATTTCGCAAGGAAGTCAAGGCCTGACCACAGTATTTACTTCCCTTCAAGGAAGACTCTCCTATGTGGCCCTTCCTTGGCCACTGACTGGTCAATCAAAAAGCCTTGAGGAGAATACAAGGAAGGGAAACTTCCCCCACTTCCCTTCTGGTAATACTGGGCCCTTCCACACAGCCCTACACCCCGGAATATCAAGGCAGGAAATCCCACATTATCTGAGTGTGGACTCAGATAACCCCGTTCAAAGCAGATATTGTGGGATTTCCTGCCTTGACTTTCAGGGATATAGGGTTGTGTGGAAGGGCCCTCAGATAATAATACACTTTATTTATATTCCGCTCTTTATTTATATAAAGGGAACTCAGAGCGGATTACAGGTACACATACTTAGCAGACAATCCCTGTCGTTTCCCACCTACACAACATATAGACAAACATATAGACGAACAGAGGCGAACTCTGGCCACCAGGGGGAGCTGACGCATTCCTCATCTCTCTGCCTTCTCAGCGTCCCTTGTTGTTCCTTCCGCATTCTTCAGCGTTCCTGGAGTTCTTTAATGGCCTCATAATTCATTCAAAATTTGCCTCCCCACTTAATGTGGTTTATCTCCTACTTGACAGATGCAACTGTCTTTCGGGCTGCAAAGGTCAACAGCAGGCTACACTTAAAAGGTTGAGCACCCGCATCGACCTGGGCAGCCCTCGAACTCATGACCTACTGGTCAGAGAGATCTTATGCAGCTGACATTTAGCCAGCTGCACCACATTCCCAGAAGACAACAAGAGATGTAAAGATTTGAAGGAGCGGCTTACCCCATACGTGCCCAGAAGATCACTGCGTTGAGGGGCTCAACTTACTGGAGGTACCTGGTATCAAGACCTATAGGTTATCGAGCACGCGGCAGAGGGTGTTCACAGAGGCCACGCCGAGCCTCTGGAACTCACTGCCCGAGGAGACGCGAGCCCTACGGGGCTTGATGGCATTTCGCAAGTCCGTAAAGACTTGGCTGTTTAGGCAGGCATTCGGCTGACTGATGCCTGCTATAATCTGCCACCCTGTCGCGTCTTACCGTCTGCATTATTGTTGTTCTGCTGGGATTTTATTGTTGGGAGCGGGGTTTAATTGGTTTTATAATGCTGTTTTTGTGTTTTTATCTGTGTTTTTATCTGGTTTTATTGTTGTAAACCACTCTGGGCTCCGGAGAGAGCGGTCTGCTAAATCGAATAAATAAATAAATAATAAAGTGAACTTTAAAAAATGTGGTGTAAACACCAAGAACTGGGAAGCCTAACTTGAGGGTCCAGAACTAGAAGCCAGCTGTTACCAAAGTTGCTATGGATTTTGAAGAAGCACAAATAGAGGGCAAAAGGGTTAGACACTTATCATGGAATATTTATTTATTTATTTAAAACTTTTGTATCCCGATCTTCTCTCCCTCTGTAGAGGGACTCAGATTGGCTAACAGCAAGGATTCAATGCTAACAATACAATCTAAAACATCATACATCAATAGATTAAAATACATATAGAATAAAATACATATAAGCTAATTCGCCAAAATACCATTCACACTTATTTCTTCTTTTTCCCCTATACTTTTACCCCACCCTTCTCACCTCCGAGGGGGGGGGGGGGGCTCAGGGCAGCCTCACAAAAGCATCATCAGATGCCGGCATCATAAAACAATCAGCAATACATTAAAAATATTTAAAACAGTAATTAAACAATTAATTAAAACATGCCTGTTAAAATCATAGTTCAAAGTCCAGTCTGGGTCAGTTCATTGTCTTAAATCTTCTTTCACTTGCTGTTATTACTGGTCTAACGCTTGGCCCCATAAGCAGGTCTTAAGTTTCCTTCTGAACGACAGGAGGGAGGTGGTCAATCTGATGTCCCTGGGGATGGAGTTCCACAGACGGGGGGCCACTGCAGAGAAGGCCCTGTCCCTCGTCCCCATCAATCGCTTTTGCGATGGTGGTGGGATCAAGAAGAGGGCCTCTCTGGATGATCTTAAATTTCATGATGGTTCATAGCAGGAGATACGTTCAGACAGGTAGTCTGGGCCAGAACTGTTTAGGGCTTTAAAGGTTAAAACCAGCACTCTGAATTGTGCTCGGAAGCCGATTGACAGCCAGTGGAGCTGGCGTAACAGAGGAGTTGTGTGCTTCCTGTACACCGCTCTGGTGAGCAACCTGGCTGCCGACTGTTGGACTAATTGAAGCTTCCATGCAGTTTTCAGAGGCAGCCCCACGTAGAATGCGTTGCAGTAGTCTATTTGGGATGTAACAAGAGCTACCGTGGCCAAGTCAGACTTCCCAAGACACAGCTGGCGCACAAGTTTTGATTGTGCAAAAGCTCTCCTAGCCACCGCCGAGACCTAGAGTTCTAGGCTCTGCGATGAATCCAGGATCACTCCCAAGCTGCGTGAATATAAAATACCACAAGACTTTTAGAACATACTGTATGCATACATATGTTGTGTGTGCGTGCGTTGTGTGTGTGTATATATATATACAGTATATGTTGAAAATTGTCTTCAGTGATACATTCACATTTATTTTCAATTTTTTGTTTATTGGAGCAATTCAACGGTTATATTCAGTTGCCTCTTTTGATGGGTTATATACCATCATTGCTATTGTAATTTCTAGGAAGAGTTAGAATAAGCCTTCCAGACAGTATCTACGAAATTTACTTAATCTGTTTTAAAGGGAGGGCAGGATATTCCCTTTCTGGCATCACTCCAAGGTGCGAACCCCTAAAGCCCCTTCTTTTATGGGCTGGAACTTGCACGGCTCATTGAACACCTTTCACTTTTTAGGAGTTGCATAAAGGACTCTATTTAAGTATGTCTGAGGTTAGAGTAATAACAGGTAAGAAGTCTTGTTCTTCAGTCTTCCTGTTCTTCTGCTTTAATGCCTTTGGTAGTTTGTTAATTGCATAGTTTTAGTCGATTTTTTAAAAAGTGCCTAGTTTAGACTTGCTCATATAGGACACCTTATGAGCTGTGTGTGTTGGAGGAATAAATTGTGGAGAATGTCCCTGCATACTCCTAACCTAGGATCCTCAAGGTGGTCATCATCAAAGTTACTTACACAGACTCCCCCAAATTTTTTGTAGTTTTTGAATGAATGAATGAAACTTTATTTATAGCCTGACCTATCTCCCTGGGGGTTTTCAGGGTGCCTTACAACAAATACACAGTGGCAAACATTCAATGCCAAATAATAACATACAAACAGGGTGGATATTAGCAGCTACGTGAGGGCATATAGACTTACTTAATCCTCTTCCTCCTCTCTCTCTTTTACATAGATGTGTCTTCAGTAACTTTTTAAAGGAGAGGAGGGATGAGGCCATTTTAATTATTTAGGGAGGGAGTTCCAGCAGTGGGGAGTGGTCATGGAGATGGTCCTCTCTTTTTCTGCTTTAGTGCCTGCAAAATGGGACCGTAGCAAGAAAGCCATTAGATATGGCATACGTTTATTTATTTATTTACATCATTTATATTCACCCTGCAGGGGACTCAGGGAGGATCACAATGCACATATACAGACAAACATTCAATGCCGTAGATATACAACATATATAGACAGACAATGAGCTACACAATTGGTCGAGAGCTCACCCCCACCCAGGCAGGCCTCGAACTCATGACCTTCTGGTCAGTAGAAATCCTATGCAGCTGACTCCCAGCCAGCTGCGCCACATTCCCACATTCCCAGTAAGTTGGAGTCAACCTGAAAGCACAATACAACACCAAAGCTTGCAAATGGAAATGCCTACTTTGTAGTTCTCTACATCATCTTTACCTTTCCCTCACTCCAGGCCTTACTCAGTATGCCAAGAGATATACCGTAATTACAAAACAAAGGTGGCTGCAGGTTAGATGCTTCATTTTATAGCTGCATTTAGGATGTTAGGCAAGTTTTCTTTATACCCTTGAAGATTTATTTTGTGGGGTGTTCTGTAAGTGAATGTGTCCACCATGGCAACCATTTCACAAATGACAGCCCCTCGCTGTTTTTTACTGTCACCACGGACTCTTCTTGAAATGCCACAGAACACTTGAACCAGATACTGTATTAATGTGTTTAAAATTTTACAGCAGTTAAGAAACGTGAATCACTCACTTACTTATTGACTTTGCTAAGATTACAATTTGCAATTAAAAAATCACAAAATTATATTTTAAAAAGCATTTTATGTCAGATTGGCCAAACAGAAAATGAGGAATGAACCTAGGAACTTTGTTTCTTCTTCTCTTCCAGAGTCCAATTCAATATGGTTAGCAAACCAGAGAGATGACTGAGTTACAAGATGAAAGGGAAAAATTTCTAGTCTGCCACATTTTCTAGGCATCATATATTACGCACAAGAAGTTTCAAACACACTGGAACCAGAAAAATGTAGTCAAAGACAAATACACTTTTCAGAAGCGAGCACAATTTCAAATCCATGGCAATCCTTCCTGAGGAAATTGAAGCAACCCACTGAGTTTTTAAGAGGAACTGTTGACAGTTCACACAACTTTCCCACTAGTTTAAATTTTGTTATTGTGCAATAAATGTAGAGAATTCCATTCTTCAGCAAAAAAAACGTCTTGATACTGGTTTGCATTCTTCAATAAAGGATGTCATTTTACATACAATGGAGGTTACTTATTCAGACAAATTTACTTTTCTTTTTTTGCACCATCATCAAAAAAGGATTGCAAGTAATTATAGAAACGAGTTGTGTAAGGCACAGCGTTTGGTTTATATCTCACTATTGTTGTGACCGTAAAACCTGATCCCGGTTTTCCATACGTAGTGGTTTCTGTTACGCTGTCTTCTGAAGCAATTGAGCCAAACTCCAGATTCGTAACTAAAGGCAAGAAAAAAAGGTAAGAGCTTGTGTTTATAAGAGTTCATGAGAAAGATTAACAGATTATTTAAAAGAAACATCTAAATGAAAAAGTAACAGTATATAGGATTAAACATATTTCAGCCAAGTTACTGATAATTACCATAGTTTATATACTTGTACTAGTTGTACCCGGCCACGCCGTTGCTGTGGCGTAGTCTGGTGCTCTAAGAATGTCTGCCTAGTTTAAATAGTATTGTTAGTAGCATAAAAATAAGTATGTCTTCTATGTTTAGTACTTATATTAATGAAATAACTCACTGCTATCAGTTTCAAGTATGGAAATATAAGTAGAGTAATAGGTACAGCTGTGTTGGGTAGGTAACGGCGGTCCATGCAGGCAGTCATGGCGGCTAGAGGACCTGGAGGCATGTATGAGGAATGCCTGGTGGTAGGGTTAGAAATGAGCCCCCCCCCCTCATTTCTAATGGAATCCAGGAAGTGGGGTGAGTTCCCAGCATTAGCCCCAGCTTCTGCCAACCTATCAGTTTCGAAGTATGGAAATATAAGTAGAGTAATAGGTACAGCTGTGTTGGGTAGGTAACGGTGGTCCATGCAGGCAGTCATGGCTAGAGGAACTTGGAGGCATGTATGAGGAATGCCTGGTGGTAGGGTTAGAAATGAGCCCCCTCATTTCTAATGGAATCCAGGAAGTGGGGTGAGTTCCCAGCATTAGCCCCAGCTTCTGCCAACCTATCAGTTTCAAGTATGGAAATATAAGTAGAGTAATAGGTACAGCTGTGTTGGGTAGGTAACGGTGGTCCATGCAGGCAGTCATGGCGGCTAGAGGGAACTTGGAGGCATGTATGAGGAATGCCTGGTGGTAGGGTTAGAAATGAGCCCCCCCTCATTTCTAATGGAATCCAGGAAGTGGGGTGAGGTCCCAGCATTAGCCCCAGCTTCTGCCAACCTATCACTTTGGAAGTATGAGTAGAGCAATAGGTACTTACCGAAGAAGGAAGGAGAAATGTGTCCTGGGAACTGTAGTTTTGCATTGCAGGAGGGAAGTAGGGATGATAGGAAGGAAGAGGGGCGCCGGCTGAGTGTGTTTGGTGTCTTTGTGTGCAAGGTAAGGCAATGTTTTGTGTTTGGGGATTTTGTGTGGGTGTTGGAATGCTTGTTAGTGGGTTTTTGTGTGTATGTGTAGGAGGCAGGGTTTTGTAGCTGGGAAGGGGTCAGGCGGTTTCGCGGGTGTATTTTTTAAATGTATGGATGTGCGCATGCGTGGTGGTCGTCTGTTGTTGCAAAGTGTTCTGGGAAATGTAGTTTTTGCGGGTGAGTGGGGTTTTTTTTAGAGGCTTTTGCGCGGTGTCTGTGTTTTGGTGAAATGGGTCCTGGGAAGTGTAGTAGGATGGTTGGTGGCAAGATGGTGCCGGCTGAACGTGTTGAGGGAAGTTTTGAGTGGAAGGTAAGTGAAGTTTGTGAGTGTCTGGTGTTGCAAGGGGCGTGTGTGTGGATTGTACAGTGTGGAAAGGAGGTGAGGAGAAGTGTGTAGTGGATATGGAAGTGTGGGTGGAATGTGGTATGAATGCTATTGGTAGGGAGGGGGCCTGGTGTGTTTGGGGGTGTTTTTTGGCGCACGTGTGTTTTGGATGGTGGGGGGGTTGGCGCGTGTGTGTGTGTTTGAAGTTTGGGGTGTTTTTTGCGGCGCACGTGTTTTGGATGGTGGGGGTTTGGCGCGTGTGTGTGTGTTGAAGTTTGGGGGGTCCACTGGCGCACGTGTGTTTTGGATGGTGGGGGATTGGCGGCGTGTGTGTGTGTGTTTGAAGTTTGGGGGGTGGGGGTGTTTTGGCGCACGTGTGCTTTGGATGGTGGGGTTTGGCGGTGTGTGTGTGTGTGTTGGAAGTTTTGGGGGTGTTTTTGCGGCGCACGTGTGTTTTGGATGGTGGGGGTTTGGCGGCGTGTGTGTGTGTTTGAAGTTTGGGGGGTGTTTTTGCGGCGCACGTGTGTTTTGGGATGGGGGGCGGTGTGTGTGTGTGTGTTGGAAGTTTGGGGGTGTTTTTTTGCGGCTTATGTGTGTTTTGGATGGTGGGGGGGTTTGGCGGCGTGTGTGTGTGTTTGAAGTTTGGGGTGTTTTTGCGGCGCACGTGTGTTTTGGATGGTGGGGGGTTTTTTTGCGGCGTGTGTGTGTGTGTTGGAAGTTTTGGGGGGTGTTGGGGGTTTGGCGGCGTGTGTGTGTGTGTGTTTGAAGTTTGGGGGGTGTTTTTGCGGCGCACGTGTGTTTTGGATGGGGGGGTTTGGCGGTGTGTGTGTGTATGTTGGAAGTTTGGGGGGTGTTTTTGCGGCGCACGTGTGTTTTGGATGTTGGGGAGGGGGTTGCGGCGGGCGCGTGTGTTGGAAGGTGGGGGGTTGCAGCGCACGTGTGTGCTGGTAGTTGGGGTGCGCGCCGCGTGTGTTGGAAGGTGGGGTTTGTGGCGCACGTGTGTGCTGGAAGTTGCTGATCGCGCGTGTGTTGGAAGGTGGGGGGGTTTGTGGCGCACGTGTGTGCTGGAAGTTGGGGGTTGCGGCGCGCGCGTGTGCTGGAAGGTGGGGTTTGTGGCGCACGTGTGTGCTGGAAGGTGGGGGGTTGCGGCGCGCGTGTGTTGGAAGGTGGGGGGGTTTGTGGCGCACGTGTGTGTGCTGGAAGGTGGGGGTTGTGGTGCGCGTGTGTGCTGAAGTTTGGGGTTTTTGCGGCGCGTGTGTGTGTTGGAAGGGTGTGGGTGTGCATAGGAGCGGCTTTTAGGGAGCCATGTGCTTATGTGTGTGTGTTTTGTTTAGGATGTTTTGAAGGGGGGTGAGGGATCGTGCGGTTAGGTTTTGAGCGGGGCGCGTGGCTCTCTGTAGAGTTAATGTTGTTCGGGCTGTCTGTGCGAACGTTCGAAATGGTCGCGCTGGCCGCGGAGATGGCGGGGTGGGAGGGGCGCTGTCGGTTTTGAGGGGGTCGTGTTTGGGGGTGTTGTGAGGGATCTAGGTCCGGTTTTTTGCGCCACGAATGTTCCTGCAGGTATTTTTATGACTGTTGTCAAGTATCGTGTTTCTGAGACGTGTAGTTTCTTTGTCTATGAGCGTCAAAAACGGACGCTCTCTTTTTATATATATAGATATGAAGACACCTAAAAGTAACTATCACACCAGATGTTATAGTGGCAGCAAAAGCTGGACTTGTATCTTTTGCTTTTACTTTGAGGAAAAAATATGTTCATGCTGCATTATATGGCAGTGTAGATCCATCCATGGTCTCTTAAATTAGCAGCACTTCAGAAAACCTGTGACTGCATTCAGCCTTGTGAACATGGTATTTGTACCCTTATGAGGCTGACCACTTCCAAGGTCATGTGGCCAGCATGACTGCATGGAGTGCCATTACCTTTCCGCTGGAGCGGAATCTATTGATCTACTCACATTTGCATGGTTTTAAAAATATTTTTATTGTGATTTTCAAATGGGCAAGTTTACATAAAATAGGGGTAGAACAACGAAGGAGAATTATAGGGAAAGGATATGGAAAAGGGGAAGGGGTGGTTAGGGAGTGATAGGAAGGGAAGGGAGGGAGGACAAAGCTAAAAAGCTTGGAAAGCGGTAGGGAAGGTAAAGGATAAGGGTAGGGTAATGGAGTTGGGAAAGGGAATTTGTACTTCCATTCTTCTCTATAGTGGTACTATAAAGTTCGTTATATTGTGGGAGTTGAAGTCCAAAACACCTGGAGGGCCCAGGTTTGCCCAGGCCTGGTCTACACTGCAAAATCAATGTAGTTTGACACCGTTTTAACTGCCTTTGCTCATGCTATGGATCCTGAGAGATGTCTTTTGGTGAAGAACTAGGTTTCTTTGGCAAACAGAGCTAAAGTCCTTGTAAAACTAGAAATCTCGTGATTCCCTAGCACTGAGCCATGGCAGTGGGTGTGGTGTCTCTCTGCATGAATTCTCCAGTGTAGATCCACCCAAAGGTCCCGTCGGTTCAGCTCCTTGCACACCAAGGAAGCCATTCCCTCACTCAGGCCCCCCAGGGGCTGGAGACTTCAATTCCCAGAAGCCCCAGCTGCCTCGGCCAACGGTGAGGGATTCTGGGAAGTGAAGTCCAAGCGCTGCCCCTCAAGTATGGAGTCACTCGGCCCCGTCCTAAACCCACCTGGCCCCGAGGACGGCCGCTCGCCCTCCTCTTCCTTCTTCTCATATCTTTCCGCCCTCGTCAAGAACTTGAAGGACTGGAGGGCGACCCAGCCGAACAGGGTCCACGTCCCCACGGAATAGGCGAAGGCGGCGCGGCGGTTCCAAACACCCAGGTTGGCCATGCTGCTGCTGCGGCGGCGGCGCGCGACCCTTCCTCGCGCAACTCGCCCTTCGGCAAGGGGTTGGGGGAGGGGAGAGAGACAGAGACCGGTGTAACCTGCTTCTCTATTGGCTCACTTTGCCGCTCAAGTACTTTTCCTTCGAGAAACGCCCTTCTTCATTGGCCAACTCTCTAACCAACCAGTTTCTACGGCACAAAGCGAAGACAGTCTGTTTTCAAAGAGAGAGCAGTTCTTACTGGGCGGCAGCATTCCGTCTCAGCCCCGCCCACCAGGGAGAGGCTAAGCCCCTCTCCACCGAGGAATCGTGCAACTCTTCTATCTCTGCTGCACTACAACCCCCAGCCTCCCTCACTACCCGCATTGGTGGCAAAGGATGCTGGGAGTTGCAGTCCAGCAATCAAATAGAGCTGGAAGATACCTCATGGGCCATCCAGTCATAATACTTCAATGATAAAATACACAAAACATCTGTTTCTTAGCTCTTACTCCCATCATACTATAGAATCATAGAGTTGGAAGAGACTTTGTGGGCCATCCAGTCCAACCCCCTGCCAAGAAGCAGGAAAATTGCATTCAGAGCACCCCCGACAGATGGCCATCCAGCCTCTGTTTAAAAGCCTCCAAAGAAGGAGCCTCCACCACACTCCGGGGCAGAGAGTTCCATTGCTGAACAGCTCTCACAGTCAGGAAGTTCTTCCTAGTGTTCAGATGGAATCTCCTCTCTTGTAGTTTGAAGCCATTGTTCCGCGTCCTAGTCTCCAAGGCAGTAGAAAACAACCTTGCTCCCTCTTCCCTATGGCTTCCCCTCACATATTTATACATGGCTATCATGTCTCAGCCTTCTCTTCTTCAGGCTAAACATGCCCAACTCTTTAAGCCGCTCCTCATAGGGCTTGTTCTCCAGACCCTTGATCATTTTAGTTGCCCTCCTCTGGACACATTCCAGATTGTCAACATCTCTCTTCAATTGGAAGGCCGTAGAATTCCCACACTCTGGTTTAAACAGTTTATCACTTGTAATATGTTTTAGACATGGGCCTTCTGGGGTGGATGACGAGGTGCTCAGCTGGCCCACGTACGTGCACAGAAGAGCCCATTCTCCCTCGTGGACGGCTCAGACACACTTGGAGGCGGGGCGCGTGCAGGCGGCGTGCAAAGAGGAGCAAACTGGGTGTGGGCAGCAGGAAGAGGGCACTGGGCGAAAGGCAGCGGCCGAAAAATGCGAGGCAGGCTCGAAGCGGCCGCTGGCTCAGGCCCTCAAGGGGTTGGAGGGGGGAGGAAGCCACTTGGCTGAGGGCCTGGCACGGGCCGAAGGAAGAGAAGGCCCAATCCCTCTAACGAGGTCTAGGAGGAATGAGAGGCCCTGCTAGAGGCCTCGACGCAGCCTAGAATCTGCAGGCCCTACCAGGGCTGGGTGCCCTGGCTGGGCCGCTGCAAAAAAAAATAAAGAAAAACAAGAAAAAAAGCCCAAATGGAAAAAAACTCTGTCGCCATCGCTTGCTGCCGTGCCGCTTCCTGCCGCTGAGAATTTGCCTCCGCCAAAGACTCCTTCAGTTGAAGCAGGCATGACACATGCGCTGACCCGAGCACCCTTTTAAAGCTGCCACATGGGGAAGGATGCAGGCCCCGGACTCATCCAGCGTTTTTTTTGGAAATACTTTTCTCTCTTTCCTTTGGAGGAGGCTGAAGAGGAGGCTGAAGAGGAGAGGCCACCATATTGACTTAAGGGGATCCCATTTGAGATGGGGACACAGTTTAAAAATTAGTGTGATAGGAGTGGGCTGGACAATGCCAGGGAGCATTGCCACAGAAGTTGTAGCTTCTCAAGCTACTCTGCAAACGGGTTTCCAAGCAAGATGCAATTTGGGGAACCTCTTTGTCTTCTTTGCATGAGTCCAGCATTGATAAATTAGGTCCACAAAAACAATTCTCTTGATGTTAAGCAGCATGAGAGATTTCAATAAGACAATCCACATTTTTGCTGCAGAAAAATTGACCTGGGGAGTATTTGGGCGCCACATGTAGCCCATACTTTGCCCTCTCCAATGTGAGGTAGACAAAGTTTTCTCTCACAAATGGAATCACATCCTGGCCAACAGAAAACAACTCTTCAGCCCAACACCTGCCTCCAGTTTTATTTTACTTAGGTCCAAGTGCAGAAAATGTAATTATATGGGGAAAAATCATCATGGAATAATTACATGAGTGAAAAAGTAGAACTAGCAGAACATACAGAGAAAGAATATCAATAAGTTAAATCTAAAATACAAAACTTCCCTAATGCATTTGTTTGTTATGTAGAATCACTAAAATGATTTAAAAGAGGTGAAGGAATGTTATTAGTTCTTGGCAGACTGGGTCATCAGTAGCATGATTTTAGTTCATTATTTTTGTTGAGGTTTCCTTATTAGGTAAAAATTATGACGCGCTTGAAACAGCTAGCTTCTTCAGATGGTCCATGAATACCTGTAGACTAACGTCATCTGTTAGAATTGGGGCACCGGACTCCTGAAAGAAACAACAACGCACATTTCAATAACAAAAAAACAAAACAAAACAGAACTCTCCTAAAAATAAGGAAAATTGATCAGATGAAGCACAATTGAGTGAAACATCAGTCTAAGAACTCCAGCTCCATTGATTCACATTTCAACATTTATTCTCATTTATTATGTAATCCTTTCCAGGCCTTATACTTAGGCAGGCACGCATCAGTTACCAAAGTCTCTGAAAAAAGAGGTACATTTTACAAAGGTTTAAATGCTTCCCAGTCCCACTTTTTTCCTTGTCTTTTAGTATCATTAGCATTGGGAAGATGGTGAAAACATGCCAGAGAAACATAGACTTGCTGTGGCAAGTTATGGCAACAGGTCTGTAGTAAATAATGTTGGAGATAGTAACCTTCTCAAGCCTCCTCTATTTAATCTTTTGTCTGTTTAAAATGTGTTGTTTTATTTCCTGAAGTGTATGTCTTATTTGGTTTACATTTTCCTTAGCTCTATGTACTTGAGACAGTGGCCAGGGGCTGCTTGAGTCAGATCATGTGACTGTCTTAGAAAAGAAAGAACAGTTTTTAAATATGATGACAGTTACAAAGAAACGCTTGACTCATGAAGTTATAAGGAAAACAAACTTGTTATTTAGAATTGAATAGAAAACAGAAGTGATCATCCCAGTGTAGACAGTCGCAGGCAGGGCGGGAGGAAAAACCAGTTAAGGTGCCTGAGTCAGATTAGGAACCCACTGTTATTATTATTATTATTATCAGATGCTGAAGAAGTCTGTTTTTCAGTCAGATGTCATTTTAGGAAGTTAGAAAACTGTTGATGCTTGAATTCTTTGAACAGTTATGAAAGTGTGAACATCCTGCAATAAACTAAAGGAACACTTCAATAACTCTGCTACTCAATAGGTTATAATCCTAACAGGTCTTAATCCATAATCCCCATTAGGTTATGATCCTAACAGGTCATAATCCATTATTCCATTAAATAACATCTGAACTGAGAAAGAATGGGATTCTTCTCTAGCCAATCTTACTGTAGCTGTGTGTGCAAGAAGATTGCCTTCAAAATCCCTTGCTATGTGTTTGTGAATGGCAAAACAAAGAAAAAAGGAGGAAAGTTGATTATGGTGACTCAACACCGACCCCTAGCAAGCACATATCTATGCAAAACCAAACCTAACAAGTACACCAAAGCAATTGACGCATTGGCCTACCCTTGTCTGTGACCCGGAAACTTAAGCTCGTCCAGAACGCCGTTGCTCAACTTCTCACTGGGGCTCCAGTGAGATGTCATATAACTCCTATCTTGCAGCAGTTCCACTGGTTGCCGATCGAGCACTGGATCACTTTCAAGGTGATGGTATTAACCTTCAAGGCCTTGTATGGTCCAGGGCTGATGTATCTGAAGGACCGTCTCATCCCTACCAACCCCAGAGATCGCTTCGCTCTGAAGATCTAAACTTACTGGAAATACCCAGCTTTAAAGCTATTCGCCTAACATCTACGAGGCACAGAGCCTTCTCCACCATGGCGCCATCTCGTTGGAATGCTTTGCCAATCGAAGTTCGTGCACTGCGAGACCTGTCGGCCTTCCGCAGGGCTTGCAAGACTCACCTGTTCCGGTTGGCATTTGAAATTTGAATTTTAATCTAGTATTAACTAATGTCCATTTTTGTTTTATGGTAATCTATACTGTGTTGTGAGCCACTCCAAGCCCTCGGGGAGTGGCGGCATACAAGATCAAATAATAAATAAACAAATAAATTTACATCCTTGCTTTTTAAAATATCTAACACAATAAATTAATTGTACAAGGAGGAAATATGAACTTCAGAAACTTTTTTTTTATCAATTACTTACTTGTCCCCATGCATAGAGATTGTTATGAGTCTGAGATGGATTCACTTTAGACAAGAGAAACCGTGCCTGTAAAAAGCAGAGTGAAAAATTAGCATAGAGGTAAAATGATCTCTTGATATGTTAAAACTGCTCAGAATTAACTTGAAATGTTTACTGATGACAGGGAATACAGTTTGGAAAGATAAAAGGTCAAACCTCATCCTGAAAGAATGGGGTCCTTGAAGTATACCTTTTGCTTCTATCGGAATGAACCACAGTGCTGGCATTCAATATTTCAAGAGGTATTTTAAGATGAAATAATGAACCTATATATTCCTTGGTTCAAACTGGATGAGTATAATGAGATCAACATTTCTGGACATTTCAATTAGTTCAGAGCACAGCTGGTCTACGTGAGAGATGTCCCAACAGACCCTCATTACTTCCTATGTGTTTCAAAGCACAATTAAAAATAAGCCCTAAACGGTTCAGGATCTGCTTATCTCCGCGATCGCCTCCTCCTTTATGAACCAGTGTGTATCTTGAGGTCATCTGGGGAAGCACTGCTCTCTCTCCCACCACCATCGCAAGTGTGGTTGGTGGGGATGAGAGAGAGAGAACCTTCTTGGTGATGGCCCCTGGGCTCTGGAACTCCCTCCCTAGGGAGATCAGACAGGCGCCCACTTTGTCCTCTTTCCGGAGTCAACTTAAAACCTGGATGTTCCAGCGTGCCTTTGATTAGGCAGCTCAGTAGAATTTTTCCTGCCCCCATTGAATATAGCAATTTATTCTGGTCCTCATATGATCTACCTCAACATTTCTGCCCAATCTACTGACATGTCGCACTTTTCTGATGCTCCTGTAAATTGTATTGTACCTATTGAAGTTGTACCTCACCTAACTTTCCTTTAACCATATTGCTTTTATCTTGTATAGAATTCTGTTGTTATTGCTTTTACTGATGTTTTAAATTGTGGTTTTTGTTGTTTTAATTGTCTTTCGGCTCATCCCTTGTAAGGGGAGATGGTTTGGCGGGGTATAAAATAAAGTTATTATTATTATACATTATTATTATTATTATTGTGGTGAATTGAAAAACTAAATGCCCCTCCACTTGAAGAATAACAGATGCAACACAGATCTTTTTGAGGAGGTTCTGCTCCGAGTTTCTTCACTGATGAAGATAAAACTAATGACAACAAACAGGACATTTTCTTTAGAATTTCCTTCCTAAAGAACCCCTTTGCTTTTTTTCAGATTTCCTGTTTCAGCAACCAATCAGCTTTTGATTTTGCATTTACATTTTATGTGGTCCTTCTAATTTGCTGCTTGCTTGTGACGTTATACATCAACATCATTTTTGTATATTTTATGTTATAATGAGCCCTTGGTATCCATAGGGGATAGGTTCAAGGACACCCTGTGAATACCAAAACCTATGGATGCTCAAGTCCCATTACAGGCAGTCCCCAAGCTACATACAAAATAGGTTCTATAGGTTTGTTTTTATGTTGAATTTGCATGTAAGTCAGAACAGGTACTGAATTTTTAAGTGTAACTCCAGTGGTGTTGGTTTTGCTGTCTGTGCCCGTTCCAAAGATTCTACCTCATTTTCTGCCCCTGTGATAATTGGATTTTGAAAAAAATGGCTTTTGGAAACAAAGACTGGTGATAAAGCTTCAGTGGAGACACCTTTTCCCCATGATAAATCTTCCAGAAGTGATTTTCCCTTCCAAGTGGTAGAGTTCTCTCACTTCCTGTTATCTCACCCCCGTTCTTAACTATGAGTCATTTGTAAGTCAGATGTTTGTAACTTGGGGACTGCCTGCATACGCAATGGCGTAGTAAATTGGAGCCCCTGATATAAAGTGACAAAATCAAGGTTTGCTTTTCGCTTCTTTTGACGGAGGGGGGTATTTTCAAGCTGTGGATGGCGGAATCTGTGGATACAGAATTTGTGGATACAGTGGCCAACATGTAACAACTTATTACACTTGGGGCTACATCTGGCTCAATAAAAATAATTTTAAAATATATACCAATGAAATTATTAGGCATATTTGGTGCTCCTAACCAAGTCTTCCTTTCACAGACTAATTTATCCTACAAGGCTACAAATAAGAATACCGTTTTAAATTCCCTGGAGAAATGACAGAATATGAATGAATAAATAAAGCTTTACAAAACAGTCCAGAAAACTTTAAAATCAAGAAGCACAAAATACAATGAAATAGACTGTTGGTAGATCCCAGCAACAATATGGTACGCCTAAACAATGACTAGTAATGTTTTCTTTAATCCTATTTAGAATGGTACATTTCATTTCATACAGGAACATGATTAAGAAAAACTCTTACAGATTATTATACTATGTAACACAATTTTTGTTCCTGTGTTATAAATGTCATTTTGGTTCTATCATGTAAATGAGAAAAGTTGTGGGACATATGTGCAGCATATTTTGAGATAGTTTTTCAATGAATATTCATTGGAGTCTCAACCTATTCAACATAGTTTGTGGCAGCCATAAAAATGACGTTTCTGGAGTAGAGCAATTACTTTCAAAGTAAGAACCGCATATTTAAAAAGGAAGTAACACCTTCAAACCAGAAAAAGATTTTTTTCCCATTTTTTTACATAGTTTTATTAAACTACCAAACAATATTTTTTTCTTCAGAATTGAAATGAAAACTAAGTATCTGGCCTTGGAACACATTCAAAATCTACTTGCAGATATACGTCTGTCATGTTTCTTCGTACATCTTTCTATATAAAGCTGCACCTCACCTGGCTGCTCCCATGCTCTGTGTTCACGTAACGTGGCATTGGGAATCTTGTCTGCAGGATTTCTTGAGCATCATCCAATGGAGCCTGCAGCAGGTGCTTGAAGTTTTCATATTCAGGCATATCTTGATAACCAGCTTTACGCCACTGAGCAATAGTCTTAATTGTAAAAGACAGAAGCAAATGCGGAAATTAATCAAGCTATTTCCATATAGCTTGTTGTCTCATTCTCAGGTTTCCCTTAGTTTGTGAACTAGTCTGTTTTATTATTAGACATTAACAGAACTAGCTCTGCTCTTACTCCCTGGCCGCTTTCAAACTTGTATTCAACCCAAAAATAACAGACAAATCAGTAGAGCCAAATGTTTAATTCCTTTCAACGATCAAATTTTAAAAACTGACTAGAAGCAGCGACAAAAATAGTATGGTTTCTCTTAGGCAATAGACCAGATGCTGGAATGCGGAAGTCCTGATAGCTCTTTGTCATAAGAGGATGGAGCGACAGCATCCCCTATGGCACGACGCAAAAACCTCCTTCTGTTCCGTTCTGTTTGTGTACGTCAATACAAAACAGCATTGAATGTTTGCCATCTATGTGTACTTGTGATCTGCCCTGAGTCCCCTTCGGGGTGAGAAGGGCGGAATATAAATAAAGTGTTATTATTATTAATTGTTTTTACCTGAAACCACACTGACCAAGACTAAAGAATGAATTGTTGGCTGCTCACTTCCACTGAGTCCTATTTTTATCCTATCCCTTCAGGTGAGAGGTTAAGAAAAAAAAGACTTTCAAATTATATCTTCTTTTTTATCTTACTCCACATTCTACCAAGCACTGGGCGATTCCTACACTATTACTATCTAATTCTAACATAGGCTTTGAGATTCACTGTAAGGCACTTTGTAGGGACCTCAAGTAGACAAAGTTTCCAAGCAATTCTTTGCCACTCACACAACTCATGCAAATCTCAGCCGGAACAAAACAGTTATTTGCACGTTACCTCACCAAGGTAGATAACAATCTGGAAAAAGGTATCCATCAGTAGTATCCTGTCAGGAAGAATGCTGCTGCTATCCAACAATACAGGCTAGAAGAATAAATGAACAAATCAGTATTCAGAAAGACTGCCTTAGGAAAGCTATATATATAGACAAAGGAGCTTATATTAATCTTGCATCCCATTATATAGAGAAACAACCGCAGAAATAAACTTTTAAAATAAAATTCTATACATCCCCCCAGTGAAAAAATAATTTTCCAGCCACAAGGCTCTATCTAAACAGAGATCATCAGTATGTAATTTTTTTTTCAATTAAGGCCTAAATATCCTTAAGGCACCAAGTCATATCTGATCCTGGAAGTTAATCAAGTCAGGTTAATACTTGGATGGGATAACCGCAATGCATAATAGGTGCTGTACACTGTATTTCAGAGGAAGCAACTGGCAAATCCACCTCTGATTATTCATTGTCCAAATTTATTTAGTGTCAAAAACATGAAATTCATGATGTAGTCATAAATAGACAGGCTTCAAGGCACATACACAGTAATATTAAAAAACACTATATTACCTGTAACTATATATTAATAGGTGCCTTTAAATAACACATTTAAATACTAGCAGTCAGTCAAGGGCTATAAAAGGAGCAACTTTCCTGGCAGAAATTTATTTTTCAGGAACTTGTACATTTGAATTTTTTCCCCTAAAAATGTGACTGTGACCTATCTCTTTTCCCTCAAGAAAATAATCATCAAGCAAATTCCACTAAGATTTAAGAATTCAATAGTAGAATTCTGTCATCCTAACTTTCGACATATTTACAGCCTAAAAATCGTGATTCTTCTTCAAAAGCATTTACTAGATCTGAAAGAAAGGAAATCACCTCTGGTGGTCCATAGAAGGAATAAGAATAGAGTATAGGCTGGATCATGATGAGGGACTGGGTCAAGTCCTGCCTGGAAAAGTGATGGCGATAATAGGAAGATTCGTCTGGGCTGTTATTAAACACTTGGAGGAATGGAGACCGACGCAAATGGAACATGAACTGCATCAAAAACAGAAAAACAAAAATTATAATACTGTTCTAATCTACTGCCTTCCTCCTTTGACACTTATTTGATTTAAGAAGCTGGATATAAAGGCTAAGTCACATCAGATTAAAAGAAAACACAGAAAGAACAACCCAACAATTTTTACAATGATTGTAGTGGCATCTTGGAGCACCCATTGCTATCTCCTATTTATAGTTTTAAATTTTGAGAAATGCTATTTTACCTGAGGATACAGAGAGAACGAATCAGAAAGTCTAAATGAATTTGGATCATCCTTGTTGTATTGTCCAAACTTCTGACACTGTTGGGAGAAAAATACAGACCTCAGTAATTGCTTAAATACTTTCATTAACTTTGTACAATGTAATAGAGGATGAAAATAAACTGATTACTTCTGACAATGTTACCAAGAAGGATTGGAATTTTGTTCTTTTTTAAAAAGCATATTTATTTTACAAAACAAGAGAATTAAATTTGCTACATAAATAGATATATTTGATAAAGCAGTTTCTTTCACAAAAAAAACAACAACAGGGAAATTGCTTCCAAGATAATTGTATCAACTGCTTTTCATGTCAGCTCAATTGCTCATAACTGGAGATGAAACTCAAAAACAAGCAAGAAGTTAAAACCATGGTTTAACTCTAGTATGCTTGAAACTCAAAATAAAGGGTTTTCATTGAATGAAAAAATCTCTTAGATTGAACCAGAGATAACATCAACTCATGGTTTCTCTTTGAGAGGGAAAAAAGTAGACGTCTTCCCACCACCACTAGGCCCACATGCCACCTACTCATTCGTTCCTCTCCTCTTCCTGTTTTTTTTCTAACCACAGTTCAGTGTGGTTTGTGCTATAGATCGCAAATATCCTTCAAACCAGAATTTCAAATTAAAATTTGATTATCTCTTTGAACTTAAGAGATTGGTAGCTTTCTTGGCTACAGTTACCCCAAATAGTTCACTGCTAGCATGAGATAGACATCATGGGCCTCCGCTTGCCATTCACTTGGTTTGAAGGGATTTGTGTTAAGTATAATATGACCACTATCTTCTTTGATAAAATATTTGAAAAATTAGTTTTGAATGGCACATATAGTGCTTTGTTTTTGTAATATGTGATTGGATGAGGATACATATAGGTTGTTATGATACCCTTCTTAATGAATGGATGAAGAAACGATCCTTTTTGTAATGTGAATCAGAAGAAAGACTTTAAAGAAGTAAAAACAACCTGATAAATGAGTCTTAAAATGCCTCCAGTTTAGAAGGGATCATACTCACAAGTCTGATCAGCTGCCTGTCAAGCCAACGCAAAACATCAGGCCCCTCTTCTGATTCAGCTCTGTAGACTCCCAGCCGGGCCATCAGGACAGCCGCGGCTTCTTGGTCAAAGGCAGCTTCTATGTGCTGCAGCTGACTCTGCGCATCAGCCCAGCTGATAGCAATGGTGAGAATTAGCAAACCTACATTTCTGAAGATCTAAAGCTGCACCCAACCCCCTTATGCAGAAGCAGCTCATGCAACACAACAACAGCACAACCTTTATGGGGGCAACATGGCCCTGATTTTTTGGTCCTTGACTTTTCCAGAATCCCTGCTCTACTTTCTTTTGTCCAAAAACACTCCCCCCACCCAGTTTGTCCCTTCTGGAAGCTTCCAGGGATGACAATTCATAATTTAAACAGATTGCACTGTTGAACATTTCAGCCAATTTTGGGCTGTTTGTCTGTTTGCTGTCCCCTGGACCCACCACAGTTTTTGTTTTAGTAAGTTTATTTACAGTATTTGCATCAAGGAAGAAAAGTATAACATAACCACTTTTCCTCATAAGAAAGTTTAGAAGATAACGTAGGCAACTATATATTTTAACAATTTAACAAAGAAAAAAGATTTTAAATATTCATATATAATCACCCTCATCCCCTACTTTTTTCCATCCCTTTTCCACTATTTCCCCTGCCTCTCTCTCTCCCTCTCCCCCCTCCCCTCCCTCCCATGATAGTTTAATAAAAGCACAAAGTCAAAAAATACAAGGCTACTTATCCCAAGCAGTTCTCACTTTCTAGCAACTGTAGTCACACGAACACGCCTCTGTGTATTGGAATGCTGATAATGTGTAACAAATTGGACAGCTCCTCTGCCGCCCTGCGGTATGGGTGCATTGTGCTGGAAACCAGATAGAGAGAAGTTGCTTTAAGGAAACAGGCGATGTTTAAAATGCAGTCTGAAATATCACACATAGTTACAGAATAAAGACAAAATAAAAGTAGCATAATATGTTGGAAGTCAACAGTGAGCCAACAGGCTTCTTGGAGCTTAAATGCAAGGATTCAAGTGCTCAAAATAATCAAAATCAAAACAACAGTGCAATTTTAGTTATGTTTATCCAGAGTTAAAGAATGCTGGCTTACTCCTCATGTGCTTGGGGCTGGGTTGAATATAATGGACCCTTGATATCTGCTGGGATTTGGTTCCAGGATGCTACTGTGGATATTAAAATCCATGAATGCTCAAATCTCATTATATAAAATAGTGTAGTAAAATGTTCCTTATATAAAATGGTAAAGGGTCACTTTTTAGATCTTTTAAAATATTTTCAAACCATAGATAGTTTGAGGATAGAAAATCCATTGTTATGGAGGGCCAACTATACGTACATCATGACAAATTGCAAAGGGGAATTGGGAATAAAGGCCAAAGAAAATAAGTATGGAAGTCTGAATAGTAATGTAAGTGCTACACAATCCTATCTGCCAAAGATGGCATATTGCTCAACGAAACAGCAGCTATCATTTCTGGATGGTTTACTTGTTGGATTTAAGAAGTATGTATGCATCTAGAAATAATCTCAACTTTTTGGCATTACAGGCAAAGAGGGAGAAAAAAGACAGGATTACCTGATTTACTACTTCAAAATAAATAGCAAGAGTCATGGTGGGGTCAATACTGCAAATTTTCCATTGGCATGTGCCTCCGATCCCAAGTTCCTATGAGAAAGTCCAAAAGTGAAGGAGGGGTGTTCTGTTTACATTATGGCTACCTACAGGACATGGCCACAGCACATTTTGTTCCTGCAGATTCATATACTGGCTAAAGAACAAACACAAACAAGGAAGCCTATAACCCTGTAGATGTCTAGTGACTAAAATACTGAACAGAAAAACAACTTGTTAAGTTTGCATAAGGGTACAATATTTTGCATATTATAACTAGCATTTGAATTACTAGCATGTGATGTCACTCACCAATCCCTAGAATAATATATATACAACGACAAGGAGGTATCATAGGGATATTTACGAGTGACTTCCATTTAATATTCAAACGAAAGACATGCCCCAGTTAACTAAAACTCCGACAATGAAGCTCTTCTTAACATCCCTGGCTCCCTCTCCTCCTCCTCTTCTGCTGTCCAGCTGGATATTTTTTAAGCAGCACTGATATTAGGAAGATGGAAACGGGGGTGGAGAAACAGAATTTCAGTGTCGGACTGCAGCAGAGTATCTGCATTAAACAATGCAGAAAGTATTTGAGATGGAAAAGAATTAAATTCTATTCTAGCATCTGCTTCCTGAACCTTTTACTGAGCATGCATGAATAGAAAATCAAAGAAAAAAGGATCAGGCAGATCAGCCTTACTCCAGTTCCCAACATATTACAAACTGGAGTAAGCCATCAAGTGGTCTCCAGCAGGATCAGAATAGTTTTATTTACTCATATAAAGTTAACTTAGCTATTTCATTTCACATGTGCATACTATTAGTTATTTTAAGGTAAAGGTAAAGGTTTTCCCTTGACATTAATTCCAGTTGTGTCCAACTGTGGGGGTTGGTGCTTATCTCAATTTCTAAACCAAAGAGTCGACATTGTCTGTAGACACTTCCAAGGTCATGTGCCCGGTTTGACTGCATGGAGAACCATTGCCTTCCCGTTGGAGCGGTACCTATTGATCTACTCACATTTGCATGTTTTCAAACTGCTAGTTTGGCAGAAGCTGGGGCTAACATTGGAAGTTCACTCCACTACCTGGATTTCGGTCAGCAAGTTCAGCAACTCAGCAGTTTAACCCAGTGCACCACTGAGAGCTCCAAATATTGGATATTTTAGTTAATAATCAATCAAACTCTGCATAATCGTTTAGCTAAAAAGCATTTTGAAACATATTGCTCCTTTTTGTGTTGGAGGAAGTTATTTCTATTCTTTCCATGTTACTCTTGCCGCTGGTACAAAAGGTTCTGTTAAAAAAGTAATGCCGACAAATGCATCCACTTTACTAACCGAGGTATACCTATACATCCTTTTATTGATGTATACCCTTATTGTATAGGGATTTTATGCCAGCCCGAAGACTACTCCTTTTACTTACTGATTACCTCAAATTAAGACTGTAATTGATTTGTTACGGCTCAGAGTAGGACAGATGAAAAATAAGCCTATCCCTCAGAAGAGGTAGCAGAATACTTGCTCAGCAGCTGACTGTCCTATTCCCCTTCAAGGTAAATGTTCCTTGCTGCCAAGGGTAAGATCAATTTACATGGCCACCCTGGGATCTATATGCTGCTGTCACTTCACAACAACTAAAGAAAGACAGGGAAAACAGCAGTGCTCTGCATCTCTTCCCAGCTATCCACACTGGCTATAGCTTATATAACAACCCCCCTCTATATATAAATAAATGAAAATAACACTTAAAATGCATATTATTGTGTTTCCTACCCCATCCCACCTCCAACCACATAACTTACATTTTCAGAAACACATGGCCCTTTGGCATTTAGGGACACACATGGTCCAATAGATCCAGCAATCTTCAGCTCTCTAGAAGTCTAAAATGCAAAGAAGTACAACATTAGTCCCAACCAATAGTGACAGATTATTGAGTAATTTATCACCTTGCCAGAAATGTCCCCTTTAAATAATGAGCTGTTGGGAAAGCAGTAACTTGCCATCATGTTTGAGTGACCCTTTGTGAGAAAGAAAATAAAGTTTTGTTTAATAGGAAATTCTCATTGAAGCTGACAATTACAAACACGGGTACATTCCTTTCAAATAAAGATAGCATAATGCCAGTACTCAACTACTGAGCCACAATTTCAAGGCCAAGTTAGAGCTTGTCACACTCACCTTCACTTCTAAAGTAGACCCAAAAGCCATTCGGAATTCTCCACTGAGATCTTTGCTGAACACTCTCTGGAAAGTCTGCTTGAACAGAGAGGTATTGAACGAGTCTCCCATCACCATGTGACCCCTGAGGGGGGGAAATGGCATCTCAGAGAAATGTAGACAGTGAGATACTAAACCAGGGTTGTCAAAGGTACTGATACTAAACCAGGGCTGTCAAGACGAAAGATCATTTTATTTTTATCAGCTCTTTGGCTTAGAAATGGAGATGAGCGCCCCAGTCAGACACAACTAGACTTAATGTCAGGGAAACCTTTATCTTTATCTTTTATATTGTCTCCTCATCACCACCAAGGAAACACATACACACAAGAACAAAGGTACATATGTGTATATGTAAGGCTTAACTATTCCTGAGGGTTTTCCAAACAAATTAGTTTCTTCATCTTTTAGAATAGAATAGAATAGAATTTAATATTTGTTAATCGCCCTTTAGACAGTACAGCAACAGAACAACAACATATACAAAAAACACAGAGGGAAGAACAAAGGGTGGGGAGGGAGGGAGGAAATTTCAGCCCCATTCTTCGAAAGGAGGCAGGCAGGGTTATTTTGTGAGCTTGAGTCTGGTTTGAAAGATTGATCGTCCGGTGAGGCCCTCGGAGCTTTGACTGCTTGTAACAGTTTCACAAATTTCAGCTTGTTATTTTGTCTTTATGAAAGAGATGGAATGGTAACTCACAGCCAAACAACTGCCCTGGCTTTGGTTCCATTTTTATTTATTTATTTATTTATTCATACTTATTCGCTCGGGGCAGCAAATTTCAGAGGCTGGCTCTCTGAGCAGGCTCGGGGCGGCTAACAGCATATAATAAAACACTCATGCACAGCATAGTTAAAACCACAATTAAAACATATCTAAAACACAGTAAGCCTCATTCTAAACATAGTGTGGCACAGAATGAACAATTGAGTGCAGGAGGCGACATGCAACAGAAACTGCAGCTCCGAAAGCCTGCTGGAACAGCAAGGTCTTACATGCCTTCCAGAATGGGAGGATGTCCTGCATAGCGCGAACGTTGGCAGGCAGCGAGTTCCAAAGTGTTGGAGCCACTATTGAAAAGGCCTGCCGACGGGTTGCCGTCAAGCAATACACTTTGGGGGAAGGGATGACCAGGAGGTTCTGGTCCTTTGAACGCAGCGATCTGGTGGGATAATACGGGATGAGGCAGTCCCGCAGGTACACTGGCCCCAGACCATGTAAGGCCTTAAAAGTCAAGACTAACACTTTGAAGGTGATCCGGCATTCCACCGGTAGCCAGTGCAGTTCGTGCAGGATGGGCGTGATGTGAGCGCTCCCTGCGCTCCCCGTAAGGAGCTGGGCTGCAGCGTTCTGCACCAGCTTGAGTTTCCGGATCACCGACAGAGGAAGGCCAATGTACAGAGCATTACAGTAGTCTAGCCTTGAGATGACTGTGGCTTGGACCACTGTGGCCAGGTTGTAGCGGGACAGATAGGAGGCCAGCTTCCTTGCCTGGCGGAGGTGGAAAAATGCCTCTCTGCTGACGGTGGAGACATGTGCCTCCATCGACAACAGAGGGTCCAGGGTTACCCCGAGGCTCTTAACAGAAGACAACGGACGTAAGGTCACGCCGTCCAGGGTCGGAAGCTAGACATCCCTACAGCCTGGGCAACCAAGCCACAGGATCTCCGTCTTAGCCGGATTCACCTTCAACCTACTGGCTCGCAGCCATCCAGTAACGGCTTCAAGGCAGCGATGGAAATTATCGGGTACGGATTTGGCCCGGCCATCCATCTTCAGAATGAGCTGGGTGTCATCAGCATACTGATGGCACCCAAGCCCAAAGCTGCGCACCAGCTGGGCAAGTGGTCGCATGTAGATGTTAAATAACAGAGGGGAGAGGATTGCCCCCTGAGGGAGCCCGCAATGGAGCGGGGAACCCTCGGAGACAACCTCACCCCTCCTCACTCGCTGTAGCCGGTTCCAGAGGAAGGAGGACACCCAACCCAGGCCCCGGCAAGGCGGTGGGTCAATAGATCGTATTCGACAGTGTCAAATGCTGCTGTGAGGTCCAATAACACAAGCAGCGCTGACCCGCCTTGATCCAGCTGGCAGCACAACTCATCTGAGATGGAGACCAGCACCGTCTCCGTCCCATGCCCAGAACGGAAGCCGGACTGGAAGGAGTCTAACCAGGTTGCATCATCTAGGAACGACTGCAACTGCTCCATTGCTGCCCTCTCAACCACCTTGCCCAGAAACGATAGATTCGAGACCGGGCGGTAGTTGGAAGGGACCGTTGGATCTAATCCCGGCTTCTTCAGCAACGGAGAGACCACCGCCTCTTTTAAACCCTCTGGAAATACTCCCTGCTCCAGGGAAGTATTGATTATATTCAACAGAGGGTCTCGCAACCCCTCCAGGAGGGGCATGAATCGAGGGAACAGGAGGTCGGATGAGTTTTAACATTTTAATTTTATGGGTGTTTCCATTAATCCAGTTCTACTTCATTCACTGCAACTTACTCAAAAATTAAATACAGAGGGCTGTTGGTATCTGATGGGATTTGGTCCTAGGATCCCTTGTGAATACCTAAATTCATTGATGTTCAAGTCCCATTACATACAATGGTATAGTAAAATGGTGTCTCTTAAATAAATGGCAAAATCAAGGTTTGCTTTTGGGAATTTAAAAAATATTTCCAAGCAATTTATGTTTGAATCCATGGATGCAGAATCTGTGGATACAGAATACCAACTGTATGCAAACATTGAGGCCATTATTCCTTCTAGAGAATATTATATTCTCAGAAGAGAAGGCTGAGAGGAGACATGATAGCCGTGTATAAATATGAGAGAGGAAGTCATAGGGAGGAGGGAGCAAGCTTGTTTTCTGCTGCCCTGGAGATTAGGATGTGGAACAATGGCTTCAAACTACAGGAAAGGAGATTCTACCTGAACATTAGGAAGAACTTCCTGACTGCGAGAGCTGTTCAGCAGTGGAACTCTCTGCCCCGGAGTGTGGTGGAGGCTCCTTCTTTGGAGGCTTTTAAACAGAGGCTGGATTGCCATCTGTCAGGGGTGCTTTGAATGCGGTTTTCCTGCTTCTTGGCAGGGGGTTGGACTGGATGGCCCATGAGGTCTCTTCCAACTCTATGATTCTATAGTATGACGGGAGTAAGAGCTAAGAAACAAGATGTTTCATGTATTTTATCATTTAAGTATTGTGGCAGATTTCAGGGCAATTCTGTCCAAATACACAGACAAGATAGCATCCTTTTGGCTAAGGTCATATCTAGAGCAAACCATCTAATCAAGTGCTGAATGATGCGTCGATACATAGATAAACCTTAAAATGTAGATGAGTCTACTCTAGTCTGAACTAAAAATTTAAGCTATAGATCCTTCTGGTTCCAAAGGAAAGAAAATATCAGATTGTGGACACAGTTTAAGAGTGGTGCATGGATCAAAGAGGAGCTCATCCTGTTGAGGGCTGAGAACATACCCAGTTAGATTTGTGCAACACTTCATCTCCAGAAGACCAGTCTGATCAAGAGCGCAGGCATAGATATCTATGCAGTGTCCATTGGCAGCTGTGCGACTAGCTAGCATCTCATAATGCTGCAGAAATAAAAAAAAGAAAGAATTTGAAGGCAATATTTGCTATCACCACAACAAAAAATGTTTACAATCTTGGAACAGGTGTGGGGAATGCGTGGCAACTGCAAGATTTTTTAATGGAGTCTGTTTAACAGTAAGGAAGAACATGTTGAAGATCAGTTGAATGTGAAAAGCTTTACATGTTTCCTTGTATAGAATGGAATAGTCTTTTTACTGATGATCTGATATTTTCTTCTGTGTGTATAATACAATTAAAATATTCTTGACTACCGATATGGAAAGACAAAGTAAAGAGGGAAGCTGGATTTGGAAAGTAGGAAAATTTGATTTTCTTAAAACAATAAAACTCAAGCGCTCGAATGCAATGCATACTTTTTACATTTTTTGGCATTCTATACTATATTGCTAGACTTAACAGTAAAGAAAGAGATAGAAATAAGAATTCTGCAAAGAAGAGGAAATTAAGTGACAAATCATAATAATGTAATTAGGGATGTCCTTATTAAAAAGCTCATAAGAACTTTAGACATATGAACTTGAGACTCCTGTAGTTCATCCCAATAATGACTATGTATTCAGGCAATCTTAGACCAGTGCACAGAACTAGCCTTTGAAGAGGGGTAGAAACAACATAGGCAGAAGCCAACATTATTAAGGAGAAGAAGAAAGAGCAAGTGACCACAGCAACTTCATCTTGAATCAAATGAATATGTAAAAAGATTATACAGGGAGAAGAAAGCATCTGACCTATATAGAAATTAAAATCAAATTTTCGGATCCTCTATCAAGCTTTCAAAGTGCTCTTGTAACTGTGTATTTTTCAGGAAACCTAGTGTTCAGCAGAACCTGCAAAAAATATACAACTTGCACTGAGTATTTAAAACAAAGGCCTACCTTCATAGCTTTCTTCATGAACCGTGCATTGTCCTTTTCTATATCATGCCAAGAACGGATTGGAGTTTTCAGCTCATCTCCTACCACCATGCCTGGCCCTTGAGTTGGAGGACCTCCTGTAAACAACATTATTCTGGCCCCAGTATTTGGAAATGTTCCCTTGAAAGTGGAGAAAGAAGGACAAATGGTCAAAAGCACAGTCATCAATTAATGCACAGATGTATACCATTGTGGTTGGCTACAACCATCCCACTGAGAAATTAATTTGTTTTATGAAAAAAGGGTACTATAGCATAGCTCAGTTCTACAAATACGGAGCATGCCCTTAACGTCAAAAAAGGAGGAACCTACTGTGCTATCACCATTTGTCCAGGCTTAATTTACAATATTGGAGAAGGCAAAAGACTTTCAAGCTGTGTTCCAGTTGGCAAGCAAACAAAATTACTTCCCAGACATTACAAGAAATAGTACTGAAACATTGACTTTCCAAAATAATATTTAGACAGCATTGGCTTTAAAACCATACACATCTAGCAATTTCTGATGACTTGCATGAACACAACACTGACCAGCACCAATGCTTTTCAGGCTGTGAGTCCACCAGGCAATTTTATTTATTTATTTATTTATTTATTGGGCTTCTAGGCCACAACTCCCGGGAGGCTCGGGGCGGCTCACAGCAAGTTGTCAGATCTGGGAAATCTGAGCTTGGAAGAAGTTCAGGTTTCCAGCCTGCCATGAGGTGGCTGACCTTTGTCCCAGTTCTCTGGGACCTTTGCCCTAGTTACTGAAGGACATGCTGAGTCAGTCTGGGAGTGATGTAACTTCCATGTGCCTCCAGGGAAGTGAGGTAACTTCTTATGGACTTGGACATTGGACAATGATCTTAATATGCTGACTCAGGGGCCCGTGAGGTCACATCCCTTTGGACTATGGGATTTGCTGAATCACCCAGATGTAATGCTCCGGAAAGGGGGGGTCCGATAAACCAAACTCACTCCAAGCAGATTGGAAGATAGATCATTTATTGGCTCCTTGCTCCAGGCTGAACAAAGATAGACTAAAGAAAAGCCCGCGCAAACATCTCTCAAGACTCCCTCCCCGGCCCGCCCCCCGCTGGGTCCCTCCTTCCAAGGCTTGACCAAATGGCCAGTCCACATATCAAAGACCAGGAAGGTATCTGGCAGATCAAAGGGGATGAGCCCGGTGGTTTCCCGCCCGGCAGTGTCCATATCAATTGGCGCGATCGGCTTGGTCCGTTATGGTATGAAACGAACCAACCGGAGCTGACACCGGATATGGTGCAACCCTGCCTGGACATTGCATGGGCAAGGGGAGGGGGGTTTAGGTATAAAAGGTGTGTTTGGGTGGCGGGCCGGTGCTTTAGCTTTACAAGTATTGTACCTGCAATAAAATCGTGTTGGACCGTGCTTCTATCTACGCGTGATCCTTACCGAAATTGGAGCGTCATTACAGAAGCTAAAGCCCCATTCAACTTTCCCAGCAATGGAGAGGTTGGCTTGGAAGGAGGAGGAGTATATTGATATGTGCAATATTGCTCCCGAAGAAGTCCGGAGAACCATGGATTGGGAGTTGACGACCATCGACCAGGTGGGGTTCCCGGACGAGCCCAGGGAAGTGACGGCGTGCGGAGCGTCAGCCCAGAGGGACGAACTCCGA
Source organism: Anolis apletophallus (assembly GCA_030556195.1). Classification (NCBI taxonomy): domain Eukaryota; kingdom Metazoa; phylum Chordata; class Lepidosauria; order Squamata; family Anolidae; genus Anolis; species Anolis apletophallus. Next base: position 137,560,991 of record JARBWK010000005.1, read on the forward strand.
GAAGCGGAGAGATTGTGGGACGCTCAGGTGAGCGCTTTGACAGAAATGAGGCGGCGAGGCCCGATTCAGGCGGGTGTTCGGATGGCCGGAGGAACCAGAGAAGCTGTGCTGAAAGAAAGGCCAGCTCAGGTGGATCCAGTGGAGGGCAGGTCCAGAGAAGCTGAGAGGAAGAGTGCCTCGGCTCAGGTGGACCTGGAGGAGAGTGGTAGTGAGACCACAGAACCGGAACCGCTGTCGGAGTTGGCGGTGATGAGGTGTAGGATGGATGCGATGGAGCATACCATGAGAAGGATGTCCCAGGCTATGCCCAGGAGAGAGCCCAGGGAATCGGGCGTGGAGTGCCCGGGAGGAGGAGACTTCACTTATTATTCGTGGATGGATGGTGAACCGTCAGCAGCTGAGCGTCCTAGATCTCCCATGGGAGTGTGGGCGGACGGTGGTCATCTGGCGTCAGAGGAAGTGAATCCAGTCCCGGTGAGCAGGCCCCTGCAATCGGCAGGGATGGGAAGGGAGTTTCGAAGATGGAGGCCCCTCAGGGGAGGAGAGTGCAATCTCAAGATTTTGGAGGACGAGTGAAAAAGGAACCTCTGAGGGTGGAATTGAAGGAGAAGCTTGCAAGGTGGCCTTCTTTATTGCCACAGTTAGAGACCATATGGAGGACTATGGTCAACTTTACCCCAGCGATGGTAGCAGAGTTCGAGCCATTGGAGGAGTGTTTAAGGGAAGGGCTGCGGAATGGTATGTGCAGTGCCATGACCGGAGGGATCCATGCTTAATATCGGTCCGGGCCTTCCTGCAAGCTATTAGAAACCGTTTCCGTGATCCTCTGGAGAGGGTAAAAGCGAAGGAGGCGTTGCGAAGTTTATCCCAGGGGTCCCGTTCAGTCACTGAATATGCGGAGGAATTTATGGGATTGGCCGGAAAAGTTGCAGAATGGTCCCAGGCAACGTTGCTTGAACTATTTAAAGATGGCCTGAGAAAGGAGATTTTGGAGTGGTGTCTGCATCGCGGAGATCCAGGTGATGTCGACGGCTGGATCCAGTTGGCCGGTAGCGTGGAGGGGATCTTAGCTCAAGTGCAACGACGACGGTTCCAGCCGACGAGATCCAGGGTGTCGGGACGCGGTCTTGCTGAAGGCCGATTCCGGGGCGGAGAGTTTCGCCGTGGTGGCGGCGATAGCAGGGCTGGCGTTATGAAGAAACCAATGATGGGACGGGGCCGCTGTTTCATCTGTTCCCAGCCGGGCCATTTTGCGGCCCAATGCCGGCAGAAGCCGGTGCAGGATCCTGTCCGTGCGGATTCATCTAAAGTAGCATCTGCTAGAGCAGCTTTTGTGGACAATACTGATGTGAAAAGTGTTGGGGGGGAGGACGTGGTGGAGAAGGACGTTATGTCAGATCTGGGAAATCTGAGCTTGGAAGAAGTTCAGGTTTCCAGCCTGCCATGAGGTGGCTGACCTTTGTCCCAGTTCTCTGGGACCTTTGCCCTAGTTACTGAAGGACATGCTGAGTCAGTCTGGGAGTGATGTAACTTCCAGGTGGACCAGGGAAGTGAGGTAACTTCTTATGGACTTGGACATTGGACAATGATCTTAATATGCTGACTCAGGGGCCCGTGAGGTCACATCCCTTTGGACTATGGGATTTGCTGAATCACCCGGATATGGTGCAACCCTGCCTGGACATTGCATGGGCAAGGGAGGGGGTTTAGGTATAAAAGGTGTGTTTGGGTGGCGGGCGGTGCTTTAGCTTTACAAGTATTGTACCTGCAATAAAATCGTGTTGGACCGTGCTTCTATCTACGCGTGATCCTTACCGAAATTGGAGCGTCATTACACAAGTAAAATGTACAATAAAACACATTAAAATAAAACACTCAATAAAAACACACAATAAAACATCAGATTAAAATGCCATATGCTGTACGGAGTACAGAGACAGCAAGATGCAGTAAGGCAATAACATAGCAGCGGGCTATGCACATAGGCATCTAGAGGCCAAAGAGGAACGTTTGGTTTATTTCTACCATTATTTAATTATTGTTGAAAGCAAATGTACCTCCAGTAACCCAACAGCAATTGACAAGGCTACTCCAGTGGATCGCAATGGCCTCTTTCCTTGCGTGACTGGCCATGGGTCCCTTTGGAGTTCTCCTAAGAGATCTGTCAGGTTCATGTCAATTTTGTGAACAGGTTGCAGGAATCTACAAAATTTCAAAAGAAAAATAAATATAGTTTTATGTTTTAAGAAACCAACTTCATGCACAAAATTTCTGATGACTTACAATCTCAATGTATTACTCAAGGATCAAGTAATACAAAAAGGCTAAGTAACTCTAGATAGTGTCAAATACCAATTCAGTGTATTAACCAAATAAAGAAAGTAGACTGTGAACATGTACGCAAAGCTCGTTCCACAACAAACTATTAATCATTGAAAAATCTCACAAAATGTGCTGCATAAGTATGTGTGATGGAAACAATATAGCACAATGGAAACTGGGTGGTTCATATATTATTTCAAATAAATCAACCTGCTCTGATTGTTCAATTACGTATTCTATCCTACTGATATTTCAAATCATCATCTTCCACTTTTGAAAGATGTACCCTGACTGACATCATGATTAGAGATGCCAGTTCATAGCTATATATAATATACATGGAAAGAAACAGTTGCAGTCATATGGAAAAGGACTTATTCTAGTTATTTTTTAAAAGTCCCTTTTGGGAAATTAGTTACAGAAACTCTTCATGCTTTAGTTGTTTCATGGAAGTCAACCTATTTCATCCTTTGAAACACAGGTTCTTTTAAAAATGTAAGTACCTGCTTGAAATGACAGGCTGTTCCTGTGGCTGATGAGGTCTTCCTTGCTGAACAGGTGCAGTAGGCCTTGAAAGACCCAGCATATCCTAACAGTCAAAACACATACCATCAGTAGAGAATCCCACTTTAATTTTGGAAGGAGAGACACAGGCAACTGAAAAGCTGAATTAGCTTTAATTAAAATCAAGGCAACACCACACCTGTATTTGTTTTGCTGTTAGATCCTTGGTGCCTCTGAAAACATAACTTTTGGAGATTCCCTCACAGCTGAGTTCATGAACCTGAACCATTCGGCCAAAGGTAATCAAGCCAACAAGAGCATCCGGAGGCAGCAAACTCAGAGACATCTGCAGAGACTCCTTCAAAGCCTGCAAGTCCTCCTCTTCCAAACACGTGTCCACCACATAAAGAAAGACCAGAGGTGTCTGAGGACCACGCTGGTGTGAGAGAAAGAAAATTACATACCATTATGGATGGTGGAAGACCCTTGGGGAAAAAAACAGATTTAGAACTCTTAGAGACTGCTGTCACAAAATTACTCAATATAATATTGTGAATTTCAAAAATGGGATACAAAAGGTTACCTGGACTATATATTCAATTGTGGAAAACTGTGGCATGAGTTCTGCTGGTTGATTCATTTCAGATATGCCTGCATATGCTGGTGGAAACTGGGGAAAAACATCAAGGATTAGAATATATACAGAAAGATGTAAAAGCAAGTTTTTTCTATTTTAACGAACTTTTTCTATTTCAACAAACTTCCATTTTAAAAAAACACTGGCATTTTAGGGAATAGTTTATCAGTGACTAGGACATTAGGTGACAGAATCTGCTAATTAGCTCAAGTATTATGTCGCTTTTGTATTTGGAGTCATAATAATAATAATCATCATCATCTTTATTTATACACCGCCACCATCTCCCCAAGGGGACTCGAGGCAGCCTACATGGCACATAACAACATAACAGCAAATAATACAATACAATCAATATACTTACACACATGCAATAACAGACAGTTTTTATGGTTTTTAAAATGGAAATATGGTTGGGGATAATATATAGATCATAAACAATTATTTCTAATTGATCAGAAAACTAGAATTAGCAGCCTTGTTTTGTAATGTAGTGGTAGGCAATACTTTGTAATTCTTGGCATGATTCATACATTTGCAACCAATAGCTGCAAATGTTACTCTTCTACTGAGACCAATGTTATTGAGCATACCTAAGCAACACCATCTGGCCATCTGGCAAGGGTTGCTTTGAATGAGATTTTCCTGCTTCTTGGAAGTCAGTGTTGTCTGACCTGTAACTATATCATATGAGGGCCCTGATCCGCAATGAGATCCAAAAAGCTTTGCTAATACTGATGGACAAATCAAACATGGTCACATCAACAATTTTCAGTTTCTATTTTGGCAATACCTTTGATCAAACAGAACCAAGACTAGGAGACAACATATGAAGGGCAACGTATTCACTTTATGGAAAAAAAGTTTCCACCTTAACAACAGGAAGAACTTTGTGATGGTAAGAGCTGTTTGGCAGTAGAACGTGCTGCCTCACAGGGTGGTAGAGTCATCTCCTTTGGAGGTTTTTAAGCAGAGGTGAAAGACCACTTGTCAGGGGTGCTTTGACTTTGTATTCCTTCATGGCTGGACTGGATAGCCCTTGTGGTATTCTAGTTCTCAGATTTTATTATTCGATACAATAATGTATTAAACCGATCTGAGCATATGGGATATAACTAGAAGAATTACTTTTAAACAAAGGAATTTTTTTAAAAGATGGTAGAACTTAGAAACTTTCACACTCACCTGGTTTCGCTGAAAGCAGAAGTTGCAGGCCCAAAGCTTGGCTCGGTAATCAACTTGGCTATAAGAAAGGAGTGTATAAAAACTACTAAAATCTCATTTTGAAAGATCAAGCAAATAAATGTCAAAGTGCTCAATTTATCTTTCAAAGATATAATAGATATCCTCAAAGTCAATGTACTCACAATATTAGAAGAAAATGACTACGATACTGTCTGATAACTTCAATTTCCCCATTGAATGTCCCTAACAGCAGTAGAGTCAACCATTCTCTATTAAGTGAGCACACTTGTCTTCATTAGGAAGGCTATTTTTAATTGAGTTCCAGCAAATATTGTATTTCTACATTACCTCAGGTCAAGTACTCAAAAAGTGTATCTGACTTGACTTTTTAAAAAAATATTTCCTTAATAAATTTCATTAATCTATCTGTTCCAGACATGAATTAGTACAAATGGGCTTCCTTATGTTTACACTGTATTAGGAGACAAACTGCATTTTGTAGACAAGGGCATGGTGTATAGTATACACACCCTCTTATGTTTAAGGAGTAGGAAACAGGATGAGAACATGCAGTATTCCTCCTGCAATCTGACGTTTAAAAGCACAATGAACTGTTTATGAAATCAATGATAACGGTGAAATATCATATAGTTCATGTTCTGGTTTTTACTACTTCATATACCATGATATGGACATTGAGTTGAAAATGAGGAACCAGGCAGAAAAGTGTTTCATACCACAGATCAGTGAGGCTTGTAGCATTTAGATTTTTCAACTAACTAAAATTTAACTATTTTAGTTCAAAATGTCCCCCTCCAGATGTTTTTGGTCTATAGATGCCATCAGGCTTACAGAGCACAGCCAAGGATGACGAATCATAGCACCTATAGTCCAAATCTAGGAGCTATAGTCCAAATTTAGAGTAACTAAAAAAATTGCAGTACTGTTTGAGCTCTTATGCTCTTATCTTCTATCATCACAGCCATAAAGAGAACATGGGAAGTTAACACTAACAATAGCTTGCTGATTCAGGTGATACAACAAAGTATGGTCCCGGAAATGCGCTGCACCCAACAATGAGGAAGGGGTTGCACAAGCTCAAGGAGACACTAAGTTCTTTCCTATCACAAACTATGACTCAGTATGGCATCTGAATCTGGTCAGTGTATTGGAATCAGTTAAGACATAATGGAGAGCTCAAAACAAGTTATTCTTAAAGATAAATTTGATATTTACATTTTAAAATTCAAAGGAATTATTCTGAAAAATATTTTATCCCGGTTGTTAGGCATTTTGATTACAAAATTCCAAATCAGGACTATATTTAGTTGTAGGGGATAATTATTAAATTGCAAAGGCCATCTCAAAAGCTTTGCAAATATATCCCCCTCCAAACCAAGAAAACCCACACACTATGTCTATGAACATATCCGTACCAAAGTGGATTGAGTACAGTTTTACAAGTTGGTCTGCTGCATAGCACTGGCTCATACTGGACAGGTGGAAGGTCTAATCGTTCTTTCAGAGGAGTGAATAGACAGGCCAAAGGGACGACCATCCTTGTGGCCTCCAGTCTGCTGGAAGGCCATACGTTCCAGCTGAAACGCACTCCATCACGTTCTTCATTTTGCTGGATAAACTCCAAGTAAGTCGCCATAGAATTGTAAAGTTTCTGCAAATACAGATGACAGATTTGTGAATATTTGGACCCACTGACCCACAAAGCACCCTGATTTCTTTCAATTGAATGCACTGAAATCCTGTTAAAAATATAATATATATCCAAACACATACAGGGGGATTTGGTGTCATCTAGGAAGATTATTATTCAGAAACATATTGCGGATCTTATTCAACATTCAGCTGCATTCTCACTCATGAATTCGGGGCCCATACTGGGAAACAGGATTCACCAGCCTACTTTTTGTTGGGAGGAATGGGTTGCCCTATTTTAACCACTTGCCAGGAACTGAAAACTGCACATCCAACTAGACTTATATGTAATCAGTGGGGCTTCCTTTAAAACCAATATGGTTGAGGACAAAATATGAAGCTTTGCAGAGATCAGAAAGGTATGGCACAGTGAGACTCAGGCCCCATCTACACTGACCATTTAATGCAATTTCAAATCAATATTGAAGGCATGCAGATTACACAGAGAATCCTGGAAACAGTTTGATGCCCAGATAGTGATTGCACAAACCACAGAGCACTGATATGCATTCTTTGGCACGCTTTTGTGGGTATTTGTTGTTTGGCTGTCAGTTTGAAGCGAATTTTGAACTGCATCAAATGGTCAGTGTAGATGAGACCTTAGTTTATCTTCAAAACTGCTTTTAATGATCCAAAGCAGATTCCTACTCTGTTTCTATCAATACTCATAAGTATCTTTTTAAGGAAGTTCATAATTTGAACACAAGGTTTTGGTGACTTCTCTGGTTTTTTCCTATGGCAATGTGGACTCTGATAACCCAGTTCAAAACAGATATTGTGGGATTTTCAGTGGGCCCTTCCACACATCCCTATATCCCTGAAAGTCAAGGCAGGAAATCCCACAATATCTGCTTTGAACTGGGTTATCTGAGGGCTTGTGGGAGTTGAAGTCCAAAACACCTGAAAGGCCCAAGTTTGCCCAGGCCTGCTCCAAACCCCTTCCACACCCCTATATTCCTAAATATCAAGGCAGGAAATCCCACATTATCTGCTTTGAACTGCATTATCTGAGGGCCCTTCCACACAGCCCTATATCCCAGAATATCAAGGCAGAAAATCCCAAAATATCTGCTTTGAACTGGGTTATCTGAGGGCCCTTCCACACAGCCCTATATCCCTGAAAGTCAAGGCAGGAAATCCCGCAATGCCTGCTTTGAACTGGGTTATCCGAGGGCCCTTCCACACAGCCCAGATCCCAGAATATCAAACTGGGTTGAACATCGGGAATGTGGCGCAGCTGGCTAAGTCTTGTACACAGAGTAAGGCTCTAATACTAACAATATGAGAGCTAATACACTATGATGCAGCTAATAAAGAATTTTATAAAAATATTTTTATAAAATAAGTGATTTACACAATATTGCTTCAATTCTTTATTAGCTCTCATAGCGTGTTTGCAGCTGGCTAAGTGTCAGCTGCATAAGATCTCTCTGACCAATAGGTCATGAGTTCAAGGCCTGCCTGGCTCGAGGTGGGTGCTCGACCTTTAAGCGTAGCCTGCTGTTGACCTTTGCAGCCCGAAAGACAGGAGATAAAGGTACCACACATTAAGTGGGGAGGCAAATTTTGACTGAATTACGAGGCCATTACAGAACTCCAGGAATGCTGAGGAATGCGGAAGGAACAACAAGGGACGCTGGGAAGGCTGAGAGATTAGGAGTGCATCGGCTCCCCCTGGTGGTCAGAGTTTGCCTCTGTTTGTCTATATGTATGTGGAAAACGGCAGGGATTGTCTGCTAAGTATGTGTACCTGTAATCCGCTCTGCTTCCCTTTCGGGGTGTGAAGAGCGGAATATAAATAAAGTGTATTATTGTTATCTGAGGGCCCTTCCACACAGCCCTATATCCCTGAAAGCAGCCTGGGAGTGATCCTGGACTCATCGCTGAGCCTGGAAGCCCAGGTCTCGGCGGTGGCCAGGGGAGCTTTTGCACAGTTAAGACTCATGCGCCAGCTGCGCCCGTACCTTGGGAAGTCTGATCTGGTACGCCGTCCACGCTCTGGTCACATCCCAAATAGCCGTCCACGCTCTGGTCACATCCCAAATAGATTACTGTAATGCACTCTACGTGGGGCTGCCTTTGAAGACAGTTCGAAAATTGCAATTAGTCCAGCGGGTGGCAGCCAGATTACTAACGGGAGCTACATACAGGGAGCATACCACCCCCCCTGTTGTGTCAGCTCCACTGGCTGCCTGTGCAATTCCGAGCTCAATTCAAAGTGCTGGTTTTGACCTTTAAAGCTCTATACGGTTCTGGCCCAGCTTACTTGTCCGAACGCATCAGCCGCTACGTCCCACCTTGTAATCTAAGATCATCCGGGGAGGCCCTGCTCTCGCTCCCACCAACTTAACCCGCTGCCAGTATACTTATAGAAGTAGTTACTGTAGTTCTGCTGTTTACATGTTTTTAACCGGGGGGTTTTAACTGTTTTATTGTATTTTATGTGTTTTTACCTGTATTAACCTTGTGAACCGCTCTGAGCGCCAGAGAGAGCGGTATATCAAATTGAACCGATAAATAAATAAAATAAACTTCTCAAATGCGGCTGGTGGGGGCGAGGGAGAGGGCTCCCCGCCTGTGGAATGCGCTCCCTATCGATGTACGATCCACCTCATCCCTCCTGGCATTCAGGAAAAAAGTGAAATCCTGGCTGTGGGACCAGGCGTTTGCACACCAGCACAAGGCAGCATTTTAGATGGGATTTTAATGGAAAGTGGATGAATAGGGCCAATGCTTTTATGGACAGAACATTGTTTTAATCTGTAATGAATGCGCATGATGTTTAGGTAATTGTAATTTAGTGTATTTTAACTGTTGAAGGCTTCTGGGGTTTTATATTGTTACCGTGTGGGCATCGAATTGCGCCTTACTGTAAGCCGGGGGTCGAGAAGAGCGGAGCAAAATCCCGAAATAAATAAATAAAGACAAGGCAGGAAATCCCACAATATCTGCTTTGAGCGGGATAATGTGGGATGTCCTGCCTTGATACTCTGGGATATAGGGCTGTGTGGAAGGGCCCAGCATTACCAGAAGGGAAGTGGGGGAAGTTTCCCTTTCTTGTATTCTCCTCAAGGTTTTTTTTGATTGACCAGTGGCCAAGGAAGTGCCACATAGGAAAGTCTTCCTTGGAGGGAGAGGGCAACACATCTGGTTTGACTTGGTCCAGCCCACCAGATGTGCCTGGTCTTCAGTCAAGATGACTTCAAGTAGGACTCAATTAAGCAGGCCCACTCTCCCTAGCACCCCCAGTTTCCCCTAAAGAAGGGTTTGGAGCAGGCCTGGGCAAAGTTGGGCCTTTCAGGGGTTTTGGACTTCTTCAACTCCCACAGCCTCAGGCCCCTTCCGAAGGAAGGGGCCTGAGGCTGTGAGGAATTGTGGGAGTTGAAGTCCAAAACCCCTGAAAGGCCCAACTTTGCCCGCCAGGCCTGGTTTGGAGGAAGAAGAGCATCCTGCCACGCGAGACCCACTGGGAAGGGACGGAGGCCCAGGAGGGCCAAAGCCCGGCGAGTCCCAGCTTCTCTCAGTAGGAGCGCCATAAAGGGGGCCCCACAGCCCTTCTGTATTTCCCTGTCGGGACCTCCTCCCCCGCGTTTTAGTCTCCCCTTTACCTGCGAGCCTCACTCCTCTTCACAGCTCCGGCCGGCTCCCGCTGCTCTTAGCCACACCCGCGCCGAGAAGGACAGCTCAGCGGCAGCCCGCCCTCACTCAAAATGGCGGCGGCGGGAACAGAACGTCGGGAGTATAGACTTAGCCCCGTGAAAAAAGACTGGCAAGTATCTATGGAAGGGAACTAGGAAGTATATAGTGAAGTACATACATCTATACTTTTTCTACGTCTATGTTTTAACCAGCTCTTCGCCTATTGGTCTAAGCGTCTCAGCGTCATTTACCACGCCGACAAAGTTAAAGCCAGTCTTCTATTTCCTCTTCCTCGTCGGCGTTGGTTGTCTTGAGTCATAGACTACAAGAGCTAGAAATTATAGACTGATTACTTTTTTGAAGTAGATAACACTTCCGGGAACGAGTGGTTCCATTTTTTTAAAAGTCTCACAAAGTTATTTTTTTAAAGTCTCACAAAGTTATTTATTTATTTATTATTTCGCATTTGTCTGTCGCCCCCCCCCCCCCCCAACGGCTCGGGGCGACTTACAACAGTTCGTAAAATACAATTGTCAGATAACTCATAATAACTCACAGTAATACCATTAAGATGGAATTACAATTAGAACAGTTGAAACAACAAATGGAGTTTGTTAACTAACAAAAAGTTAGATGTGATTGGATCAGTGTTTCCCAACCAGTGTGCCGTGGCACACTAGTGTGCCGAGAGCGATCATCAGGTGTGCCGTGGGAAATTGGAACCTCCAATACCCTCTCTTCCCCCTCCTGCCGAACCCTTTTTCTTCTCCACTCGGGCTCCCTTCTTCCCAGCCTCGCTCTGCTTGCTTTGCCTCGCTTTGCTCACGCTGCCGCTTTTGCAGGAGGGGCGAGGGAAGAAGACGTGACCCGTGCGGGCGTTACTGCACAGACTCGCCCCACATCTTCCTCCCTCCCCTCCACAGTGCTCTCTGGATGTCGGTGAACTACAACTCCAAAACCCAAGGTCAATGCCCACCAAACTCTTATAGTATTTTCTCTTGGTTATGGGAGTTCTGTGTGGGAAGTTTGATTCCATTCCATCTCTGGTGGAGTTCAGAATGCTCTTTGATTGCGGGTGAACTATAACTCCCAGCTGTTGAGCAAGACCTTCGTGTGTTTCTTTCTGCCATTCCTGCCAGGATATCGATGTTGTGTTCATCGAAACAGGCCAAGTTTTCACACTGAATGTATAAATACATTTAAAAACATATTAACTATATGTATTACTGTGTTAAAGTGTCATTTTGTGTCATTTTAGTTGGTGGTGTGCCCCAGGATTTTGTAAATGTAAAAAATGTGCAGCGGCTCAAAAAAGGTTGAAAAACACTGCATTGGATGACCAAAAGATGGAAAGGCCCCTTCCACACAGCTGAATAAAACCCCGCATTTATTTATTTACTAGCTTGGGGACCCGGCAGTGCCCAGGTCATTTGAGAAGTGTAGCAGGATGTAGCACCGACATCCAGAGAGCACTGTGGAGGGGAGGGAGGAAGATGTGGGCGAGTCTGTGCAGTAGCGCCCGCACGGGTCACATCTTCTTCCCTCCCCCCTCCCGCAAAAGCGGCAGCGTGAGCAAAGCGAGGCAAAGCAAGCAGAACAAGGTCATGGGGGCCCTGTGTGCCCAATTTGGTCTTGATCCATCAGTATTGGGAGTTGCAGTGGTATCATGAAATTACTGAAGGTACTGCAAGTCCCATCATCTGTGGTCCACCCTCTTCAAACCTGCAGCAGGATGTAGAGTGGGTCATGGGGGCTGTGTGTGGCAAGTCTGGTCTGTATTGGTGAATGGATGAGGGTTGCATTGTTTTGAGGAAGTGAGTGAAGGGACTTCAAGTCCCAGCATCCGTGGTCCGTCTCACACAAAACTGCACCAGGATGTAGAGTGGGTCATGAGGGCTCTGTGTGCCAGGTTTGGTCTTGATCAGTCATTGGATTAGGTTTGTAACAGTCTTGGAAGGAGTGGGAAGGTACTGCAAGTCCCATCATCCATGTTGTGGCCCCCTCCAAATTTCAGTAGGATGTAGAGTGGGTCACTGGGGCTCTGTGTGCCAAGTGTGGTCTTTATCGGTGTTTGTTGGGGGCCGCAGTGGTCTGTGGGAACAGAGGGGTGTGAAAGTACTACCATTTCCATCATCCATTGTCTGTCCTCCCCCGAACCTCACCAGGACATGAAGGTAGTCATGGGGGTTATGTGTGCCAAGTTTGGTCTCAATCAGTAATTGGATAAGGGTCACAACGGACTTGGGAAGTGAGTAGAGGTACTTCAAGTCCCATCATCCATGGTCCACCCTCCTGCGAACTCCACCAGGACGTAGAGTGGGTCAGGGGGGTTATGTGTGCCAAGTTTGGTCTTGATTCGTCATTGGATAAGGGTCGCAGCGGCCTTGGGAAGTGAGTGTGGGTACTTCAAGTCCCATCATCCATGGTCTGGCCTCTTTCAAACTGCAGCAGGATGTAGAGTGGCTCATGGGGGCTCTGTGTGCCAAGTTTGGCCTTTATCGGTCTTTGTTGGGGGCCGCAGTGGTCCGTGGGAACCAAAGGGATTTAAAGTACTACAAATCCCATAATCTGTGGTCCATCTCCCCCAAACCACACCAGGACATAAAGGGGGGTTATGTGTGCCAAGTTTGGTGCAGGTCCATCACCCGAGCTGGTCGCTGTGGCCTGTGAAAGTGGCAGCCAATCAGAACGCTGCCACATACAAACAAACAAACATACATACATACAAACTTTCCGCTTTATTATATAGAGAGATTTATTTATTCCATTTATATTCCACTATTCTCAGCCCATTGGGCGACTCATAGTGGTTTACAAAAGCAAAAAATTCAGTGCTACATAATAAAACAATTAAAAGCAATAAAAAACAGTGGTATAAATATACACTCATTGCAAGATCAATAAAATACAATTCATTTACGTCTCGGTTAAAATTCATGACCCAGTATCATCGTCCAGTCAGTTCCGTAGTCCTGTATTTGTTGCGCTGCCTATTCAAATGCCTGTTCAAACAACCAGGTCTTCACTTTCCTCCGAAATGCTAACAAGGAGGGGGGCGGTCTGATATCTTAAGGAAGGGAGTTCAATAGTCGAGGGGCCACCACTGAGAAGGCCCTGTCTCTCGTCCCCGCCAAACGTATTTGTGACGCAGGCGGGATCGAGAGCAGGGCCTCCCCAGACGATCTTAATGTCCTAGTAGGTTCATAGGAGGATATATGTTTGGACAGGTAGGTTGGGCCAGAACCGTTTAGGGCTTGAAAGGCTAAAGCCAGCACTTTGAATTGTGCCCGGTAGCAAACTGGCAGCCAGTGGAGCTGGCGCAACAGAGGAGCTGTATGCTCCCCGAGTGTCGCTCCTGTTAGTAACCTGGCTGCTGTACGTTGGACCATTTGAAGCTTCCGGATAAAGGCAATCCCACGTAGAGCGCATTGCAGTAGTCTATATGGGATGTAACCAGAGTGTGGACTACCGTGGCCCAGTCAGACTTCCCAAAGTACAGGTGCAGCTGTCACACAAGTTTTAACTGTGCGAATGCTTCCCTGGTCACCATCAAAACCTGGAATTCCAGACTCACGATGAATCCAAGATCACACCCAGACTGCGAACCTGTGCCTTCAAGGGGAATGTAACCCAATCCGGCACAGGCTGCAACTCTATGCCCTGTTCGGCCTTGCGACTGACCAGGAGTACCTCTGTCTTGTCTGGATTCAATTTCAATTTGTTCTTCCCCATCCAGTCCGACACAGCGGCCAAGCACCGGTTCAGGATCTGAACAGCCTCCTTAGTAACAGGGGGGAGTGACAGAGTTGGACGTCATCTGCATACAGATAACACTGCACCCCGAAACTCCGGATGATCTCTCCCAGCGGCTTCATGTAGATTTTAAACAATACGGGGGACAGTATTGAGCGCTGAGGCAAGACAATGGCTGTGGAGTTGAACAGGTGTTTCCCAATAACACCTTCTGAGTACAACCCTCCAGAAAGGACTGGAGCCACTGTAAAACAGTACCCCAAGGCCCATTCCCGAAAGGTGGCTCAGAAGGATACCATATTTTCTGCTTTAAACTGGAATATATAAAAGTGTGGACTCAGATAACCCAGTTCAGAGCAGATATTGGGAGATTTTCTGCCTCAATATTCTGGATTATATGACTGCGTGGAAGGGCCCTCAGGACCCTTCTTTTCTGCCTTGATATTCTGGATTATATGACTGTGTGGAAGGGCCCTCAGGACCCTTGTTTTCTGCCTTGATATTCTGGATTATATGACTGCGTGGAAGGGCCCTCAGGACCCTTCTTTTCTGCCTTGATATTCTGGATTATATGACTGTGTGGAAGGGCCCTCAGGACCCTTGTTTTCTGCCTTGATATTCTGGACTAGCCGCCCCCTGCCATGTGTTGTTGTGGCCCAGTCTGTGCATATGTGTTTTGTGTGTATATATGTGTGTATATACTTGTGTATATATGTGTGTTTGTGTTTATATATGTGGTTTTGCACATGCATTGTAATGTATTTTTTACTTTTTGGCTTTTTAAGTCTCTTCTGTTGTGTTTTTCAATGTTTTATTAGTGATGGTCATTTGTTGGCTTGATATGTGTATTGTGTCCAAATTTCATGTCAATTCGTCCAGTAGTTTTTGAGTTATGTTAATCCCACAAATGAACATTACATTTTTATTTATATAGATTGCGAGCCATGCATTGCTGTGCCCCAGTCTGTGTATACGTGTTTTGTGTATGTGTATATATGTGGTTTTGTGCATGCGTTGTAATGTATTTTTTATTTCTTGGCTTTTTAAGTCACTTCTGCTGTGTTTTTCAGTGTTTTTATGAGTGATGGTCACTCATTGGCCTGATAGGTATATTGTGTCCAAATTTGGTGTCAATTGGTTCAGTGGTTTTTGAATTATGTTAATCACACAAACGAACATTACATTTTTATTTATATAGGTATAGCTGTAGTATGGAAGGGCCCTCAGGACCCTTATACACTACCCTGTATCCCAGGATCTGATCCCAGATTATCTGCTTTAAATGGATTATATGAGTCTCCACTGCCAGATAACCAGGGATAAACAGATAATCTGGGATCAGATCCTGGGATATAGGGTTAGTGTGGAAAGGTTCTCAAACCTAACTTGTATATGGGCTTTCTCACTCAAGACTCAATGTGTATGCTCATTGTTGTTTATATTAAACAATGGCTATCAGCATATTGCAATTAGATCAAACCTGAGTGATGCTTTAAGATACTTTAGGACGGCAGCCTTTCCCAATTTATCTGCAGGTACATCTACACTGTAGAATTAATCCAGTTTGACACCACTTCAATTGCCATGGCACAAAGCTGGAATTCGTCATTTACTTTATCACCAGCCCTCTTTGGCAGAGGAGGCCAAAGGGTACCATTTCATTATCTGGGTGGATGCCAAAAGGGGGCACTAGAGAGGAAAGGATAGTCCATTTTGCGGGGAGGAGGGAGTTGAAAGAGTAAAACAATTTCCCCCTGTTTTCCTGTTATTTCCCACACCCATGTTGCCCTCATGGAAACAACCCTCATTTATGATATGGGAAGGGGGCAGGAGGAATAATCAGTGAAAACAGGGGGAATGGTTTTTTTCCTTCAACTTCCCCCATCCCAATAAAATGGACCATCCTTTTGTCTAGCGGCCCCTAATGGCCCCCAGCCAGATAATGGAACAGTACCAACCAAAGACCTTAAAAATCTACAACTCCCATGAATCCATAGCACTGAGCAAGTGCAGTTAAAGTGGTATCAGGGGGCATTAATTCATTTCTTTATTTATACCTCACCTTCTTCGTCTTGGGGACTCAAGGCAGCTAACGACCACCCACTTCGATCAATTTAAAACAAAACGAATACAAAAAATTAAAAACAAAAAGTACTGTATGTGTTACATTAAAATACAGATGAAGCACAATAAATACAATTTAAATGCATGTTTTAAACATATAATCCCTACCCCACAAAATCCCACCCATGACCTCCCCAGCAGCATGGCTCTCATCCTTCCCCAAATATCTGCTGGCAGAGGAAGGGCTTCAGTTGCTTGTGGAAGGTCAGCAGGGATGGGGCTCTCCTGGTCTCTCTTCAGAAGGAGTGCCAGAGTCTGGGAGCAGCCACCGAAAAGGCCCTCTCCCACACTTGAGCGAGTGTTGGGACCGAGAGAAGGTGAAGCCAAAATATTCAATTTTTTAAAGGCCGTGGATACTGAGGGCCACACGGCAAGTTCCACTAATCACTTATTTCCAAATCAGAAATCAGGATCTCACCAGTTCAAAGGCAAACAACAGAAGCTTTATTCAATATGCGGAAGGATGTATGCCAAAATGTACAAGCATAAACAATGTGGAAGATGCAGTCACTTTTATACAGAAGAACTGCCATGCATTAATATTTCTAGGGTTTGAAATTCCCTCCCCTCTCCCTGATTGGCTGGCATTGAAAAGCCGGCCAGCTTTTTCCTCGCCACTGATTGATTGAGGGGTGGGCATAGGTGGCACATGCCTTCATTGATCCGGGCAGCGATGACGGCCTGGGCCTCCCAGAAGGCAGTTTAAGATGACAATCTAGTGCAGACCTGGGCATTTCATGGCCTGCGGGCCACATGTGGCCTGCCAGCTGATTCTGACTGGCCCGCCTAAGGGCCCCAGCAGGCAGGCAGGCAGGCAAGCAGAGCGGCAAACAGAGGGTGAGGGAGGGGGGAGAAGAGGAGGAGGCTAGAAGCAAGTGCTGCCGCAGAGCATGCCTTCGCTCTCCTCCTCCTCCTTTCTTCTCTTCCACCTCGCACACTCCCCCACTACCTTGCGCTCCCCCCTCTCTTCTGCCTCACTCTCTCTCCCTCCTCACTTCTCTTTAGCAAAGCAAGCAGCTTTGAGGCAGGTAAGGGAGGCTGCACCGCGAGGCGGAGGCCCTGGAGCGCTTCCTGGCTGCCCTCCTCGCCAGCCGCCGCCTACTGGCACAGCGTGACTCCTTAATGTAAGTGAACTATACATCCCAGCAACTCCAACTCCCAAATGTCTATTTTCTCCAAATTTACCCAGTGTTCACATTTGGGCATATTGAGGATTCGTGCCAAGTTTGGTTCAGATCCATCATTATTTGAGTCCACAGTGCTCTCTGGATTACAACTTCCAAACTCAAGGTAAATGCCCAGCAAACCCTTTCAGTACTTTCTGTTGATCTCATGAGAGTTCAGTGTGCCAAGTTTGGTTCAATTCCATTGTTGCTGGATTTCAGGATGCTCTTTGATTGTGTGTTAACTATAAATTCCAGCAACTACAATTCCCAATTGTCAAGCTCTATTTCCCCTAAACTCCACCAGTGTTCACATCTGGGCATATTCAGTATTTGTGCCAAGTTTGGTCCTGATCCAACATTGTTTGAGTCCACAGTGCTCTCTCTCTCAAACTCAAGGTCAATGCCCACCGAACCCTTCTAGTGTTTTCTATTGGTCATGGTGGAGGTTCCTTCTTTGGGGCCTTTTAAACAGAGGCTGGATGACCATCTGTCAGGGATGCTTTGCATCTCCACCTTTGACATTCAACCTGACTTTGATGCACTTGTTAAAGACCAACAGATACTTGATTTCTCTCACTGAATAAGAAATAAATAACTGAATAGCACCAAATGAGGTGATTAAACAAAAAATGTAGGCAATGTTTTTTATATATACAGTATATGTCTGTAGAAAACCAAGAACCTCTTTCCAGGAGTAAGTGAAACTCAAAATGTGCTTTGAAGCGAATGTGACTGAAAATGATCATTAATATAATGAATCACAAATGATACAAATGTTCACATTTTGTTAACCACTGTTTTGTAAAATTTTAGTGAATAAATGTCATTTTTCCTATGACAACCTCTCTTTTTCATAGGTCATAACATATAATCTTATCAGTCTTATTAATATATCAAAAATGCAATTTAGTGCCTTTTTATTATTAAAGAAATTCAATTGATATTATGTAGAATGTAGTTCAGCCTTTCGGATCGACCCTCCATAATATTTTTTGGTTCTCATGTGGCCCCTTGGGAAAAAAATACTGCCCACCCCTGATCTAGTGGCTCTCAGCAGGGTGTGAGGAAGAGTGCTGTTTTGGGTAATTGTCTTGGGTGGCACCTTCAGCCTAAGGTGTGAAGAGAAATTCCCAGAATGCTTGGCATTGTCCAAAAGTCAGAGGTTAAGGATAGTTCATTGCAATTTGCCTTCTATTTATTATATGTTATAGAAATAAATGAAGATAAAATAATAAAAAATAATAAATCAAATAGAACCCAACATATGTTCATAGTCTTGGGAATAAGGAGAAAAGCAAGGGTTTGACTTGACAAAGGGTTGGAAAAGTTTTTCCCCTTTTTCTGTTCTTCTCTGGCTCCCTGAGCAAGTGTGAATAATAATACCTGAGGGGGAGAAAGGTAAAATGATACATAGTATAGAGCCCAAGAAGAAAGTGTTGGTGAAGCCCAGGGTTATAGATACAGTGTAGCATTGTAAGAATGTGTTTCATTTTGTTAAACTGGAAATTGTATGTCCTCTGTGTCAGGGTTCTTTGAACAACCCCTGGTACAGACCTGTCACCAACTGGGGAGTCAGGAGGGCCCCCTGTGGCTGCTACAGCATTGGGACCAGGGCTATGATGCCTGGGAGTCCATGGAAGAGGCTCTCGGGTGGCCTCAACCCCATGCAACCTGCACACAGTCCTGCCATACCTGGGGTTTTTTAAATTCCCTGTGAATTTGTGCTGATTTGGACTGGTTTAGATAAAAGGGTTGAGCAAAAAAGGGGTAAGTGGGGGGAAAATGGACATTGTGGGAGTAGGATTAGCTGCTGGTCCAAGGAGGGTTGGGGAAGATTTCATCTATAAGAAAGGGCATCACTGCAATTCATTTTGGCTCCTTGGAAAGCTATCAATCTTTTTCAGGGTGAACTATATCTCCTTTTTATTGGGGGTGGGGGTAGCAGTGTTCAATAACAAAGACCCTCCCCAGTAGATTGTAGATATCTACCATGTTCTTAGAAAGAGATTTGGTCCTTCAGATAACCTGGACTGGAGCCATGTAGGGCTTTGTAGGTCAAAACAAGTACTTTGGATTGTGTTCAGAAACGTGTTGGCAGAGAGTGGAGCTGATGCAAAGGAGGAGTTGTATGCTTCCTGTAGTCAGTCCCAGTTAGCAGTCTGGCTGCCGCTCTCTGGACCAACCGAAGTTTTCAAGCACTTTTCAAAGGCAACC